>OX457078.1:31582843-32182843 GCA_949752815.1 Conops quadrifasciatus | reverse complement strand
GAAAGATAAATGGTAGATTTGAAATCATGAACAACCCGTCATGTCCAGCCTGATCGAACTCGACACATTCGTCAGTGTCCACCAAGGCAGGACATCCGCGAAATATGTACATACCTACGAGCGGTGCCGACGAAATGACAAGTTATCACCACCGAAAGTTGTCACAAATCGCATAGAATCGAAAGCGAGCGCTCGTGGAGTCACTGGCGCAAAAGGTTGATAAACGGCAACGGCGACGGCGGCGATAAAAAGGACGGAATAGAAGCCAGTCTGGAACAAGCTGCTGCTGCTGCTGCTGCTACAAATCTGCACAGGACGAACAGAAGCACTCGAGCTGAAAGTGTTTAAATGAAGAACAACAACGACGATACGACTGGACATCGACGATAAGACGAATTATAATATTTAAGAAGCCAAGAAGTGAAGGCGCGAGCTTCGCGCGAAGCCCAGCGATTGGAAACCACTAACGTGCACCTGAAAGACAAAGAAACGACGTCCACGACGACCCTTCCCCGCCGTGCTGCTGGAAAGCCTTCGCGACGGCACGTTGTCATTTGCGATTTATGTCCGAGAATCGTATTCAATTCAAATTTTTAACATTTCGCGGTGGCATTTTGAAGACGCACCGCACCGCACCGCATCGCGCGGCCTTTAAGCGATCTTCTTAGCTTCTCGACTTTCGTTATTGACAACGCAGAGCCGAGCCTGTCACTTGGCGGGTACGCCTGCTTGCCTTTTGGTAATTTTCATGCCATTCCATCAATTTGAATCAAGTCCACTCGCTCGGTTATCCATAAAGCGGAGTTGAACCGAAGGGATTTCATTTCGATTAAATTTTCGACATGAGTGCTTTCGAAGTGATTTCAGGAGTGCCTTTTCTTGCCCCCCGCCCCCTGCCTCTGTTTATGTTCGATTCAGTTTCTCTGGTTGTGCGATAATTTGGATGTTCCGCGAGCGTACGACGTTCCGTGCCTGCCTCGCGAAGGCCACTGCCTTACCCACAGAAGTCTGCATTCTGATGACGATTGAAGATGACATTTTAAATGTGTTTCTCAGTCTTGGAATTTATTTACATTTTTGCTGAGGTAAACGTCGTTAAAAAATCATCGGGGACATGGGGGCCAATCCTGTCCTATCACAAGCCAGTTGAAGACGGGCAGCTCATAAATTCTTGAGGTCAGCCGCCAGAGGTGATGTGCTGACGATGCTGATTGACTTGTGTCACCGCGTCTTATTTGTCAATTACGGATTGGCGGCGGCGGGCGCGTCATGAGCAGTTTATAAAAGTTTCGTGACAACTTCATTTAAAAGAGTCTTTTAATTTATTGCTTCTTCGTTGGTAAGGTAAGGTAAGGTAAGGTAAGGTAAGGTAAGGTAAGGTAAGGTAAGGTAAGGTAAGGTAAGGTAAGGTAAGGTAAGGTAAGGTAAGGTAAGGTAAGGTAAGGTAAGGTAAGGTAAGGTAAGGTAAGGTAAGGTAAGGTAAGGTAAGGTAAGGTAAGGTAAGGTAAGGTAAGGTAAGGTAAGGTAAGGTAAGGTAAGGTAAGGTAAGGTAAGGTAAGGTAAGGTAAGGTAAGGTAAGGTAAGGTAAGGTAAGGTAAGGTAAGGTAAGGTAAGGTAAGGTAAGGTAAGGTAAGGTAAGGTAAGGTAAGGTAAGGTAAGGTAAGGTAAGGTAAGGTAAGGTAAGGTAAGGTAAGGTAAGGTAAGGTAAGGTAAGGTAAGGTAAGGTAAGGTAGGGTAGGGTAAGGTAAGGTAAAGTAAGGTAAAGTAAGGTAAGGTAAGGTATAATAAGGTAAAGTAAGGTAAGCTAAGGTAAGGTAAGATGAGGTACGGCAGGGTAAGGCAAGGAAGTCTCGGGCGTGTTGCGCTCAGAACTTGACAGAGCTATGCCCTTCATTAAAGATAGGATGAACGATTGAAGAGGATGCTTTGATTTGTATGAAATTACAAGTTTTAAGAGAAACTATCCTCGAAGGGACTGACATTGACATCCAATACAACGAAAGCGTTACTCATTTAAGCGGTAGCAATTTTTAGAATTCAGTCTACGATTGTTTGGACTCAATCAAGTCCATTCAGTCCAATCTTCCACCATCCCAAATCGATATACAAGCAGCGAAAGCACCCTGAACTTCATGCAATAATTAAGATTCTTAAAGTGGGATCGATCGCGGAGTAAAGGAGTGCCGGCCGAGTGCAGCCTGTCGCCACACAATCTCACTAGCAGAGGCACTAGCAATGCCTGGCGTCGCATTAAACTCGCTGCATGCAACATAAATCTTGGAAGTGAAAATCATACCGAGACACCAGCGAGCTACCCCGATTCTGATTCTGATGCCATCATCCTGCCGTGATTCCATCTGGGCCGTCTTCGTCTTGTAACAATAATAATGGGCTCGGAAGAATGGCCGTTGATGTGGCGCAACATTGATCAAAATTTTCAAATCGTACCAGCAGCGTCTGTGCGATAGTACCTGTAAACGCATCGGTGAGAAACATGCACCAGAATCCATCCCATCGCCTGTGCCAGTTTGACGGCAGAACCGAGGCGTCGTCGTTGCACTTCATGCAATACTTGCGCAACGCAAAGCAACGCAACGTTTAATAAACAAGATCTCGTGTCGATTGCTTCAAATTAGGCAAATAAATTTTATATAAACTCACACACACACACACACACATGCGTAAATTTCAAGAGCATAAACACACAATCATATACACCATTATTCGTAAGGTATGTATGTATGTATAAGTATGCACATGGCCGTCACTGACGCTGGCTGGTGCCTAAGAAAAGTCTAAGCTCTACGGATGTGTTCATTCGCTCACGACTGCGGCAGAAAAGGCAACGCGATTCTGCTCGCTGTTCATCTCGTGGTTCCGCGAAATTTCGCAATTCGCTTTATCGTCCAGCCGTTCGCTTCTTCTCCTTCTCGCAACTGCAGTCATTCTCCTGCAGTCGAGTGTGTGTGCACTAGAGTGCACTTGTACGTCGTCACCGGCCGGCCGGGCTTAAATGCAGATCTATGTTCTCGCGTCTGAGCAGAGCTCACTAAACGCTGAGACGATCACGCCTATTAGTCTAATTTAGTTTGCGGCCAATACTGATTAATTTATGGCATGGGCTTAATTGCCAGCAATGTTTTCCGGCCAGATTAGCGGAGCATTCAACTGCGTTGACAGGCGCGCGGTCGGCGCGAGGCGGGCTAATAACGACGGTGAAGATGAGGAGTGAGTGGCTTTGCAAAAAGCCTCGGGCTCAGTTCATTGCAACAAGCTATGACTATGAGTAGGGCCCTAACAGGGCTGCCGTCATTCGTTGCAGTATTTATTCTACATAGAAAAAACTTATAACGAATCTGGGATTCCGGTTTATTACAGATCAACAGATGAGCAGAAAATAATTTGCAAACCGAGGAGGAATTTCAGCCGCATTGTGGCAACAAATCTGGCAACTCTCCTGCTCAGCAAATATGTATGATATGTACGCGTACGCAATACAGCGTTTATCGTTGCCGAGCCACGAATACAAAAAGTTGAGGCAAGTCTCCATCGTCAGCCGATCAGGCACAATGCTTCGAATTTGAATATCAAAGGCAGCTGCTGCGGCTGACTGCCGTCGCCGTTCAGTGGCAGTCGGTGGAAGTATCGGAACAATGGAACCCGTGAGATAGTTTCGGCGAAACCGCAATCATTCTTTAATTTGCTTCTGCCGAGTTTGTTACACACACGAGTAATGCCCTCAAAGGGTGGGAAAGAGAGGGGGAGGGAACGGGAGAGATCTATGTCCAGGCCAAGACGTATTTAATAAATATACACGAGTACCATAAAATCGCTAAAATATAAATATTTTACAATAATTGTGACAAAAGGCATCCGTTACTGAAGGTCTTTACAATTTTGTAAGGACAGATTTTGCTACTAATTTCATTAAATAATCCACAAAATAATGAAATCATGGAGAAATAATGCGTTCCATTTACGCTTTCTGCACATTCCATCCATTATAGCTACCAAAATTTACGTATAATGGTTGGAAACTGAAGATCTTTACAATTTTGTAAGGTCTTTACAATTTTGTAAGGTAACGTTTTGATGAACGATTTCACCGAATAATCCACAAAATAATGCTTACATGGAGAAATTTTATGCCAAAGTTATAGGTTAAGCAGTTCCAAACATTTCTACTAAAGGGCCCCCCTCCCCTCCTTCGCAGTTGACCTGCATTGGCCGCCACTGTATTCGCTCCGAAGGCTCTGATTTTTTATCTTAAATTCTTGACTTTTTTTGGCGCTGGTTCTTCGGCCCAACGTATTTTTCGGTAACCGAAACAATAGAACTTTCGCGGAAACTTATGAGCCTCGAGTGCTTCTAGACTTCTGGGAATTCAGGGCCAAAAATATTTGGCGTACATTCGTCGGCCGGTAGACCATTCCATTTGACTTCTTTAGGCGCAGAAGAAGAACGCAGAATTAGTATAAAATTTTCTTATTAAAAAGATTTTCTTAAGATCAAATGAAGAAAGAGTCCAAGAAAGGTTGAACTTTTCTTTACATACGTACATACATACCTTCGTAGGCCAAGTATGTACGTTTGCAACAACAAAAATGTATGTCCACCTGCAATAGAAATAACCATAACCATAACAGAAAACGGCAGCGAATCGAATCGAGAGAGCCGGATCCTTCCAAACGCTTCCACACAGAATCAACAAAACTCTGATCGAAATTCAATACAATCCCAGCCAAACCCAAACTGAGCTGCATGGCCGCGCGGAGCAGCAGCGCACTGCAGAGGCTTAAGGCTTGAGGCTACTCCTGCTGGCTGCCCCGCCGCTGACTCGGCACAAGAGCTCGCCGTGAGATAAATCGCAAGATGAAGGATAATGATATAATTAATGTTGGCTGGCGAGCACAGGAGCTGAACCGACGGAGCCAACTCGCTCGCTCTGCAACCACAGAGATTCCTGGCGTTGAGCTGGAGGGCTGTCCGTTGGACCGACCGGGACCCTTTCAAAGCGCGGCTGCCGCAAGGGACCATACATGCAGAGATATCACTCTTGTCGTCGCCACAACAGCCGCGCGCCTGCTACCGAATACATGTACCCGGACGCTGTATGCCGCTTGCCGATCAGCAGCAGGTATTGAGGACATTTTCGCTGCTGCCGTTCAAACTTATCGACCGACCACGACGATAGTGCTTGCTGCTGTTGATAGAAGTAATGACGACAACGACAACGACGACGACAACGATGACGGTGATGATGACGATGATGATGATGGTGGAGCTACAATAGCAGAATATTATCTGATCAAAGAGTGGTCGCCAGCAACTAACTTGCCCTAAGTATCATCGCAAAATCGTCTCAGAGGACGCTTCAGCGCTTCGGCGGTGTCTGTCTGTGTGGGACAGTCTGTTGGTCTTTGTATTTTGCAGTACTGAGGTCCGTTCGTATGTTTTGTGCGGTTTCTGTGCGCTCAAGACGGAAGCTCATCCCACGCGGCGACACATTCCAAAGGCCGCCGCGCCGTTGCTGTGCCAGTGAAGCTTTCGGGCGGCCGGCACGAGGCTTTTGAGAGTCTGAAAGTGGATCAATTTTATTGATAAATAACACCATGTTTAATTACAACATGAAGGATCCTTGATGCAGCTTCTTCACTTCTACTCAAAACAAAAAAAATGGAGTCAACTAAGAGGTCTACAAATATGCGTCTATAACGCTTGATTTTATATCAATCGAAATGGTCTGACTTTTTTGGCAAAATAGAATTTTTGTTTCTTGAAAATAATTCATGCTTTTGATACCAAAAGATTTCAATGGTAGCTCAAAGTTTGGTGCCCAAGACCAGTTCCAGAATTTCTAAAAATATGTGTTACCTACGAATATTTGCGAAAACATTTCAAAATTTATCAGTCCTTATCAGACACACTCGGCTAATTTGTATACGTGGCGATCCTCCAGAAGCGTTCCTGCCATCGCGTTCCTCCAGACGCGTTCCTTCAGACGCGTTCCTGCAGTCGCGAGTGCTCGCTTGGAATCTGGTGTATCTGATGGCTCGCTGTTCGCCCCCGGCATCGGTTCCTTTAATTATTTTGTTGTTGCGGGATGGTAATTTGGTCCCACTGCCTTCATAGGCATTGGCAATGCCGCTGTGGGGCCTGCAACGTGAACAAAAGCGCTCGTGTTAGTTATCTTGTCCTCTGGCCTCATTGCTTGTTTAACAAGAGGCAAACTTTTTCACCATCTCAAGCGATTCCGTATCTGGAAAGGAATCCCAATGTGTGTCCGACCAACAACGTCAAACGGCGCTGACGATACTCGTACTATTTAGTACTGGAGGCACCGCATCCGACTTGCAGCAGCAGACGGCAGAAGTTTTCGGGTTGCCGTCGGCAAGACACAAAATCCTCGGCCAGACACCGAAGACATCGAAGCGCCCTTTAGCACCCAAGAAGTCAAGTGGTCGATGCTTTGCCCCAGCATCGTCGCATCGTCGCGCTGTCGCGCTAAAGCTCTCTACCGCACTGCTGTGACCGTTTGCAGGAATTGCTGCCGTCTAGTCGTTTTTCTACAACCGGCACGCCGTGGTAATTGTTGTCAGCGTGTTTGTTGTTGCTTTTTAATGGTGGTTGCAACAAAACACAGTCACTGTAATGTTCACTTGTAAGCGGAAAGAGGCCGATTTTCGGCCTGGCCGCTACATTTTGGGCCGCTACTTGATGAGTTACTGCGAGGCGTCTTCTGTAAGCTATTTCGAAGGCATAGTCCAAGACTGCAGTAAGAAAACGAGAGTAAGAGACACCTTCTGTATCTCTTAGAAAAAACATTCAAAAATTCAAGCTTATCTTTCGATTTGCTGCAGACTTTTCAGCTAAAATTATTTAAGCCATTTGTCAGAGGCATCGTGAAATTTTTCATTATTAATGAATCGAATTAAATCCTCAAAGCTTCCTCAAACCACAGCATCCTTCAATCGTCCATAACATCCATACTCGTATGGATGCGACGACTTGTTGTTGTTGTCCAATCAAAAAGTAGCAATCAAGAAGTGGTAGCAGTAGTAGTAAGTACGAGTAGCTGCATATGCGCCTGCCTCCACTTGACGGCATTATCAACGAGCTTTAAGCTTCACCAGGAATCGTCCCTTGTAGGACCCTGGCGACATCTCTGCGACAGTCTGCCGCCCGAAGTATAAACCAAAGTACGTCATTTTTATCAGCAAAGCATATCTAGAAAATTTGTTTGAGGAATGGTGATAATTTGTTTGAGGAATGGTGAGGCTCGATAACGGTTTCCCTCAACGCTGCCTGCCTGCTGCATCGTTACCGGCATATCGTGGTTGCTGCCTGCTACGCCGTGGCCGTGGCCGCGGCCGCAGCCACGTCCTCGTACGCCGTGTTGTGCTCCGGTGCGCACAAGCGGATAACATTTTTATTAATTAGTCAAAATGTCGAGTGTGTCGTGTTTTCGCGGTTTCGCGGTTTGTCGGTTTTGGAGAACCTTTAACCACCAACCGAAGGCAATTGCAAGATCTCCGGCAGGGCACCAGAAGCCACAGTCATAACAAACCAGGCAGGTACCGCCGTTACGGATGATGCTACCGTTTTGAGAAATGAGCAGGACGACGGCAAATGAAGAACGTTGGAGAACCGCGTCGCCGATACGACGTTCGTCCCTTCGCCCAAATGAAAGACCAACTAATTATCGCGCCGATAGCGCTGCCTCTAATTATTAATAAATTCTCGCACTTGC
This sequence comes from Conops quadrifasciatus, assembly GCA_949752815.1. Classification (NCBI taxonomy): domain Eukaryota; kingdom Metazoa; phylum Arthropoda; class Insecta; order Diptera; family Conopidae; genus Conops; species Conops quadrifasciatus. Next base: position 32,175,093 of record OX457078.1, on the reverse strand, counting down.
TATTGATGCGGCGCAGCAATCGGCCAAGCATTAATCGACCCAAAACTGAGGCCCTGTCGATTGGCAGCAGCGAGGGATTAATTGGGTCGCTGTAGCCGCAGATGCTGGACGCGATAAAGACGAGGCGAGTCTTAGCCACTCGATGATTTGCGAAGAGGCTGCAGTGGCGTGAAAGAGTTGACAGACAGACAGACAGTGAGTGTCTGAGTAAAAATGATTTATCGCCGCTCGCGACGAAATTAAACGCAACAAGAGAACATCAGTCAGCAAAAGTTAAACGCACGCAAAAACTGCATAATCCGGAGTTTTTAATTGACGTGCTCCGAGGAGCTTGGGCTGCTTTCGTTTACTCAAAACCCCGATTGACTCCGTTCCGAATCGGATCGGATCATCCCTTGCACGTTCTCCCATCTCCTCTTGGCCATCAGCGGCGCGTACAAAACTGTATCTTGTTAATTATCAATCAATTGCTAATTACTGATAGTAACGCGATTGTCATCGAGCCGGGTAAGGATTCTCCATATGTTGGTTGGTTAGTTGGTTGGTTGGTGCCCTGGAGGAGCCTTGATGTGACCAAGGCGACGCGACGTGACTACATATGTGTTGTGTCGCAGTCAGGCACCGTCCGCCGCCGCGCCGCAGCAGTCAGTAGTACGCGAAGATGTGGTCGGCAGGTCGGCTCCTCCACAGTTGTTGGTCGGCGACGATAAATGAGACCTACAAGCAACATGCGGACGACAAACGAGCTCAACATACAACCTCAACAAAAACACACTCGATAAATAATGAGCACCAAAAACAGCGGCGCAGACTGATGCCGGCCGGCAGCACCGCACTGATGCTAAGCGGCCAAAAGCAGCGGCCCACTGACAGCTCGCTGCGGGCGTTGCGGAGGCAACAGTTGCTGCAAGAAGTTGAAGAAATAGTACACAGCAGCGACTGCACGGCACACGGAACCACCTACCGTCGCACCTGCAGAGGCACGCAAAAACTCATTGGCGCAAGAGTCGTTGGAACGCTGGAGGAACAAGTAGCGCGGGCTGTGAAGGTTCTGCTGTTTTTGTCTGGCTTTTGAAAGAATTATGCAGCCAATCCGGTGCTTAATTAATCTGATGAACGCCATACTCAACGACATCTAATAACTGACTAACAAGTACGAGTACATACATACATACATACATACGTGCATACATACATGTTCAATGTGAAAAACAAGAGCGATCGCTCGATTTAATTAATCGAAATGTTATTAAAGTCATGAGGGCTACCCCACCCGAACACTAATCAGTAGTTCTTAAACGATTACTGTCGTACCGGAAGGGCACAGCTGTCGATGTGCTACAAATCCAATCAACTTCATCACACATACACACATCTATACAGATGATCCTGTACATCACTGAGCCACAAATCTTTTATGAGAAGGTCACACTATGGGTAGATATATCCTGCTCGTTACGTGCTGCCGGGACAATTTGCCATACGATGGTAATAGTTCGATACCTCACTGCAGCTGCTCACGATGATTAAAAGAAGACTCTATGTCTAATAACACCTAAAAGAAATAAGGCCCAATATTTTTTGTATGTACACTTTTTTTAATACCTAAAATTCATAAATAATGTAGTCCCAACAATTTTTTCGTGGCAAATTGGTTAGGAAGAAAACATATTTTCCAATCGACAACAGAGCCATCTATCCGTCAGTAGCGGAGAGTGAAAAACTCGGTAAACAGAGGCCAGATTATAGGAAGAAAACAAATCATAAAAACTAGTATATACACACACCATTGTCAAAGAGCCAAGATTTTTTTAAAACCTTTTCCCATTATAAATACAACGAGTATCAATTAACGATTATAAATATATGAAGAGGCAACCCAACAACCACAAATACATACTCGTATATCAATAATCTATCTGGTCTTTAGAAAATTAGGCGCACAGAAAAATCGCAGCTAATTTTCTATTTATTGTTCTGACTTTTCTCCCCTTTATTACGCCTTCAAATTTTCTCTAAGTTTTCTACCCTTGCTATTAATGGGAATTTGTGGCTGGCAACCTCCCTAGTTAAAACAAATACTACCACCACTTGACGTAAATAACTACCTCTTGGCTGAATTCCTATGGTGAATTCTATCATCGTTTATAGGACACTTTCCACCATAGAAAAATATACACACTTATTTGCCAGTTCGCGAACTGTAACTATTAACTATTTCTTCTATGTCTCTATAGATCTGGCGCATGCAATATTTAATTTTTTTAATTTGAAACTCTGTCAGACGAGGTGAAATACATTTATTAACAATTAGAGCTTTTCTGTTTCGATACGTCAAGAGAGCTTTTTCTGTGACTTTTTAAACAGATTACGCATTGATGATAATACTAAAAATACTCTTCGTCACAATTGGTAACAAAAAAGAATTACTAAATTGTAAATCCAAGAAAACATGGATGGAAAAACTTTAACATGGTATTTAGTGAGCGTTTCATTAAATTTTGTAATTTCTGCAAATTAATTTTTCTCCATTACATTTATTTGTAATTCTTTTTAAAAAAAATTTGCCATCTATCAGTTGTATGGATTAAATGGTATAATAATGATATATGTAGTATAATTGAGATTGGTTCCACGATCTTACCTCTAAGATCTAAAGCACCTCGTAAAAAACAAAAACAAATTATGAAACATACGGCCGTGTGCAAACCTCTCTGTTGAGTTTAAGCACAGCCAAAAACAACAATCCTAAAGCCTAAAAAACAATCTAAAACCTCTCAGCTACGCTGCACACTGTTCCAACATGATTCAGCAAATTCTTGTAAAGCAACAACAACGGATCTTTGGCTCTCCCGGCACCAACAGTTCACCTTCATCGCACTGTATTGGTTTTGGGTGCAAAGGTTTTGAAGTAGGTGAATTCTTTGCACACCGCACCAACAGCATGACATTCACACGCCTCGTTGTACATATAAACCACATACAGCGTTGGACTGACCAATAGTTGTGGAAAGTGGTTGAGCTTGAGTTGAGTTCAATTCCGAACTACAAAGTTTATCTGAAGTTTATAAGAATGCCGGGACCTGGAAAAGTGTGGTGCGAGTGTGGAAGCGGTAAGATGCTAATTTCAAGTCTAAGTTTACATAAGCGTCAAAATAACGAAACTTGTTGTTTGCCCTCAAAGAGAGCTAATTTCAAGTCTAAGTTTACATAAGCGTCAAAATAACGAATGTTGTTGCTTGCTCTCCAAGAGAGCTAATCGTTTTCTGCTGTGGTTAGTTTTTTTGTAGTAAACAATAACAAGTTCCATTAGTTTAACGAGTATTTGATGAGTTGGCTTCAATAAAACCGAACCCACACGGCTCAGTTATTAATAATTGCATGAAAAACTAATTTTCTCATGCTTCTATTTTATTCACTTGGATCGTAACAAATCCTGACCTTTTAGGCTGCCGGTGTGAAATTCGAAACCAGACTTGCCGTTGTGAATGTGGAGCTAAAGATCTAAAAGATTCGAAAACAGGAGCCGGTTGCAAATGTGGATCCAAATGTGAATGTGAAGCTAAAGATGGTTGCCCTTGCGGCGCTGGATGCAAGTGTGGAAAGAAGGGCGCCGGTTGTGCATGCGGAACTGACTGTAAGTGTGGAACGAAAGATGGATGTCCGTGTGGCGCTGGCTGCAAGTGTGGAAAAATAGGACCAGATTGCAAATGTGGATCCAAATGTGAATGCGGTGCTAAAGATGGTTGCCCTTGCGGTGCTGGATGCAATTGTGGAAAGAAGGGCGCCGATTGTGCATGCGGAACTGACTGTAAGTGTGGAACGAAAGATGGTTGCCCTTGCGGCGCTGGCTGCAAATGTGGAAAAAGAGGAGGCGATTGCAAATGTGGTTCCAAATGTGAATGTGGAGCTAAAGATGGTTGCCCTTGCGGCGCTGGATGCGAGTGTGGAAAGAAGGGCGCCGATTGTGCATGCGGAACTGACTGTAAGTGTGGAACGAAAGATGGTTGCCCTTGCGGCGCTGGCTGCAAATGTGGAAAAAGAGGAGCCGATTGCAAATGTGGATCCAAATGTGAATGCGGTGCTAAAGATGGTTGCCCTTGCGGCGCTGGATGCAAGTGTGGAAAAAGAGGAGGCGATTGCAAATGTGGTTCCAAATGTGAATGTGGAGCTAAAGATGTTTGCCCTTGCGGCCCTGGATGCAAGTGTGGAAAGAAGGGCGCCGATTGTGCATGTGGAACTGACTGTAAGTGTGGAACGAAAGATGGTTGCCCTTGCGGCGCTGGCTGCAAATGTGGAAAAAGAGGAGCCGATTGCAAATGTGGATCCAAATGTGAATGCGGAACTAAAGATGGTTGCCCTTGTGGCGAAGGCTGCCGGTGTGGGGGACAATGCGCATGCGGGTCCAGCTGTGAGTGCGGAATTGAAAAACAGGAAAAATGCCTTTGTGGATTTGCTTGCAAATGCATTGTCAGCAACTGAAGCAGAATAATTTTTAGCTAACGTATAATAACGTACATACAAACATAAAACACTCGTATATTGAAAGAACTTCGGTAATGTTAGCATTAGCAAATTAGCATTACATACAATTCCACTGTAAAGATTAAAAACTATTCGTATTTGATACCAAAAGGCAAAAAACCAGGCTTTTCTGCTTGCTTATTTCTTTATATGTTTTGTTATGTCTTCTACCGGAGGACATGTCGTCAACAATAGCGGAGCTCTCTCACCGTCGGTCCACAAGCGAGTATAGTATAATGTGTTTTTTGAAGTTATAAGAAACAATGCTGGGAACTTATCTAACAACAACAAAATAACCCACTTACGAGTATCGCGACTTACTCTACAAATGCAGACTGTATCCGAGTATGACACCTTGATAAAATCGTTTGGCCAATTTCCGTCATCGACCGATGTTTTTGAGTTGTAGAGTATTTCTTCGTACTTCATCATCAAGTTTTCAGGTTTTTATGAAAGTCTGTTGCAAGTGTTGTACGTGCTTTATTTCGGTTGTAAATGTCATACACAAAATCGTGATGACAAACGGCACTAAGCTTTAACAATCGAATCAACAAAAGAGCCGAAGAGTAGCATCAATGCTACAGCTGCACTATATTGTTAATATAATACAGTAAATTTTTATATATAATCTGATTAAGTAGTCTAAGCTCCGAATACAATAACAACAACAAAACAATATAGTACATACGTATATACATAAATATAAACTATAATATGTGCAGAAAATCATAGCCGCTTGTAAAATGTTTAGACCAACCTACTGCAACCAATTTAGACTTAAGACCGCTTGGTCATTTGATTATAATATTTTGAGTTAGTCTCTTCACGAAGCCTACGTTCAGAAAGTTGGCCATCAGAGTCAGCACTGATTTCTTGGGCGGACGACAATGCCGCAGCCCCGCTTCCTGGCAGCAGACATTCGGAAAGCAGTCAAATGTCGAGGCGCACGGCTTGGGATGCAGGTCGAAGATCGGCGGCGGGGGTGGTGTGCACTCCAAATATTCAGTCACTAAAAATAGACGCAAGTGTTACCTACTCGTATCTCTGGCTGATCGAAATGACAGCGAGTTCGAGGCTTACAATAATGGAACGATCGTTTCACAGGCACCGGCACCGGCACGACTTCCAGTTCCGGCTCCGAGGTTCTGCAATAGCGTTTCCGGCCGTCCGGGCAACAGACGCGCGGCCAACAATCATTGTCCGTCTGGCATTCCTTTACATCCCACCACAGTTCTGCCAGTGGGCGTGTTGGACACTTGCGCGGAATGAGTCCAAGCAGGGCTTAAAGGGCGGTAATAAAGTTTTTGTTTTGGCAATAAAACTTCACAAAGCATACGATAGTGTGAGGTTTCCTCTAGCGGTTTCGGTATGCCATTCACACAACTTTTTGCTCCGAAAATTTCGCAACAGATTTCATCCTTACTCCACAGATGGCAGTCCTTGTCGACTTTGCATATTTTGGGAAAGAGCTGAAAGCGCACCTCGCTCTCGCGTGGACAATCGAAACGTTCTCTGGCCATCTGCAGGGAGGCGCGTTTCTCTTTCTCTGCTTTACGCTCTCTGATATCCAGAAGACTGGGTGAATGATTGCGGAAGTCAGGCGTGGGCAAAGCTACCCGCAGCGGTGTGTCCTGAGGATGTGTCGGCTGCGGCGGGGTGTACTTCTTCGGATGTTTCTTGATGCTCTTTGTTTGCAACGGAGTGGTGGCAGGTGGGCCTGAGAGATACCAAAGGGTTTTGGGTATGAAACCGAAGGGAATATCATCTGCAGTGTTTCTATTCCTTTGAAGATGCGATGGTGAGCCTGAGAATGAAAAGTTTTTGTTATAACAGTCCGGTAAAAACGTCTAGTTTCATCCTCTTATTATACGATATTTTTATTGCCACTAAACTGCTAACACGCTTAATCGAAGAGTATTCACACTTCTTCGTGAGTGTCCACATACTCACAAAATGTACTCTTACAAACTCGGCACCATTTTTCTTTGAAACCTTAGTATCGTACAGAAAATTAAGTCGATGAAAGGCAAGCTTCACGTTCTAGTTAACATTAAATTTCTTAACGAAGGAAGGAAGGAAGGAAGGAGGCAAGTTAGCACCACGGCGGAGTTTTTGTTGGCCATAATTATTGACTTGAAGAAAACCAGAAAGCCAGCCAACACAGAGTTGTTGGGACCAACAACGTCTCATAAGTGCACTCCTATATGGACTTTTTTGTGTGTGCGTCTTACTTCAATTTGAATTGACATGAGTATCGTAGGGTTAACATTTTATATTGTAAGGTGCATTTTGTATGACCTTAGTTAAACTTCTATGAAATACTTAACGGTTAATAAATCATTTAACGCATTAATCATTCATTTTTAATTACATACGTTTTATGTCTTAATCGACAGTTTAATTACGAGTGCATTAACAACCTTCTCTTTGCTCTTCTCTTCTTTCCTATTCTCTTTCTCTTCTCTCATTTACGAAAATAGGAGCGTTGTTAATCAATAAAAATACATACATACCTACAAAGTTTTAAACCAATGTTTTGAATTAAGAAATGCATCAAAATAGAGGTTATTTTTTTTATAAATGAGTGCGTAATTTTTGAATAAATGGTAAATATAATAGATAGCCTTTAATAACGTAATTACTCCATTTAAAAACACACTTTTTCACACATGCCTAAGTCATGCCATATAAAGTAAGAAATAATTATCATTATACTCGTAGTTATTTTTTACTCTATGGTTATACGTGAATTCTGTCTGCTCTTTGCTCTGTTCAGCATCCACAGAGCCACCACCACTTCAGCGAGCCAGGTCAGTGTCATTCACAAGAGCAGATCAGCAACCTCTGCTTAATCTACGAGAACTCGAGTCCCACACTTTTTCATTTGCCGGAGCGAGGGAGGCTTTTGACCGCCTGCAGCTATGATTTGCCAGCGACGGAATCATGCAGAAGCGAAAGCCTATAACTCGTTTAAGCGAGGTAAGCATCGTTCGCGTTCTCATTCGAAATAACCTTTTCTTTGGATATTTTTTTGTGTAAACTTTTTTGAGCGGTACACAGTTTAATTAAAAAAGCATTATAAAGGCACTTACATATGTATATGTAGGTATAGGCATTCGTTAATATCTAGCGTGAACTTCAAAGAATGATTTAACCATGCGGTACTATAAAGTATTTATGAATTTAAATATAAGCGTTCACTCTGAAACGAGTTTGTTTGATGTGCGCTACATTTATTTGTTTGCGTTTTTGGAAGCCGTTTTAGTGCATTTATAAAGTTTGAAAGTCTGGAAAAGATTACATGATAAAAGTTAGTTGAGATCGGATCCGAACTTTTTAAACTCATTAAAAAAGTTAGCGAAAATTAATTTTATTTTTTAGTTCAGAAGGTCACTTAAATTGTGCAGCACTGTTAATTTCAATTTAAATTTTATAGCAATGCAGGGCCGTTTTTAAAACTTATAGAGCGCAAGGCCCTAATACTGACCGTTAACGACGATAATACACATAATGGAGCATGTTAAAAATAAAACTAGCTTAAAATTTATCAGTTCATACAATTTTATCAGATCATACCAGTTTTTTATTAACCAATTAACGAGTTATTCCCAAAAGACCGTTTTCAAATGACTTTCCGACCTTACGTAAAAGAAACTAATAATATCTCCTTTATTCTTCTCACAATATTATTAGGTGGAAATTAGATTTTTTGCAGAATTTCCAGAGAACAGAAAAACCTTTTATTCTGGTATTATTTTTATATTTTCGTTCAATATCTCCAAATCTTTTTAAAATATGTATATATGTATGTACATTTTTATATAGCTTTCAAAATAAACAACTCAATTATTAATGAATCATTTTAATGAAAGGTTGTGCCTATTTATTCTTCTAAGAGAACCTTTTTGCTGACACCAGAGAACGGGAAAATCTTTTATTCTGGTATGTTTTTTTTATTTTCATTTTATATACCCAAATCTTTTCAAATATATACACATATTGTATATACAATTTTTATTATTAATTTTCAAAATAACGGAAACCAAATATGAGTGCATTGTTTAAGTATAAGGAAGCGCGTATTTACTCTTCTAAGAGAATTTTTTCACCGAATATATAACATGCCTATTTACTTTTCTCCATGGAGCCCTGGGCCCTCTAGCTCCAGGTACTTTCAAGGTGTTTGGGTAAACGCAGCACTGTAAGCATAATTTTTGTAACCGAACGTCCGGTTTTAGAGCTCTTCTTCCTTCCACTGCAAATCCACTCTCTACTCAGCAAACTGAGAGAGCAGGCGCTGCATGCACTGTGGTTATGTTTCCGAACTTGTTTGGTAATAATTTTTGACTCATTTCCTTACGAGTATTTACGTTGTGTTTGCATTTTGATTGGCACATGGCTGCATATTCGAGCTATTTCTAGCGCAATGTAAAACCGAATTTCAAAAATAATCAGCTATTTAAAATATTCACAAAAAGTAATTGTGAATTGTGAACTCTACGAGAGAGAAATTGGCAATTGACTTTGGTAATCAAGTTTATGTTTTAGCATAACCACTGGCATAGCAGTATTCAGAGAAGTGTGTTGGTATGTTACGAGCACGTAATAATGAGCTCTGTATAATTTACGCATGCTTTACACAATGATCGCATGCTGAGTACATCTTCCGGACGATTCGTAGAAGAGGAACGCAACTATCACTCTCTTTCAATGATCTTCCAAATCTTTTTCAGGGAGAGAAAGTAAAATCAAGTAATTGTCGATGTTTTACATTCTTATTGTATGAGTTATAAAAAATTATTAAGATTTTGAAAAAAGGTAGACAATTTTTTAACTTTAGGTATTATATTTATAGGTATGCCAAAAGCTCAATTTTATTTTTATTGTATTGTGTTTTTTATACTTTTTCTTTCAAAAGAATTTTGCCGTCTGCCCCCGATAGGCGCGGTCTGTGGACAACCCGGTTTCGACTATGTACTCTCTTACCTTCTCATCTTGCGTTCAGACCAAACAAGCAAGACCGAACGAAAACTTTGTACTTATCTTAAATTTGAAAGATAAATTTTTGATCTTGCAATGATTAAAATTACCATTTATTATATTTCCAAGTTAATATGCTCTGACCTTAAAGAAGGTTGCTTGGAAATAAGAAGCAAATGGTACCAGAAACTCTGTCTATTCAAAGAAACTCGAACTTATTACCGAAGTGTATCACATTTAAGGTCAGTGCGCTGTGTCATTATTCGCGACATAATCACGATGCTGAGACAGACTAGAGAAAAAAAATCGAAGCAAGAAAATTAAGTGCTTAATCAAGACGTTTGCGTCATTAAAAGAAACTCTTAGTTAATGTACTCTTCGTCTAAAGTTATTTTTATCCACTTGCTAAGCGGCTCCTGCACAGTGGTCTTCCTATATATAAAAATGTAATATCCACTCTCAAACATCCACTTTTTTGATGTAAGCCCTGACATTAGGAATGTTTTGGAATGCCAATTTTTGTACCAAATTTGTGCAGTAGGCCGCAACCGCTAAGAAAACATTCAACCGCTAATTTAACTTTTAATTTTCTCCCTCAGAAGGTAGGCCCAAATATGAGTTCGAAAGACTAACAATGCATGAGACAATTAACTCACTTGTGGTAGTCAGTGTTGTGGTTGCTGTTGTTGTTGTTGTTGTTGAGGTTTTTGCTCTTGCCCTTGCTAAGCGAGAATGATCTGTTGCGGATGCGCCACTTACTGACGAACTGCTACCGCTGGGATGACCCCTGCCCCAGCTTATATTTTCGTGCGATTTCGAGGCAAGACCTTTGAGCTGGATATTTGGCGATGATGTCTTAAATGGAGCATTCGATGTGGCAGAAAAGGTTAACGGAACACTCCGACGTGCAGCATCGCTTTTCTGAGCGCTCCTCTCAGGACCCGCACGTTTTCTCTGCAAATCCTTTAGATGCGCTGTCGAGAGTGTTTCATATTGAGACGCGTTCCTTCGTGAAGACGTGATGATCGGAAGTTTTCCTGCCGTTCTACTGCTTGAATTTTTGGCACTTTGTCTGCCGTTGGCTCCATTTCTTAATGTCGTTATTTTCTCTAACGATGTCGATTGGAGCGCTTTTATAGCGGACGTCGAGTTCTCTTTGCTCTCTCCACTCGTATATCCTAACTGTCGCGGTGTCGTTTCCGTCTTTCTGCCAAATCCTATTATGCCACTTGAGTTGTTTTTTCCACCGCCAGTTTCCGCCTCGAAAAGCTCCTTTCGCTGCCTCTGATCCCGTCGAGCTGCAACTTCCAGCGTTGTTACATAACTAACGAAAATTATGCTTAGAATCAACACGCTTGTTACATTGCTTTTTTCAACCCGTGGAGCCAGATTCACTCTCATTTTCCTTCTCCAAGGCTTAGTCACCGCGCCACGCTTCAAGACGCATGCGCATCCGCTATGAGTTTTTGGATTTTATTCTAGAGATTTTCGAGAGCAAGCTGGAGGGCACGCTTTCTCAACAACTTCTCTAACAATATTGTTGTTCAATGAGAAAGATCGCTTTTTGTTCAGGCCGAAATCTTAATCCGACAAAATTCAAAAAAGGAGTACAAGAATACAGCAAGTAATTTTGAAGTGTACCGCGCATGACGTGCGCACACAACAGAGTCTGGTTGGAAACTGACTGCACTTGTTAACTATTTCAATGCAAGCAACTGCAATTTCGGAGGGGACTTGTTTAGCTTTGGGTACGGTACAGTAATCACTGCTCGCTGTAGAAGGTGGTAATACATTTAATATATCGTAATATAAATTTTATACTCGTACATATTTATACATGATATCATTCACGAATGGTACCTCACAAAAGGTTCGTATGAAGTACTGAAATCGCTAACAGAGCTCCATTCGTGATCTTGGCAAAACTGCAGAAAGTTAAGGAAAGTAAAAGCAGAATTATTTGTCACTTAAAACAAAGTGAATATTCCCGCATCCTGTCGGGTGTATAGTATAAAAAAAGTAGTACGCTCTACTGCTTGTAACACTAATAAATGCATGCACATACATATATTTCTAATAAATAAAACCATTCCTCTTCTTAACAATGTGCAAAGTGGATTAGTCTTGTTTGTCGAGGGGCCATCGTCAGAAACCTGTATTTGGAGCTTTTGTAAAAAATTTATTGTGGATGAACAATTTTCTTTAAGTCCTTGTTGTAATAAAAACCGTAACCGGACGTACTGCGAAGTCCATAAAAACAAAAACATAAACTATAAATGCTCGACTGTCAAGGACAAAATCTAAAACGGCCCGTCACGTGAGGACGCAGTCTAGAAAAATTTTAGCCTTTGCCTTTTTTGGAAATACGGTTAGCTATGTTTTTAAGCCAACATGATTACATACTCGTAACAATTAAGAACTGTAACTTCTTGGTTTGACCATAGCTCTTATACCCTACACCCGGAGTTGACGAGTGAAGATGGGCATAACCTGCCCACTTTTTCATTTTACCTTTAGGTAGTTAATTTAGATCTTGCAACTTACTTCCAACATTTAATTTTCTGCATATATTATACAGTATAACAGTGGCTGGATCATGCCCCTTTTTATGGGATGATACTCTCCAAGACGAAGTGAAGATGAACTTATATTTACTACAAAAATAGGCGTGGAAACGTTATGATTTTACCCATTTTCAATACCAAATAGCCAATGATAAAGAATACTGCATTAGTTAAACGAAAATGTTTTAACGAAAACTATATATAGAATATTATACACTTAATTCTATATTTTGTTTTCATTGTATAAAACTATAAATGCAACTCCCTCATAACCTATTTTACCTATAAAACTTCATCGATGTAATTGATAATATATGTATATGATTTATATATAAATTAACGAAACGCGGTATTACTTTCACTTGTTTTATTGTTCTTCTGAAAGCGTAAATAAGCCATCTATGCTTTACAATTACTACTACAGTAAGGGAAAATCAGATATCATATTTCCGCTTTCAGATGATGTTGTTGCTTGCTGTTGTTGCTGTTGCTGCTGTGGCTGCTGTTGCCGTCAGGACAACTTGGATCAGACATTAGTCCAACTAAAAGCACAGTAATAAGAGATCACTTTGAATGTGATACTGTAACCTTTTGAGAATTACCTTTTTAAATCCAATATCGCCGGCGTATTCCCTAAAGCACTGGCGACAAATATTAAGACCGTATTTACGGATGAGGCCATGTCGGTTGGAGCAGGAGCGGCTAAAATGGAAAAAGTGCATTATAGAATTATATATACATATATATATATATATATATATATATGTATTATTTATATATCGCCAAAAATATTTTTTCCATATTCTCCATCAACATTTCGTCGCATGCACACAAATAATATTTTTATCCATGTGCACACATTTTTGGAGTCATTTGCTTTGGCCACCCTTCAATTAAGGAAATGCCTATAATATTGATAAACTGAATTTCCACACTCAACAAGGGGGCTTTTTATATACAGAAACAGAAATTCGCTCATTCTCATGGAGGGCAAAATAACCCTTGGAAATTAAACATCAACATCATTATATAAAACTAATCGATATTTACCAGCATCTCGAGCCCTGGCCGTATTTGCGTGGATGAGAGTACCAAAGATTTGCAAAACCCATGCTATCTACTTCGCTGCGAAAATCAAAAAGAAAGGCTGTGGCTTCCGTTGTTTGTGGATAATGACAGTTCAATGTGGGGTAATTTATACAAACTGAAAACTGTGTCTAGTGGACAATAATTAATGCCACTACAGAGGTAACTATCTGCAGCCGCTTTTTCGTTAGTCCTCATGCCCAAGCAGTTCACAATCAAAGTTAAGAAACATTACTTGTTCCAGATAAAAAACCTAAAAATGTTTTAAAGCTTTAACTTTTTTCAAAACTATAATGCACAAATAAAAAATTATTTCTATAGTTTATTGATTAATTTCTGTATTTAATTGGTAAAAACTTTAAAAATGGCCCAACTTCACTTACTAACGCACTGTCTAAATTGGAATTTCGAATTTCTCTAATTCATACGTTGCTTATTAGACCAAATTCCATCTAATTTCAATTTAACAATAAAGCAACGCACTAATATACGTACCATCTTACCGAACGAAAATATTCGTTGGCCATATGAATGCGAATACGTGCTGGATTGGACACCAGTTTTTAATTGAAACATGTACAAATAATTATTAATCTTAATGCAAAGTAAACACACAAATCACAAGGTTACTCGTACTTCGACTTATGTAAATAATAATAAAATAATAATAAATTAAATCTAAATAATTTCAGAGATACGACGCAACGCTCAGTGTTATTACAATTTCAATAACATTCAGTTACTTTTATGCATAATTATAGGACATCATACGATTGATACAAAAAACTTAAGCTAGTGTAAATTTCTGCATCAACACCTAAAAATTGATATGGAATTCATACAATTTATTTATCATATGTAACAATTTTACAGCAAATCGTTACTTTTCTTTCGCTTACTCCAATGTTAAAACACATTTGACTTTAAGTGGAGGGGTACATTTCTGATCTACGAACGATTGACATATCGCTCGTTCTGCTTTGTTTATTTTCTTGTTTTTGCTGGTAAACAGCAACAAATTTGGAAAATAACAAAGCGGAACGAGCGATTTGTCAATCGTTCGTAGATCAAAAATCTACCCCTCAATTTTTATACTACGTATCATATGATGTAAATCCACCATTAGTTGTCAGTTGAATGCATCAGTTGCATTCCTTCACTGTCATTCTATGCTGGCAACGTTGAGTTCGGCTGAATGCGGCCATTGGTTTGTTTTGTTGTTAAAAAGGAAGTACTTAACCATAAATTTTATCGGGGCTAAAAACGTAAAGATTAATTTATTTTCTTTATTACCTGTTTTGGTCTAAGCTTTGTATCCTGATTCACTGCCTCTAACCCAAGAAATGGAACAGTTAGCTGCTAGAGATTTCATTACAAGCTTTTTTGAAAAAAACAGTGAATACGTGGAAATAAAAACGGCGAAAGAGTCTGCTCACGTTGAGGTAAAGGATATAGATGAATTGGATGATGAGTTATGGATATTGCAGACTCCTAAAGGGACAGACATAACAGAGCTTCAGGGACAGAAAGTAAAATTACCGGGGCGCAGTCATTTGAGCAACTTGGAGGCAGTAGCAGTTGAATTTGAATCCCCACAGAGGCAATCAATTGGTTATTGCAATAATAAAGGAAAATATGCAATTCGTTTACTTCCTATCAATGGCAGCATACTTCTCCGCAACCGTCTAAAGGCGAATCATTTCCCATCGACAGAGGAAATTGCATCCTCTTACCCGTCGATGGGACGAGTATCATTTCCCGATAATATAAAGGTGCGCCATCCTCTTCTAGGAGCGCAATTTAAAGAAAAGTTGGAGTTAAATAAATCAGTCATTGAATCTTTACGAAGTGCGCAGAAAAAATGTAATACTATCTCTCGTAAAAGACAGAGGGACGCCAATAAGCTTCCCTTGGAATTTAAGAAACCAGCGAAGATGTATAGTATGAAGAATGCCGAAAAAAATGAAACTACTTTTATAGATTCCGTGGCAAATAAAAGTTTAAAAAAAGAGCCGTGTACCGATAGTGAAGTAGTACAGGATGATGTCGAAATTACACCCCGAAGGAAAGAGAAAAAGTCGAAAAAAACAAAAGTGTTGGCCACAAATCATGAAGATCTTTCAGAGAATTTGGAATGGTTAAAAGCTTTATAAGAACTTTAAGAATCAATAACCATTAATTTATATTTACTCAATAGAAATTACAATAAATATGCTCGTTAAGGATCTTAGAATTTTATTATAATTAACATGTTTTTTCTCTTGATTAAATTGTTTTCAACAAATCCTTGAGTTATCTACAATATAAATATATAGGTTCCATACTCAGTCCTCAACATGTACACTTGAATTTGGAGTTAATTTTCTGTTTTTGCCAAAAGTAATAACACTGCTGTCAAGCAACGTACCTCACGAATTATTTTATCTATTTGGCTCCTTCAATAACAGCGATTCTGTATCAAGATATTCCGTATTGCGGGCCGATGTTTTCGCCCGGTTGCAATACACAGAAATCCCATGAGCTGTTGGCAGAGAAAATTTGTTGTTTACTTTCGCGGCGAATAGATTTACGCGTCGCGGTGCGTTATAAAAATTTAAAAAACGTCCTACTGGTGTTAGTGTTTTCATTCTACAATTCATTCATTTCTACAATTTTCGGAGTTACCAGAGTTCAGATTATCAGTTATCGTTAGACAGTTGAAAGTTAGAAAATATTTTCCAAAAAATTACTATTTTCTGCACATATGGTCTCTTCCTATCTATATATACACCTAGTTGATTTGTTTGGTTTCGTATCGATTCGCGTTCTGTATGAACTCCAAGACGAAATCGCCTCGCAGCGTGTAGCGAAAAAGAAACTGTCAAATAACTTCGGTTTCTTTTCGCCGAACACATCATCTGCCATCGAGCTACCAATCGAATTTCCATATTCTAGTTTCTGTTATTTCTGTCAATTATCAATTGTAAAAAATTTGCGCGTTTCGTTTTGGAGTAAATAAATTGTTATAAATGACCCAAAAACAATGCGCTTCTTGCTGATTTAATAATTGGTTGTTTATGTTATTCTTTCAATCATTGTGAAAAAGTCGAATACAAAATGAGTGCGCAACCTGACGAAGTCGCCTTTCTCAATTTTATCGAAATGGAGAATTTTAAATCGTATCGTGGCCATATCATTGTAGGGCCACTAAAACAGTTCACCGCAGTAATTGGACCAAATGGTTCCGGTAAGTATTTTGCTGTTGTTTGTATTCAAGCGATATTTGTTTTTCCATTTCTCCATGTAATAACAGGAAAGTCAAACTTTATGGATGCCATTAGTTTTGTGATGGGTGAAAAAACGTCCAGTCTGCGAGTTAAGAGACTCACTGATCTAATCCATGGCTCTTCAATCGGTAAACCAGTGTCGCGCAGTTGCTATGTAACGGCTAAGTTCGTCATTAATGGGAATAAGCAAATGGACTTTCAGCGCTCGGTGCTGGGCGGCTCCTCCGAGTACCGCATAAATACCGAGGTAAGTGATTTGCCAAAAGTCTCGTTCAACTAGCGAGTAACGCTTACTTTCATTTAGGTCGTCTCCAGCAACACATATTTAAATAAATTGGAAAAACTTGGAATCAATGTAAAAGCGAAGAATTTTCTTGTCTTTCAAGGGGCAGTAGAAAACATTGCAATGAAAACACCCAAAGAAAGAACAGCTTTATTTGAGGAGATCAGTGGGTGGGATAATACTACAAAATATTTATTAGAGTTATTGAACAATAATAACTTTCATTCAGGTCCGGACTTCTAAAAGACGATTACAATCGCTTAAAACAGGAAATGAATTTGGCGGAAGAAGAGACTCAGTTCACATATCAGAAGAAGAAAGGTATTGCTGCGGAACGCAAGGAAGCAAAGCATGAAAAGATGGAAGCAGAAAGATATGCCCGTTTAAAAAATGAATACGTAAGTTTAGTTTAATTTCGCAGCTATTTTTGAAACAGATCTCGTGATTAAATCAATTGTTTACTTATTTGTATATATTTATAACAGAATGAAAAACAAGTTGAGTATCAACTCTTTCGATTATTTCATGTCGAGAAAGACATACAAAGGTTAAACGAAGATCTCGCTCTGAAACAAAAGGAAATAAAAGCGGTTGAAGTGCGAAAAACAGAAGCCGACGAAATACTTAAGGAAAAGAAAAAAGAATCCGGAAGGATTAGTAGAGATTTGGCAAAAATAGATCAGGAAATTCGTGAATTTGAAACACAGACGAATAAAAAGCGACCTTTGTACATTAAGGCAAAAGAAAAGGTTTCGCATTGCATAAAAAAGCTGACTTCTCTGCAAAAGACCTTAGAAACCGCCAGAGAAGCCGACAATGCCCACCAGCTGGACATACAGAAGTTGGAAAAACAATTGGGAGAGGTTGAGCTGCTAAAAAAGCAATTCGAAGATGAGATCGAAAACGAATCCCACCGACGTGGTAAGAGCGTGAATATGGAGGAGGGCTTGGTGCAGGAATATGATCGTCTGAAACAAAAAGCAGAAGCTACTGCCACGCAGTACCGTTCACAATTGGATTCTGTAAATCGGGAACAGAAATCTGATCAGGACATGTTGGATGGCGAGACCAATCGAAAGGCCTCCTTAGACGAAGCGTTAAAAAAACTATCGTCGCAGCGTGAAGAAGCTGTCAAGCGACGCGATAAGTTAATGGATCACATTAAATCATCGCAGGCTGCCTTGGAAGAGCAAAATCGCATCAAAGATGAGCTACGTCGTGATGTGGGAAGTTCTAAAGAAAAGATTGCCGAAAAGCAACGTGAACTGGAAAATGTTCGCGATCAACTCGGCGATGCCAAGAGCGATAAGCACGAAGATGCGCGACGTAAAAAAAAGCAGGAGGTGGTAGAATTGTTCAAGAAGCAGGTTCCAGGTGTGGTGCGTTACAGCTCAATTGCAAGCACACATCGCAGTCTCTAGTAATTTGATTTTTTGATTTCAGTACGATCGAATGATCAACATGTGCCAGCCAACACATAAGCGGTATAATGTGGCTGTTACCAAGGTTTTAGGAAAGTATATGGAAGCGATTATTGTGGATACCGAGAAGACTGCAAGGCATTGCATTCAGGTGTAATCACTGCACTGTGCGACGTATTATAATATTAACTCATATGTTTAATATGTCTTTAGATATTGAAAGAACAAATGTTGGAAGTTGAAACATTTTTGCCCTTAGACTACTTGCAAGTGAAACCACTCAAGGAGCGTTTAAGGTAAACTCACTATTTTGATAGATCAGAATTATGGGAGAAACATAAAATCTTCATGCTAAATTCATGCCTTTTTCCCATTCTAGAACCATCACGGAACCACGTAATGTCAAACTTGTATTCGATGTGCTAAAATTTGAGCCTCCTGAAATAGAACGTGCTGTTCTTTTTGCCACAAATAATGCTTTAGTTTGCGAAACTCCAGAGGATGCTATGAAAGTAGCTTATGAAATCGATAGGTCACGTTTCGATGCTCTGGCGTTGGACGGTACCTTCTATCAAAAGTCGGGCATTATTTCTGGAGGTAGCCATGACTTGGCCCGTAAAGCTAAGCGGTGGGACGAAAAGCACATGGCGCAGCTCAAAATGCAAAAGGAAAAACTAAACGAAGAACTGAAAGAGTTGGTGAAGCAATCACGTAAGCAAAGTGAGCTGGCAACGGTCGAAAGCCAGATTAAGGTATGATTTACTTAGTATCAGTCTATGGGAGGAAATTTTTTACTTTTTTGGTAAACGATTAAGTAAAAATTAATTTTTATTTGCAACAGAAATTATTTAATATAAGAAATGCATCAAAAAATATATTTAATATTTTTATTAAGTATTAATATTTATTACCTTTACCTTGCGATATGAGTTTATTAATATAGACAAACTAAAAGCAAAAGTGTTTGTGCAGTTTGTAAACTTTATTGTCATTACTTTCATTATCCATTAAGGGCTTGGAAAATCGTCTCAAGTACAGTATGGTCGATCAGGATGCTTCCAATAAGTCCATTCAACAGTTTGACAACCAGCTGCAGAAAGTCCAAGACCAAATAGATGAGTTCGGAGTATGCCAATCTTTTGTCTTTGTACAAGTTGCCATTTATAATTATATATCTACAATTTGTAGCCGAAAATTAGCGAAATAGAGCGCCGCATGCTGAAACGTGATCAGCACATACAGGAAATCAAAGAAAATATGAACAATGTTGAGGACAAAGTGTTCGCAGAGTTCTGTCGGCGCCTTGGTGTGAAAAACATTCGACAATACGAGGAGCGAGAGCTTGTAATGCAGCAAGAGCGTGCTCGTAAGCGCGCAGAATTTGAACAGCAAATTGATGCAATAAATACTCAATTGGACTTCGAGAAGCAAAAGGACACGAAAAGTAAGAATGGTGCTTGAAATTCCTTTCAGTCATCGCAATTGGCCTGACCACGCACATTATGCGCAGAAAATATATAAAATAATAAGCGAGTTCTGTGTTATCAATCGCCTTGAAATTACTGTTCTGTTTTATGTATGTTGATACTTTTAAGTTCACGCTGACTTATTTACAGAGAACTTAGAACGTTGGGAGCGAAGCGTGCAAGATGAGGAGGATGCTTTGGAGGGGATGAAGGCTGCAGAGCAACGCTATCTTAAAGAAATCGCAGAAGATAAAGAGAAAATGGAAAAATTTAAACAGGAAAAACAAGCTAAGAAGAAATCACTCGATGATATGGAGGAAGATATATCGAAAGCTCGACGGGATGTGGCCAACTTGGCCAAAGAGACACATAATATTGGTAATCTTATATCCTCGATTGAGGCTAAAGTAGAAACCAAGAAGAATGAACGGCACAATATATTATTGCAGGCGAAGGTTAGTGTGGTATCAAACAAGTTTTTATAAATGGTGTTCTAAAGTTGTCTTTGTAGATGGACTGCATAGCAGTGCCACTTTCGAAAGGATCACTGGACGATGCAGTACGTCAAGGAGACTCAGACAACACGACAAACACCACATCAACATCGCTAATTTTGGAGCGTGAAAATCAGTAAGTAATCAAATGAGAGACTGGCTTTGGCCTGGTCGAAGTCAACATACTTTACACCCATGATAGATGATATTAAATAAAGGTAGGGAGGGTGTCCCGCGGCTATAGAAGTAGACCTTATTTTTTTTTATATATTAACCCAGCAAATTTTACAATTAAAACAAAGTTAGATCATAGACATTGCCAACAATTTTAATTAATTTTTTACTTCGCAGGATTGAAGTTGATTATCGCAGTTTACCGCGTGAACTTTGCAAGCTTAAGGACGATGCTGCATTCAAGAAAACCAACGAACACTTGCAAAAAGAACTACACTCGAAAATGGAGGTTCTCGAACGTATACAAACACCTAATTTAAAGGCCATGCAGAAGTTAGATCGCGTTACTGAGAAGGTACAATCTACCAATGAAGAGTTCGAAAATGCTCGTCGAAAAGCGAAGAAAGCCAAAGCCGCTTTTGAGAGGGTGAAAAATGAACGCGCAGAAAAATTCATACGTTGTTGCACTCACATTGCGGAAGCTATTGATGGCATATATAAAAAGCTGGCACGAAACGAAGCGGCGCAGGCTTACTTGGGGCCTGACAATCCCGAAGAACCCTACTTAGATGGTATTAATTACAATTGCGTAGCGCCCGGTAAACGTTTCCAGCCAATGAGTAATTTAAGTGGTGGTGAGAAAACAATTGCAGCTTTAGCGTTACTTTTCTCGATACACAGGTTGGTTGGTACAGTCTTCTCAGAGTTGTGTTGCTAACGCAATCCAAAATAGCGTTTCTATATAAAGAAACCTTTTCATTATTTAAGAAGAAGTCATTACAAAATAAGTAATTTTGCACCAATATAAAATATTCTGTAATCTATTATGAAAAAGTTTTCTGTTTAAGATTCAGAAAGAATTAAACCATGGCATTCATTTGTAAATTATTGAACAATGCCAGATATTTTTGAGTTAATTTCAATCTTATTACTCTTGATTTCTTATAGCTTTCAGCCGGCTCCTTTCTTCGTTCTTGACGAAATCGATGCTGCCCTGGACAACACCAACATTGGCAAAGTCGCTTCTTACATTAGAGATCATACCACTAATCTCCAAACTATCGTCATATCGCTGAAAGAAGAGTTCTACGGTCACGCAGATGCTTTGGTCGGAATAACGCCCGCGGTAAGGTTTATGGCACTACAGTCAATAAACATATAACACACGTTTTCTTAACGTTGCAGGAGGGTGATTGTCTGGTATCGAATGTATATCTTTTTGATTTAAGCACTTTTGAAGACAAGTAAGGATACTATGTACGTGTTCTTCATTTTGATTACTTTTTACTTTTATGACTATGTATTGTATAAATAAAAAAACACATTTATTAAGTACGTGTACGATTCTGTATTTGTTTTCCGTGTCTTTTAATTTATATGTGTTTATATAAACACTTTCGTTCAAACTGAGGGAGTACTGTAAAAGTGGGTGGAATATACTCGTATATGTATATTCGTATACTCGTATGTATGTATGTATATAAGGGTGGTTATATATTGAACCACTGAATTACTTCAGGAAAAGTGTCCCTAAATAGTCTTGGAAGCAAGTAAATTACAACAACAACACATTTATGCATCCATGCGTTGGTGCGAAGAGAAATAAATGAAAATTATTTTTTGGAAAAAACTTTTTAAAAATTATTGTAAAGACGAATGTAATTCATTCCAAAATTTCGTAATAAAACCGGAAACGATGTTCCATTTTTATTTATTGAGAATTTTGAAAAAAATGAATGATTATAAATGGACGATCGTAAATGATAATTATCTGAAAATAAATAAGAATTCCTTTAATGGTCCGAGTTTGGGAAAAAAATACTCACTTATTCGCAAAAAAAAACGGCACACTTGTTTTTCAAAATTATGAGTATATGTATTAAAGAATGTAAGCTAGAGAAAGAACTATACTCTACCTTACATTCTTGTTTAAAAACTGACGTAATGCGGAATGAGTCTATCTCATGCGGAAATGCGGGGTTGCACCTTTGTACGTACTTGTGTTTTTCCCCGATAACGGCCGGAACAATGTGCTTTCCCACGATTAGGGTTATGTAGACAAAGAAATGCAAAGAAAATTCTTGTCAATGCACAAGAATTGCACCCGGAAGTTCAATGCAGTTCAACACAATGCTCGTGTTGAGTTTTGAGTTTTTATTAGTGACGAATAGCGCAAATAAAAAAAACCTACATGCATACGTTATACTCCAACAACACTTACAATTGGTGGGGAAGAGGAAGAGAGTATCAAAGATAATTTTAGATCGTCTATAAACTATATGCAATCGTTTTTTAATAAACTATATATTTAGGCTTTGGGATACCCTTTAATAAAAAATGGCCCGGGAAATTTTATGATTTTATTGTCAAAAATTAAAATTGCTGTGGTTACATTTGTTGTTGCTTAGCAAAAAATATTCATTGGACTGTTGACAGCAATATTTCTGGTATAAAACAAAAACAATGCGTTGCATATGCAAACTAGTTTCTTGCAGACAGAGAGAAACTTACAAATTTTATCATAGCCAGCATGACAACCTCTTTCCTCTCAGAACAATGCAGAAGAATTCTAGAATTGGACCCAGTTTTGCAGGAAGCAACCAAACCACAACAAGTACATTCTTTAGAATATTGAAAAAATACTTTTATAAGCAATAGTTTTTTTTTGAAATATTAATAATGCATAAACTTTAAACCATTGCTTCTGTTGAACTGGCCTTGAAGCACATAATTTTCAAAAATTTGATGTTTTTAACATTCTATGTTTATTTTTTGAGGGTTCGATGCTTTCTGTATTGGCAAAAGCGAACGCGTGACTCTTTCGGTCCTCGCTCAAAATTCGCAAAACCCATCCGTCAGATTTCTTCGCGAAGTTCAGGTGATGATTTAGTATTCGTGACACTGACATGATCATGCCATTCAAGTTGCCCAGTTCATCACCTTTCATTTCTTGGGTCGTTCTTGGATCTTCGTCTTAGTCATTGCCTCGACTAGAGTCACATTTGTGTCATCTTTCAAAGATTTGGGGCGCCCGCCACGAGTGTCGTCGTAGTCCATACAAAAACGGACACTTTGAAGTCTTTTAAAACCACTTGAAACAGTCGAAAGGGTTGGTGCGCCCACTCCATATGCATTTTGGCATTCCTTTAAAATTTGTACGGGCTTCAGCTGACGTCGAAATCCGAAAAGAATGGCGTAGCGAATTTCCGGCTGAGTTGTTGGTGGACACATTATATGTATGTACGTTACACTATTTTTTCTATTCAGAAAGGCCAAAACGACATTGCGTAGTATCACAAATTAGACTGAATTCTTGCTATGCGATTCTTGGTGCACTAATTCTCTGCGTATCGATTGATATCAATGTCCTATAGAAGCATATAGTATGCATAAGTACAATACTATGCATTCTTAACAAACTAATAAACTTAATAAGGATAACACTAAAGACCATTTTTATTTGTTGAATTGACGACAAGACTCATCGTATATAGTGTCCGCAGCATTCAGCATAACTAAAGAATCCGTTACATGCACTGTATCGATTCCAAGAATTAGTGCATTTTACTTTATTAAATAAACTGTAGCTATTGTTTAATCTAATAAAAAACGATCGTATTATAATGCTTGATATAATATGAAATGGAATAACCAGAATTTTCAAAAAAGGTCAGTTCACGGATAATAGAAAAATTAGTTATTAGTTGGATAAGCAGGATTTTAGTGGGTTTAAAGTTTTAATTTTATTTTAACTTTTTGGCAATTGCATCTAAATCATTTAATTTTTTTTATGATTGCTGTTGTTGTGATCAATCTGCGTTTCAGATGTTTCTTTAGCTTCTTTTAGTAGGCTCATCGAATCTCAGCTTTTCAAAGGACCTTTATTTCTGCAATGAGTGGAAGGAATCACACAAAAAGGTGATTAATGGTGTTAATTATTAGAGTGTTCTTCGTAGGACATCGCAAATACTTACATTGCTACGTATTTAAGGCTATCACAGTGTATCTTATACTCCATTGCCAGTGTCAGAGGTAAATTTAGTATCCTTCGCAGCGTATCTCGAATACGCGTCGTACTGGTGTGATCTGTGGCTGTTCTGTTCCATACTGATAGGCTACCCTCCTGTAACGAAATCGACGATCAGCTGAGCACATTTTCTATATTTCTAATAATCTAAACTGGAATTCACGACCTCGGGATTGTATTGCCGCACAGATAAGGAGAACTCTACAGAAATGGGGCCAGCAAGAAGTCTGCCTGCTTTCATTATAATACATATCTTACTCTGATCATTCAGTCTTCTTCCTATGGACGGTGCCCGGTAGTTTTGTGGCCAATTGTGATGAAGAGCAGCGGTTTACTGGCATTGTACCAATAAAACAATAACAGATTTTTCTCAGATTTATTCAATAATAACTTTCATTAATAATAAATATGGAATCATTAAACAATTTTAGTATTTATGATATAAAATAAAAGCTATGTATAGCAAAAACTCAACTGGCATCATAGCTCGCTCAGTTGAGGAGTAACATTAATACTTATTTTTTGCTGTTGCTTTCGAATCCGCTAAGGTTGAGGAAATATGTTTTTGTGTATTATGTTGATTGGAAAATTGGTTAATATTAATTTCCTTCTTCGCTAATTACTTATTGAGAGTACGAGTATAACAATTATGCCTATATCTCGAAAACATGGTGTACGATTACGTGTTTCTATATGTATGTATGTATATGCCTCTTAAAGAATTTCAAATTTAATGTAAGTAGTCCTCTCTTCGCACACAAATAATTTTGCTGCTTTACTTTATCTAAGTATATCTGAATGAATTTAATTAGTTCTTGCTTCAATAAATGCTTTTTGGAAATTGAATACATGTGTACAGTATATTATTTGTATGTATATAGTATATATGTATACCTTATATTTGACATATTTAGAGCTCACATTGATATTAAATACATTTCCGAAATATTTATATTACTAAAATTGTACAACTTCATACATATTTCTATACTGTTCGTATTTGTTTGCTTTTAAATTTTAGTTAAGCTAAATACAAGCTAATTGAAAAGTTCTTGTTCTCGATAATTTATAAATATTTCATCTATAATCATTTAAAATGTTATTGCTTCTGGATATAAATAATTTACTAACTAGTTAATCTATAATCTATGTTGTTAAATACAGCAAGAGGAAGAATTTAAAATGTTTAACGATAGTAACATCCACAGAAATATACCAGTTATTAAGTAGTGAGGGACTTTGAAAATTATAAAAATATACCAATGTCACGAAATATTGCACAATCTAAGGATAGCCGATGGAAATTGCACATTCCAGGAAGTCATGAACGAATAGTTCTGTTCTGAAACTTCTTGGAATATCTGCTGATGCAAGCACCTGCTCAAATGCAAAGTAGTTAGTCTCGATGAAGAGCAGAACCATCGATCTTCCGATCGGCTAAAGCTAGATCAGGTGATCAAAATCGTGACCCAAATTGGTTTTAATACATACATTATATAGTCTAATCTGAGGACGATATTTTTAAGTAAACTTACTTTTTACCTTTTACTGAATATATGTATGTATGTATGTACGTTTCATTAACATTAATTTGATAAAAGTACTAACAAATTTTCAAAGTCTTTAACTATTTTGTATATAGATCGTCTTAATAATATGTTTGTTTTTCAAAAATTAATTGAACTTTCGAGCCTAAAAGAGACAACTGATTAATTTGAGCTTAGTTGTCGAGATGGTCGGACATATGTACATACAATGCAAAACACGTCACATAAGTGCGCCGCATATGTGCAGACATTGGCTTGCAACAACGTTAACTGTTGGTAGAAAAGGCCTTACATGCGTGCAATTGCATTCGTATTTTCAAACGAGCAAACCATTGGCTCCTACAACTCTCTATACCTTTTTTGTAATCCAACCTATTTACAGGAAATTGCATAAGTATCACTTTCGAACGACTTAACCTTACTTGCATTTTACACGCAATAGCGCAAACATTATGCATACGAATTGCTTTATACATGCATCAAAATCGATTTAAACGTAAGATAAACTGGGCTGCTTTGAACTTAGATATGAAATAATAATCCTTGCAAAATTAAACAAAAAAGCAGACTAAAAGATTTTTCAATAAAACGACGAAAGCATTAGCGAAGTCATTTTTGTTTCTTAATGTTTGAGAAGACAAATACAAAGTCTGTGTGTTTCTTATTCGCAAGGATCTTTACTCTTCGAAATAATAATAAATAATTTATATGGCGAAATATTCTACTTAATTAACTTGAGAGATCGAAACCGGTCAGCAGAAGATCGAGGATAGGAACGGAGTCCAAGCTGGCAAATCGCCCCAAGACTTTATATCTTCGAAGCGCATTTAATCATCCTGACTACATGTTTAACAAACTACTACTAGTGTTTTATTCCTTATGTGCTAATGCTTTCTATGCATGTCTCATCGTAATTATGTAATCGATAGTGATTAGTTCCTGCCGGAGAAATTGCAAAATACACTCGATGAAGAATAACTTTTTATGAAGTGTAGCAACATTTTTTTTTGTAAAAATGTTAGGAATATGAAAAATTTACATTTTACAATCAGTCACTTAATAAAGACTGATCAATTTCTTCTTTGTTTCCAAAACCTTTCCAATTGATCTCTGCCCAACGCGAGTGTGTCTCTTAGTTTATGTAACTATGTAAACTATATAAAATTATATAAACGAAAGAAGAGTGGAGGGAAGCACTGGAGTATTTGTCTTTAAATAGACTAATAACTACGCTGCTATGGCGTGATATTTTGGTATAAAATGCGAATTTGTGATTTGGATGGACAATTGTTAACAATTTGTCAAATTTTCACAAAAGCAAGTAAGATCAGTTCAAAAATTTAAACTAGATTGTGCGCATAAAGAAGATCTACTGCTAGTTTTTTTTCGTACAAAAGTTTGTGATACTACTCAGATATCATGAAATCGGCCCAAAAACGGTCAAAGGATCTTCAAATGGACTGCAGTGAATTTGGAGTGAAGAGGAGGGAACTCTTAAGGAAGCAAAAATAACGCTTATTATTTTTTAACTTAAGATTAATATGCATACTTTTCCTATGACAGCGTAGACCATTTGCAGAGTTTTAATCTAGAACTAGTGTAACTTTCTTATATGTAATATAGTAAGTGCTATTTTTGTGTTTTATCATTCTTTATATGCATTATTATCGTAGGTATTGTTATGATCGTAAGTTTTTTGATGAAATCTGATCTATTTGTAGCTTTAAATTGCTCTTTAATTAATTTATAGAATGTTTTTAATACAATCCGTGTAAGGTATTTTTATACACGGCAGAAAAAACGTTGAAAAAGCAGCAGCAAATTCTATATGATTTTTCGAGTATATAGAATATGGTAAGTAAGCTTTGTATGTAATTCTATTTTAGCATAATAATGTATGCATGTATGCCTACAAACGGATGTGTGTATATTATAGTAAGATAATTGAAAAAGAATCTATTTTACAGTTCGGAGATTTCATATTTCGGAGCTGCTTTTTTCATTTTGAAAAATTCAATTCCTGCGATTTTTGTTTCGGCACACATTTTTATCATTACCTAACATCACACTGTACTTCGCAGCAAGATTTCCAATCCTATTAATTCGTCTAAAACTCTTGTTGATATGCGCAAACGTATGTTGGATTCGTAAGGGACGAACGAGCGACAGTAACGACATACGTATATAAACTTTTATACAAGAATGGTAAGTGTTAGTGTATGAAAACTAAACTACTAACTAAAACAAACTACTAAAACTTTGCAAGCACATCACACGCTTAATTGCATTGAAAGGAAAATTTTAAGATGATCTCTCAGCGGAATTTAGCAAAAATGGAAGCTACGGCGGCGTACTCTTTATTCCGAATCCTTTGAAGATTTTTGACGCGAGGTTCATCGGAGGCGTCGGCGCGAAGGTATTCCAGTCGAGCCTACGGATGGATCTAATTGTGGTTAATAAAAGAAGGAGAAGAAGTTTCTGTAATGTTTCAAATTCGTAAAAATGTAACCCTTTGAACAAAGATTTTTTCAATATTAGACTTTGACGCATTGCGTTTACTACGACTTTCTGAATAGAATAAAAAAAAACATTTCAAGAATTTGCAAAATAATGTATACAACACTTCTCAGAAACAAATAAAAGACTGACATAATTATTATTTACGGAGCACTCACTCTCTTTTTTAAATTTAAAGAGTTTTTTCACTCAACAAAGGAAACGGATTCTACTCTAGTTTCAATGAAACTAAAAAGGAATAAACAAAAATACGTAACTCGTACTTAAATGAATGTCGAAGAAACACAAAGTCTCGTTGGACTGCAAGAAAACACGAAAAAATCACCGACAGAATGAACTCTTCATCTTCTTATCGCTGCCATTGCCATTGATTACATTTTTTATTGTGGGAAGTCCCGCGAAGAGTTTTCTGTTGCAGTGAAGAGAGATTTTTAGCTCACGTGTAATTTTGTGACAATATTTGGAAACAGTATAAAAGGCTGTAGAAGGCTCTTGTTTCTTATCAGTTAGCGTTTGACTTTGAATACAGCGAGCAGCTTTTCGAAACAGATCGATCGTACACATTTTATTTAACAATGAATTTCTGCAGATTCTTCATTTTCTTCGCTGTTGCCTTTACGCTACTCTTTGGACAGTCCGAAGCTGGTTGGTTGAAGAAAATCGGCAAAAAAATTGTAAGTTTGATTATCGTATAATGAAGTTACCTCTGATCAACGGAGAATACAAGAAGTGAAGTAACAAAAACCATAATCAATGGTTAATAGATCAGAAACTCTATTCCAAGACCACTTAACCCATTGTGACGCTGAAGCTGAAACTAAGGATGCAAGCAAAAAGAAAACTATATAAAATTTCGCAGAGGTGAAAGTGGTTATAATTGAAACGAAGCTGAAGATGACTCGGAAGCAATACTCCACGAAACAATGCTTTATTGTTTTTAAAAACTTTTTTTTTCTGTAACTTCGGTAACTTCTTTAGGATGACGAAAATCACTGTATGCAATTAATTTAATGAGACTTTTTCTGTTGTTGCTCTAAGAGAAATTTGGAAAAGACATTTTTCCCAGGGAAATATTTTCAGTTAAAGCATCAATCAGGTGCAGTGAATTCTCTGCGCCTTTGCCAAGTTATCTTAGAATTTGCGTTCAAGTACTTGTACATATTAATGAAGATACGAGTATATAATTCTTCCCAACTATTATATCAATAAATGTTTACTTATGTCGTTTTTTTTTTAGGAACGTGTGGGCCAACATACCAGAGATGCCACCATTCAAACAATCGCTGTCGCGCAACAAGCCGCGAATGTGGCTGCTACAGTAAAAGGACGTTAAAAAGTTACTTCTACAATAATTGTATTATATGTTATGTATTAAAAAAGTAGACATTAAAAATACTAATTGTAAAAGCATTAAGGCATTAAAAAATAAACTAATTATTAGAGAATATTGGAGGTCTTTCACTTAAATTTTTTTCTTAACACCGCATCTGGAATCTTTTATAGTTATAACAAGACACATGTCAAAAATAACCGGTAATTAGGCCACTGGGAAAATTTGTGGGAAGGTGAATTCCTTTAGAATGAAAACGAGTAGAATGGAAATTTCTTTCAAAATCTTCAATCAAGCATTAAACTGAAATAATATTCAATTAGATACATATAAACAGATTAACGTGAGTTGTTGTTTTTTTTTTAAACTTTTCATTTGGTAAAACAGAGAAATTGAATTAAATTGTTAATTTAAGAAACGTTTTAGCTGCTCGATTAATTTATTTAGGGGGAATAAGTTAACTTCTAATCTTTTTCTTCCTCACTATTATAGAATTGAGCTAATATTAAAAATTCCTGACAAGGATTATTGTAGGTTAACCAACGGTAGTACATACTTCTATGTCTCTAAAGCATTTCTACAGCTTATTGGTATCGAACCAAGAAATATCGGTGTAGTAAGCAAAGGCTATTTCTTCTTCTTCTCGCACCTCCTCTCCTCTACAATCAAAAATTGTTATTCACTGCGACACGCCAAAAAAAAACAAAACGCCGACACCGCACTGCATCGCACTCGGTTGTTAGTCTTTTTCCGTATTTTTTCTAAACTTTACTTATTTGCCTAATTAACTGATAAATTTAATTGTAGCTCTAGTTGACTTTTTACAAGTTTTATTAACTGTAATTCACGAACCGACTTTTTGTAAATATGATAACTCTATTTATCACTATGAAGTCAATTTTTTAACTCACCAGCTATTAACATTTTTTAAAAAGAGCTGTTGTTATTTGTATTAGTTACTGGCTTGGTCTCGTCTGCAAGCATTCACCTGCAACCATAAAGCATTTTTCAGATATTTCAATTAGGTTGTTGTATACCTCCATAAAAAAAGGTTAATCAATACATTTAGTCAAGCTGTTAAAGGCGGGCGTTTATTGCATTCCATCAGATTCACCAAAAAAGCCACTTCGAACTTACAGCAACAGCAATGTCTTTCAGCTCACATCATGACACAGTCACTGTAGGGGGCGTAGACGTGCCGGCGTAAGTCGCCAAAAAAAAAAAAAACAACAGAAAGTTGGCAACACGAAATAAGAGAAGATATATTCTTATCTATGGATGTAAATGTTTATTTTACTGCAGTTTCATTTAAGTAAATCTTAAGAAATATTAAAAAATGGCTAGAAAGCCAGCCAGACTTCTATACTAATGGGCTGATTGAGCCCAAATTTAGCGTTCTATTTGAGAAATGTAAAAATCTTTAGCTGTCAGAAATGCCTTGAACAATTTAAGCGCGTCACTCTCATAAATTTCCCTTTTCATGTTTAATAATAAAACATATGTATGTATAAGACATAAACAATAGAAATCATTATCGACGGCAACATTATTATTCTTTTTTTCAATTTTTTTATTTATTTTGATTAGAAATGTTCTTTTATATATTATTTATTCTTATTTATTCTTTTAAATGTTAATTTTCTTCTCTATCTTCGATTTAAGATGTATTTTTCTATTCTGATTATTAATTTTTAGTGACGACCGCATTTTTAAACATTTTTATCTTTAAACACTTTAAAATTAATGTAGTAAACGATACTAAAGATTTCTAACTTTAAACACTTTAAAATTAATGTAGTAAACGATACTATTCATCAAGAATAATAAGAAATTTTTGTTCAAAGGTTTTTACCGCAATTTTAAGCTGTTCTCTGGACACACTTACCTCCGGAATTTCTGGATTCGTTGGCTCATGATTATATTGTATATAACTGATTCAAAGAGGATAGCTTCGTTTATGCATCGCATTATATACAATTGTTATGGTAAATAATGTCTTTAGATCGATCGCAAATGGACTTAGTAAAATTATGCTAAGCACTGTGTCCTTCGAAAGACCCATTCAAAGACGCTTTAGAAGTCATGGATTGCGATTATTATTTTTTTGTGTCCAAAATAGTTGATGAAGTATGTGGGCGTTACATACATACGTGAAGATATGCATATTTGCGTATTTGTACAGTACAATATGATTGCTGTTACATTGTGGGTATGCTGAGTTCATAAATGCTTCATAAATGTTGCAGTTTTTGTTGTCTTTTTTCGATTGGTGGCTAATAACCAATGTTGGTGCTCTTAAGTTGTTCAGTATTATGTGCCGTAAAGAAATTTTCTTAATATTTTGTTATAAAACTATAGTTTTATTTTGTTTTTTTGTTGCAAGTTTAAAAATATTTCAATAAAATTTTTTACTAAATTCTAAAATTTTGATGTGTTTTATTATTTGTGGCATTAAAAGTAACCTAAAATAGAACGAAATTAAAGCCAGCCAAATAAATAATTATAAATATAAAGCGAAGAAAAAGAATTTTATATTTGGTAAAACGTTTTATGAATGTGTCATTATTTTACGACAGTAGTTGATGTTGCTTTTAAAGTAGGTACCATTATAAACCTTAACCGAAAAATAATACCACCCCAATATAATAAAATGTATAGGAGTTAGAAATATACCAATACATATGTATACATAAGGTGTTTTTTCTATAGATAGAAGGGTTACTGAAGGGTTAACTGCCAAACGAGCTGTCATACTGCGCTCACTGTTTGAAACTTTTTATAGCAAACATCTACTAGCAAATAAAATTGACACCAAATAAAAACAACGGGGGAAAATATCACGTATAGTGTACGTTATTGGGCAGACCAGAAAAAGGCGTCAACCAGATTATCAGCTGGTTTTTCGAACTTCAAAGATATAATCATCTCTGATCATTACATCCACGAAAATGCAATTTTTAGTGGGATTTACACGCTGGTGCTCCAACAATTGGCCCAAAATCGGACGTCCGAAATGTGATTCGTTAGAAAGCGTCACTGTCGCAGTGGCCATATGCCCATATGCAAATGTTAATGCCAAATATTGATCGATGTACATACGAGTATTTCGATTAAATAAAACAATATCAAGTTCTATCAGGCTTAAAAAACAAAAATTTACATTATATAAAAAATAAACCTGACATAATTAAGATCATCCATGAAAAGATTGTTTCAATTATCTAAATAAATAATGTTAAAAAATGTAGCGGTAGACTCTTGTGGTCAAGAGGTAGCTATTCTACATTCAAAGAGCGCTTCAATTCAAAATCAAAGCCAGCAAAGTTCTGCAGAGCCCTTTGAAAGTTGTAGTTGGCGTCAGCTGAATACAAGCATTTACTAGCTTTAACATATGCCGCTGCGGCAAGCTGCAGGAGTTGTCAAACTCGGCAAGCTAAACACAATAAAATTTCAATAGATACAGCTACGAGCGGCAAAGCTACGAGGTAAAACGTAAACAAAAAAAAAACAAAGCAAAAAGTATACAAACAACAGAAAAAAGAAGAGCAGCGGCAAGATGCAAAATAAGAAATAGATTAAACGGTAGCGGCATTGCCGCTGGGATGCAAGTGGCAATATGTTTTTCTCGTTTCCCATAAGAGCTAATGTAATTTTCACATTGCATCTTGCTGCGGCAGCAAAGCACCATTTGATGCGTTCAGGCTTTAAAGCTTTATAAACAGAAATGTACGCATGCAAATGTAAATGAGATTATACTAAGTAAGGTGATAATTTAAAGTATATACAGTTGTTATAAATTACGTGAAGATAACCATAGAGGACGGGTAGACTTTATAACAAACATCCGATATATATATGTATATGTATATATATAGCACATAACAACAATTCACCAACAACTTGTATATACTCAGCATCGCAGAATGTTAAAAAAAAAATGTTTCTTGATGACCGTTAAATTTTTCCGGGTTTAATGACGATGGGTTTTGGAACGCGTTTTCGACATCCTTAGGCAAGATTGGTTTGGCCAAACCCGATGTGCCATTTTTAGTGTTTTTTTTCGTTTTCTGAACCAAAAGGATAACGAAAATTCGTGCCAAAATCCATGATAAAAAAATACGAAAACAAATATACAAAAACAAAATGTAGGCACCAACTGTTACGTGGAATTTTCAAACATTTCCAATTGTATGTATGTATGTATGTTTCCACTCTTGCTGGCTTCGTGTTAGGACAACAATTATTGCTACTTTTATGCTCGGTATTCAATTAATTTGTGAGTAATTGGTGTAGTTAATACAAGTCAACAGTTTTGTTGTTGTTGGGTTGGTGGTGGTTACATTTAGATGAAATAACTGCTAACATATGAAGCGGCTATGATACCCAACACAGTCAAACATAACAGAATCATGATCTTCTTTCGACGCGCCTTACTCTGGTACTTCAGCGCCTTCTTGGTATCCTGAGTGGCTGTCTGCACGTAGTCCATAGCGTGCTCCACATGGTACTCGATGCGATCGATCATCTCGCCCTGCGACTCCACCAGCATAGCCATGTCCATGAACATGTCGTGCAATTCCTTAATTGACGTCTCCAACTTCATAATGTCGGCATGACGAGCTTCGATGTCGGCCAGAGTCTGCTTGGCCTGTTGTGTCTCCATTATGATGCCCTGTGTGAAGACGGCCGGATTGCCTTGCTCCAGCATGTCCTCGAGCTCCTCGTTAGTGGTGGCGCGTCCGGTGATTTCCAATTGACGTTGTATTCGTCCCTTACAGCGTTCTCGATAATCCGTCTGAGTTCGGTTATACTCTGTCATCACTTCGACAAACTTGCGCGACAGAGTCGAGTGTTGTGTTTTGCGAATTCGCAAATCTGCAGATGACTTATTCTGTTGTTCTTCTTGCTCGATCTTTTGCTCGATGCCTTTTAGCTTGCCGCGGACTCGATTCGCGTTCTTCTTGATGTCCGCCATTAGATCCTCGAGCTCCTGCTTAGTCTTCTCATCGGATTGTGGTGCAGAGAGGATGGCCGAGTGCTTCTTTTTCACCTCCTCTACATTTTCTTGCACCTTGTCGATCATGCCGCGTATTTCTTCGACCTGGGCAAAGAAGTCATCCATGTACGAATCTGTGCCGTCAACATTGACGGCCACCTCTTCGGACTCCTCATCGTCGGACTGTGCCGCATGAAGTGCTGCCAATCTATCCTTAGTCATGATGCAGGCGTGCGGCAACCGGTTTAGTGTTTCTAATCAGGAAAAGGCAAACTGCTATAAATAGCAGGCTATTTCAAGTCTTCTCTCACTGGATGCTTTGTGTGTCTACAAAAAGTCTAGACGAGGGTGGGACACTTTCGGTCACTTGTTTCATAAGTCGAAACTTTAGCAGAAAAGTATGTACTTTTTAAGCAAGGATTAAACGTAAATACAATTGGATAAATATGCAGATTTCTATACATACATCCGTGTAAACTTTACTCTTACGTTTTAATTGTGAATTTGCAAGTTTATGTAATTATTTTAACTACACTTTTTTCGCTAATGCCGTGCGATTATCGATTTTCCGATGAAAACTTAAGTTTTTAGTGGAAAAGCTTTTTTGGAAGTCTCCGTACACTGAACACTATCGCGTTATTCGTCTGGTTAAAGATGAAATGTTTTCCTGAATTAACATTGTTTTAATCAAGAATTTGATTATTTACGCTAATGATTAGCGCACTGGAGAGTGGCTGGGGCGCGGCGGTGACGCTACTCGAGCCAGCGCGTGACTCACTCTGAACGAAAATGAAAAGTTTAGCACAAGGTTACACAGCTTTATATTTTTTAGGCCAACAGTAATTTATATTACATTTGCATTTCGAAAAAATGGGTTTTTGTGTATGATTAGGTTTATTGTCTATTCTAATATCTTGATTACGGATAACCACGGTTGTGAAATTTTTGCATTATGGTTTGATCAAAAATTCATTTTACAGCGAGATCTTTCTTAAATACATACAATTTTTTGTTGTTTTATTTCGGATGTCTCTAATGAAACGTTATTATAGATTTTTAATAATAATGCTGGATTCTTTCGTGCAGGAAGGTTATTCACTTATTAAACGTTTATATGTATCTTCTGATTTTACAAATTTATTCAGTATCACTTTCTTCGAAAAATCGATTTTCGTATTTGGACGATAAGTCGTGCGCAGCGGCTGTTCACTATAAATGGCCGGAGACCACGGAGGATTTTTATATTTCTCGCTACAAGCTGAACCAAAAAACTGCTCGGGTCGGGTGGATGGTTTTATAGTGTCTGATAAAAGCAACAGCTACGGTTTTGCAGATTGCTATAACTCCAAAAAATCGAAGGAATATTAATGTTGGCTGGCTAGTACGCCTGCGTTAAATTTGGAGTAGTTCTAGGTGCCACTCCTACTGATGACTATGATTAAAATAGCCAAGCAATATGGTAAAATTACTTTTTTAGCGCATTGGATTTAATATATATATTATTTAATGTTTAATATGAATACCGATATTCACCGAAAAAATTTCATCCCAAGTATTTATACACACACACACAATTCACTTTTGACATCAAATCTGAACATTACGTCAAGCCACGAAACTAAAGATGACACTTCGACCCTACAGCTGTACGGCGAAATGTGAGAGAATCCATACCCACCAATTTCCTCGGAAACTGTTTTTGTAGAATTTCAGCTCTGGAGGGTTCTTATTTTTTTTTATAAGAGCAATATTTTGAGGTGGAATCATTGTAGGGAAAAGTGGCTGTTTTGTACTTTTTGGTTTAAAAAAAAACCTAAATACGACCATGAACGAACTTTACAGTACCTTTATATTTATGGTAAAAGCAGTTTTTTTTTTAAATATTTTATGCCTACACATATTCGCAACCCTGTAGTGTTTTGCTTAAAAAAATTGTACAAATCTGTGAAAACATTATTAAGTTTACATTCAAGTTAACATTTTAAGTTTATTATTAATAACAGGAAATTTGAAAATCAAATACTCGTACTTAAGAAAATTATATTTGTTTGTGATATATAATTTTAGTACTTTTTGTGCAAACAAAATGCAAAAAAATGCATTTTCCTGTTGTTTTTTTTTCGAGTTGTTGATTTTCGAAAAAGTAAGACTAATGACAAGTAAGACTTGACTAATGTGAAGAAGTTTGAAAAATATTTAAGAATATTTCCGATGAGATGTATATCAAAAGCAGCGTTTTTTAATGAACCGTATAGGTTTTCTCCATACAAAGTCAGAAACCCAGGTTTTATGGAGGTTTCACGCATTCAAAAAGCAATAATAAAATGTTACGCTACGTTTGAGATATTATGCAATAAAGTTGGATGTGATTTTGAACAGAATTTGCCTTTCTTCAATAAACTGGACAGCAACACCTATTTTAGTATAGCTCATTCAAAAAACACGGCTAATCACGGTTTCGAAGATCTCTCACAAACTAGTGGTGAATAAAAATTTAAGCCCAAAAATTTGTGCATATATTTACGTGTCCTAATAGTATCTATTCGGAAAAAATATGTGTACTTCTAATAAAGACCCCTGAATGTATTTTATATGATAAAACTCTTAATTTTAAAATTTATGACACAAACCAGACTTTTTTAATCTCTTTTCTGACACTAAAACTTATAGATAGATCATCCTTCGATATAAACTAAAAAGTTAAAATCAAACAAGGTTTTTTACACTAACTATAAAACTGTAAGTAACGGCTTAATTGTTCCTCGTAATCTTAGACATCAATCTTTTTTGATAAGTTTCATTTGAATTTAATAATTAACATTAAAAAAATATTTCATACTAAGGACCGACGAAAGTAAAGCTATTATCAACTATTCGACGTTGCCTATTTCGTAGTTTAAAAATAAGTACTAACCCAAATAGAAAACGATGACACTGAAAGTTTATTTTACTCTATGCCACTACAGCGTTTGAAAATGTTCTGAAGGCGTGAATTCGGCTTATTCGAGTTCTGGTGAGTGGCGTAAAAAACAAAATTTGAAATGACTCGAAATGATGCAGTTGGAGAAAACTCGAGTCAGATAGAGGTCGCGAATGTGTTAACTGACATAAGAAATCTTTTCACTTACCGGGTATTTTGTAGTCAGTACTATGCCACAAATCTCGTCACCAACCAAAAACTGCTCTCCTAGCATTGCCATGCATACGTTTTCCCAAGCTCTGTCAATTCTATTTTTTCGCAAGCGAATTACCCATTGACCGCCCTTCATATTAGCAGGATCCTCCCACATAGGCTTAATCCCTTGTTTAAACAGACTGAGCTCTCGGTACGGTTCCAAGGCCGTAGGTCGGATCAGATGCGAGTATAATGACCACCATTGCTGCACACTGGCACAGCGCCCAACAAACCTCAGCGATTTGCTGTAGTCCGTGGGACGATGTGTTCCCTTACGCGAAAACCACAAGCAATATGTATGTTGCAGGCGATTCTCATTGGGTCCGATTTCAAGAGGTGCCAATTTATCTACGTCGATATCATTCTCAGTGTCGCTCTCATCGCTGTCCGATAGATCTGCCCAGGGTTTGCTGTAAGCGCAACAGAATAGATCTTAGCATCTTCTTCATTTTTGTAAATTAATGTTGTAAATATATATTTAGCAAAATGTTGGTACATTTTATACGAGCACAATGTGAATCGTATAGATCGGTTTCTTCGCCTTCCTTGTGTTGTGTGCACCGAGTCTGGATCCAACACTTGTTACGTATCCCACAACTTCGTATTGTAACCAATTGGGAACCATCTACTTACGTTTCGAACTGCTTCGTTTGAGCCTTTTCCATGATCTTGCTTCTGGCGTCTTCTTTTTCGTTGAATTTTAAGTACGTGGTAGCAAATTCTACTCTTGACTGGTTACAATGGACCACGTTACTTTCTTTAGTTGATGCCGATTTTAACGACTTTGTGTTACTTTATCACAGTTGTCGGTTTTGTTCTGCTGCAATGGCTGGCACTTCTGATTTCTTTCTAATTAATAATTATCTACAAAAGTACGATGGCATAAATTCCAGTGTTTAAAAAATATTCCTATACTTGGACCGTGCTTAGCTTGCTTACAAGTTGTCAGTTAAACGAATGCTGAAACTTTGACGTTTGACGATATGCCAAACGCGACTTTTTTAGTCCAGCTTCCACAAGTGGTACAAACGAATTGTAATAGAATGCCACGCTTTTATCGTTACCCAGTGTGCAAGCCACAAGGAATAATTTCTTAAAATATCCGCAACATCCAAATTCAATTAATTTTGATTTCTAGCTTCTTTAATTAATTTCATATAATACAATGGTCATGCTTTTAAAAAGGGGAATCCTGAAAAATTGTAATATAATTTGTGAAAATAAAGTACAGGTAAAACCTGTATAACACGGTTATTTAATATGTTTGGTGAATTGAATATAGCCCTCACACAATACAGACGTTTTCGCTATCGTTTTTTCTGAATTCTTTCTAACACAGATTCGCATAACAGTGTTTTTTTCCGAACGTAGCTACCGTGTTGTACGGGGGTTATCTGTATTACAATATGTATACGTAATAGAGGACTGCATGAGACGTCTCGAAGGCTTATTCAAGACGTCTTAAAAGTTTCAGGGGTTTTCTGAAATGTTTCTATTTCATTCAAATCAAGCGGTGACTTTTGGAAGCGCTGCCGAAAACATTGCCACATATGGTTCCGATAGTCA
This sequence comes from Conops quadrifasciatus, assembly GCA_949752815.1. Lineage (NCBI taxonomy): Eukaryota > Metazoa > Arthropoda > Insecta > Diptera > Conopidae > Conops > Conops quadrifasciatus. Next base: position 32,135,677 of record OX457078.1, on the reverse strand, counting down.
CGGCTTGATTCGAAATCAAATGTCAGTTTCGAATCATTCGAGACCTCTCATGAAACCCTCTAATATGTAAATATTAAAGGAAAGCCTCGTAAACATGGTTGTTACGTCCAAAAAAAATTGCAGGCTATGAGAATTCGTGTAAAGCGTAACAGAGAAAACTATTCTTTGCTCCGTCTGTTATTTATAAATAATCTACATATATGTAATTTCTAAAATTCATTCTATATAATAATGATTTTATATAAACACAGCTACTCAGTTGATGAGCAAGTGAGTGAGAAGATGGCAATTTATTACTATGTAGTATCCTATCAATTTTTTAAAACTTATCGACAATGAGCGCCACACCCAATTTATTATCCTCGATTCGACAGCTATGAGTGTAGGGTACGTGAGCTTCGGTCAGGCCTATGTTAAGGCTTTTACTTGTTTTATGTTGCTATCTATTCTTCTGATTTTTAAAAGGAACACAAAATTGTGGGAGGCCTCGCGACCCTTCGAAGAAGACTCACAACATGCATTCAAAGAATCAGAGTTTTTATTTACTCAATGGGCAGCGCATTAAAAGGAAGACAATTAACCTGTAAAGGAAAAAAGAGACACGAACAATGTTAACAGTCTGAACTCAGCTCTCTAACAGTAACGGTTGTCCTAACAGTTTGAATTTGTCCTCCAGTTAGTGCAGTTGTGTGTGCCGATTAAGTCATCCTATCCTCTAAACCGAAAATAATAAATCAGTATTATTCGATTCAAATCAATTTTCGTTCAGTACATGACTATTGTGCAATCTTCTTCTGCTGTTGTGGACCAGAAGCGACATGGCGAAAATCATAACCACTATCAAGGCTATTTTAACACGGCTCATATTTAGCGCCCACAGCTTGGTTGCCATCTGGCAAGTGACTAAGAACACGGGCAAGACCATCTACTGGTCCCTTTGTGGGCCGTTGGTGCTGCTTCTGCTGGAAGGCATTTTCACGATTATGATCAAGAAGACTCAAGAATGGCGCTGGTAATGGCCGTCGGGCCACTGCTTTAGTAGAAGTAGAGGCCCATTGATATAGTGTTTCGATATGCAAATGAGCGGAAACGGAAGTGAGCCCCTCAAATTTCCGTTACCAAAACGGGCGACTTCTGTTTCTGTCATATTTTGCTGTACTTACACAAAGAAACTAAGAATTACGTCATGCACTGATTGCATTGATTGTCAATAAAAATGAAAACATTCAATATCGAGCAACAAACACATACGCACATACACACAAGGGTGAAATACCGGCGCGGCGGACAACTTGTGGGGTGAATGAAGTCTGCTGAAAGGAGTCCATTCTTTGTTTAATAACGTGAAATCAGTTTCTTTCACCCGCACCGTATATTTTTTAGTATAGCGAGATTTGAGAATATGTTCCTTTAAACAGTTATTGTTATTGAATCAATTTAAAAAAGGTGCGGAACGAAAGCGCTGACGGTAAAATTGCCGACAATTTAGGCTCATCGGAGCGATATGATGTGATATTTTAGTCGTAAAATCGTACAATAATGAATAATGTGGTAATAAAAGAGAAAAGACAGTCAGGCCTAAATCAAATCAACAGGTGATAATGTTTAGGACTATTCGTATGGACTTATATAAATTTGTCCCTTCCTCGCTGTAATACTAATTCACAATAAAAATCATGGTTATAGAGTTAAATCAGCAAAGAGGGGCAAGGAAACCTATTAGTGTAACAGGTCTTTCATATAAATATAATTACACTATATATAATTACTATTTTAACTTTCGGCATGGCTTCTTCACCCGCTGAAACGGGTTTTGAAAGGCATCATCTTTCGAACTTTAAAATTTCAGTTTAATAATTTCTCTCCTCTTACTGGCCCCTCTCTCTCTTTAGGTTCTGCCCGTCGGTCTTTCTTTATTTGGGAAGCATTGTGCCTGCTATTTGGCTTCTGGAATTAGACAAAGTGGAGCGGCGTCTGTCCGGAAAGCTGGATTACGCCAACAATGCCACCGACAACTCTTCTCGCGATACATTTGGCGATATATTTGAAGAAACAGGCATCGACATTCCTCCAATAAAGGTGGACACCTGGATAACGTTGATTGAGCAATTTTTGATGCTGATTCTTATTGTTGGACGTTGGATGCTGCCCAAAGGCGACCTTACACGCGACCAATTAAGTCAGCTACTTTTGGTCTATATCGGTAGTTTAACGTTAGTTTTTTTGCTAAATAAAATAAATAAAACATTATTTTCTCTCTCTCTTCCTTTTCTCTACTGCTCCCAGGAACTGCAGCTGATATAATAGAATTTTTCGACTCATATAAGGACGACTCGATTGCGAAAATACCGTTATTGGTATATCTGACCCTTGGGATATGGTCTTGGAGCCTTATGCAATTCACGATTGTACTGTCGGCAACGCGTGCTCGGCGCTCACGCGGTAGTGGACATCGAAAAGAAGACCCGTAAGCGCAGTCATATACTGCTTTCCTTGTCGCGAAATATTCATATAATAATGGTTGCCATTGTAGACCCGCCGACTGCTGTTGCGGCATTGATGTGTGGGGCATCGTGCTCAATGTTATACTGCAGGACGCCCCTTTTCTGACTTTTCGCCTACTTATAATCCTCCAGTATAAAATAATCAACTACATGAACGTATTTTTTACATGTTCGTGAGCGGTTTTACTTTGGTTTTTTTTTGGTATGACGAGATTCTGTTTGCAGGCAAGAACTCATTGGTAATCATCTTGCAACTTTATCGGCTCTATGTGGTTAATGCAGAGTTCTGGAAGCACAGGCGTGAACGACGCGAAGCGGCGTGGAAGGCGATGTATGAGAAGTCGCGGACTCGTGAGTGCGCCGAGGATCCACATAGTATCTACGTGATATCCACAGAACGCAGGAGCGGAGGCTTCAAACGTCAAGTGAAGAGGTATATGAGATGAAAAGTGTCACTTTCCGTCCTTTTCTTTCATATTACCGCCACTAACTTACGTTCTAGCTTAGTTTAGTTTGGTCAAAAAGGCCGAAAATTGCTAAAACATTGCATTTTACAGATCAAAGGAGTGCGCTATTGACGACAAACATCTAAAAAAAGTTAAAAGAGACAAGTAAAGGCAGTAGTAGAATTATATAAGAACTCTCAGAATGTTCATTCATTAACGGCCTTGCCTTTCTCTGCAGGCACCAGAAACGTAAACGCAAGGACACCGGGTACTCCACTGCCAGTTCACAGAACTTATACTCTGCTCGAGTTGTTGAGTCTAAGAGTGACGGTGCACGTCGCAAAAATAAAAAGGGAAAGAAGGCGGCACGTGGACACAGCTCTCCGCCAACTGTGAGCGGGTCTGTTGCCGCTGAAGTGAAGAGAGGGACACATAATAAAACTGTGGAGAAACATGATAAAAAGTTGGTTAATAGACAGGTTGGGAAAACTGAGGGGACTGCTATTGATATTTTTAAATGTTTTTTCTGCTCTTCCGGTTTCACATTAATATAGAAGCTCCACAAGAAGAATCGAAGCGGTTATTGAGGAGTCAGCGAATTTCTCCAGTTCAGATTCAAGAAATTCCACTTTGCCGAGCTATGAGGTCATCGCCGAGAAGAAGGCGAAGGCCAAGCGTCGAAAGTGTTCTACGACTTCCTCGTCAAGTAATACTGATATCTCGGACACTTCGTACTCATCATCATCTTCAGAATCATCTTGAAATGTAATTCGCGAAACCGGTTCCTAGGCTAGGGATAGGGTTAACAATGGCAATGGGTAAAGCAGAGAGCATGGACAAATTTGTTACTGATGATGATTTAATTTTGATAATATCTGTAGAGCAGGTTTTTGCTTTGTTTTTGTTAAATAAAACATGATTCTTTTAATAAAATCTTTTTAATCTATTTAGTAAAAAGACTAAGTTACTACCAAAGTCTAGTTAGATTTTAGTCTCTAGATTTTAAATCTAGATTTAAATAACTGCATAATACTTAAAAAGTCACCAAAGACCAGCTGTTCTTCCTGTAATCTCGGAGCTGCATCCGCGTCTGCACGCGCCTCATGAATGAATGTGCTTGTTCTGTCCTCATATCTACAGATTTCTTTTTTCTTGAGAGCGAGGCTACCTCTACGGAGTCTCGCTTTCAAGAAAAGGGCCGTCGCCCTTCAATTCAAAGTGATCAAGCGTCCATCTGTCGCCACTAAATTAGAACTTTTGTAAGCGACCAACATTCGCAAGGCACTTTGCTTCAGTTGCTTAGTCTCTAGACTAAGTATTTGTAAGCGACCATCTGTCGCTAACCAGATTGTGAGATAAATAATAATGTAAAACGAACCTTAGTGGCAGGAATCTTACCTTATCTTCCTTCTTAACTTACCTTCTAATTAACACTTAACAATTTTGTTCCGCAAAAATTTTAAATTTTTAAATGGTAGGTAAAATAAATTTGTCAAAGTTGTTGACACTACTGTTTGCCACACTTTTTACAATGTAGCTCCTTCTGGCCCATAAAGAGTTGTCTATATTTATTTGACTAAATTTAGATTTATGACTTCAAAGACAAATTTCTCTTTATTTAATATCCAATGCCGAGAACAACTTGTCTTCCGAAAACACCGCCACATTCCTGGATCTAAAATTCAATGGCAAACTACATAGATCAAGTATAAATGATCACACCAACACCTTTTGACCTTCTAAAAGGTCTAAATATGTTACTGAAATTACGAATAAGAAAAATAACGAATTCAGTAAAAAATTTTTAGCTCAACTTTAATTTTGTCAGGTACTTTTAATTTTTAGTCTATTAATTTGTGTTTGTAAATGTTTGGGTTAAGCCATAAATGCTAACTTGGAGAAAATCTGCTAAGTGTCCTATTCTGAGTGCTGAGTATTGATTGCATTGTTACGATCGACTGTGAAAGTATTGTGACTATTAAATGCAAATACGACCTAAAGTAGTCTATATAGTACTAATCGCAATAAATTTAGCATACATACATACATACATGTATTAAAAACTAGCTAATCACTTATGTTCTGTCTCATAAAAGCATAAAAGCACATAAAGGACATAAAATGACAAAATAGAACTTAATCGACTTTAGCCTCGGTTAGTTTAAATAAAATTAGAAAATAAGATCAACAAAAATAGTATCTATGAAATACATATGCGAAGTGTATATCGCTTGATGGAATGCATGTGTAAATTATCGCTCCGTACTGCTAGAAGACTGCCAGCCTCAACCTTTCGAGTCAGCATGAGAGAGTCTGTGGTGCGTCGCTGATGCTGCGGGCGTCGTCCAGTCTTCTGCCGATACCATGACATCTCTGGACTGCACCGGCGCGGATACGGAAACTGCGAAAGGAACTGTTGAAGTGTTGGCAGATGAGGGCGGAAGTTGCCTTTGGTCATCTACACCAATCCTGCTAGACGGATGGTTATTACTTTTCACGGTAGCGTTGTTGGCACCTGCTGACAATGCCTGCACATTTTCACTTTGTGGACATGCGCGCTGCGATGAGCTCTTCGGGGCATCCTGTATGAGTGTAACTAATATCACAGTTTTCTTGTTTTATTTTAAATTTTACCGGCACCCATGCATTGCTTCCAAGGCTCAGTTCTATATGCGTCGTCAAGGTTTCGCCGTCCGATGTTGGCGTCAATGTCGCTAAGGGCTCTTCTTCGGCCAAAAGGCAAATACCATCGTTCGAATTCGAGCGCCTCTGAAAGTTTGTGTGAAAATGCTTGTGGGTGCTGCAATTGTTAGTCGTGGAAGTGATGTTCGTGATCAGGCTCTCCATGCGATGACCATTTGTGAGGTTCGGGGGTGAGCCCAGCGGCAAGGTATACGATGTGCCGCTTTGAAAATTTGGTGAAGAACGATGCTTCTGCAGTGTGCTGCCAGCAGATTGGGACAACTGCCTGAACGGTATGAAGTACGGCTTCGTGCCGCTTTTCAGAGCAAGGGTGGCTTCCTTCAGTTTGCCAACTGTTCTTGGGGTGGAGTTGAAGACCGGCACTTGAGTGCCTGGGTTGCCGTAGCTGACGAATGCCACCCCCGTCCCTCTCAGCGTAGGGCTCTCTCGTTGTCCTTGAATATTGTGCTGCTGACTACAAGGCGTGTTGCCATTCGACAACTTCTGCGCAACTGTGGTCTCCAGTACTTGCAGTGGTGACTGCCGTTCGTTGATAAACGGCAGGTTGGAGTGCGATCGTGGAATTAAGGTCTGCATTTCGTGGTATTCGAGCTGCAGCGTGCTACCGCTGATTGCTCCCGCACTGTTACACGGTCTGGCACCGCTGCTCAGGTTGTCGAAATTTGTTCCAGATGGACGGTTGATGTCGTTCGCCTGCTGCCGCGATTTATACCGGCGACGCTGACACGCAATCAGCACGGAAAAGAAGAAGACACAGCACGCTGACAACACTGCTCCGATCGCGATACCGCTGTACACTTCGGAATTGGATGTGTGCTCAACCTCGAGCGTTTGGTGGTTGATGTTGCGCAGATCGATAAAAATCGGTGCTCCAATGCCGTTCTCACCGACCACACGCACCGTGATGTTAATTTTGGCGGTTTCAGAGATATGTGGAAACTGAGATAAGGCAGATAAAGGAGAAGCAGCTCCAGTCTTAAGTCTGAAAAAATACCTTGTAAAAGCAAACGCCGCACTCAAACACATTGGCTTCGTGGGTGACATTGTTGATGGTCCACAGAATATTGTAATGGTGTATTTTGCCATTGGGATGAACTGGAGGATCCCAGCTCAACTTTAAGCCGTTCTGCCGCGTAACGCGCTGGTTGCTGATAGTACCGGGCGCTGAAACGTACAGATAATCGTATAAATTAATCCATAAATTGTATGCCAAGAGATTAATAGACATACATAAGTATCGTAAATATAAATCTATTGATCAACCTGCCGGAGAAATTTATTGTACTTACGATCTGCAAGTGTCTGGAAATCTTTCTGTCCGTAAAATATCTTTGTTCTGCAGCTAGAAAAATTCAAGCGGTACCAACTGGTGGGCTTCAGCGAGCGCACTTCCAGCTGAGAGTTGGCAATTTTTTGCTCAATGCACATGGACTCCTCCTGGTTGTTTATTTGGGTGTAACAGACGTAAACGCATTGATCCTTAAATGGGTCCCGGAACAGAAAGGCAACCATGCGTGACTCGACTTTGGTGAGATGAAAAGGGACCCCCGAACTATCGTTGGTTTCATTTTCGATCTGCCAAAAGTAATTATAGTAACTTCATTGCTTCAAAAATGATTAATGATAATGGTACGATACTTACCACCTTCCACTGAACGTAGCGAAAGTCTTGGCGTAAGTATTCATTTTCACCGGTGATGATGAGGATGCGCATTTTCAGTAACTTCAACTTTTCCAAGATAATGCCCGTAACCTTAGCCGGTAAGACCAGATTGAATATGTCTTCATTATCGATGTCGTCTTCAGCATTGTCGATGGAGCCTACAAACTGTTTATCCACTCGCCGCAGTACCGCTCTGGCTTCCGTTCTATTGAGTGCCGTGATTTCACCCAGCTTCCGCGTAACGTCGTCCTCTTTGAGCAGCACCGGCGCGGTGGTGCCGCGTAACTGCTGCCTCAACAAAGTCTGCGGATTGGGTCGCGTGTGGTTCTTATCGAATTGTAGTATGTAATACTTCTTGGCTTTGAGCTCCGGTTGCGGCCAGGTTACAAATGTTGCGTTCTCTCGTAACTTGATAATCTGTAGTGGCACTATAAGGGTATAACGGTAAATAAGAGGTGATTCGTTGGTAAATTTGACAAAAGAGACTTTGGGTACAGATTGTTTCTGTTTGTTTGTACTGAGCAGGGTTCGGAAAACCCGTGCGAGGAGATAAAATATAACAAAAATCTGCCTGCCCTTGAGCGGAGAAATGTTATTATGGGCTACGTTTTTTTCTGAATCCTGCTATGTAGAAGACCTTTAGCTTGTACTCACAGCCTTGAGTGCAGCACGTTATAGGAAGACTTCGCAGGGAACTGATTACAGGCTCCTCAATAGGACTGTGGTTGGCCGAGTGAGAGTTTGAAGTGTGCAGCATAACGCGCGTTATAAGTTCAAAAGGTCGATAAGCGGGCAGATGACTGGAAATAACTACATAGGATGAGTCGATGGGTTCCAGTGGAGCGATCGCGGTCCAGCGGTGAGGATGGCTTTGTACAATATGCACAGAAAGGAAGTACATCTGAAAGGGAAAAGGAAGAGAGTTATAAATTTGTTCGACTTGCATGACGCATATCGTCAATATTTAATTAAAGCGTTGTATTTTACATTTCAAGAAGTTTATACTTATATTTCACACTCACCGGAAGAATAACCCGGTCAAAGGTGATGTTTATCGTCGTGGAACTGTGCGGATAGCAGCGAATATTCTTCAGCGGATTTGGTATAAGTTTTCCAGCCGGATTCAAGCTGCGTAGGCGGATCTCGCCATCGGTAGACGCTTCTCCGGCAGCATTTCGTGCAAAGCACTGATAGATGCCTTCTTCATATGAATCGAAGGATATAAGACGCAGCTCGTTGGTGGTTATGTAGCGCAGGAATGTGCTGTTGACAGGCTCCGCATTGTGGTACCAACTTATCTCAGGCGTAGGGTTTCCCAGAGCGTGGCAGCTTAACGTTACCAAAGCGGCAATGTGGCTCTCGTAGGAGGGCAACTGCTTTACGATGGTAGGCGGAATTGTGACAATAACGTGGAACATCTGAAAATTGTAAATTGTAAACTGAGTGTATTCGTTTTAACTTAAATTCTTCGTAAATTTCTCTAACCTGTTTATCCTGCGCGGAGGAGCACGTATAGTAGCCGTCGTGTTCATTCACGCTGGCCCTTTTTATTTCATATTCGTTGCTAAAGTTTGATAACTTTTCGACCGGTGCACTCGGAACTCGCTGAAACCACCATTCAATAGGCACTTGATCGGAAATACTATGACACCGCAGCTTCAAGTCGAGACCAACTGGCACGTACAGAGTTCCTTCTTGTAGTTGTGGCACCAGCTTTCCATAATTTTGTGTTGTTTTTATTGCGGCAAGGACAGAGTCATTCACTTTCAGAGTCCATATAAATTGACGATGAGTTTTGGTAGAGAATTGGTTTTGAGCGAAGCATCTGCAAGATGATATTTTAACATTATATAGTTCGAGAAGTTTATTCAAAAGAAATATTATTATTTATAAACATAAAATTAGACTACCAAATAAAAAAGGAACAATTGTTTGGTGCTTCTTTAGTAAATTTAATTAGTTTAAAATACAAATATCGTTCTCTAATGTTAAAAAGGGTTAATATTGTAATTCAAAAGTATGCCTTCACCTGTACTTTCCTTCGTCCGATACTGTGGGGCTCAGCAATACCATGCTACCATTTCCAAGGAAAATATATCTGCCAAATAAAAAGAATAAATTAGAGTTATACATTGCAGCTTTGGAGAGAAATTATAATTCGAAGATATGCTTTTTCAGCTTCTATGCTTCGCTCTTCATTTAGCGTGTGGTGTTGCCTGTCGTGATCTTTACTCGCCTGTTTTCTGTGGCGGCGCTGGATAGCGAAACATTGTCATGGTACCACGATATGTTGGCTGCCGGCAAACTTTGAATGGGACAGTTGAATGTGAACGAGACACCGAGTGTGGCGGTAAGGTCTGCGAGAGCAGGCATGCGCTTTAGAACTAAGGGAAAAAAAATTATAATTAAATGAATAATAACACTTTTAAAAAACCTAAGCAGAAATTGAAAATCGAAAAAGGTGCTTTGATTTTGAATTTCTTCACAAGCCTATTTTAAGTAGTGCATTGGAGAAATGGAGCCCGTGTTTACCTGGATACTCCACCGTAACGCTCTCCGAAAGGACGGCGATCGTGTTGGCATTCACTTGACAACGATATAAGCCGCCGGCCTTTTCCGTGGGTGGCAGTCGAATGGTTCCGTTATCGAAGACACAAAAGTCATTACGCCTGCCACAGTTTGTCTGCAAAACATTTCCATTTCGATGCCAAGTGTAGAATAAATTTGGTTTATCTGCAAATTTTAAATTAGTGGCTCAATGAATGAATCAAGCTTTCTGTAAACTCACTTTTTTTATAAAATGCGGCATCAATATTTGCCTTGCAATCCACAAAATGTTCCAAGTGAGGCTTAGTGATGCTAAGCTTAGCAAACTGTCGTTTCTCTATCTGGAGAAAAGGTCCGGGGATTTGGGCATTTCCACTGGCGGACACTATGATAAATTAAAATTTTAGTCTGGGCTGATTGTACGTTTTTTAACGTACAAAATTAAACGATGCAAAATTAAGGGCTAAGAAGCTCTTTCAGTAAATTTAATGAATCTTAAAATAGCGGGTATCAATATTGTTTGTTTTAAAATATGCTTATATATTTATTATCCTATGTTATGTTTCTTATCCTATCATTAATTTTATGTATGTTTGGCTTTGTAAATACGCTATAAAGCCTTGTATTATAGGCTTAGCCTGAATTTAAATAAATAAATAAATACTAATATATGTATATATCTTAATTTTATTCAGACGTAATTTAGTTTTTGATAATTGCTTAAAATCAATCAATCAATCTTGGAAGATAGAAATGAATATTCAGAGAGAATAAGAGAGAGCAGAGGATTCATTTAAGACCGGCTTAGACCGACATAGAGGTGGGTACATCTTCTAAACTGGAAATCACACTATATATACCTTCCCGAAACGGAATCCTCAGCAGGTGAAATTCGCCATTACGTCAGGTTTTCGAGATATACTGCTTTTAATTAGCGTATATATGGATTATTCCTATGTTTGATGCAACAATTGTTTTTGTCATTATTCGACCTTAATTGAATTTTGAAGACCGAAAGATGGTACGAGTATCTACTTTTGGCTGCCATTACCTTAATTAGTGTTAGATTATTACAACATAGCAAAGAACTGTGTCATTCCTCGCACTGTGAAGGATATCTCGAAAGCCGGACGAGTTGGAGGAATTCTTATTCAAATTCGAGGCGTTAGAAACAGTCGTTGTCGTCTGCGGCTTAGATTCTTACAATCCGCATGTATGTACCATAACGTTGATGGTACATCGTACATGTCTGGCAATCTCCCTCCTCAAACGAAAAGGTTATTAAACTCCACTCGATCCTAACACTGTATCCTAACGTGTACTCGTGCATAATGCTTTCGAAGATTGCTGATGTCTCCCTACAGCACCAAAGAGAATAAATTACAATTTAATGATGATCTACAGTTGCTCCACAAAACTGTGCAATTCGCACAGCAGACCCAGCCGCACACGGGCGCATTCCACAGCCGCGCTGGATGGCGGTCGCGCCACGGTGATGTAACTTTTCTCGCCAGCCATCACACAGTCTTCAATGTGAAAATATTTCCGCGCTTTTCCAGCTGCGTTTAAGTAGAAATGTTTCAGTACGTACTTCGCAGCATGATCTTCGCCGCTCCGACTTTGTGATGCCTGCAGCTTTACTGCATTCCAGATAAAATGGCACTACTTGAGACAAACTACGGAAGGGTGTGCGAAGTTGGGGACGAAGTGCCGGGAGTTGAAGAATTTTCAGTCTTCCTTTCTCTTTTTATTAGTTCGTACACATGCACGCGCTCTGGCGCTTTTACATATTTTTGTCTGTTTTGTGTTTGTTGCATTTGAAAAATGTAGGTTACATGAATTGTAGCTCAATCGTGAAACTGAATAATTCAATCTGAGTTTGATTTGATTCTTTTGATTTAAATCAAGAATATTTTATATATTCATACATTTTGCTGGCTAATTATTTTCGTATCGAAATTATTTACATATATGGAAACTCATAATTAAATTGTTCTGTAATTAATCCTTTTGCAATTGATCGCAAGTCCACATAATTTTACGTTGGGCAGTTGCACTATCCTGTGTAAATATTTAAATATATTTTCTGTTTGTGACCTTCAATTGTTGTTGCCGCCACTCGCCTGCAACCCAAGCGGCGGTGGTATCTTTTTCGGAAGCCACGAAATGATTCTTTGCTTGAGAGTTATGCAGTCTGCAGTCTTCAACATACTTGCGTTGGAGATCATTAACATTCAACCGTAAAGTATTGGTTCCACTTTATGCTTCAACTCATACGAGCATTGTGGGTTGGCTTGCATGACAATGTTAGACGGCGACAACCCCAACTTAGTTCTTTTTTGCAATTTCTCTTATCTATCTTGCCTATTCTGAGAAGAAATACACTCCGGAACAGAACCTGTTACAAAATTTCATAGTTTCATGGCATACGTCATGGAATCTTTAACACTAGAAAGATTGTGGTGATTATTTTGACTGTTTTTTTTTTGTTTCCTGTTAACGAACGCCATCGCAAAAGTCTGAATTTTTTGGTACATATAGCTGTGACCTTGACATAATTCTCATAAGACTCATAAGAGAGTCTTACAGAAATTAATTAGCATTAATATCCATTTTTAACCTCACTTTAATTACATTTTAGAGTGAACTGAAGATGATCAAACTGTGATGATTAGCCGGAAAAATATTTACTACAAGATATTCAATTCACCCCAAAATGCGGTGAAATAAACGCTCTTTTAAGGGGTTAAGATCGCTTTCATATGTATCAAAATATTTTTGGCCTTTAAAAAATTATCCACTAGTCCAGAGAACTTTCTGTTTCTGGTCTTCTCTCCCTTTGACCTTTCGTTTTTATTCTCTTTCGAATGGACGCAGAGGATTCTATGTCATCTGGCTTAATTTTATTTAAAAAAATTCCCCATACGTTGACACTACACTACTGGAAGGAATGTACGATCTTTTACTTCATCACTTCATACATATTAGTTTGTGTGCAATGACTTTGTGTAAAGCGTATCAGTTCCTCATCCTCTGACCACTGATAATGACCAAAGTGTTCCTACCCAGCGTTACTAAGGGCTCTTGAAGTGCTTCCCTTACCGCAGACCCACACGCATCACCGAAGGGGGAAAAATCGATAAAATGCGAACGAACGAACGAATGAATGAATAATACACGCACGATTGCGATGCCAGCGCATTGCGTCAGTGCGAGAATGTCTGCTTGCAGTGCAGTTTAATAACCTCGCTCTCGGCGGCGTTCCTAGCAAAGCGAAAACCTAAGAAACCCGACGCCCCACTCCAGCCCTGGGTAGCACTTTGCATTCCGCTTGAACAAGCTTTTACAGTGCGTATTGCTGCGCTGAGCTTGCGTATAAGCTCTAAAGAATCTAGTGGAATGGGTTGGTTACCTTCCTCTGGCTGAACCATTGAAGTCTTGTTGCGAAAGGATGCTGGAAATGCATTCAATTTAAATATGTATGCACATATGTGGATAAAATTTAATATGTCAAAAGGAATTCGTAAAGAAAGATTGATTGTGATGTGAAGCTTTAAATGCTGTCAAAGTTGGCGAAAAATCTCAGACCTCTTCTTCGGAATCCTTTCCATTGAAGAATTACATAGACCAATACTAGTTTATAAGATAAACAAGGTGTATATTCATAAATATTTTGTTTCTGGTGATCATCTGGTAAAAATCTGAGACATCTTCATTTATGGAATATTTATAACGGTGAACCGCGTCCGTAGCCACACTGACGTCATGGTCTAGCCGCGAACCTTGCGCTGGCGGCCGAAAGCGCATGGCAAGTCAGACGCATGCGAGACAGGCCTACACACAGCGAGACGTAAGTGCTGCAGAAACACATTTTCATGAACACATACGTAACCGTATGCAATAACCAACCCATCAGGTACGTAAGCAATGCATTACTTCCAGCTATAATGATTACACCCCTTTAGGGAAACGAAGTGTCTCAGTCGTTTTACAAAATTGGCGAAGTATGATCAAGAGCAGATGGTCGAGATGAAATTTCTCTAGAGGGAGGCCTACCTCATGCTTTGTGGTACTTAGCTTACAACATACTCTCATAGAGACACAGCGTACGCACCATGTACACATACACACACTTATGTACATATGTATATCGGCAGGTCGTTAGTCTCTCTGCGGTGTTTGTGGTACAAGTAGGTGCGTCGCATACGTGCGTACATATGTACGTTCATAGATAACTATTGCTTTCTCAGCCACGCACGAACTCATTCCTCCCGCAAGCTCGAGCCAAATAATATGCGTGTAAAAAAAACTGCCTATTTTTACTGTGACGGACAGCATGCCGATGAACCATGGACGTATCGGTCTTTTCGGGCTGTAGTACATAACGTCAATTTATTTGGCAGAAAAGTATTTTATGAGTGCGGATTTACTATGATTATCAAATAAATTTTGTGCGCCACTATAGAAAATTTCACATTGCAAACTTTTAATTAGTTTTCATTGATTATTTCAGTAACACATATATATGTGTACATATACTACATCCAAATATACACATATGTATATGTACATATACTACATCCACATATACATATATATATATACATATATATATATGTATATATGTACCAAATTAAATTTGATGTTCCGTTTGACACTCGGGCAGATGCTTTCTTTATGAGCTGCCCTAGGATAATACTGCATTTAGAGTTCATTAACCTACCAGCAAATAACGAATACCGCAAGGGCATGACTAATCGGTATCAGACAAGAAATAGGAATAACAACAAAATCATTAAAATTCTAGCCCAATAAATTTCCCCTTTTGCTATATTTCCGGATCTACGCTTATGTGTATAATTGCCTTAAGGATAGCGAATTTTTTCGCTTGAAGTGGTTGAAATTATGCCAAACTCTCTATGGACGTTTCAAGTTTAAATAGCTGAGGGCCTGCTTATGGGTTTTATACGATCCATCTAAATTTTTAAATTCAGTGCTCTTACTAAAAGATGTACTAAAAATCGCGCCTTTTTTGCAAAAATGTAATACCTAAAAAACCTTTTCAAGTAAGACTGAAATTCAGATCTTCTTTGAGAAATAAAAACAGCCGAGAGATAAAGAGTTTACTCACAGTGAGTACTTTAATGAAATTAATAATAAACAGTTTACATAGAGAAAAGAGAGCTATGTATGTAGATCTTTTTTACGTTTCTCTGCATTGCAGAAATGCTCTGCCATGTAAACTGGGGACTGCTTTACCCTTGTAGTACCCCCATCAGAGTTACCCTGCTGTTCGTGGCCACATACATATACTCACTCGCGACATCGCAACCTAAGAAAAATCCACACTAATATTCGTTAATTTGTGATAGAAATTTCTTCAGATTGACGAAGATAGAAGGAAACTGACTCCACAAGTTGGAGGAGCTGATCAAGAAATTAAATACTTTATTATAACTATGTAACAGACAATAAATATTACGTCTGAACGAGTGTTTAAGATTCCAAAATTTATAAAAATACAATTTATTGCAGACGTAAATTTGCGTCGATATTTGTCGACAGACTTAACGATTAAACCATAGTTAATTGACTAACCTGCTGTTTTGCTCCCTCCAAAGGATCCATCTCCAAATAAGTTAAACAGTACTTCAATCAGCAAGAGTAACACTAATTTATAACCGAATAAGCACATGCCGATAATCGGAAAATGTCCTGCGAATTTTCCCTGCAAAATTTCCGTTGTCAAAGCCAATCCTGTGCTTCTTAGCCAAAGCAGTTTACGTACACATAGTGGCTTTGGCGATTTCGCGGTGAATGCTTGGAACAGGTGCCAGCTTTTAGGTTTTGTTTAAAATTTTTTAAAAGTTGTATATTCAAAACCAGCTCTTTGAAATCCTTTTTAATTGACATCATTATATTCTTATATGGAGGTTCTTGTTAAAAAATGTGGCTTCACAGTGCACGCTAACAAGTAGTAACCTTAAAATTATTTGCAGAGAAACATTCGTTACAATTATTTAAAGTCGGGATTATTATCAGTCGGGATTGATTAGATTGTAGAACTATTAAATATAGTTTTCATTTAATCCATAAACACTAATTTAAGCTAACATTAAGATGAAAAGCAAAAGTAATGAGCTACGAGAAACAGGTGTCTCTTGGGACTAAAGATGCTAAAAAGCTCTTGGTACTAATGATTGTACGCGGAAACTCTGGTGCTCACCAGTTGCCTAGTAATTAATGTATACATACACTTTTAAGAGTATATAGTAAAAATACTTTCAAAATTACATCCGCTCTTTTATATTCGTTTCTGCTAAATACGCTTCCGATTGTTTTGATCGCACCAAGAAAGTTCGAAGATTTTCTGACAATTCCGCACTCAAAGAAAAATTACCAAATATCAATATCAAATATGAAAGAAAAATAAAATGAAAGAAAAAATAAGACTTTTCTTTCTACAATAACAACTGATATTTTCCATTTTATGATTATCAGTTCAAAATTAATGTTGTGGAATTTGTAAAACAACAACATTTCAAAGCAAAATTATGAGAAATTTATGTGAGAAGTTTTACAATCACTAGAAAAACGGAATCAGCTGTGTTCATATTCGCAAATATTGCTAGAAGTCTCTGCTCTCTAAAAAAAGGCACTGATCTCACAAGAATGCTGAACATCAGAGAGAGAAGTTCTGAGGGATTCTATTTGCATTGTTGTTTTCTGACGTTGAAGTTCAGTTCTTGCCATAGCCGCACACCACGACAGCTCCTTCCACACTTAAGCCTCTCTTATTTATACTTCGCGCTCTCAATAAATCTTGTATTGCTTGTATTTTTTACACATCACTCAGTATAAAAAGCAAAAGTAAGAGAGTTTATGAATTCCGACATAATATTTTTTTTTTTGGCGAAGTTCTTGGAGTACTAAATTTTAGTAACTAAAAGCCACGAATAAAGCGAATAATTTGCTAATTCCCAAACTTATAAGTTATAATCCTTCTGCCATAAGAACGATTGCATATTGTAGATATATGGAAATCGTTTTTACTTTGTTTTTGTTTTTCGAACGCTACGCAGTTTTTATCTTCTTCTGTTGACTCACGCGTGTATGTGTTTGTGTTTTAGTTACGTCCTTCCAAGGTTTCTGATTACACTTTCATAGATATAATAAATATGCTTGTGTGTGCCTTAAGAAATTTTCGGAAGATGTCAAGCTCTGCTGCTTCTCAAGGGGAAGGAGTCTTTGTATTCGGTGGCTTTTGCTCAACAGTTTCCATTAAAAACTCAAGGCGGCATTCATTTGAGAACGCCATAGCTTCGTTTTTGCAAATTTCGCGAAATCATGCCGAAGCCCTAGGCACAACCCACGTACGTATTTACAATGTTTTATCTAACTTCTTGTAAATGAATAAGTTTGCATTACCTACACACACATGTGTATCCATGTGTGTACCTCCATTGATGCGGCGTATAAAGTTTCAACTTCGTGCGTGTAAAAAACGAATAAACTCCATCGATTTTCTGTGAAATAATCGATCTCCAATGACTTCACCGGCTTGTAGAGTTGACTTATCCGATTTTTGAGTTTCTTGGGTGCTTTATTATTTGGCTCGAATGGCATTCATAAATTCACATGCAAATTGTTAATTGCGTTTCTTTTAGTTATACAATATATCCATGTACAGATGTACATATGTGCATATTAATGTGCAAAACATATCTTCCAAAACGCATTTAAGCTATGCTATGGAATGGAAGGGTAACAAGGGTAAGTATGAAACTTGTAAGAAAACACTAGAAAATCAAAGCCTAACACAACGTCCCTCGCGAATCCAACCAAGCTCAACACTCGCGGCGCAAGAACTAAGCGACCGAGTTTATGATGGCAGCGTCGACTATGCTGCGTATCCATCCGTGCTCTGCTCGCGCTCACTCATAGTTCGTGATACGAACATCGCCGGCTGTTGTTGCTGTTTTAGATAAAAGCCCCTTCAAGTATGGATATAAAATGTGCATAAAGTTTTTATTGTTGTCGGTGGTGCTGGGCTACAGAACACGGCGAGAGCCAAGTGAGAACGCAAACGAGAGCTTGAGAAGAACAAGCAATGGCGCTCTATGCAGAGTTTCAAATACATTTTTCAAGCAAACAGCCGCAAAATTGAAACGAATTCTTTGTTAATGAAAATATACGATACATACATATGTATGTATATACAAACTACTGATATCCATACGAGTATATGCAAATTCTGAAATTTGCAGGCATTTTTTGAGCTTTTGTTTTTGCCAGTTCGCTCATATACAAATTGAATGGCAACTCCATACGTCGAAAGACTGTGGCTTCCTGAAGAGGGGAGCCATTATTATGAACCGCGGTACAGAACTTTCGACATTGGCATATTACATACAGTTAAAACTGCCAAGGGCACGATAGAGGCAAATAGCTATCAAACTGCTGTTTTATTATAGCCGGCAGCTCCAAATATCTAGTTGAAGAGAAGCATCGTTACCAAAAAGAGATGATAATGTAAAATTTCTTTATCGTCTCAACTGAAATATTGCTATGGAATCTCCCAAAACTCATAATATAAACCGATAGTAACCGATTTATTAATTACACGTCTGGGAAGATGTGGCATCTCCCAAGTCAATTCCATTATCGCTCTTCTAGCCAAAAACCACATATGAATTATGTACATATATGATACTCCTATAATCCAATGTATGTATCTATTTATGATGAGATATATAGTTGTGTTATTATACTATGCGTGATTATAAAAATGACAACCCATACTTTTTCTGCTCAGTGTATTTATACGAGTACAATCGACAAATTGCTTATTGAAACCAACTTATTAGGCTAAATGTCGTATGAACATTTACTGCTCCTCAGCAGCACTCTTTCGTTGGTGCTTTCTGTTTCCCGCTATTTATGATGTCTCTCCGCCACGAAAATTCGAACTTCAAGCAAAGAAAATCGGCCCTAATCCTGTTTTTACACGATACATACATACATACGTTCCAGAGAATATCGTATAAAAAATCGTGTAAAAACACAACATGCAATGGGAAAATATTAGATATTTCGATTTTAACATGAACAGACTTAGGTTATTTTCAAAATAAACGGTTCATATCTGATGAGAACAAAAAAACCAGGAACAGCTAAATTCAAAATAAATAAAATTAGAATTTTTTTATCCGTGTAAAAAAAAAAAAACCTTTAAAGAATAAGTTTATCTTTGTCGACCGTGTTATTTCAAAATCGTGTAAAAAATACCGTGTAAAAACAGGGTTAAGTGCATGTATAAAAGTTCTCTCCAGCAAGGATGTAGTTTTTCTTTTAGCTATGAGTTTTTTCGGCCCTCCGCGGTCAAAAGAGACTTCTTTTTTGAAGATATTCGTGGAGATTTTGCGTTTGGAGACTTCGTCTTGGGGATTTCATGGCCAACCCGTGAACAAGCTTACAAAAATAATTTACATCCATCCTACTGTAGGGCGGAGGTGATCTAAAGCCTTGTAATTTGTAATTGATAATAAAAATAATCCCACGCTGCGTGTTCGATTGAAACGAGTACAGGTAACTCCCGCACAACAGGGTAGCGAGCTCGCTACGTTCCATAAAAATACTGTGTTGTGCGAATCCTTGTTGAAAGAAAAAAAACTAACTGACGCTGCTGAAATAAGAAAAAGCTTATAGTAAAATGGTCCGCGTTGTGAGGACCATTTTACCTCCAAATTCACCAAACATGTTAGAGCAAAACCGTATTATAAGAGTACCGTGTTACACAGAAGTTACCTGTAGTGAATTTGTTTAAAATACATTTTTATTTTTCTGTTAATGTAATTACGTAAAACCCCAAAATCTGAAATCGTTTCAAGCAACGAAATTCGAATGAAGCAAGTTAGCACAATGTTGGCGCCGGTTAGTCACGGCTTGTGTTGCGCTGACAATGATTAATAAAACTGGGTGTTCGGTGTTCAGTTGGCGTTCCTTTTTCCCCCCAAATCAATCCGTCCCAGAATCAGAGGAGCGCACGTGTTTCTTCGATTTCTTCTTCTTCTTTTTCTTCTCCTTCTCTTTGGGCTTTTCTTCCTCTTCTTGTTTTGCGGAAGCTCCTGCTGCCGATGACGATGCTGTAATCAAGGCCACGTTTTTTAATTTCTCATGCTCCTGGAGCTTTTGCAAAGTCTCCTCTTTGAGGCGCTCCAGTTCTTCGAGCTCCCGAGCAGTGGCCTCCTTCTCTAAATCCTCTTTACGCTGTTTTTCAGCGCGCCGCTCTTCCTCCTTAGCGATCTCTTTGCGCATATGATCCTTAAACAATAACAACGCCTCCGCCCGTTTCTGCATCTTTTCACGGGCAGCTTTCTCTTTATCACCTTCGTTGGACGAGAGAGTTGTTGTCGTTGTTGTTGTTTGTTCTATGCGCTTCGGCGGCGACTCTTCCCGAGATTTGCAGTTACGGGTCGATCCGGATCTGGCGCGCCTCGGAGAACGGCTGTCGGAACGTTTTGCGCGTTTCTGGTGTAAAGGTGACCGAGACCTCGATTTCGATTGACGACCACGGCTGCGATCGCGTGAATCATTCCGACGTCGTTGACGGGGCTGATCACGCAAGCGCGGAGAACGACTACGTGAGCGTTGATTGCGATCCCCGACGTCGTCGCGCGAACGCCTTCGATCAGGTCGCCTGTCACGTATGGGCGACAGCGGAAAGCGGTTGCGGTATGAACGATCCGGAGAGCGAGACCTTCGCCGGCGGTCGAAGTTATTGCCACCGCGTCTTCCGCGAAAATTTCGTCGGTTCGGAGAGCGAAACGTTCGTCTACGTTGTATGAAACGTTCGCGGGAGGGTGAGCGAGGACGTCGAGGTCGCGACTGGGACCTTGACCGTGATCGAGAACGTGATGTAGAATACGAATGTGATCGCGTACGGCGATGAGAGCGTTCGCAACTGCGTTTAGATTTCCGCGATGACCGTTGTTTGGGTTTTTCCTTTTCTTTGTCTTTATCTCGTTCACCACCACCACCGCCGCCGCCTGGTTTTGGTGGATCCTGGTGCGACGACGACACTTCCTTCTCCTTTAACGAAGGCTTCTTTACATTGGCTGCGCTCGCATCTAATTCATTCTCGCTTGTAGCCTGATCCTCATAATCCAACGCATTCATATCCATGGATTTCTTGCGTTCCGGTGCCTTTTTACCTTGCACACCGGACTCCTTCTCATGTTCCTTCGCACGCAGCTCTTTCTCCCTCAAACGATCTCTTTCCTTGTCACGTGTTCGGTCTTTTTCGCCGCTTTCTTTTTCATGTTCCTTCAACTTCTCTTTATCATTTTCCTTTTTCTCCTTCTCCTTCTCTTTGTCAGTTTGTTTATCTTCTGAGTTATGGCGACGACGAGTTCCGTCTCGCACAGGTGACGCCTCATTGGCCACGTTCCCGCCGTAAGAACTGGCATGAGACAGTTCATAAAATGATTTCTTTGGATCTCTTGCAATCTCCTCGTGACGTTTCTTGCGTTCAATTTCGCGACGTTTAATCTCTTCCTCGCGTAATACTTTTTCCTCTTCCAGTCTCTCCAGATCAGAAAGCTTGATTGTACGACTCTGTGCCCGTTTCCAGTGCGGGGGCGTTATGCTGCGAGAGCGACTACGAGAAGGTGTGCGGAATCGCTGGAAAAGTTTCGAAAAAACAAAAATTAGAGGAATTCAACAAACTAATGTAACCATGTAGAATGTAAAGTAATACGAGTACACAAAAAAAAAACAAATGAAAAGTGGATTTAAGCTTTGAAACTTACAAAAACACCGCGTCCTTTGATAACGCGTCCACTGCGCGACGTTGGAACGCGTCTCTTAGACCAGCCGAATGCGTTGCGGTCATCGCGCGGACGTTCCTGATTACGTCTGCCTCGTGACACGTGTCCAGCTCTTTCTCTCTCGGAAGAGCGATCTCGCTTATCTCTGTCGCGCAATAGGAAATTATTCGAAACCTAATAAGAGAAATAATCATTTTAGTCTGTATGTATGGATGTATGGATGTATGTTTAAGAGACGGGAACAGGCATGTTAGCTACAAACCTCCGGAATTTCATCAGGATCAATTTTGGTGACCGATACCAGTGGATGTAATTCGCCTTCTTCGACGTCTTCTTTGCTGTTGTCAATGGCTTTGTTTGAACTTGAATTCGGCCTCTCCGCTTCGGATCTGCAGTTCGTAGAACAGATTATGCATTCAGAGAAATGTGTTCAGTTTGGATTGGATATAACGTATACCTGGCACTTTCATCTTCACTGCCCGACGATTTTGGGTGTTTGGTGTGCTTTTTCTTCTTCTTCTCTTTGCGCTTTGAACGCTTCTCCTTTTCCCTGCCTTCGTCCCCGGAACTAACGTTATCCGCAGATGCGGTTCGCTTCTTTTTCTTCTTTTCTTTTTTGACTGGAAAAGAACGGCAAACGGAAAGCATTAGGTAAAGTTTTACCACACGGTGCGGTGGTTATTCATTTATCTTCCTTCAGGCTTTTAAAATTTTATCGCTACAATATTGCTCACCTTTAATTTGTCGCACCAGCTCACCACAATTGGCGATAACCGCATCTTGCAGAGGACGAGAGTTCCGATCGACGGGCAACTGTTCCAATTGACGAACTAAGTCTTGTCCCGAAAGAACATGTCCAAAAACAACATGAATGCTAAAAACGAAGGAAGTGCAAATAAATTATATACAAATGCTAAATGGAAAAAATTTATTATCCAATAAAATCACAAAAAAATTTTAGATTCGATTGAAAAAAAAGTTTAATTTTAACTTAAAAAATATTTTTTTAAATTTTGCAGATTCGACTCAGAAAAAGTTTAACTAATTCTAATGTTAATTTGATCATCTTGTAAAAGCTTTTTATTGACTTTAGAGAAGAGACTATTAAAGTATTCAGTAAAAATTCATATCAGAAAAGTCTATCCTTTGGATTTATAATACTCGTATGTATTCATACATGTACTTACTTGTCCAAATGAGGAGCAGGCTGTGTGGTACTACAATGAAAAACAGAAGAGAGAGAAATATATTCTTTATACATTGTATACTCTTGGTAAGTTGTAGAATATTTTGTTTGGAGGCAAAGTAAAAATTGGGTATGGATGGTTTCTATGGTTTAGATTGTCGTCTAAAATAATCTGTCATCAACTGAGTTGTCAGAAAAATTACTCATGAATTGAACCACATCAAGTAATCGCTTTAGGAAAGCAGCACCAGCCGCAGCAGCAGCACCAGCTGCCTTCTCTTTATCTCCTACCGATGTTACACAACTTCGTGAAGGAGATGCTGTCGCGAATTTTATTCCGGCAATCTAAGAATTTCAGAAACGCGTCGCTGTTCGCATACATCCTGGAATTATCTGGGGAGCCTTAAAAACTTGCTAGACAAATAATAAATCAATAGTGAAATGTAAGAGAGTTTAGAAAGTTATCAAAAGTGAAAACGGCAACTGCAAAAGACCACTGCAAAACAGAGATTTCGCAGTTATTCATCAATGTACGATAGTATCTCTTGTTTTCGCTAGAGCCACATATAATACTCACATGAAGAATTGAGACCCATTCGTATTTTTACCACGGTTTGCCATCGATAGCAAAAAGGGTCGATCGTGTTTAATTGAGAAATTCTCATCTGAAAACAAATAATATATCATCTTTAGGACTTGCGTATTTATCTTTTGAAGCATTTTTTTTAATTAATAAGAGAACCTTAGGATCAGAAAAAAAGTTATACTTATTCACGTAACTTTTGAAAAAAATTGCGACCAAACATTTTTCTGAAATTTAAACAAGAGCGTTGTTACGTTAATTTCCTCAGAAACTGTTCGACCTGGGAGCCTAATTTCAGATGCATATAAGGGCGAGGATATTTGGTTTTTAAAAAAAAGAAAAAATACTGATCTAAGTGTTACCGTTATTTTTTGACATATTTTTTCGATTTTAAGTTGTGTTTTTAGAAAATTGCCTCTATTAAGAGGTTTTGCAGTTATCCAACTGCATAGAAGAAGAGCGTCAAAGGACGCAATAACAACTGTGCAAACTTATTAAGGTTATGTTATATTGATTTTCGCCAAGAAATTTACTTAATAAGTAGATTATTTAAATAAAGTACATTTGATAATTATCGATTTCATGCACAGTCTTTCAATAATAATAGATACACATACATATTTAAAAAGCCCAACCTTATGCTAAAAATTGTAAGTGCACGATTATATATGTATGTACATATATACTGTCAGAGCCTCAACTCCACCGGTAGACCTATTACCTAATCGATTAATATTCATTACTTTCAAAATTAACGTTTAAGATTAATTAACGTTTTTATTATAATTATTGGACATTTGATATTTTACCTTCGAATGTTCCGCCGTATATTGATTCTCCACCAGTACCATTGCCGGCAGAGAAATCGCCCGATTGTATCATAAAATCTTTAACTACCCGATGGAAAATAGCATTCTTATAATGCAGTGGCTTTCCGGTCACAATACCATTGCCTTTGACACCAGTACATAGTACCCTGAAATTTTCCACCGTCTTGGGTGCTACGTCGCTGAAGAGTTCGAAGACTACGCGACCCGCAGGCAGACCACCAAGTGTAATATCGAAGAAACATCGAGGTCTAATCGCTGCCGACGCAGCTTCACCAACAGTCATCTTTCTGGAAATGTTCAGATATTCAAGAATTTGTAAAAATGTAAATATATTCTTACAGCTTCTCAGCGATTTTCTCGGTTTCTCCAAAAAGAAAGAAATACTCCACCACCAGTCATTAAGCACAACTGTCAAATTGTTGCAAGAATTGTGGATTGTAAAATATAAAGCACCATTAGCGCCAATTCAGAATAGCGTAATATAACACATATAATGGTCCCATTACATCAAGGTTGGTTCACAGTGCAGTGCGTCGGCAACGCGGTTGTTAAATTTGATATTGATAACAGCTAGATTTGTAAAAGTGTATACGTGGTAATCTGAGTTAAATTGGTTCGTAAAATGTTTGAGCCAAAAAGGCAGCTTATGAGGCTCAGTTCATAGATTGCGTCTACACTTCTGTGCACAGAAAATTAATTTAAGCGAGGTTTAATTTTTGGTGTTCCTTCGGAGAATGCCTGCTGGCATCCTGCTCTATGATGAAAAATTCAGGCCGGCTTTCTGCTCTATGATGATTGGATGGTAAACATTTTCAATTTATTTTCAGACTATAAATTTCGATAGACAGACTTTAAATTTGGATAACAATTAAACATGAATATGATAAAGTATGTATCTGGATAAATAAATAAATAAATAAATAAATAAATATGATATACTCGGGATTATACAAGCTAACAAACAAGGCTAAATCGATTCATGAGGATACGCTGATCGAGAAGATTCTTATGTACGTTCAACTAACTCTATTCCTAATAATCAATGGTCCTTCAAAAATTTTACTTTTCAATATGTATTGCCACCAAATGAAATACAAGTAGCCCCCATATGTACCGCGTTATATAAATCACCGTTAAAAACGGTGATTTGAATTTAATATATTTTTATGCTTTAAACAGATAAAAGAAACGAATACAAACAACTTTTATAAAAACAAAAGTAGCGAAATGAAAAATCAAATTCGATTAATTTCAAATTGTGTCGCTGACGGCATTGCTGTTCAAATACCATGTTATATAGGGTTTGCCTGTATATAGGTTTGGTTAAGAAAAAATATTGGATTGAATTTAATATTGTATAAAAAAGAATAGAAAGGAGGAAACTAGATCCCTTTTTTTCATTTTATTAATTTTTATTCATATTTCCTTGAAAATATTATTTATTCGATTTATTAATATTATGTTAAACAATGGGTATTATAAATTTTTATGATTGGTTGATTTGCTACTTATGCTGTGGTCTGTTGGTTCCGGAGCGATGTGCTTGATCCTTAAATTGGGTTGTTCATGCGATTTTTGACAGCAGAGAATTTGCTATTTGTTGTGTGTTGTAACCAGAACTATCTTTCTTTTCGGAGTTTGTGTTAACGGCATCGGAACCACATGTTTCTTCGCTTCATTCGCAATATAAAGATTTTCTGCTGAAAAATGATAAAAATTTTTCTAAAACTGTTGCATGTGAATTTCTGAATATTGGAGGTGTTAACGAAAACTAGAAATTGTGCCGAAAAGTGTAAAAACGCTTAAAGAAACCAAAATCAAGAACGTAGAATTTCCCGTCTTGCTCTTTTGTGAAATCGTTTGCGAAATTCTCCAACTCCTGAGTTTCGTGAGTGTCGCGCTTGTGTGAGTGAGTTTGCAGTAGTGTCAATAAACCACGAGGAAGGTGAATAAAAGTTTTATGTGTTGAGAAGGAATAAAGTCTGCTGCCAGATCTAACAAAATATTCCCCGGTTAATTTTATTGTGTTTTGTCAGAGACTACACTTTTCTTAGATATACCTAGTATTTTACATGGTCAGATTCTGGGGTCTTGGAAAAGCAATTCAAGATGACTTCTCTTTTAATAGAAATATATTAATTATACTATTCTGTTAAGCATAGATCTCTGGGTAAAAGTATTTGGCTTTCGGCTGGTTTTTGCTATTTCCATTTTCGAAGTGGCATTGCTGTGCCATTTGTTTTTCTATCTCTCTTTTAAGTCGCTTTCGTGACAGTGTGGTGCACGTAATACCAACATAACCTCAATCGTTGCGTTCAACGGCCAATTCGGTTGTCATAATTTGTACTGTTGTCTAAACTGCTCTGTGTTTTTTCGATTCTAATCGACTGACTTGCTAACGACTACATGCAGAGCTCCATACCGGCCTGTGAAATTTTCGATTAACTGTGCAGAATTTAATTATTTGCAAGACGTTTTATTGTTCAAGATCGAATACATTTTCAGTGGTTTGTGCCAGTCCCAAACCAAACCAATTGCTAGAAAGCAGAAATGCTAACTGCCTAAAAACGTATGGACCTACATATATACATAACTCTGTGAATACCTCGCCGTAATCTACAAGCTGTGAGAAGCGTTGGGTCGTGGCAAATCACTGTTTTTTGCATTTTTAGGCAAGGTTAAACATTACGTCCAAAAGCTATAGTAATCTAATAACTCGGTCAGGATATTTCTGAGTTGATAGATCGAAATACTCATTTGTGTTCCTTCTCCTGCAGATTCGTTATACAGAAGGCACGGTCATTTTGCTGTATCGGCAAAGAAGGATCTTTTATCAGCGTTAGCAGCCTTGAAATATCCTGGCACATCGATTGGCCATTGATTGAATGATCCACGCAACGACGATGTCGTCAAAGGGGGACAAGGCGGCTGCACCGAATTCTCCAAGTGCTGGTGGTAGTGCTGGTCCGTCTGCTGCAAGCAGTACTCCGCCTTTAGCTACCAACAGTTCTTATGCTAATGTTCTGCAGAAGCAGGATGTGAAGACAACAACGACTAGTGGAGGCGATCGTAATTCACCAGTTCCTTGCAACCAGACTAAAACTGACTTGAAATCATTAAAATCGTGGAGCGAAGAAGTTAGTGCAATGGCAGAGAAGCCGACGACAGCTCCTGAGGAAGCCCAAAACTGTAATGTTACCGGCGAGAAGCGCTCAGCGAACGCAAATGGCGACAATACGGCCGAGAACTCTTCCGAGGTGGACGATAATGCCGATTTTGTTCCTGTCATTTCGCACAACCGCCGTGATCGCAAAATACGTCGTAGAGAGAAGCCACGTGATCGGCCGGGCGTTGGTGTTAGTAATGGTGACAATCTAGCAGCCACCGGCAAACAGTCGGGTAACGTACGTGGACCGCGGCGTCCTTTTATAGCCGGCACCTCTATTGGCGAGAGAGACGAAACGAAACGTTTCCAAGCGCGTGGAGCTCGAGTAGATCGTAGTCCGCGCAAGTGGGCTGCTGCGGCTCCCAGTAACGCTGCACATCCCGGAAAGCAGCAAAAGCATTCGAAAGAAACCGACGCTTCCGTCAGTTCTGCCGAAAATACAATCGGTAATGAAATGAAACCAAATGAAAGTGCCGACACACCTGATGCAGGTGCAGCAGTTCCTGTTCCACAGCCAAAGAAATTCATAGCGGCGCCACCGCCAAAGGTCAATGCTTGGAAGGTAGGTTGTATCTTTTGTGCAATTGTTGCCATATTGTCCGTATAAATTTAAATTATAGGAAAATACTTGTGAGAAAATTAGTATTGGGAGCTTTCGTTTCTTTTGAGTTTAGGTGTATGTATTTGTATGTACATATTTTGAGCAATTTTACATAACAGCATCTTTTGTAGAGAATTCAAAATTGTAGAGAATCTCTTAACCTAAAGAGCTAACCTTTTTAGTTTGTATCATCATCAATGGACATTTCAGGTATCCTCCTTCTGATTATCTCTAATTAATGTTCATTTATCGCAGATTTTAGCAGCTAAAATAACATCACACACCTAAGAATTGTTCCTAGACTTGTTTCTATAAATACTAACTCTCTATTTTAATTTGTCCTATCTGCAAGTCTTTCGCCCTTTAAAGCTAACTCGCGCCCTTTATTCATCTTGAGAAGAAAACTGGAAATGAATTAGATTAAAGAGAATTGTACGTAATAGGTTCAGAGAATGAGAAAACGCGATTACGTAATTCTAATTTTTTTTTGTTTATTTATGCACAATATATTTATTTATATACATGTACATATATTTACATATATTATGTAAATATATATATATATATCATATATATTATATTATATTATATTATTTACATATTATTATTATATGTTTTACATATATTTATTTATTTACATTTAGTTATACATACTTATTTACATTTATTTATACTTATTTATATTTATTTATTTACATTTATTTATATTTATTTATTTACATTTATTTATATTTATTTATTTACATTTATTTATATTTATTTATTTACATTTATTTATATTTATTTATTTACTTTTTTCAATACGTAAATATGTGTAAATATTTATTTACATTTATTTTTAATTATTTATATTGCCTTATTTACATTTATTTATACTTATTTATATTTGTTTATTTACATTTATTTATATTTATTTATTTATATTTAATTATATTTACTTATTTACATTTATTTATATTTAATTATATTTATTTACTTTTTTTAATACGTAAATATGTGTAAATATTTATTTACATTTATTTTTATTCATTTATATTTCCTTATTTACATTTATTTATACTTATATCTATTTATTTACATTTATTTATACTTATTTATATTTATTTATTTACATTTATTTTTACTTATTTATATTTACTTATTTACTTATATACAGGGTGTTTCGCATAAGATGTATCAAAAGGTTGGGGCGTGTAGGTCGAGAAAAGAAAAAAATCGTTCGGAAAGGGGGGCTATTTCCCCTCGGTAAGGAGCTAGAGGTAATTTTCTAAAAAAAATTACTTCAAAAAAAGTTCTATAAAAAAAAAGTTCTCAAAAAATAACGGAAACATTTTGACCATTTCTGCTTTTAAAAGCCAAATATCCACTGTTTAATATGTGTTTGGAATTAGGCTCTTGGCTCAAACAGTTTTCCGAAAATTTATGTCAAACTTTAAATTTTTAAAAAAAATTCGAAAAAATTTAAAAAAAATACCTTAATAAACACAATTTTTTTGTTTATGTCTTTATCTATGTCTTGCAGTTATTGAGAAAATTGAATTTTAGGAAATATACTTTTCCCCCAAAGTATACTTTTTGCGTCAAAAGTGCAGAAACTGTAATCAATCCTACGTTTGGTAGACATAATTAAGATTATTATGCATTTACGAAATATTTATTTAATAATACGTGTTGAGATTTTAACCTGCCACGCGAAAATGTTAACTCTTGTCATGCGTCACACAAACCTAAACCACTACGAGTCTGTTATTATCCAACTGACAAAACTCACGTCTTCTGTGCGTGACTAAAATGTTCACTGTCTCAAGACATTATTTTGTGAGGGAAAATTTTCCTGAATATCATTAGGAAACCAATTCTAGGGTCTAAGTAAGTCTTCATCTAAAAAAACAGATAAATCTAACTACGAAAAGGAGACATTATCTAAGCTTAAAACTAACTAACTAACTGGAAGCAACGCTGCTGGAACATTAAATACTGCTCATCTAATCTTGTTTAATGGAAAAAAATCGCTTAATATTATTTCGTAATTAGCTCTTATTATTGTTTTCTGATTTATCTCTGAAACGTATTTGATTCCGGCATTTATTTAATCAATGCAATGAGTATCAATATATAACAAATCTTAATGTTTAGACTGAACGAATATTGTCAATTTTGTAGTGGTGGAAGAGGGAAAAGGAGGAAACTTATTTACTCCACTTTACTTCTCAGAATAAATATCGTAGTTTGTCAAAGATAACAAAAATTATGTTACGTAATTTGGCAAACTAATCTTGATAGAAATTCACCACGTAATTCCTCATTAGACACCTCAAAAGCTTCAGAAACGTGTACGTGGAATATGACTTGTTTGCCTTTTTTTGGTGGTTTGCCTTTTTTTTTGTGGCTTGCTTTTTTGGTGTTTATTTTTTTTTATTTTTTGGACCGTTTCTTTTAATCGTTTTCTCTTAAAATGTTTTTTTTAATACAGATTAAGCTGTGATAACCAACCAGTCTGATCGGGCTGAAAGCACGCTATAAAATTTTTTTAATACATAGGCGCAACCGTAAAGGAGGATGGGGGGTGGGTGAATTTTAGGGTTAAAATATAGGGCCCTCGATTTTAAATACTTTGTTTATCAAGTTACAAGGAAGCGATGATATCAGAAAATATATTTAAAAATCTGGGCAAAGCGACGCTTATTAGTTAACGACCACCACCGCTTCCCACCTAATTTCCATCCCGAAAAACTGCGCCACTGTATAAAGATTTATCTGGTTTTGACTTTATTTATGTACGTCTTACTTAATTTGTTTAAATTATTTATTTATTCATATGGAAAAATGTGCAAGAAAAGTAAAAGTTGCGTCTTCCGTCTTGACTTAACATTTCTATAATTCAGTCTGAGGCTTGTTTTCTTCTGGTTCTGAAATATTTTAATAAAGAGTTTGTTGCGTCGTTGGATATACCACAAGAAACGCAATTTTTGCTTTTTCTCATTTGCTGAGAAGAACCAACCAGAAGAGTACCTAGAAAATCTTTTTTCAAGAGTCACGGTAAACTGCTAGACGACTATCGTCTTTGAAAAGTCACTGCGTCGCAAACGTTGGTTGCTTTACGTTAGTTTTTATGTGCGGACTTTTTCACTAGAAGGTTTGTGCACAAGATAAACGTTTCAATTCTAGTAGACAAAAATTTTAGTATTGTGGTTGTGTTAAATAAATCAAAACCTTATAAAACTGTTTGCGAATATAGGACACCAAACATTAACCTACAAATTTTCTATTAAAAATGAAATAAATTTCAGAATTAACTTTATTTTTATAACATTTATTGCATTTATTTTTCAATATCGATTTTATAGATAGAAAAAATAAAATAAATAGAAAAGTGGAACTATAAAAGTGAAATAAAAAATATATTGTATAACCAAAATTTGAATTGAAATGTTGCTTTTGTACTCATATATCCTAAAGTTAATTTTTTATATCCTAGCTTTTATATCCTAGAAGCTAAATCAACTGGAAAGGATCTAGGATCATCATAAGAAAGGATCTTTTCGGTTGTAGGGTATAGAAATTGTTTTTGTTGGAAGTTCTTATCATCTTACGACGATTTAATTCGTTAAGAAGTATTCGATTTTATTGTAATTTTTTGTTTTTTTGAGATAAGAAGTTATTTAGTACGTGCCTCGTAATCTAAGGCTTGTATAATCGCCCTTCGCGCCTTAACTTTTATTTTTAGGAACACGATTATTGAATTTTTAATCATTCTCCTTTCGATGACGAAACTCTGCACAAAAGTTTTTGTCGTTTTTTTTAAAAACTTCATCAGTTTGGCATCAGTTTGGAGCTACGACTATAAAAAAATCTAAGCTACGATTAAAAAATAATAAATTTTAAAATATAATATTAACAAATAAACTGGTGCCGAACACAACACGCCTGTAAAGATAAATAACAAAAACGAAACTTTAAGGTTTTCCTAAAACAATATCCATTTTTCATTGAATTTTCACTTTATATACATATGTATGTATAAAAGTGTATAAAAATGTCTCAACTGGGGCTTTGGAACCCCGAAGATCCCCCCGCCATACTGTAAAACGTAGGTATATTTTTGTTTTCTTTCAAAAAAAAAACCACGCAAACAAATTTCATAACCAAAATAAACAAGATTAAAATGATTAAACCAAAATGTTAATAATAAAAAAAAAAAAATCGTGTTCTTCATTCTTCTTTATGATTCCATGATATACATATATTTATTCGTACGAAGCGGAACCACCATGCTTTAACCGCATGGTGGAATATAGTAATGTTCTTTCTTTTATCAGATTGAGAACATGATTAAATCGGCAGACGGTTTTCACCAATTCTTGCAAATTCACTTCAGGCTTCTCGCAATATATATACGTACATATATACATATATACTCGCTTCCATTTTTAAAGCAGTGCAATTTTATTGATAAGCAGCCGACTTTGTTTGCGCAAGTCATAAAGATTATGAAAATCTGTGAATTGAATAAAAATAAATGAAAAGATTAAAAGTTATCACTTTCTATTGCGTTGTTGAAAAAAAAGGGTGGTGGGGTGGTGTGCAGGAGGAGACCTCCTCGGTGTTTGTAACACTTCAAGCCAATATGTTTTAAAATTGTGGTAATAATTTGGATTGGTCTATTGTCACAGTAGAACAAGCTGCGTTTAAGGCCTATATCAGAATGAGTTGCATCGTAAACGGGTCGCTTGTGTCATTTTTTAAAGCGCAAAAGGCTTATAGGCTGTAAATCAAGACGCATTGCAATCGTTTACCCTTCTCCAGTTTGTCATTCAGCAGAATTTCCTCATTTTGAAAGATAAAAATAATTCAATGTACATTCCTACCTACGAGTACACCTAACCCTGTTTTTACATGGTGTTTTTTTTACCCGATTTTAAAATATTACCGTCGACAAAAATAAACTTACACTGTTTTTATCCTTTTTTCTACGGACAAAAAAAAATAATAATTTAAATTATTTTTAATTTAGCTGTTCCTGGTTTTTTTCTTTGTGCTTTGATATGAACCGTCGATTTTGAAAGTCATCTAAGTCCGTTTATGTTTAAAATCGAGATATCTAATATTTTTCTATTATATACTGTATACTTTTTTTACACGATATTCTCTGGAACGTATGTATGTATGTACCGTGTAAAAAGCGGATTAGGTGTGTATGTTTCGCTTTGTTGTTATTATCGGAAAACCTCATAGAAACGCATTTGTTTAAAAGCTATTTTCTTTTAATGATCTACAATATGTATTTTAATTTTGAGTTATGCCGCGGGCTGCGGTCTGTAAGCATACTCTCTCTCTCGCATACAAGTACAGTTAACTCCCGTACAACATATTCTATTCTTTTAAACGACATTCTTAGAATACGGTTTTGCTCTATTACGGTTGGTGAATTGAGACAAACCATCAGACAACTGTTATTTTCAGTAACTATACGTTTACACTAAACAATTTTTGGAACGCTTAACTCAGTTTTTGGTTTCGAATCTTTTGTCTCATTTAATACGAACGCAACTACCGTGTTGTACGAGGGTTACCTGAGTGTAGAAAGGCATTCTCTTTTAGTGCAGTGCAGCCTACGTGAGTGGCCTACGTGAGTAATGTCACATGGTAAACAACGTTCGCAGCTTGTTTGTCGGTCGTAAAGGTGTCGATTGGAAAATCTGTAAAACGCAGAAAACATTGCTCTTCAACAGTGAATAGAGTTGCCAGATTTTTTTTTTTTATTAAACCCGTGGACAGTTGGATTGAGGTTGGGGAAACGGGGACGGAAATAGGTCATAGTGCAAAGTTACATTGTCAAATTTTGATTGATCAATCTGTCGAATTGATTTTGTTTTTATGTAAAAATCTATCCAAGCCTTGAGAGAATGAGAGAGAAAAGTTGTCAGATTTCTACAGAAAACAAAAACAATTTGACCAAGTACAATTTTTTGCGATAACGTTTTATGCTAAAATTCTCTTGAGTATTTTTACTCCGTTGAATCTGAGATTAAAACTATAAAAAGGGGGGGACCTATATCTTATTAAAACTGCCATTAACTAATTTTTTCCAAATGTGTACTTATTACACTTTCATATATAACGACTCTATTAATCTACAGTAAGTTCCTAAATAAATACAATTTTATTGCAATAAATTGAAGAATATGTTTTATTTGAATTTCATTTAGTTATATTTCGACTAAAAACTATGTTATGTACAAAATCGGAATTTTTGTAATCCGGCCATTATAAAATCCAACATTAATCCGGCATCGCTGGGTTATAATCTACATACATACATATCGGCTTATTTATGTTGCTCTCTCATTGCTTTGGCGTTCCTTTCAGCAGCGCACTAACGAAGGCCGCTTCTCGCCTGCATTCTCCACACAGTTGCTTAACTAAAATCAGAATCTTCGCTGACATCGATAGAATGAGACGTATCATAGCTGCCTTGTTGTCAAAGATTTGAAAATAAATATAAATTCTTGTGAAAGGTTTACAAGATTCTTTAAATTATTTGAAAGAATTGCAAACAAAGTGAAAACTAGTTACTGATTTTGAGAAGTTAAAAAAAGGTTCTACTCTACATCGCTCAAACATAAATATTATTGCGCTGGAAATTTAATACAATAAGTACGTGTTAATAATATTTTTGAATAGCGACTTAAATATTTATCATTGTATATGTATATATACGATATTCGTGTGTTCATGCAATTATAATATTAAGTCAAAGTGCATGCATGTAAAAATAAAACCAACAAACACCATTGTTGCAAATCGACTCTTCATAAATTGTTCGCATTTCTGGCACAATCGTGCAGTCTTCTTTTATATCTGAATGCATTTACCGCGAGTGTATGAGCTCATGTCACTTCAAACCAGATTTGCCATTGTCGTGCTGCCTTCATGGCTTTATGACCGCTAAACGGCGAAAAGGTTAAGGCCTCTCGGCGCCATACTAAAAGTGTCCATAGCGATTTGAAATCTAATAATTCTACCCTTTTTCTGGCAAATGAATAATTTTTTATTAAATAATCGTTTTTCTTCTCTTCTCGTGCCGCCCAATAGATCGCGAAGCAACAACAACAAGCTTCGAACTCCAACACTGCTTCATCGCCAGCTCTCGGCAGTCGCGTCCTGCAGCCGAAACCAGATAAACAGCAAACAGTTGCCAGCAGTAAAACTAACGCCAAAGCAACAGCGATTGCAGTTACGGTAACGCCAGCGGCCGAAAAAGTAACGACAGCGCCAAAAAAGTCAGACGCCACAATTGGTGCGTAATCCATATATTCTCTCATTCATTCATTCTGATCTTCGACGAGATAACAATTTCTTCATTCTAGATGGGCCCGAGCTTGCAGCCGCCGCTGTGACCAACGCATATTCAGGCAAAGAGAAAAAGAAGTCCAATCAAAAGGCCAGTGATTTCAGTAACGTCGGCGATTGGCCCATGCTCGTTGGTGCAAAGCCCGCTGGCAACGAAACGAAACGCTCCTCAAAGAAACGCTCAAATATTTCAAGCGCAGACTGTACTTCTGCGCACGCTGTTGGCACTGCGTCTGTTGATTCCGTCACCACTTCGGACGCCACTGTAGTACCTGGCAAAACTGCTGCTGCTGCTACTGCTGCGACGTCTCCAGTTACTGCCACTAGTGCTGGCTGTACTGCGACCCCGGAGAAACCACAACCACAAGCACAGCCGCCCAATGGCTCCAAATCCAATATTGCTGTATCGACAGCCGAAGCCAACAACTCAGTGCCAACATCAAGCCCCAATGCGGCTTCCACCAGCCTCCACAAACGGATTCCCAAGCACAAATGGCGCCCGCTGCCAATCGACTTGGCCAAAACCAGTCGCTCCAAGCCTATTGGTCGCACTGCACGCCGAGTGCTGCCGAACACAACTGTCCGCACCAACAGCGGCAGCAACTGGAGCAATTTTAGCGACCGCGGCCACCGACGCCCATACTACTCGGGCAACTCCGGCAACGAAGAGGGCTTCGAGCGCACCAACAGGAATGCTGACTCTAGTGAACGCATTCATTCCTGGCGTAGCAGCAGCGGTGCAGAGCGTAACGACCCACGGGACCGGAGGAGTGGAGCGGAGGTCGATTCGCAGGACTACGAGAGGCGGCCAAGCAGACGTTTCCGGCCGACGTACCGCGGCGGGCGCCAAGGGCGCGGTGGATTCACCCGATCGGGACCAGGTCGTACGACAAATCGCCTACCACGCCATCTGCTAGCCAACGGCGAATACGCAAACTATTTGATGGCGGATGCCGCCGGCGCAGAATCGTCATACGTACTCATGGGCACGCATTATTATGGGCCTGTGCCAGCGGCGTACCTTGAAATGGATGCGCAGACTGTCAAGGCGGCCATCAAGAAGCAAGTGTGAGTAACAAAGAACTGTTAAACTCTTCAAGCTCCGTCACCGATCCGTTAGCTCTGTTGAATAATGGCTATGATCGGGTGGTCTATGGCTTGCTTCCTTTTAAACACAACAAATGGAAGCGCCTGTTATTCCTTATTTATACATATATTGTACCTTTATATACGATACGTAGTATTCTCCTGGCATCACGTTTTTCATATTTTCGTCTTCCGTCATTTCAGTGAGTATTACTTCAGCGAAGACAATTTGACTGGCGATTTCTTCTTGCGCCGCAAAATGGATGCCGAAGGATACATCCCAATAACGCTAATCGCCTCGTTTCATCGCATCCTGGCGTTGACCACGGACGTTACTCTAATTATTTCCGCAATAAAGGAATCCGACAAACTAGAGCTACTCGAAGGCTACAAAGTGCGCACCAAGACGAACCCAACCGTTTGGCCCATTCGAGATTTGCTGGATTCAGTACAATCTGGTGCATCTGGTGGTCCAATTCCAATAGCGGGCGAGAGTAGCAGCGATCCGCCTCAGCAGGAATCGTGCACTGATAGTGCAGAGCGGGAGGGAGCTGATCTGGTGGCGGGAGGAGACCAGGGAGACCAGCTGTTGACATCTGTTTCAGCCTCAAAAGGCGAAGACAACATAGCGATGCCACCGGAACTATTGCACGATGTGGCTGTAGGTGCGTTGCCACCAATCCTGTCGTCTCCTTTGGCTGCGAAACCGCTCTCCAGCATACCGCCGCCTCCTGTACCGCGAAATTCGCATAACCTAGTGCACTCCTTGATGATGCAGCCAGAGGAACAGGCACCGACACCGACACTGACACCGACGCCTTCATCGGCCCTGACTTCGCTCAGTGCCTTGGCGGTGGAGACTGCCGGCGGGGATGCAGTAGCTGAGTTGGCGGACCATTTAAGTGGATTGGCCGACAGCGTAAAGGCTGCTATCAATGTCGACGAATCAACGGAGAAAGAGAATCTGCCGCTAGAACCAGCTGCAGACAACGGCTTGGACGACAACATCGGCGCTGCCGCTCAGGAAACCGATCCTAATGGCCTCTGGAAAGAGGTGAAGAGACGCTCCAACAAATCGAATGCTTTAAAAGATTTCAAGTTTACGAAAAAGACGCCAACACAACAAACTCAATTGCAAAGTCAAACGCTCCTGAACACCACTTACAGCACGTCCAAATCGCCCGCTTTCAACGCCCCGCACATGCTGCACCCTGCACACGCACACGCACTGAACAACGTCTCTGCCTCGCTGGCTCAGTCGAAACTGGCTGCGGGCAGCACCGCCATGCCACCGCCGCCCACGGCGCCCGCGGAAAAGGAAGAGCTGGACTTCCAGTTCGACGAAGAGCTGCTGGATCCCATACCCGCCACAGGACGCGTCAACAATTTCACCGAAAACTTCTCCGAAGACGACGAGTCCGATTTCGAGTTTGCCGACCGCGACATCAACAAGCTACTGATTGTGTCGCAGGTTCACCGGGCGCCCAAGCACGAGGGCTACGATCGCACAGCCGACTACACGTCGCGCACCAAAATCAGTCAAGATCTGGAGAATATAATTAACGACGGTCTCGCCAACTACGAGGAGGACCTGTGGACCACCTCAAACGTGTCCGCAGACTACCGCACCGTCAACGTCATATCACAAGCAGACTTCGAGAAGCTGGCGGGAGGCTCGCGCGCCAGCCGCTCACATCATGCCCAACAACCGCCGCCGCCACCACCGCCCGCCTACGAAGATGACGACACGCTTAACAGCACGCTCAACACCACGCTCAACTCGACTTTGAACAACTCTGCCTGCAAGACTCGACGCTCGCGCTTCTATGCCGCGCCCAGCACGCACACCATCGACTTGCGGACGCCGCGGAAACGCAAGACGCGACATTCCTCGAATCCGCCGGTGGAGGCGCATGTCGGCTGGCTGCTCGACACTGTGGAGCATCGCCCGCGCACCTCCTCCATGGGCTCGTCGGCGGGCACCTCGCCCACCACCTCCTCCTACGGCTCGTCCGCCCCGCAATCACTGCCCGTGTTCCAGCACCCTTCGCACTCTCTGCTCAAGGAGAACAACTTCACCCAGCAGGCCTATCACAAGTACCACTCTCGCTGCCTTAAGGAGCGCCGTCGTCTGGGCTACGGCCAGTCGCAGGAGATGAACACGCTGTACCGATTCTGGTCGTTCTTCTTGCGCGAGAACTTCAACAAAAGCATGTACAATGAGTTTCGTTCGCTGGCTTTGGAGGATGCTCGCAACGGCTTTCGCTACGGCTTGGAGTGTCTGTTCCGTTTCTACTCGTACGGCTTGGAGAAGAAATTCCGTCCAGAGGTGTACGATGACTTCCAGGAAGAGACTATAGCTGACTATGAAATCGGTATTGTTTTGTTGGAATTCTTACTTACTCGACTTGTCTCTATATGTTTTGTTTCCATTTCTGTCTCCGTTCAGGCCAACTCTACGGACTGGAAAAATTCTGGGCTTTCCTCAAGTACTACAAGAATGCTGACAAGTTGTCCGTGCAGCCCAAACTGCGCGAATACCTCAAAAAATTCAAGACCATTGAAGACTTTCGCGTGGTTGAGCCGGAGATCAACGAGATGCTGCAGGGCGTTGGCAGTCTCAATCGTGGACGCAATTTGCAGCGCTATCGCAGCATCTCGGAAAGCGGTGGAGATGCTGTGGCCACCAACACAACACGCAAGCCCAACACAACGATTTCCAATCGCAGCGATTACGTGGGCAACCGGCCACAAAATATTCAGCAGCAGCACTACTATCAGCAAAATCAGGCAGGCGGCGGCGGCTACAGCAATCGACGGCGAACGGGCAGCTTCAGCAGCGGCACGGTGCGTGTACGCAGCGGTTCTTTGGGCAATAAGCCGCGAGTGGCCAATCGCAATCATCACTATGGGACAACTAATGAGTTCCAGCGTCGCGGCGGAGGCGGTAGCAATTCAGGCTTACAAAGTGGCAGCAGCGGTAGTAGTAGTAAGCAACAACAACAGCAACAACAACCGCAACGAACGCAGCAACATAGATCCAAATACGCGCAACAACAACAGCAACAACAGAAAGGGCAAAATAAAGACGCCACGCCAAACACGGCAGCGGTGACGGTGGCGGTGGCGGTGTCGGGGTCGGGGTCGGCGCCGGCGGCGGCTACCGCTTGTAATGCAGATAATTCAAACACTTTGCCAACGAAAAAGTAATTCGGAAATGCCTTCACTGCTTTCTATTGCATCCGGGAAGGGATGTTTCGATAAGTCATAAGTCTGGCTATGCTATGCCACACGGTTTTTGTGTACTTGAGTGAGTTTTAAGCCTTGATCCTCCCACAATTTCCCAAAAGCTTTCCAACATAGATAGTTTCCACAACGTAGCGTTTTCTTATCGCAGAAGAAGACCATAAAGAGAAGAGTCTCTTATAAATACATTTAAGCGTTCTTTGTTTCTTTGTTCTGCTGCCAGCTGCCAGCTGCTGCTGCAAGCTGCGAAACATTTTGTTGGGACTGCTTATAGTATGCTCTAGATGTGGGCGGTATATTTCAATTCTGGTCTCTCTTCTTTCACACGCTCAGAAAATTGTTGGTCTTTGTTTAGACATACTCGGTGACGGATGACCTAGACCTACGTACGGGTGACCTAAACATTTGTTGTGAAATTGCCAGAGCCATAGACCAAGTCATCCGCGAATACTTTCTGAGAGTATGTAAGCACTATAGTGTTATTAATTATATGCAGCTGTAAGAAACACTTCTTTCACTCACGAAAAATGCAGTGTAAGCAATTATTTGAACTTATCCGTGAGAGGGAAAGAAGACGAATAAGGGGGTGTGGGGGTACCTTAAGAAGTGTTTCCATTAAACCTCTCTTTTGACCTTGCTATTATTTCCTTAAGAAATACACAAAGTAGTACTAACTGTAGAAAAATTAAAAGCTTCCGAGTTGAGCTAGCTCTCCTTCTGAAGGATGTTTTTTTTTGGCTATTCTAAATAGTTTAATTGAGAAGAAAAAGTTTGATAAATAGAAAAATAGGTAGATAATTTGTTGGCACCAGCCTTTGGTAGATTGTTTGTCGAAAACGCTCGCGGGGAAGGTCGAAAGATAACGGATAAGAACAAAGAAATGCAGCTGCCAACTTATTATTAGAATTAGGAATTGCAAATGGAATGCTATTGTGCGCCCCTCCTCCCGAGGAGGTCAGACAGCCTAATCGCTACAGCCGTTTCATGATATATGCTTTAAAGACAATAAACACAACAACCATAACAACAACAACTGCATTGCAGCAGCCTAAATTGTATGCATTTGATGCTAAAAGAGTTTCCAAAAAGTATGAACTAAAGTTATTGAAATTACATAAATAAAAGTTATATTGTAAATACGTTTCCGCTCTTACCGAACTAACTATGATACTTTGTTGCGGTAGCTTGACTAAAAAAGGAAACTGTGCCCGTCTCACAGAGCCAAACACACACAGACACACATACACACACAAACACACATACACACACAAACACACATACACACACACATACTAAACTTATGATATAGAATAGAAAGAAGTTTGCTAAAGCAATTGCTACATAATGTTCTAATTTTTATGTTTAATATTATTATTATTATTATTATTATAACTTTTATCACTACTATCGATCGATATTGCATTATTAATATTATTATTATTATATTATTCCCAATCAACCACTGAATTACAATCAATGTAGAAAATAGAATTGTTAAAGCGCGGTGTTAATTTTCTTTCTTCTCTATAAATTTATTATAAATATTACTTACGTTTATTTCTGTCTTTTTTTTTATTATTATTGATATAAGCTTACTTAAAAAGTGATATATTGAACCATAAAAACATATTATTCGTACTCGAACGAGCCTATTATTATTATAGCTAACGTATGTATGTATGAATCAGCAAATGAAAAAAATGAAAAAAATTATGAAAATAAATAAAAAAACCAAAAAAAAAAAAAACAATAAAAAACATGAAAAACTAAAAAAAAAGTTCTGTTCCTTTCTATTTCTTTAGAAATTTCTCAAGAAACAAGAACTCTTAAGTAAGTACTAATG
Organism: Conops quadrifasciatus; assembly: GCA_949752815.1. Lineage (NCBI taxonomy): Eukaryota > Metazoa > Arthropoda > Insecta > Diptera > Conopidae > Conops > Conops quadrifasciatus. The sequence continues at coordinate 32,094,092 of OX457078.1, read as the reverse complement.
ATAATAAAATAATTTTCAGGACAAGTTCAGTCTAGAGTGAATGACCTCATTTGCAAACCCTGTAGTTTATTGTCTCATGACGTCATCGATCGATCCTATTTGTCACCATGTAGGATCGTAGGCTGATGACATTTGGGAAAAAGTCACCTTAAAAAAAAAAAGTTGAAAAGAAAAAGAAAAATAAAAAAAAAAAATTAAAAGAAAAATATAAAAAAAAGTTAAAAGAAAAATATAAAAAAAAATTAAAAAAAAATATTTTTTTACTTACATAAATAATTATAATTTCTTTTTCTGATTCCAAAGTTTAAAGTAAAGATTCCAAAGTATAAATTCCCATAAAAAATGCAGCCTCGGGACCAACTAGATGATACGGTGGTGTACCTACACGGTACACTATAAAAATGTATCAAACCCACTAAGAGTGGTTCCGTTCAGTTCTCTGTTCTCTTAAACGATTTGTTTGGGTTATAGTTCTGGTGTAAATAAAAAGTATATAAAACATCAATATGCTTTTATATGAGTCTACGAGTATGGTATCGTCTCTGATTTGTGTTTTAAATAATCGAATGCCATCCACTTTTAGCATTTAATAACTTTCGCTAACGATTTTTCGCTAATTTCGTTTTGAACTAATTTTGCCTTCTTTAATGGTATTTAATGGTAGGAGTTTGCGGGGTGTGGTGTGTGGCGTATGGTGTGTGGTGTGTAGCTGCCGTTATTCACAAGACATAAAATGCTGAGTGCATGTATTGTATCCTGCGAGACGTCGACCTTCCATCTTTAAGAATGACGACAGCCTTAGTGATCGGCGGTGTTTTTCCGCCGCCTGCCCAAAGAACTTTACGTAGTAAAGCGTGATACTCGTGCTCCAACAACAAACAGCGACGCCAGCAGCAGCATCGAACATAAAAACGACTTCCTCCGGGGCGCAGCCCGCCGCAGCTGGCCCTCTACACTTGAAGCGCGCTCCAACTTCGGATGCTCGAGTGCGCGTAATGAAAGTGGTGCTCGACAGAAATGGAAAATTTATTGCAGTGACAGTTATGGGCACTAACAATAATAAAAACAACAAATACAAGGACAATGAGCACAACAAAAGCAGCGAAATTGGCGATATCATCACAGAAGCCAGCAGCCAGCAGCCAACAGCCGCCCTGCTGACGGCGCTCTGATGTTGATGCTGCTGCTGATGATGGTGTTGATGATGGTGTTGATGATGTTGTTGATGATGTTGATGGCGCTACTTCAAAGTCATCGTCGACATCCTAATCAGCGTCGTCGTCGTTGTCATCATCGTCTTTGGAGCATTTGTTGTAATGTGCATGGATATTTCTGTAATGGGATATACACGTACCCACCGGAGCAACAACAACACAAGAGGCTGCAGGTCGTGAGTCGTGAGTCGCGGGCTTGGCGGGCGGCTCTGAAGCGAAGGCATCCCCAGAGTTGGAAGAAAAAAATTCAATCCAACGATTTGAAGAAGTTGCCAAATCTGGATTGTACAATAAATACTATATTGAAAGAAGCCTCCTGCTGCGTTTATATCTCAGGGCAATAATTTTTGTGGTAGGCTTAAAGGGAACAACAACGCGCGAAAAATATCACATACGCCAAATTAATGTATTGTAAAAGGTATTAAAAGGTATCATCACTCTTCTACTACGATAGATAAAGATAGTACGATATAATATCTATGCCTTAAGTTTAGTATTTTATTAAGGAAAAAAAATGCTTTTTTCTCTTCTAGGATCACTAAACTATTCGACGACGCTAAACTGAAGTGTTAAAAAATGAGAAAATTACTTTCATAAATAAGTTTTCAAGTAACAGAGACTGCCGTGGGCGCTTCATTTTCTCTAGCAACGATAGTAAAACAAGACCTTTTATCTGCTTCGCGTGACAATGAGATAAGATACGGAGTGACGATAGCGATCTTCGAGGCGGAACGAATAAACATCGTGGAGTGGTTTACTTCGTCGTTGACATGTTTGCTGACTTTGTAGTGTGGCGACGTAGAGTTCTTGTAATAGAGCAGCCGCAAGCGACACTCACGGTATACCCTACTATCGGAATAGCTTCATAGTGGCTCCGGGCAATGAGAAGATGAGCCTGTTTCATAAATGCGAACTAACGAACTAATTCTGATAAAAAAAAAAGACACAGAAAATGGTGCAGCGTCGAAAAGGTTTTGTCTCCAAACCAAACTTGACAAGGAATGACGGAAAGTTCGCTGCAAAATCCATCATGAACCAACCATGAATACCATAAATACATCATACAGTTCAAGGAAGGTCGTTGGTACGTCGGGGAGGACACGTCTGTCTCTCCTTGCAACAAAACTGCACTGCACTTGTTCCTTTCTACTTTCCACCGCACCGGAATGCCAAGAAATGAGCCGCACAGACAGCCCTGCCGCGTGGCCGATTACAGCGCCGCGCCACCATGTAGTAGCTCCGCTATTTGCGTCGATCTGACGCTGACGGTAGAAGATCTTCGTTTTATCTGGTGTTTCTGTTTCGCCAACGCAACAGAACGTTCGAAAGGCTGCAGCGATAGCGCCGCAGTCGGCGGGCGCGTCACGGTCTCCGCCTGTAGTCACTTCTGTCACTGAGTTTCGTTTTCATTCCGCTGTACATACTATTTAGTTTATCGATAAGCAGTGCTTCGGACGGATACACGAGTGGACAGCTACGCTGCTGCCTTGAATCGGAATATTTTGCGCGGCGAAGTCGTCTCTGATTAAAGCTGGAAGATTTTAATTGTTCGTTCACGCGCAGTAAAACCGCGTCAATTGCAAATTGTGGCAAATATCCGGCGAGATAGCTTCAACGGCTACGTCCACTGAACTGTTTCTAATTGGAATTTTGAATATTGATACATAGGCGCGCTTTCTCTCGTCTAAGGCAGGCTTGGCAGGCAGGCAAAAACGGCCGACTAGCGTAATAACTTCAAGAGCTGAGAAGAAATGTTGCTAATGGCGAGCGTAGGAGTGGCGTCAACATCGTCTTCATCGACATTGACAGACCGCCTGAGGAGAGCTTATAGTTGGTGGCAGCTGACGCTGGCGGTGCTGGTGCTCAGTGTCAGCTTCGGGGTCAGCTTTCAGCCGGCAGTGGCAAACGGTAAGTGTTCCTAAGAATAAGACGACGAATTCAACGAACCTTAAGGTTAAATTCTCAAAAAATATATAGTCGCAGTTGAGCGCATGTGCAACAAATGTCATGTCAAATGTCATAATTCTGTGCAAAATTCTGAATTTTTCTGCATTTTTCATCTGTACCAATTCATGTGGTTCACGTGAAAACTTCTCGCTGGCAAGAGTTATAGCATATGGGCACCGATTGCTTTGTCATGTCACGCGGCGCCCGTCTATTCAACGCCAAAGTCTCCTCCAAAGGGTTTCCCAAAATTAAGTAATCTTTTTTTTAAGAGTTTGGAATGAGGCTGATAAGAGCAGCGAAGCCTATTTTATCTGTTGACACCGTCAAACGTCATTGTCCATTCTCCATATCACATTTTTTCACACTAATATTTTAAAGGTCTGACATTCTCTACTATATAGTTGTTGGTAGGCTTAGATACGAGCCCACTCTACTGTTTCTGCCCTTTCAGTTATTTTACAATCGTTGTTCAGCAAAGATAAAATAGCTTTTCGAGGCCCCTTTGACTAACTACAAAACGGGAGCTAGAGGCCTACAAACCAAGGTAGACGTTTCCGCGCTGATGAAGTTTCCCTTTATCTTCTCTTCTTCTTCTTCTTTTTCGATGTCGCCTTGAAAACATATCAGCGTGAATTAGCGTTGAGCTGTCACAAACGCGAAGCCATTTCATTTATTCGCCCAGCTGTTGTGGTTGTTGTTGTTGTTTTTCATTTGTAACTTTACCAACATTTTGCCCTCTCTCTCTCGCTAACGCTCTCTTTTAAGTTGAGATCTCGAACCACATCCGGAAATGCTGCGGCAGCGGCATGCGGCATGCACGCAAAAGCGGCCTCTGCAAAGACTACGACTTCGAGGTGGACGCCATTCCGCCGTTGTGGCGCGGCCTGTGCATGTCGACGTTCGGCGTGTGCTGCTCTCGGGATGTGCAGCAGCAGCACTGCGTCGCCGGGCGCTTGGCAGCGTTAACCGGATCTCGCTGCGACGAGAAATTCAATACTTCAGCGTACGCGGACTGCTGTCGCTTCTGCCAGGTCGGTTTGGCGGTCAGGGCGAGCGAAAACAATTGCAACGACTCCAAGTTCGCCTACTTCGTCAAAGAGGAATCGTACAATATTTGTTGCGGCGGCAGTGAGGCGGGCGACTCCGACGCACGTAAACGTCATAAGGGCATAGCCGCCGACTACGCCGACGAAAGCTTCGAAGTGCCGGGAGGATCGGAAAATGCGGGCAGCTCCGTTGAGGGCGGGTCAACTGGTGACGGCACCATTGTCCTGCAGGAAGACGATGGTAAGTAGACGCCGTTGGAGTGTAGTGCTGCTGCTGCTGCTGCTCTGACAAACGCTCTGCTTTCTCTTCCCTTCAGACGACATTTGCGGCAAGGTGCCGAATTTATGCTCGCAGGTCTGCGTGAACACTCAGGAGGCCTACGTGTGCAAATGCCATGCTGGCTACAGACTGGACGAAAACGGAGTCACCTGCTCACTGGAGCGAGCGGGGGCAGCAGTTCAGAACGGCTCGCTCAAGAATGACCGGACGAATACTTCGGACGAGGGCGAAGGAAACGATGAAGTGGAACCGGAAGCGGCAGCGGCAGCGGCAGCGGCAGCGGATTCTTTGGAGGACATCAGTGACTACGCCGGCGATGTTGTCTGCCCGCCGGGCTACGAATTGAAACGGAATAAATGCGTCGACATCGACGAATGCGCGCAGCAGCTGGCCAACTGTCGCTCCAACCAGTATTGCCACAACACCAACGGCAGCTTTCGGTGTCTCAACATAAAGGGCAGCGCCTGTCCCGACGGCTACACGTTGAGTGGAAAGACGGACGCCTGTGAAGGTAAGGAAACAAAGCGTCGAAAGCAAAGCTCAACTCTCAACAACGTTCGTTTTAGACGTCAACGAGTGCGACGAAGGCCTCGACGACTGTGAGCCGGATCAGCAATGCCAGAATCTAAAGGGCAGCTTCAAGTGTCTGCCTAAGGCGGCGGTAGCCGGCGGCGCTGTATCCGCCACGGGCGGGGGCGGTCGTAGCCACCAGCTGCATCGGTGTGGCTCTGGGTTCGAGTTCAAGAACGGACGCTGCGTGGACATTAATGAGTGCCTGGTGGATGAGAGCGTCTGCGACAGCAGCCAGATCTGCACCAATGACATCGGCGGCTATCACTGCGACTGCAAGATCGGTTTCAATCTGGACACTATAACCAATGCCTGTGTAGGTACGCCTGTCCGTACTTGAGAAAGACGCGTAGAAAAGAGACGCTTTACAATTGCGCATCATTTGTTTTTTTCATTTCTGGCCTTTAAACGTTCTCTTCAACGTTCTCCGGCAGATATCAACGAGTGCTCCATAAACAACCACAACTGTCTGCCCACGCAGCGCTGCGACAACACGCTCGGCTCCTACATCTGCACGCGCCTGCAGAGCTGCGGCACCGGCTACACGTTCAACGCGCAAACCAACAACTGCGACGGTGAGTGTGAATGCGTTAACCTGGTTCCAATAATGCCAATGCCACGTACGTATGTGCGCCGTAGATGATGACGAGTGTGCTCTGAACACGCACACCTGCACCGCCGACTATGTCTGCCACAACACGATGGGCTCGTTCCGCTGTCGTCACATACGGCACAGCATGTCTACGTCCACGTCTACGTCTACGTCCACGACGACGTCAACGTCGACTACAACCACAACAACAACCAAGGCGCCTCTAACCAGCACCCTGTTATATCCTAACCGCAGCTATGCGTATCCGCCTTCGGTCACGTCGCACCAAACTTACAGCCGCAACCATATAAGCGACAACATACCGGTGCATGTGAGTCCCGATGGCGCCTCTCTCGCCTGCGGCATCGGCTTCCATCGCAACCATTTGGGCGCCTGCGTGGGTAAGTCTTGCCTCTAGCGACCCCCCGATTTTTCTAACGCTCTCATTTCCGCCATTTTGCGTCCCCTTAAGACACCAACGAGTGCTTGATAGGGTCTCCCTGCGGCTCGCATCAGCGCTGCATGAACACAAATGGCTCGTATCGCTGCCAGAATCTTCTGCAGTGCGGTGCTGGCTACAAATCGACACCGGACGGCTCTGCCTGCGTGGGTAAGTGGGGCCCGTTTTCAATTTAAATGCATTTCAAATTAATATATGGTTGATTATTGTTGTTGGCTGCTGTGCGAGAAGACATCGATGAGTGCGAGACCGGCGAGCACAACTGCGCTGAGAACCAAATATGCCGCAATCGCAAGGGCGGCTACATTTGTTCCTGTCCGCCCGGTCACCAGCTCTCACGCCTGCCCGGCGGACTGAGTCGCTGTGTCGACATCAATGAATGCGAGCAGGAACATCCTTCGGTGTGCCCTTCGAACGCGCATTGCATGAACACGATCGGCTCCTACTACTGCGAGTGCAAATCCGGCTTCCAGAAGAGCAGAGACAATGAGCGCATCTGCCTGGATGTGGACGAATGTCAGGAGATCCCCGGGCTGTGCCACCAGAAGTGTGTCAACTTCTGGGGCGGCTACCGGTGCACCTGCAACGCTGGCTATGAACTGAGTGCCGATAACCGCACCTGCAACGACCTGGACGAGTGCGAGGTGCACAAGTCGTATAAGCTTTGCATGGGCTTCTGCAACAACGTGCCCGGATCGTACGAGTGCTCCTGTCCGCGCGGTTACACACTGGCCTCGGACCGCAACACGTGTCGCGACGTCGATGAGTGCGCGTCCGGGGATTTCTGTACGGGCCGGCACGATATCTGCACCAACATACGCGGCAGTTACAAGTGCACCACCATCCACTGCCCCTACGGTTACGTCAACGATCCTGATCAGAAGAAGTGAGTGCAAGATCGCTCTCTGTGGTCTCTCTATTTTATCGTATATTCGTCCATGTGATGCCTTGAAATGTCCTTCCAGTCGTTGCCGTCAAATCAGCAACCTATGCGAGGGCGACGATTGCTACAACAAGCCCTCCGCCTACACTTACAACTTCATCACGTTGGTGTCCAAGCTGCAAATTCCGCCGGAGGGCAGAACGATATTCAGCTTGCATGGACCGCTCTGGTACGACGACATCGATTTCGATTTGAAAATATTAAAAATTCAAGCAGCGGCGAACATTGAGAAAGCAACGGAAAATCATTTCGAGTAAGTGAGATTGCTTGTGGTGGCTCTGAGGCTCACGGTAGAGGCGTCACTGCACGCACACGCGCCCCCCTTTAACCGCCTTGACTATTCGCATCACAACAAAGCGCACTCGAGGCTTTCAAAGCACTCGAACATTTCTTTTGAGGCCGCGTCTGGTTTTGTAATTCTAAATCTTCCGCTTTTTATGTTCTCCTCACTTTTTGTTTAGCATTAACAAGGGCAGGCATGAGGTCCACTTGAGGTTGAAACGTTCGATGGAAGGTCCTCAGGATATTGAGCTGGAGCTTAGCATGACGGTCTTTACGAACGGCATGCCGCGCGGCAAGAGCGTAGCCAAAATTTTCATCATAGTCTCGCAGTATACGTTTTAGGCCAGCCTGGATTTTTGCGGTACTTAAGAAATAATTTTAACAATTTTTTTGTAATTTTTAGACTAAGACTAAAATAGCTTTGAAAATCAATTAAAAGATTCAAATATAACAAATTATTATAAAGCTATCAAGCAGTTGAGACGTATATATTTTAAGCATATATAAAGATTTTAGGTTATACACACCCTTTGCCCGGCTCATAGATTTGCATCAACGCGCGTCGTTGTGCGTCGTAGTTGTACGCGTTAAACTGCAGCGTTAAACTCTTGTGAACACTGAAGAAGGATCGAATTCTATTGAATAGAATTCTTTGTGTCTCCAATATCAAGGCGGGCTTGCTGGTTTAGAGAATGGTTTAGAGTTAATAGCATCCACTCGCTCTCAACGCTTCCAGCGTTCCACCCAACACAGCGTTGCTCTTTGTTCCCGAACTTCCCGGAAAATTCTGTCATCGGAGAGAGATTATAAGCCACAACAAAATATCATCGTACTCTGAAAATTAATTACGAAATAACAACCGTTGACGCGGCGCGCCGCGGCGTCTGTACGCACGGATCCATCCAACATCCATCCATCGTACGGCGGGCTGGTTGGTGTTTATTGTTTTTGCATGCTTGCGTGGGTGCGTGGGTGCGTGGGTGCGTGCGTGCACCTTGCTGAAATTGTGCAGCCTCAAGACGGTTTTTTCGAAGCCTCGCTGGAGGCGCAAAGTCGTTGATATGATGGCGTCGTTGACTTTAATGGCGTCGAGAAATTTGTGGCGGCGTTTTTGTTGTGTGCGGCGAGTACGCGGTGCGTAAGAGCAAAGTTAATTAAAACAAGCAGAAACGATCGATCCTTTGCGCGGCCCCGCTTTTTTATAATAGTACTCGTTTATAGTAAATGGCCACGAATTTGCAAACCGCTTTTTTGTCTTCAACAAACAGTTTTTCGGCCGTTCTGCGAAGTGTGTTCATAATATTTTGCAATTTTGCGGACATTTTTGGAAACTCAAAAGCGTTAAAAAGCATTAAAACTAATTGATATTTGCTGATTTAAGTGAGTATGTTTTACAAGTATATACGTATGTAATGGCTTAAAGTTTTTGTTGTAATTTTCTGACAAAAATTTCGGGTAACTGGTAGTTATTTGAAAATGAAATTTTTAATAATTCACGAAATGAATAAATTATTGTTTGAATTGTTGAAATGATTTCTTCAAACATTTCATAAAACTGAATGTTGATGGAAATTTGGCGGGTCGTGGGGGGGCGGAGAGTAAGAGTGAATGCTGCTAACAAGTTCTCTGAAAACACTTGACTGATTTCGTCTAAAAGTTATCATCATCATCATCATCATCATCATCATCATCATTCGTGGAAACGAATGTCTGTATGTACGTAAATGAGTATTTTCGTAAAGCGAACAGCAAGCATTCAAAATTTTGTCGTTTGTTGCAAACAAACTTTCAGCAAGCAAAGTATTGAAGATCCTCCTCACCCTCCCCCCCCCCCCCTCACTTTCACTCTCACCCTTCGCAAGAATACACATTCACCCAAAAACAAAAAACCTTATTAACTATGCAGGAACTTCTGAAACGGCACAGTCTGAATGTACCGCCGTGTAGCATATCGCGTTGCATACGAGAACCGTAATTGTTGCACCAATTTTTTGTAACACATGCTCCGCTAAAAGTTTTTCTAAACTTTCAAATAAATATTGAGAAATTGAGAAATTCCATAAAGATTTCGACGATCGTTTCGAAAATAGTGCTATAACTTTAGGGCGGCTTTATAAAGGACTAATTGCCATTGAAAGTTGGTGTTATTTGCATTTACATAGATCTTATTTGACAAAAATGTGCAAATTTTTAGTGGAAATTTTGCAAATTTTTACTTTTATGTGCAAAGTTTGCTCATCATGACTTCGATTTTTTGCTATCGATTGAATTTGTAATAAATTAATGCATTCTTACTGCCATAACAACAAACAGCAACAACAAGCAGCAACAACAAAGGAAAGCTGACAAGAGCGGAGCACAAACAGGCAGGCTGTCATACACGCGCCGGCTCGTTTTCAGCCGCCGCGGCCTTGCAAACGAGCAGCTTTCCGGAGCACTTTGTTGCACTTAGCAGCGCTCACTTTTTCCAACGTTGGAAAAATAACAAAAATGAAAGCAGAATTACACGAAAGAGTTGAGCTAACGTAGCCCATAATGACCAGCCGCAAAGGGATTCTGCAGTCAAGGGGATATCGACGACCCTCCAACAACAGAAAAGCCTTTGTAAATACAACAACAATGTAGCCGGCATGCACCCATTATCAGCATTTTAATCGTTCGCTATTGAAGTAAGTAACTTTTTTCGCTGCAAGCAGGTGCGCGGAGCATGTTTTTGCGCGTTAAACATTTTAATACCGCGCTTTTAAAGCATATGAGTGGTTACTATGTATGTATGTGCGTGCATAAATATGTATACACCATTTGCTTTATTGTATGCACGTATGCTTACTCAAGGAAGAACATCGAAGCCATTTTAACTTTAGAGAAATCCATAGAGTTTGCGATTCCTTCTTAAAAAGTAAAAAGGTTTACAAGGTTTTGTCTAAAGGAGTACGGGTCAATACTACAATGTCCGGTTAAGTGCTAATCGGGACTTAGAAACGTCTATTTGTAAGAGATTTTGACGTTTCAGTGCTAATCGGCACTTTTAAACGTCAATGTGTAAGAGATTTTGACGTTTAAGTGCTAATCGGGACCTTTAAACGTCTATTTGTAAGAGATTTTGACGTTTCAGTGCTAATCGGGGCTTTTGAACGTCAATTTGTAAGAGATTTTGACGTTTCAGTTCTAATCGGGACTTTTAAACGTCAATTTGTTAGATATTTTGACATTTGAAAGCCCCGATAAACAATTTTTGGTTGGAAAAGATTACAGATAACCCTTCTCTTTTTCGTGATTTTAACATTATGAAAAGTTAGAGTAATATACATAAATTACTGGAAGCTGTCGTTACTTGCAGCATCAGCGTTTGGGCCCAAAACGGAATTTGTCGCAGCAAAAAATATGCTTGGCTTGGCTGTCACGGCGACATTTCTACAATGCACGTTTTAGAAAAAAAAATCCACAATGAATGCACTTTTAGTAAATTTAGAGATTTCGAAGCTGCGTAATGCATAATGACAGCGTTTGCTACGGATCTGCGCATTTTATCTCACGAATCGCCCGGAATATAGGTAGGTACGAGTACACTTGGAAGGATGTTGAGTGCTGCAGATTACTTTAAGTGCAATTCGGATTCGTTTGCAAAATGAATAACGAGAAACGCAAGAACGCAAGTTCTGCATCTTGACGCATGTGTTCGTATCTTCGCCGAGCCTCTCTGCATCCTTGTGTATAGTATTTTCTTACATTTCGAAAGCAATGTCTCGACTTTAGGACGCATTTTGTCGATTGGATGGGATGGGATGGGATGGGATGATCCCACCTTTTTTTCCCGATTTTGAAAATGTATAATTTCCAAGAAAATTGCAAACGAGCGTCATCTTAATATAGCAAATAGCTTTCCGCCCGGTATCCTGCGGCAAAATGCGGAATGTGGTCTTTTAGGGGCTGGTGTAAGGGGAAAGGGGGTGCACACAGACATAGCTAATGCACATGAGTTACTTCAAGTTATGGAACTACTTGAATATGCAGGAAATTACATTTTCCATTATTCATTCCAAGACCAAGAGGCAGAGAATGACGCAAAAATTCGTGCAGTTTTACGCACTTAGTGCTTTTGTAGCGAATGCGGAACGTTTTCTGTCAACTCATAATGAGCTTTTGAGTTTCGGCGGCGGCGGCGGCGGTACACCTTTTCAGCACTATGAAAGTTTTGGAAGGCGAGTACACGAAAGGGTGAGTTCTTTATAAAGCAATTTAATTTTCATTCGGCTCTGAAATTAATTTTAAAATTAAGATTTCTGTGATGTTTCCATAAAATGGTTTTGGTTTAGGCTTTCGAATATCGGTCAAGTGTCGAGCATACAAAACCAGTTTTGCTGGAAACTGTTGTTGTTGTTGTTGTTGTGGTTTGCAAAACCAATGGTTTGTTTTGTTTGTTAATTTTGACAAAATATTTTTGTGTACAATATTTATCTCTTTCTGCCATATTAACTATAGAAAGAGACAAGGCTATGGCGTCCAGTTTTTCGAACTTCGAAACAGCGTTGAAAACTGCTAAAACCAAAGCAAATCTTGTTGCGCTAAACTCACAACAACAATTTCCATAGAGATTTTTCTGGTTTTATAATAGTTTTCGCTGTGAAAACCGGTTTTGCGCTAAATCGCAGCAAAACCGCTTAATGGAAACACCATATTAGACCCTAAATTATCAAGAGCACTCACATGAAACAGTTCTTTTGTGGGCACTTTGCATCATTTATCACAGCTGAGACCGAAGTTGACACAAATCGAATCGATGGCAATAGATTTCTTTAAGAAAAATTTCTATTATACATATGTATACTTCTGAAGTGGTATTGACATAGTGCTCAAACGACTACTAATTTTCCCGCTGAAGCCACAGACGCGAAGCGATCAGATAGCATCACATTTCTCCGGCACATAAAATGACACACGTGATGCCATCAGATACGAGTAGGTACATTCGCATATTTATTCAGCCGCAAAAAGTTTGGAGAGAAGAAAATATTGTCTTAATACAGGCTTCACATCGCAAACATCATCACAGAATGCATAAATGGTTGCAAGTGAACTTTTGTGGGGTGTTCACCGAACCCTTCGTGGAGGCGCCTGCATGGCAATGTGTAAAGAGGCTTGCATTTCGTGGTGAGAATAATGTAGTGGCATGCTAGTGTAGACGAGTATGTGTGGAGAGCGTAAGGAATACAGGTGCCACATGTAGTGCGTGGCTCTTTCGATAAAGCAAAAATTAGGCAAGACAAACTCTTCTCAATTTAATATGAGCGAATTTCTTTAAGGAGAACATTTTCCAAATTAAACTAGAGATGAGTTGAAATGGAGAGAGCATGCTTCCTGTCTCCCACCATCTGGCGCGTTGAAGCTCATTTGTAAAGATTTGCTTACGTTCGTCGATGTTTGTGCAATCTCGAGAAGTAGTAAACCCATCAACGGATTGCGGTCGCATCTAAAAATAGGGCGCTCGGTTTTATTTGCTGCTGATGTTGTACAATACACATTTCCATTAAGAGCTTTGGTTTGCTTCGAATCTGCTTTCGTCTCTTCTCGTCCCCTTCTCATTGAAATGCAAATCTTGGCCAGCGATTCGGTTCGCTTCGGTTCGGTTCGCTTCGGCTCGGTACGCTTCACTTACGGCGTCTTTGAGCAATTTGAAAACGGAATTCATGATGACTTCCGTCACTTTGCTCACAATTTCCTTTTCTTATTTATGCTGCTTTGATATTCCTCCTTTCGCTGGCCGCCTTGTCCGTTTCGTGTCCGAAGGGGACACCCGCGAAGCGCCCGCCGCCGTGTCCCCCTGCGCACTTTTTCACTGTGCAAAGTAACATTTTATCCACAAATCCAGCAGCTGTAGCGAGCGACGACAGTGACGAGAAAATGAAAATACAAAAGAAATCAACCCACAATACCAGAGAGCCGTTTGCTTGCTGTCGGTGTCCGACAATCAAAATCAACTTGAACGCACTCAAAACGAGACACTGATGAGCCACTGGCACGATGGCAGTCGCGGGAAGGACGCTGCATAATGCTCGCAAATGATTTGCCTCGGTGTGAAGTTAAACAGCGCACCGCCACCGCAAGAAAGTGGCGCCGTTCCGCTCAGCCAGCTGTCTGTTTGTCTTAATGACGTGACAGGACAAGATGGCCTCCTACTGGTTTCGTTAGACATGCACAAGGCCACGTTGACAGAGCGAATACCCGAATTGTAAGTATTGCACGATGCCCGTAAGTTGCTCGACGCTGTCGGTGCCTCCACGGGGCAGGAATAGAAAGCGGTTCGGAGGAGTTGCTGTAACATAACCCTGATCTCTTGCCACTTTTTAGCTAATTTCCGCCATTGAGTCATTAACAATGCGCCTGATGATGATTGACTTAAAAAAAAATGATTAAAGTTTTTGCCGCTTCAAACTCCAGTTTTGTCGATAGCGACAAGATCAAGGTCAGTTAAATCGTTATATTTAAACTTCATGGGCGAGATATTCACACACACACACCGAATGCTTGAAATATTTGAACATATCATGCCACGCACGCAATGTTCAATATTTTCTGCAAATCAAGACCATTTCGAGCGAGCTCGTTATTCCGTAGACGGCAACAATTATTGCTCGCTCTGCTTTGCTTACTTTAATTCCAAACCGGAATTTTTTAACTGCCGAACTTCGAGCTTTGTTTTGGAGCGCCTGTTGGTTGCTCTTTTCATGCGTCGCGTTGCGTCGCTTTGAAAGCCTCTTCTGTGAATTTTAACAACGCAACTGGTCTCCGTTCATCAATCGACAGCTGCTGCTGCATGCATATGGGCGTGCGTGCGTGCTTTTAAACATAAATCCTGAAAGTGTTTCGCGATAAGCTTATGTTTCCAAAAAGGCTAAACAAGTGAAGTTGAGCTATGCCACCGAATCGTACATACTCGTACTTACGATACTTTCTACGTCATAAAATACAAATAGTAAATATTTGTATATCTTCTTTTTGGCAACGGATGTTTCTAATCAACATCGAATCATAAAATCCAAACAATATCATAAATAAATATACACTTCTTTACATTTACAATAACTTTTAAGGTCATTTCGTATGAATGTACTCGGAATTCGGTTTCAAAGACACCGAAAGTGCTCTGAAATGGCTTCGCTTCAATTATTGAAACAGTCAGAATTTATGGCGACATTAAAGCAGCAGCAGCAGCAGCAGCTGACCATTAACTGTTTCTACGTGCTGCGAGAGTAAATGATGCCCTTTTTGACAAATGTAGTCTAATAGTTATTTTATAGAGAGGCGCACGAAACGAGAAATTCTCGGTATCGCTACGAATTCCAAGACGAGATGCCAGAACGTGGCAGCTTGTTATTCAGGCGAGACGAGATGGGTTTTTTCAGACAAAACAAAAACCGAGAACGAGAAAACGCACCCACTTGCCAGAGCACGGCGTGATTACGAGTAGCGAGAATTACAATAGGTCGCTCATGTCTTAGGAATGAGTGCGTTTGAAGCTCGTCTCTCTCAAAAGTAGTTTGGGCTCTCTCTCTCTCTCTGGTTGCACAAATGTAAACAAGTATGCAATATTGCATACATTTTTGCAATAATAACGAGATCTTTCTCTAGAACTAACTACAATCTATCACGGCTCAGCTACACCGAGTTTCAAATTTCAAGCACACTCACTGGGAATGATGATGATGATGATGATGATGTAGATGATGTAGTCCGATTTCAATGAGAATCTGTTGCAGTACAGTCAGTGTGTGCCTTAGGTTTACACTCCGGGCAGGACGAAGTGAAAATTTTATCTTTCTCGATTCTGTATGTCATTCTGCAAGCTTTGCCTTACGGATGTATGTACTCGTATGTACTCGTTTGTGTCTGTGTAGGACAAAACGTGAGAAGGCATGTTTTCCGGATGACATCGATACACCAAATTGTCAGCCGATTTGCCGATTGGCCCACTGATGGTCTCACGCGATAGATGACATGACACCAACTCGGAAGCGGAAGGAGACGGCGCAGAGCTGACTGTTCTCGCTTCGAAAACTGCATCCAATTTGCGGTTTTCATGGTGAATGGCTTGAGCAGTGAGCAGACCAGACCAGACCGTTCCGTTGCAGCGAACCGTTTAACAATGCTGCGCCAGTCGCTTGACAACATCCGCCGTTGATGGATGACGCATCCGTCTCACAAGCCAAACTGTCCGCATGACATGTTGACAAAGTGTGTGCCTGTGCCGTTTTTGCTGCAGATGTTGCTGTCAGCTGGAAATGCTTCAACATGCTACTGAATACTCTTCTCCCTTCCCCCAAGAATTTGCTGCAAGGCATTGAATACGATACAATGAAAGAATCTGTCTGTCTGTCGTGTGAGACCTGTTTTGACTTCGATAATTTTTGTCCCTCTTGGTTGATGAAATAATAATGTCAGGTTGATATCTTGTAGAATGTAAAGGGTGCGCCATCTATTATGTCGGTATGTATTCAACCGATTGAAATGAGTAAAATGAGTTTTTGGAACTTCAAGTCAGTATAACTTTTTTACCATGAACTGCACCGAAACAACGCGCCGAAATAGTGACGCTGTGCATTGAAAATAGTCGTGCATATCGTCGACGGCCAAGAAGCCCCGTCGTTTGAAACAAGACCATGGGACAGTGGGAGAGCACCCATTTTGAAGGATAATTTGAATTTGTTGCCGTATAAAGTATAGACCGTCCACGTCGCTTGAAATACGGCCAAACAGTCACATACCGACATAAAAGATGGCGCACCCGTACATTTGTATGTATCTCGAAAATCGAAGTTTTCCAACAATTGATTAATAACCGGGCGCACCGGGTGCAAATAGAATGTAGCTGTAATCATCGATAAGACGCGTTCAATTCATTTGAGATTCATATTTGTTAAATTCGGGTACGTTGCTGATTGGCGATAACTTTTTCCCATTTCTCTTATTTCCTGATTCTTCATGGAATGTCTGCTACGTTGCCGCCATCGTTTCTTCGTTTCTTCGTTTCTCCCCTCCTTCCTGCCTTCCTTCCATCCTTCCGTCGCTGATGAATAATAAAACAGCAAAACCGAAACCGAAGACCTAAATAACCGCATGCGAGCAAACACCAAACGAGAAGCAAACATAACAAAAATCTCCGGCACATCCAATCAATCGGAGGCCAGTTGTTGAAACCAAAACGGATCCGGGGTGGTTGGCGGGTATATCGCACCATTGCATCGGCCTGTGATGAGGCAGAAAAATAGTCCGAAATGAATGAATCTCGGCGGTCAGAAATCAGAGGAATGCCTGTTAAAAAAAGCAACATTTCCTTTTTTCGCATTCAGAAGAGGCTGGATGGATGGATCGATGGGTTTATGGTCTTCTGATTTGAAGAGATTCAGAAATATTTTATTTGTTCAATGAATATGTACCATGATACATTGCTGCCCACTCTGCAGCGGCCTGGTTTTGCACCGCTTTGGTCTCGGCATTTGAGGCAGCTTTCTTGTTTTCTTCAAATCAAATGCAGAGCGTTCATACATATTTCGCAGGGCTATCTTGAAACCACTTTATGTTCTTTAACCTTAAACCAAAATCCTTCAAAATCGACATACTTACCTTCCGCATGTTCTTTATTAATTGCGTCAGGAGGTATAATGTACCCCGTTCTTTTTTTCGGTAGAAGACTAATTTCCGCTCGTACTCATACATACGTACTCGTACTCATAGGTATCGATACTCATGTATCGTGCTCGATATATCGATACTCATGTATCGTAAATAAAATAAAATAAAATAAAATAAAATAAAATAAAATAAAATAAAATAAAATAAAATAAAATAAAATAAAATAAAATAAAATAAAATAAAATAAAATAAAATAAAATAAAATAAAATAAAATAAAATAAAATAAAATAAAATAAAATAAAATAAAATAAAATAAAATAAAATAAAATAAAATAAAATAAAATAAAATAAAATAAAATAAAATAAAATAAAATAAAATAAAATAAAATAAAATAAAATAAAATAAAATAAAATAAAATAAAATAAAATAAAATAAAATAAAATAAAATAAAATAACATGAAATAAAATAAAATAAAATAAAATAAAATAAAATAAAATAAAATAAAATAAAATAAAATAAAATAAAATAAAATAAAATAAAATAAAATAAAATAAAATAAAATAAAATAAAATAAAATAAAATAAAATAAAATAAAATAAAATAAAATAAAATAAAATAAAATAAAATAAAATAAAATAAAATAAAATAAAATAAAATAAAATAAAATAAAATAAAATAAAATAAAATAAAATAAAATAAAATAAAATAAAATAAAATAAAATAAAATAAAATAAAATAAAATAAAATAAAATAAAATAAAATAAAATAAAATAAAATAAAATAAAATAAAATAAAATAAAATAACATGAAATAAAATAAAATAAAATAAAATAAAATAAAATAAAATAAAATAAAATAAAATAAAATAAAATAAAATAAAATAAAATAAAATAAAATAAAATAAAATAAAATAAAATAAAATAAAATAAAATAAAATAAAATAAAATAAAATAAAATAAAATAAAATAAAATAAAATAAAATAAAATAAAATAACATGAAATAAAATAAAATAAAATAAAATAAAATAAAATAAAATAAAATAAAATAAAATAAAATAAAATAAAATAAAATAAAATAAAATAAAATAAAATAAAATAAAATAAAATAAAATAAAATAAAATAAAATAAAATAAAATAAAATAAAATAAAATAAAATAAAATAAAATAAAATAAAATAAAATAACATGAAATAAAATAAAATAAAATAAAATAAAATAAAATAAAATAAAATAAAATAAAATAAAATAAAATAAAATAAAATAAAATAAAATAAAATAAAATAAAATAAAATAAAATAAAATAAAATAAAATAAAATAAAATAAAATAAAATAAAATAAAATAAAATAAAATAAAATAAAATAAAATAAAATAAAATAAAATAAAATAAAATAAAATAAAATAAAATAAAATAAAATAAAATAAAATAAAATAAAATAAAATAAAATATAGTGAACAGCTTTAATGCCGGGACTCCGTTGCTCCGCTGCTCCGCTGCTCCGTACCGAACGTGCGGTATATTTATAGTACATATTTACAATATTTGTTTAGTCGTTTAATATTTATAAGGGTTGCCCTTGCCTTCTTGCCCTTGCCGGCAAATCGCTGGCTTGCAAACTATCCCTTGAGAGTTAATCGATTGTGTTGCCAGGATAATTAACACATGTCCTGATTTATATTACTTTTTTCGTTTGTTTGCTACCGTGCGTTGCAGGAACTGTACATATGTACATACACATTCGTACCCTTTGGCACGTTATTTTTACTTTACTTCACTTCGGTTACAACTAAAGAAGCCTGTTGCTTGTTCTTCTTCTTCCGGAATTAATCTTCTTATAGAAATTTATACGTATTTGCAAGAAAAAGAGTAAAACAAATTTGCCGAGTTAATAAATGAGTACTAGGGTTGCTGTTGCTGTTGTTGTTGTTGTTGTTGTGATTTCAATTTTTTTTCCTACCGTTGCGGCGTTAGTCGTTCTTGCTCCCGGCCAACCAATATTAGTTGCCGGCCACTAATATTTCACAAATGTTGCTAATTAGTTTCTTCGGCGAAGCACCTTCAGCGCTTCGGCCATCGTCACGTGAACAACGTAAATGATTAATTGCCAGCGATGTTTATTTAATTAGCGTTTATTATTTCCACGCACAAGGACGGCGGAAGCGTTGGCGGGTGTCTGCGTGTGTGTGTGTGTGTGGGAGAGCGCGTTTGCTTTCGTGGCGCGCCCAATCTGTTGCCGCCGCTTCTGTTGATTCTACTAACTTGAGGCAGTTTTTGGCGCAAACTTGTTGCCCGAGGGTTGTTGCCCGAGGAGCAACGCGTAATTTTAGCCACTCGCGGGGCGTAGCGAATGTAGACAAATGAAGCTGAGGCGCAAGGTTGAATTTCGTCTAAAAGTATTCAACGTGAAGCGTATTGCGTAAGCGTCAAGAACTGCACTGACGACTTAGTCGAAGAACTTTAAGAATATACAATATACATAAGTTACCGCCACGCAACGTGAGGGCGTAATCTTGCGATACGATATAAGGAGAGCTGAGGTGTTAAGTACCTAATGGCGAACAAAAATTACCCACATCACCGTAATTAATTCAATTTAACGCAGACCACGGCACAAGAAGTACTCTGCGCTCTATCAAATGGTTACTGCTATGCGTTGTTCTTCTAAAAATCGTTCTGCCGTTTTTCAAAGTAGTTGATTGGTGAACTTTTTTTCAAATATTCTTTGAACTCTTCTCATATTTCTCTCACTATGAAAGACTGCTCTGATCTCAGCGACCGACGCGCTGAAGTTGGCGCAAGTTCTTCTAGTTCTCGTCATTTGGAAAACATTTGGAAAACATTTCACATTTCATAGACCGTCACGAAAGCATTGAAAACAATCACTCGATCGATCGATCGATTCCTTCATCAATGCAGAGCTATGACGTATGTGCTCGTACATACGCGTCACGCGCAGTTGATATGCGTGGCTGCACTGCAGCGAACACGCCAAACTTTTTGATAAATTGACAAGCGAGACCATTTGTCAGTAGTCAGAGAGGCCACTTGCTCCTCTTCTTCTTCTCTTGCTCCTCTTCTTTTTTTTTCGTTGCAGCGCTGCTTCCTGCTAGCAATGGCTGCGTTGTTTTGTGCAACAATTTCGCCATTTGTATTTTGATTATTGGCAGGTTTTTTTTGCCATTCACTCTGTCAGTGTGAATGGCAGCAACAACAACAACAACAACACCACCGCCACCAACATTTGTAGCCGCCGCCGCCGCCGCCGCCGCCTGCTGACTGCAAGTGTTTCCGCTTTCTGGCGGGCTATTTCCTCTTCCGCTGCGCTAAAGTGCTCTTTTATGATGCAGTTTGTGCAACTTTTCTTGTCTTAGTTTGCTGTTTTTATTGTTGCCAGGACGGACGGACGGACGGACGGACGGACGGACGGACGGACGGACGGACGGACGAACGCACGCAAGGACAGACAGCTGCTACTAGCGTTACTTATCATTATTGCTCAAGTAGTTGCTATGTTGTTGTTCTTGTTGTTGTTGTCGTTATTGCTTCATTATTAGTTCATGCATGTCGATATATGTACATACGTCAACAACATTCTTCAGTCTGATAGAAAAGATGACTAATATCACATTAAGCAATCTTCATTATTGACTCTTTTTATCTGTCAAATCGGGAGGAAGGGTCCTATCATCTTCACCCTATAAACTTTACTCTATAGAAGTACATTATTTCTGTTATTTCAATAATTTATAGGTTGTGTACGTTTGCACTTCCCGCAGCCGGAACCAGAACCGATCTCAGATGAAAGGGCAAATTGCACCGGCCTTTAACGAATTATGGTTTATGCCCTCGATATTAGTGATAATAGAATACGAAAGTTTGAATGTAGCTTCGGAACCGTTAGCCTTTCATTAATCTGTGCAATGAAAGCTAATTAAACACAGAAGGCTGAATCATACGCCATAGCAAAGATTTTGTTTATTTGTGCTTTGTTCTACCTTCGCTGAAGTCTACTTAATTTAAATGGTCAAACAATTGGCTAAACAATTAATTCGTGTCTTGCTGCCGCCTTTAATTAAATTGACACGAATTTGAAGTGTATTAAATTCATTGAAAAAAGTCGGACAAAGTGGATCATTGGAAAGTGCTTAGAAATTGTGGACTCTCCTCGTCTTTCTCTCATTATTTGGCAGGTGTGTGTATAACTCCGAAAAGCTGCTGTGGCCACGACAAAAGTTCTCTTAATTACGTTCAATTATGTTCTTCGTAATTTTTTTTGTAAAAAATACTCTTTTGTTTGGCGAAACATTTCTCATGAAAATATTTATTTGTTCACAGCAAGTGCTTTCTTTGTACTCGTACGCTCGTGTGTGGTCTTATTTTCTCTCGCTAGTTTCGAAAGACGCAGTTTTTCGAACATTTTCGATATTAGTTCTACACCGATGGAGTTAATTATGATTGTGCAAAGTTTTACAGGCTTCTACTCGTGCATTTTTAGTTTTAAACAATGCTAAAGAGAGCAAAATTTGAACACGTGTTTTTTGGCCTTGGCAAGCAAGCACGCTTGCTTTTATTTACTCTGCCGTAAGAGTATAGGAGCCGTAAGTGAACAAACAGGGACGCCCCAAAGGTATGAGCCGAGCATGAAGCAGAACTTCAAGAATTATTCTCTTTGCGAAAAGTTTTCATTGTGAAGATACTCGTATTTCAATAATAATATTGATTTAGAACAAAAGAGTTCGAGGCAGCAACGAAGGCGAGGCGGCAAACTTTCTCTGCGTCTGCCTAAATTTTGCTCCCTGTAGATTTTTTTGCTCAGATTGCCAGCAACGAATTGCAGCCATTAAAGCAGACTTTATCACTGACGAAAAGGTCCTCCCAAACGGAAGCAAAGAAATAAATGTAAGAAAACGAATTTACGAATTCGATGCGAATAATAAAAGCCTTTCTTGCTTTTTTGCTACTGATAAGTTTTATTTATTAAGTACAATATTAGTAAACAGTTTGAAAAAGAAACAAATTGCAATAAATATTGTAAAACCAACTTCTGATTAACAAAAAATATATAAATAGACTTGAGATGTTTTATACTGATGGTAGAGAATTAATCTACGATTAGAGTAAGTAATCTGGACTGCAAAGCGCAGGTTTAGTTATTGCAGGAAAAATAGAAGTGGCCACCGCAGAACTTTCTGCAGTTGTCTTTGTTGTTGGTTATATTTCACAACAAAGTCGTTGAGAAAATTTTGTCTTCAAGCCACAACATCTGCGCTGTACACTCAAAAAGAAAAGTAAGGTAAATTGAGAGGATTGGATAAATTCTCTCACTCTCATGGAATGAGAATGGACGCGCGATGCACTCTAGGAAAAATAGGATAAATTGAGAGAATTCAGAAAATGTCGAACCCATGAAATGAGAACCTTGATAGATAATTGTTGATTTTTTTGTTAATACAGGCATATTAATTTTTTTTGCTGCAGCTTTGTTCTCTTCTCAAAGGAGAGAATGAGAGAAAGAAATACGGTCATCAAGGTGCGGATTTTAGTGGGGGCGGGATCATAGAGTCCGAAACAGTCCGTCCAATAACTGTCCGTGTGGCGCCGAAAAACGTGGAAAAGTATTAAACGTGCAAAAGTTACTCCTTAATTATTTTTGACAGTGTGCGAACCTTGATCAATTTGAATGTACGTTTTCTAGAAGCTTTTAGAATGCATTAAATAACGACAACGCAACAGCTGTTAAACTGTAGTAAATGCAGACGTTTTAGAGATGTTCATTTGGAGACAATGTAGCAAATAGTAAGAAGAAGAAGAAGAAGAAGCAGAAGAAGAAGATAAATACAGTGTAGACAATGTCAAGGCACAGGACTGCCGTAACTGCCGTAGAATACATTTGTAGGTAATCGTATATCAGGATCGGGCTGTTGCAAAGGACTTCGGTGAAATACAAACAGCAGGAAACTTTTACGGTGCACTCAATGACGCACCGTAGAAGGTTTCAAGCAAATAATTACTCCGTTTCTTTCCCCTTCACTAAAAAAATATTAGCATTTTCTTGTTCATTTCAAACACAAGCACACAAAATTGATGAATTCGTTGTTGCGTTGACGAGCGACTGCCTGCCACTCCTGCTGCTTGTGTTTATGTCGAACGTAGATTTAAAAGGTACATTTTTCAGGAAATTTGCAACTGCGGCCAGTTTCAGTGACCGCTCAATGCCATCGAAGATCCGGCTCTTCATTTCGGTGGCAATAACTCTTACCTCTCTCTGGCCTTCTTTCTCCACTCGGAGAGAAATATTTTTCGCTTGCGAAAATGTGCTCGGCCGTGCTGCCAGTGCTGCCAATGCTGTAAATAAGAAGTTAAAATAAAAAAATAAAAACTTCCCAAATGAAGCTTAAGCCGCATATATTTTCCGTTGTCACTGCAATAACATTCATCAATATAAATCAAGCTGAGACCACAAACGGAAAAAACGGCCCAAGTGCGCGTTGCCGGGTCCTGGAGTGAGAGCGCGGGGGGGAGCATGCCGAGGAAAACGAGCAGCCGAAAGCATGCAAGGATATTTACATTCTTTTGCTACATGAAACATGAAGCGCAGCGTTTTATTTTTACGACAATTTTTGCAACATTTGCCTTTCATTACGCGTGCGCTTAAAGGATTGCAATATTTTACGTTTATTTTGTGTAAAATACCCACGGATTGGCTTGAATGATGATGGGCGGGTAGGAAGAGAGCGGACCTGGGGCCAACATCGTCGCTGGCCAATCGTCCCTCTCTTCAATAAACGGGCTATCGGTTCATCCGCTCTTCATGGTCGTTTATTAGCCAGCTACAAGAGAAAAGCGGGATTTGTCACTTATTGGAAGCCAACAAAGCCAAAGGCTCCCCTCTACCCAGCCCTCAGCACCTACCGACCGAACAGCGCGCCCTGGCCCACGTTTCCACGGCATGGAAAGCCCGAAATTTATGCGCTGATCGAACAGTGTTTAAACGTATTAAGAAAAACATCGTAAAGTGTTCAATGTAAACGAAGCTGCTAGGGCTGCGCGGGCTGCGGCGGGCAACAACAAACAAAAGCACGGGTATCGTTTAATCGGCCTGCGAATCCTTGATACTGCCTTGTTGCAGAAACTTCCTGAAGCATGCCACCAATTCAGTGAATTTATTTGTTGCTTTAAAGCAAAAATTCGTCTGCAGCGAGCACTGCGAGCCATCGACAACGGACAGCGGACGACGGGCAGCGAACAACGGACAACGGACAACGCACAACGAACAACGTATAACGTACAACGCCAACGAAAACAACAACATGAACATTCACAGAAACAGAAACAAACAAGAGAAGGCAAATCAGAAATGTTTGCCGAAATGAAATAATTAAAATAAATTCGCATCCGTTGAATGTCAATAAATCAGAGCTTATCGCTGGCGAACCACAGCAAGCCCCAAAGACCGCCAAAGAGCACCAAGAAGAGCCGGCAAAAGTTGTAACGAGCATGCGAGGCCCTTTGTTATGGCTGCAGTTTGCGTTCTGTTTGTGTATGTTTTGCGGTTAAAATAATAAAATTGAGAGAATCGCGATTTCAAACTTAAAGAATTTCATGTAAGAACTATGCGAAGGGCGCTCTCTATCCTACGCGGAGTGAGTGCGCGAGTGCGCGAGCGAGAAGGAAACTAATAAAAAAGCCACAATTTCGCAGAAAAGTTTTTTTTTACCTTAAACAAACGGTTAAGAGAACTTCAACAAAAAATACTTTCAACGTTGACAGAAGTTCCAGGTTGCGTTTTATTAACTTATTAATGCTGTATTTATACGAGTTTATGCGCTCTCTCCTCTCCTCTCTCTCTCTCTCTCCTATTCATCTCCTCATCGATTAAGCTTTCAATAAAATCTTTTAAATTAATTGTTCAATCCAAACAATAAATCTCTTCATATCGCTAAGACCATTTACGGATTGGATTACTCAGGAATTATGGTTCTCAGAATGAGAATAACAAAAAAATTGTGAATTGATTCTCTTTTGCTCTCTGAAGAGAGGTCGCCCGCCGCCGACCATTTTGGAGCATGGTCTAATACTTCTTTAGGCTGACTCTAAATAGACGAGTGGCCGCGTAGAAAACTTACCGAACGTTTGCATTCGTTTTGTCGATTTTGACATATTGCCCTTAAGGGCTCGCGAACCTTGATGTGAACAAGAAGTAAAGAAGATCTGCAAGCATTTGTATTTACGAGTATTATGAGAAGTAGGCGTCGGTTTTTAACCGTTTATTGACGGTTTAGCGGTTCATTTCCTCAAGTTCGCAAACATTAGTTTGGAAAACCTTTGGAAAATGTATCCGTATTCTGACGTGATATATCGATCGATTTGTATTAAAATCAATCCGAAAAATGTACATATTATATTTTAATATTTCCTTAAAATCAGAAATGCTAATAATGTTTTTGGAGTTTCGCGACTAACACGCAAAAACGCTGCTGCATCAGAGAAAAATCACTAAAGTCACATTAAAAATAAATCAAAATTTTACGAATAGTTACTGCCGATAAATCTAACGGAAATGGAAAAGTACGATTTTTTTTTGGGACAAAACAATTAATTGTACCTCATCGAAGCGGAATAACTTTTGTTCAGTTAGTTGTAATTGTTATTATACGAGTACCCTACACTCGCGGGCAAAGGGTATACTCATTTTGCTATTCCGTTGGTAACAGAGAAACGGCGCCGGCCGACGCAAGAGGGTTTACATACGAGGATATATGTATACGTAGTACATATTACGTACATACATAGTAGTGTCTTCTGCTGAATCGATTTGGTTTCATTGATACATAAACTCAACAGAATAAGAAATGAAATGAAATAAGAAATAAGAGAAAAATTATTTTTTAAACTAAATTTAAAGTTACCTCTTTTTTAGGCTTCATTTCTCAGAGTGTATATAACAATATACTCGTAGATTATTTGATTCCACATCCTGAAATCTTAAAAGTTTCAGAAGAAAAGAGGAAATCCTAAATCAGTCTACAAAAAATGCTTTTACGCTAATTTTATACAATTTAGATTGATTTAAAATAGCACAATATTTTTGACATATGTTCGCGACTGTAGCGCGCACCAGTTTCGTTCTGGCCGAAGAAAGTCAGTCTCTTGCTTTATTATTTAATATTTTTTGCCATATGATTTGTCCTTATTGTTCCTATTTTTTTTTGTTCGATGTCCTTTCGGTGTATATATGTATGTACATATTTATTGTTACTGTTTTCCGTGCTTGAATCAACTTTTTTTGGCTTTGCATTTTTTCAAGTCACCCGCCGCTTTTTTATCGCGACTGAAACAATGAAATGTGGTCGCTGCGTGCCAGTCGCCGCTGCCCTGCCGCGCTGCCCACGCCAGCAAGGCAGCCGCTCTGAATAATGGCTTCGATTTTTATTATAACTTTTCAAAATGCCATTTAAACAGCGCGTTGTGCCGACGCGACGCGACGTGGCCCGGCTCGGCCCGTGTGCATTGATTTTATTTGCAACCAATTTTTGCAACAAATTGAAACGCAAATTTAATTGAACACGTGTTGTAGACGACGGAGAGACGGCAGGGCTAAAAGCTGTGAACGCAAGGTAAGAGAGAGAGAGTAAGAGTGAGAGAGTCTAATAAAGAATGAATTTCAGTAAAATAAATTTTAAATATTATCCAGTGCGGACATTTTTCGCTTTTCGTTAACGCAAAGAGACCGCAAAGAAAGAGTGGACCGGTGGAAAGAGAGACCGTAGGCGAGTGTGAAGAGTTGTTAACCCGTGAGAGGAGAGCAAGGTACAAGTCCGGGGCGGGCGAAGTGTCAACATCTCTGCTGCTTCGATTGCTGCGGATAAGGCACAGTCGAGTCCGTTGACATCAGCACAGGATGCAGCTAATATTTACAAAATTGAAACGAGGCCACGAACATCATCTCATCATTTTCAAGGCAAAAAAGTGGGTCCGGTCCGCTCGAGATTTTCACCCTCAAAATCCACAAGATCGTTTTTTAAATTCACGCTTCAGCAGTTGAACACACACACACACACACACGAAGAAGAAGACGAATTTGCACTTTATCAGTTATAATTAATGTTTTGTCCGCATGACACATGCGAATGTGTGCCGACTGCACGGACGCGCTTCACTCGACACGGACGTACCTACGCGTGTAAATGCGGGCGCGTAAAAGCGCGTGTATTCGCTGCGGTCACTGCGTCGGCGGCGTGTGCTGGTTTTTGTACTATAATGGCGGCAGAGTTGTTAAAGCGGCACTGAATGTGAATGTAAACACGTCGGCATGTGTTTTTGTGCGGCGCGCATTAAGTTCATCACCTCGATTCGCGCGGCGGTGGTGGTGGCGGCGGCGGTTGCGGGAGCGACAGCTAGCCGGACACTTTCATGCAGGACACTTAATGGCATGGTTAAATTTAATTTTCATACGTTCTTTATTGAAAGGTAAGAGTGCGTAGGATTTGGAAACGGTGCCGACGAAACGAGGTTTCAATTTTCACAATTTTCCGAAGAAAAGTTCATAAAGTGCTGCCTTAAGCCGGCGTCCATTAAACACAAATCCCTTGAGAAAGCACACTCTTGCTGCATGCTCTTGCAACGTACATACACAGTATGAAAGACCGCAACGCCGCATACAATAATTTCAATATCGATACATGGAGGTGCTCAGTACTCTGTGAATCCGATCTGGGGCGACACCGTCCAGACTCAATTAATTTTAAGAGCATTAAGAGTGCGCCGCCGGCTGTCAGCAAGGTCGTGTTGCGCGACCCAACACGCTTTTTACAAACCTTTACCTTTACCTTCACCATTACCTTTACCGTCAACGCACGGTTTGTTGTTGGCGAAGTCTGATGGGCGTAACCATATTTTTAGCTATAGCAAAGGCTTACAAAGCTATAAATAATCAACTATTGTTTTCATTAGAGATAAATTTTCCAATGTATTCCAAGCAAAAGGTGTCCCCCATCAACCACAATCACTAAACATAGCCCAAAAAAAGTAAACAAAACCTGAAACAAGGGCTATAAAAAGGGGTTTGAGCAGATTCTAGACTTCTAGGCGACTTTTAGCCGCCTCTAACGATAGCTTGTAGGTCATTCTTTTAGTTGAATCTTAGTTATTTACAAGTTTTTACCCTAACGGTATTCTTCAATAGTGCTATCAAAGGGCGTGAATTATTTACAGTATTCAAAGTATTTGCTCTATAATATCGTAAAATAAAAACTGCGTTTGCTTTGTGTCTGTCAATTTTCGTTAAAATTCTTTTGTGTCCATTTTGGTTGAAATTGATCCGGGCCCCGTTCCATCGCACGCGCCAGCTGTGTTGGTAACAGTCAGCCCCGCCACGCCCGCTCGCCGTCTGGCAATAGAATTTTACTTTTCATCGCCGTTATTGTCCGTTATCCGTTGTCCGTTTGGCGCTGACGAGTGCCCGCCAGCCAGCTTGTGTTGGCTTATGAAATTTTATACGCAGCCACACGCCGCACACTGCACGCTTCAGCCCGCTCCAGAGCACCTCTGCGACGCGACGGTCCTTTGTGTTGATGAGTCCGATGCTGTTATTAGGTGATGCACTAAAAATTTCATTTATCGCTTTGACTGTTGACAGGCAGCAGCGAGCGAGCGAGCGAGTGAACGACGTCATGAATTCTGATATGCCTTTTCCGGTCCAGACAGGTTGGCACCGTCGCGGGAAATGCGAAGGCGCTGCGCCGAACGGTGATGTGCATAAATTATTAGCGCCATATGAAGAACGCTCAGGCGGGCATACTATAAACCTGAAACGGTCTGAAAGGTTCTGGGCGAAAATAAGTAGATTTACATATTTTTCAATTTAGGAAGAAGGCGCCGAAGGCTCGTGCGACCCGCACGATGCGCTCATGAAAAAAAAAGCTGCAGTGGCCGTTTTTGTGTATACTCGTTATGTGCGCTCATTTGCATGATGGCTGTGTGTGTGTACGAGTATTCGCCTGCATTCGTCACGGCGCGCCGTGAAGTTGGTTCGATTCGCTGCCTGGACCTCCTCAATGCTGGCATTGTACGAGAACTGGACCGCTCTTTTTTGAAGCTTAAACGCCAGAAATCTTAGCTCTTCCAAATTTCTTTAATTTTTTAAGCATTTCTTCCGAATTTCTTCAATTTTTCAAGCATTTCTTACGAATTTCTTCAATTTTTCAAGCATTTCTTACGAATTTCTTCAATTTATAATTATTCGAGCAGCATGTGAGCAAAGTTTTTAATTAAACTTTCGGTTTGGTGCGTTTTCGTGAGAAATTCTCAGCTTAACTTCGGTGAAATTGCACATAGTTGTTGTTGTTGTTTGTATGCTTCTTCAAATCGTTAAAACTTGTTGGAAAAAAGAAACATTTCTACGTATGGACGTACATATGTAGATGCAGCAGCCGGAACTTGGCCAAGTGTGCGAGGCGAGAATGCGAGAAGTTCCGGGCATGGAGCTATTGTCGGTTCTCTCTGATTATTCAGGCGCACTCGATAATTGTGTCTCGACGAGTTGTCCCAGCGGAGGTCTTCGAAGCTCCTCCAATGCCGAGTAATAAATTTAAATGCAGATTCTGAAAACTTCGGACACATTCGGTGAACTCAAATAAATACACATGAATGGACTTTGCGGTTGGCTGGCTGTGCCGCATGACCAGAGCTGATTTGGTTTGATCCTCCAAATCAGGGGACAATATATCGTCCATTGATATCTCTCTCGCTGTTACATTTTGTTTTTTTTGCCAGGTTTTGCCATCATTTTACGGCCATTATCAAAATCTTTCTACTGCTGCTGCTGCTGCTGCTATCAAGATAATTGCAAAAATGCTGAATTTGCCCGCAAGTAAGGGCGGCGGTGATGGTGGTGTGGTGCTGGTGCTTAAGATAAAGCATTTGCTATTCTCTACAGACACACGCGGGTGTTTTAAGCCGTGCAAGTTTTCCTAATCTCGTTTGTCTGTCGCTCCAACGGCGCGACGCGGTTCAGGCTTAGGCCGCAGGTGTTGCCAGCAGCAGGTGTTGCAGCGCTGCCGCTTCATTCATCCACTGGCCGCCGCCAGATTCGCCCAATTCGCAATTCGACATCACTGAAATTGGACGACTTTGATTACGAATTCCGTTTCATATTCAATGTCCAAGCGGTGCCGTGCGTTCGTTCGGCCGCTGACGTTAAGTATCAACAACATGCACAGAAAGCGCACACACGCACACACACACACAGCTGCTGGGAGCCAGCAGATTTGCCGTGACGTTCGGCCGGCCGTCGCTGCTTTTAGCCCCATTTAGATCGAAAGCGACCATCTCGAAATGTTGTTATAAATTCAAAGGCAAACTACGGGCCGATGACAACTGACAGCTCGTGCACATGGGTGCATGTGTGTGTGTGTGTGTGTATGACTGTAAGCTTATCGGTTGGCGTGTATGTGTGTGTTTGGGCGTTTGTGTGTGTGCGGGCAAAACGTATGAATTATTCAAGCAAAATGGCGCAACTAATAAGAAGCACGAAATGTTGCCAGTGAAATGAAATCAGCAGCTGTTGTTGTTGTTGGTGTTGTTGTTGTTGTTGTTGTTGTTGTTGCCGGAAACGAATGAATGAGCTTCGCTGATGTTTTACTCAAACTAGCAGCAGCAGCAGCAACATCATCTCCATTACTAGTAACCGACAAACGAGAACAGCCAGAGCAACAACAACAACAACAACAACAACAACAACAAGAACAGCACCAGTAGCATTGGCTTTAATTATTATTTCACTTCAAACTTACAATCAAACCCACACACACACACACAAGCACGCAGTTTCATATTTCAGGCAGTAGCGGCACTAGTTTTTTCACACAAATCTCATTTTAGCGCCCCGCTCCTAAAATTTACAAATTAAACAAAAAAAAAAATTTGTGTATAAAAATTTGGGCATTTCGAAGAGTTACGAAACAACAGAGCAACAGTTTCTTAATAAATGAAACAATATTAAAAGATTAGTAAAATTTATAAAATCAGCAGGACATGATTAGTTATGTCTAATGTCTATAATGTGTCAAAATGATGGCAGAAAACCTCCGTTTTTCAAGATACGAGCCTCTATCGACGTAAGAAACTGCAATTGGAGTCCTTCTCTCTAGAGGTTGGCATGCCCGCTGTGACAGCTGACCTGAGCCTGATCGATCGTACGGACACTGCCGCCGTTTGTCTTCAAACCGTCCGCCTCCGGGGCCGGCAGGGCCTGGGCAGTGAGGACTGGCCGTTGCGAGCGGTACGTAGCCACCACACTCAGTGTTCATTAGTGCGGTCATTGTTGTAATTGAAACGGGATTGTTGCTGTAGCCGTTTGTAAAACACTCGCCTCAACATCATCGTAAACGTCAGGCTTGTGATGGATTTTGGCAGCAGGGCGTGGACGTGAGTTTGGCAGCAGGGCGTGAGCTCAGCAGCGCGAGCTACCAATTTTGTAATTTTAAAAAAGAAGCATACTTATGCTTCAAGATAACAGAGACCAAGTCGCTCTCTATAATTATGTATTAGAAATTGAAAAAAAGATTTGGAGAAACGCAAATATTTAGCATTTTTTAACGAGTCGAATATCGAGTATCGTTCAATATCGTTAGGATGAAAAATGGAAAATTGTAAATAGCTTAAACGAATTGTAATTAAATGCTTCTACTTCTTAAAAGTTACTACACTAATTTAATATGTTTTGCGTCTTTTTGTGTCTTTTTCTGTGTCTTCTCAATGGAAGCTCCAAAGAATCACCGAAATTGCGAAAAGCCAAACGTAGTAGAATTAAGGATGCTTTACAAAATCCTTGAAGGATGCGCTTTTAAAGCAAACTCAATTATTATTTCACTGAAAACATTTCCTTTCGAACGCTTCGAAAACAGCAATAGAAATTAACGGATGGTATCAAGTCTTCTTGGCGGGGGTGGCTTGGGGGAGGCGATTTGTGGTTGGGGGGGGGTCGTTGGTATACAATCCATGCGCTTGTCGGCAACAAAAGAAAAAATTGCGGCGAGCTGCTCGCAAATACTTCAGATCGCGTCACTCTGAATGCAAAGTTGATGAAATTTGCTACGCGGCGGAGATAGCAACCCCACCCCCACCCCCACCCCCACCACTACCCCTACCACCAACCCGTTGCGTGTTTGGGGCGGACCGCCCCGTGGCGTTGTTGCTGTTGTGCGTTGTTGATTTGCTGTCTCGTGCTTGCGTGATGCATGCTTGTCGCTCGTAATTTCCATTTCCGCTCGGCAGCGTTCCGGCTCGTGTTTATTTTTCATATTCCGGGAATGCAATTTTGACAGAATTTTTCCCGGCTTCTTCCTTTTTCATTGTTTTCTCTGTTCAGCTGTCCCCGTTTTTGTTTGTCTTCTGCAAGCAAACATAAAAGTTTCATAAAGAATCTCCGCAATTTATGACTTTGTTGCATATAATATAGTATGGTTGGCTGTTGGGGCGGGCCGGGGCGCAGCGGGGCCGGATGGCTGCCAGCAGCGTTTGAGTGATAGAAATTATTAGTTTAAAAAATGTGTTGGGTTGCATTGAGACAGTGGCAGGCGCAACGCGGCAGGCGGAGGATCATGATGAGGATGGTATGAGGAGCGGGCGGAGAGGGTGGGGGGGCCGTTGGGGGAGTCGGCAATGCTTTCAGTCGCTTTTATTAAAATTCATTTTTGATTTAAGGCATTAGCTGCACAGAAAATATGATCTAATTTATTACTTTGCTCCGAATCACAACGAGAGGAATTGAAACAAAGTATGGTACGTTCGAGCCTTGGCATGCCCGGTCTCCGCAGAAACCGCTGCCAGCGATAATGAAACGAAACTGATGGATGCCGCAACATACGGACGGCTGTGAGCAGCTCGTCTTAAAATGAATTTATTTTCGCGTGCGAATAAGAATAATAATTGTAATAAATATAGGAACAATATAAATATAAATAAATTGAAAGAGGCACGATTGTATAGTGTAGTCGTATATAAAAAGTAAAAATAAAATATTAAAAAAAATTTATAAAAAAAAAATTTAAAAAAAAAATTTGAATGATGCCTAAAGAAAGACCTCCTTTAGTTGTTGGTGCCCATACTTTTCTAGGTTTATTTTATCAATAATTAAAAATATACTTTATTAATTAATAAATAAAATAAATAAAATAAATAAATAGTACTATAAATAAAATAAATAAAAATACTCGTAATTAAGCACGAATTGAGAATTGTCATGCTTGAGCCGAATTTGAAAACGGCAGTTTGTAAACTTCTCTATTTTTTTTATTAAAAGTGGCTGAGTCTTAAAAGAAAATTTGCGTAAAATAGTCGTGATCTTCACGCTACTTTAATGCTTCTTCGTTTGCCTTTTCATGCTTCACGAAAGTTTGACGTTTGTGACGTTGGTGAGTGACACTTTTCGACGCTATGATAAATGCGAGAACTTTAACCGCACAAACAGCGAAAAAAAACACTTAAAAAATTAAAAAAAATTAAACCTTTGGTAAAGGCGTAAAAATTTCACTTTATTACTGACCGCTTGTTAGCCGCAAACGCTACATCGACGGTTTTAGACATACATACATATATACTTAATCAGCATTTAAGTCTTCTTCAATATTAAACGCGCAAATAGCACCAACCCGAAGCCATTGTATGATAATGATAGAATAAAGAAATCCTTTTCATGCCCGATTATGTAGATATCGACAAACAATTCTGGAACGGTATTGGGAGTTAATTGGTGGGTTATTTTAGTCGTCAATAGAACCCAAAATTAGTCCACTTTATTACCTCATTATTTCAAGTTTCTCAAGTTATAGCGGATGACTCTTTAAACAGCTTAATACAATACTATAAATGCTATTAAATGAATTACAAGGAGCTCCCTTTTAAAGCTTCTTTTTAGATTTTGTCTGTTATAAGAAATCAAAAAAATATCTTAATTTAAATTTAGATAAATTTGAGTGAGTCTAAAATTTTGACTGAAATTTGAATTAAAATATACTCGAATTTATGTAAAATAAAATTACAAATATGCATACTCGTAAAATAAATCTAAGAAAAAAAGAAAATTTTGCTGTATTGGCCGCACTAAAATATTTCGAAGTAAAATTTATTATTTCAAAATTCGTAGTCTGATTTTCACTACGAAAATACTACATTACAAAAGGTAATATTTATACGAGTACTCGTACGTACGTACGTACTACGTAGTTGTATGCTGTAAAAGTGATTCTGGAAGTGTGCTGAAGTGAGGGGAGGTAACGAGAGGGAAGCCCCTCTATTTATTACGAAATATTACTATATGGATGGGAAAATTTGCTTCCCATTCCAGAGATCCGGATATTTGTCGAAGCACAAAGAGACTCTGACAGCTTTAAATGAAAGCTAGTGTAAAATTTTAAGGCTACAACAAAGCAGATTATTGGCCAGACCTTCACGTCCGTCCAATACCAGAGTCGGCGTGAGTACCTCAGTGTTCATCCGGCCGATGTTTCAAAGTTGCTGACTCTGACGCAGAGTGCAGGCGAGCAGGCGGAGCGGAGCACACACGCGCATAAATCTAAAGGTAAATACCTAGATGCAGTCTATTAAACTATGTAGTGTCGCTGCGAAGTTATGTTTGCGTTGTATCGAAGTACACGTTCGCATTACTGCGTCTTTTATGGCAGCATTTATTTTATATTTTACGGCTCATGCTGAAGCTATCGTATTTTTACGTGAAGAATAACATTTAGGTGCGAGTACCTTCGCCGTCGTCACTGTTCGGGGCGCTCAGAGTGAGTGAAGAGTACATCAGTTTTAAAAGGCATCATCAGATTGCGCTGAGAGACACTTTTTCATACTCCTCGTAAAATATTCGTATTTACTTCGTATGCATGTACGATATTAAAAAAACTTTCAGTGAATTTGCTTGCGATTTATGCATGAAGCAAATACTATTTGTCACTTTTCGCCCAGATCACTTTCAGTTCGAACAATTTATATGCCCTGGTTAATGTTTTGCTAAATGGTTACTGGGTCTTTGATGAAAATCTCACTCGTAAATCGTAAGAATAACTTCTTAAATGTGTACTATTTCTTACAATGTGTACATACAAGTATTTAGTATTTATTAGGGGCAACTTTCGATTAGTTATCGTAGTTAATCCATTATTAATTTTGAACATAATCGAAATTGTTAGTATGATGGTTTTGCTTTGGGATGAATTTTTTCAAATATTTTCAAAACAATGCGGCATTCTTTTCTGTTCTAATTTATTTTCTATTTTAAACTTCAACTGAGCCATGTTATTTTGAAAGTGTGGTAAATACGTTTCATGAAAAAAATTGAGAAAACGTTTATTCTGGTATGATCTTTATATTTTGATTTAATTTAAGCACAAATCTTTACAAAATCTTTACAATTTTCGTACAACAAAGCATTTTTATGCTTGAAAATTGTATTGCCTTCAAAATGCAAACCTGTAAATATTTCGTAAATTAAAGAGAAAGTGACTTAAAGCTCTTCTCGAAAAGGAACGGCTCCACTATTGCCACCAAGGTACAATCGATTCTCTTTGAATTATTAACAGATTCTCTCAATTGTTATTGTACTCTTTTAATTATGTATTAACGATCTGCTTTTGGTATTGAAAAAACTTCTCGCTAAGAGAGTATATTTTTTTAAACACAATCAAAGATTCAATGTAAACGGCTCTCCACAATATTACGGTTCTGTCTTTATTGACAGCATCTCTTCTGTCGCGATGAAATTCTTGAAAGTAAAATCAATGAGAAAGAAAAGGACTTACAACATAGAAATAAAATTCAAATGTGAACTACAAATATATAAAATTAATGATAAATAAAAATTGTACTATACTCGTATATCCATTGTCTTAGCATTCATTGCCTTAGTGCGAGCGATGTGACAGGTCTTCTCACGATTAGAGTTAACACTAAACATTCTTTGAAGTACACACACTCGTTAGTCGATGTTTTCGGTCGCCGAGACCTCTAAAAGTCAATACTATTTATCGTTCTGTCTCGTTTACACACATTCATTCTTATATTTTGAATAAACGCAATTCGATTTCGATTTTGTTGTTGTTGCTGTTCGTTCGGATTCCTTGGGCCAAAAGTGCTTTCTATCGCTCTGTATCTTTGATTATATTCAACGTCTGTATATTCAATTTTGTGTCTTTTATCCTCATCTTTAGCATCTCTAATAAAAATAATAATAATAATGGTTATGGTCATTGTTCCGCTGTGGCTAGTACGATATTTTGGCTTTGCTGTCTTCGGTGTATGAGACTTCCGCTGAGAGAGAGAGAGAGAGAGAGAGAGAGGAGTGTCTTTTAGCTTAGAAAATGTGTTGCTCAGTTCGTGCTACTTCTGCTCTAATCGAGGAAGCTCAATTTCGGTAGTCGTTTAATGTTTCGTGGCCAATAATGGCAAAATGAAATCATTGCTTTGGAAATTCCAATTTCGTGCTTGCTTCCGATTTCAATCAAATGGTTAAAAGAACTTTACTTTGCGATTTGTGGGAAATATTTAAAAATGTTTCTGTGTTTATTAAGCTTAATTTTAATTTCATCGGAAATTGTCTGTGTCTTGACCTCTGGGTAGAGTTTCTGTTCATATATATCGTATATATTTCGGATTAAATGTGAAATTGAATATTTAGACCGGAAGGTTAAAGGCATAAACAATAAGCTTATCGCAAAGCCTTGAATGTTGTGCATATTTTTTTACTCCATACTTTTTACCTTTCATTCGTTGCAACGCCGAAGTCTGCCTTTGCCATCTCTCAATCGCATTCGCACAGAACTCAAAGCGGGCGTTGATCATCAAACACATCGCCCAGAGCAAATGCGTTACAATCTTCAATTACATCATAAATTTTCTACTTACGTTGTTACGTAGTGAAACGTCGCTCTCTCTCTCTCTCTCTTTCTCCTTCTCTCGCTTGATATGACGGACGTCCTCTCAGAGAGTTTCTGCAAGCGTAAGCTAATATCAGTCCAATAAATTCTTGGTTCGACAGTCTACTAGGCCGATTCGACTGGCCTGTCAATACTGAATATTGAAATTGATTTCCGGAAAGATTGAAATAATGGTGAAGGGGAAGGGGGGGGGGGGGCGGTTGGAAGGGCTGGGACTGGTTGGCCTAAATAAACCAGTTATGACGCGAGAACAATTTATGTCTAAAATATTGAAATATTGAACGCGTCACTTTCGCCGTTATTTATTAGGCAGAAGAATGAGTTGTTAGCTCCTCAGCCCCACCCCCCTCCGCTACCACTGCAACCACCGCGCTGGTACGTGCAGCGGCAATTCGCAGATCTTCATCTGAAATGAGACTAAATAAATTCGTAAAATATTTCTGCAGACCTTGAATGAAATTACAAATTGAAGCGATAATGGTGATGGTGGCCGCACTAGTAGCAAGCAATCAATCAAATGAATTTGGGGGGGGGGATGGGAGGGGGTGTGCTTGATTGAGAGAGCGCCACTAACGTGGTGGAGTCGCAGCGCATAAACCATGCGCCTCAGCCGCAAAACAAAACCGCAAGCATGCGTTGAAAAGCCGAGTCGCTTGCGTTTCTGATGCGTCATGACGCGTCAGCGGAATTTATGGCCAAATAAATGAGTAAAAAATGGTCTTTCAAGTCTTTCATAATAAAACTGTCTTCTATTCTCGGCGAATACGGAGGTGATGATGATGATGATGATGATGATGATGATGATGATGATGATGCTGATGAAACGGTAGAACAAGGCGAAGGCGAAAGCGAAAACAAGGCAGGGTCGTTCTGAATGCAGCCTTCTACGTATGTATGTACGTTGCGTTAGTATTTCGGGCTGGACAAAGAAATAATCATCAAGTTTTGCTGACTTAAAGTGCGTCGAATTTTTCAGTGCAACAACCAGACTGTCTAAAGGCCAGAAAGATCGGTTATGGCTTGGCATATTTGTATGTTTTTCCACACACAACGTGTAACGTATACCACTAAACCGACGCTTTTATTGAACAAGGTTTCACATCGATGCGTACATACGCACATAACCATATATTCCATGATAATAAAAGTCCGTCGGCAGCACAAAAATGACAAGGAAAGAAGACTGCTAAGCCATTTGCATTTGCACTTCTTCACTGAGAGTGAAGACACAGACACGAAACGCCATTCCCGGGAAAGCTTGCTTTCTGGGAGTCTCGCAAGGGAAGGAAGTGGGTGTGCCTTTGTGGTGTTGTGTGTTCGGGTGTATTGAGTAATTTACGATGAATCGTTCCTGAATCAATATCCTTTGTACGTATTACTAGCAGCAAATTTATTGTTCAAAGCTGAGATTCAGGGCGCTCTGGATGCACCAACTGATATGTTGACGTGTGGACGGCCTTACATATACGTGCGTGTGCGTGTGCGTGTATAGGTATAGATTTGAGGAATAACAGAACATTGAACAAATATTCAATGTTCGCCATCAATCCATAGTAGCTTCCTGTAGAGCAGCTTTTGCGGCCCCCGAATAAAGGCGCCCGAAAATAGATAGAAATTATAGAAATTCATAAATGCGAGCTAAAAAACTACATGGAGAAAAAAAAAAACTCCATCCATCCGTTGCTGGAACATTTAAGAGGATTATATCAACATAAAGATTACTATTGCAGATGATGCGTCGTCGTCCATTTGTATCCATTTTCATTGTGCCTCTGAGTGCACTTGGGCTCTCAATTTCAAGCCTCATTTTCTATTTACAAACGTTTATGCAACAAATGCAGACGCACAGCCAGCTTCAGGCTTACCATTTGCGTGCCACAATGAAGGGACGAGTGCTCCTGAAGGAGTCACCATGTTTCGGGCAGCGACAACTGTTTGCGTCAACACAGTATTGCGGCAGACTGACTGCTGTGCCCAGTTCTCTGTGATGGCTTATTTTACTCTGTTCCCCTTTTGGCCATTTCCCGCATGGGATGCGATCAGTTTCCCCAAAGGCTATTCGTGGCTAACCACATATTAATTTGTCCAGTTTATGTACTTCTAGAGCAATATGCGGTGAGTGAGAACGACATCATCACATCTGATGTGTGTTCAACAAGGATTGATGGTTCTACTACTACTTCTTTTTCTTCTTCTTCTTCTTCTTCTTCTTCTTCTTCTTCTTCTTCTGGTGCTGCTGTCTCTGTTGCTGTTGAAATACTTGAGAGAAGCTGCCGCGTCTCTTCTCTCTGTGCTCACAGAAAACCGAAAACAACGGCATTTTACAACAATAAAAAGATTGCCCGCAAATATCGCCACCCTTGCGCTGTTGCGCTCTGGCAACCCTGGAGTAAAGCTCAACACACCTGCCACCTCAGGCCCCGCCCCATCAGCCCGACTCAATTTGGGCTGCTTTGGTGCTAATAACGCACGCTTTTGGGGCGTTTCGAAATTCTCTTTTGTTATAATAAAAAGAGGCCAATGGTTGCGGAGTACGAAGGTGGGCGCGCTATGCTGCCCATCGTACCGATCGTACCTTCAGCGTTCTTGGGATGGACACAAGGTGCTGCACTAGGCACCGATTCGTCCGTCGGCTCGTCCCTCTGCTGCTCTCATTTTATTGTACAGCTTCTCGTCGAAAGCGCTCGACGTTTTTGGTGCATGTTCGTATGCAGCAGCAGCGCTTGCCCTTGCTGCTGCTGCTGCTGCTGCTGCGGCTTGCGGTGTGCGGCGTTCGGCGTGTTGCTCTGGTCGTGCGGTGCGCCACATTGTTGCGCCGCACCTGTTTCCACCCCGGATTGTTGCTGGTGCGTTGTCGGACGCTGTTCGATGTTTGTTCTTAATCTCCAGTTTGCGGCTTCATGTTAATTAAAAGCTGGATGTTGTTAATTATTCAAATCAAGCAGTGAGTATTTTCGTCATGCACGCTCAATTAGTGCGAAGATGCGCAAAAGTTGGTCAGCGTCAGTTCGCCCTCGAAGATGAGGCAGTTCCGCTGAAGAACGGCCTTCCGTTGCTGGCGTTTTTCTCTGAAAGACGAGTTAAGATTTAGTATTCCGCGCAAACTGGCATTTTTTATGTGTGTATATGTATGTACGTATACGACAGGCAATATTGCCTCGTATAGCATTGCCAGCAGCGAAAACTTTAATTGTTTTCGCCAGCACTGCTGCAAGTACGTTCCTAACAACAGGAACGATGCAATTGCTTCGTGCGTTGAGCGAAAGCGCATAAATTGCGAAAATTTAGCGATAGCAGCAAAGAAAATGGGAAAACTTTTCGCAAGCGAGCGCACCTGAGCGGCGCGGCGATTCCGGCAGAATCACTTAAAAAGCCCAGAAGTTGACGTGACGTTGCCGACGTGACGCGTGCAGAAAGGCACGCACGCACGCTAAGCCGAACGAAAGGCACGCATCGAAAAAGTTTAGAAGTTGTTCGCTCTGTGCAGAAAAAAACAAACGCGAACGAAAAACATCAGCAAAGAATCTGCGACTCGACGAGCAACAAAAGCAGCATGAGTTGCCAACAGCAGTTGCCTGGCTTTGTTTGGAAAATGCTTCGTCGCGTCGCGCGACGCAGTGAGAAAACAGTGAGAAAGGCGAAGCTGTCGAAGCTG
The DNA here is from genome assembly GCA_949752815.1 of Conops quadrifasciatus. Lineage (NCBI taxonomy): Eukaryota > Metazoa > Arthropoda > Insecta > Diptera > Conopidae > Conops > Conops quadrifasciatus. Next base: position 32,053,530 of record OX457078.1, on the reverse strand, counting down.
TTTGCGAAGCCACAAAACAATAATACTCGAACAAATGCCAAATCAGAGGAAGAGCAAGGGGTGAAGGGTGGCCATGAGTGCGGGGAAGGAGCATGCCTCCAAGGGAGTAACTCGAAAACCAGTTTCCGACTGCGCTAATTCGGCATCAAAGCGCCGAAAGTGAAGGCAAAGTTGCTATCGCGGACTTGAGGCCAACAAAGGATTAGTTTAAGGATATAAATAAAAGGATTTTTAAGGCTTTGACCAATTAATAGTTACGAGTGTGCCTGAATGGAGGTATTTCCCAAAGAGAGATAGCGCTTTTCTGGGTTAGAAAAGACAAAAGGGAATGTTATCGTATCGCGTGTGGCTTTATAGAACTAACGCTGGCTTAAAGGCGACTAAGTTTTGAGATTTGAATTTTGTATACTATCTATGCTTGTCAGTTCTGTATCAGCTCAGATTAATAGTATAATAAGGCACAACTTGCCAGAATTATGGCGAATTCGCGTGAGTATAATTTTATAACTTCTTTTTTCGCGCTGCTGAGAGCGAAAATTACTAGCTACTATTTACTGATCTACTAAATCGAAGTGAACTTTATTAAAACGTTTACAGCCACCCAAAGCAGGCCCACGGTTGTACGCAATGCAGGAGGAGGCACATGCACGCGAACGCGTCCAATGCGCGACGCCTGCCGTCGTGTATCTGCCCGTCCGCTTGATTGAACTTTAATGACGTGTTCGAAAGACAAAACAAGTGCATGAATCAAAAAGCATTCGAAGGGAACATGCAACGAAAAAGTGCACCGCAAAAAACCAGCATCATCCTTCTGCGGATGACAGGAAAAACGGTGCGGCGAGGCGCAGTGCTGTGGGTTGTCGCGGCGTGTTTCTGCGCTGCGGCAGGTTTCAATACTTTGTGCGATGTCAGCAACGGTTTCGGAGTTTTTGCAGTTTCGCGCGACACGTAAAAACGTCATCAGCAAAAACGACATCAGCAGAGCGCGCAATAAAGATAAGCAACGTGCCCGAGAATGGCCGAGAATGCGGCGCAAGGGAGGTGGCAGGTGTGGCGGTAGCTGGCGGTAGCGAGCGCTGGTTTCGGGTGGATTTATGAAGCTAGCAGCGAGCACAGATAGGACGACCGAGATACTGGGCCCACTTTCAGTCCTGATAGTTTGTGTTACCGGAGTCGCAGTTAAGAGTTAAGTTAAGATTGTGTCAGTTCTGTAATTAAATAAATTTTGGAAAATGAATAAATGAATGATTGTAAGTCCACCAGCGCTCAATCAGTGCGAGTTAACCGAGCCAGCACTCACTCAATACTCTTTGGTGAAGCACCCTTTTTTGAAGTAATTTTTGCAGGGCATTTTTGCCCCCCCCCCCACAAGTAGTTGTTAACCGATGTAGGATCGAGTTGTTAACTGAGAAACTAGGATCGCAACATCTTAATTTTGCTCTTTTTTTGCTCTGAACTCAAGTTCGGTGACTTCAGAGTTGCACTAAAGCTCACTTTTAAATAAAACAAGGGGAAATTCCCTTTTTAACGCGTCTTTTTTGCCCCCACAACAGTCAGGGCCAGTACATAATTCATGCTTAATTAAGGCTCTAAATGAAAATACGACACTGTCGCCGGAAAAGTCGCCTCGCGTTAACTAAATCTTGTACTTGACACACTAAGCAGCGAGACCCAAACACCAGCCCCCCTCCCCCGCCCCCCTTCCTCCCGCAGCGCTAATAAATGAGGCACAAATTAGATTTATCATAATTTTGGCCGCGGTCTTGTCCTGCCCTGCCACTGACAGACAGACAGACAGACAGACAGACAGACAGGCTTGAGACATGTTCGTTGCATGCAATGCAGCCGGCAACACTGAAAAGAATGGCGTCGTGAGTTGCCAGACAGACCTCATCTCACTCCTGGTGGTTCTGCTGTCGTCCACAAGATGCTGCTACCACAGCGCTCGCTCTGCCTCTGCCTCGTTAACCGATTTTCTACAATAAATTCACATTAGCACAATGCGGCGGTAACTGGTCTTCCTGCCGGCGCATTATGTGTGTGTGTGTGTGTGTGTGTGTACGTGCGTCTGTATTGGCAAGAATGTGTTCTGTGATAAAAGCATTCACCGTTAAGTTGCAAAATGATATGTAATTAAGGATAAACTCGCTGGTCATGCGGTGTGCTGCGCCGGGCCCGGTCGGTGGTGCGCGTTTTTAGGACTACGGAGAGGCTGGAATGCGTGTACCGGCCCTCTGCTCCTCTCCTTTTGTGCTTAAGCCGCTGTTCTGTTTCTCCGGCAACGCGCCTACCTTGTTATGGTTGTTGTTGTTGTTGTTGTATTGTTCATACTTTGCCCGTTGTCATGCCACAATTTATTTGAACTTTTGTGCAACGAATCCGGGTCGGAAGAGCAATCATCCTTTTAACTTTTAAATGGGATGGAGGCTTGACCACACCATTTTCCTCGCAGAAAATGGTCTCAGTGTAAGCAGTCCGATTGTGTGTTACCATGCGGTTTCTAAAAGAGCGGCGCTTATCCTTAATCGAGTGCCATAACTTCATCACTTTATGCAAAATTATGCTCGTGCAAGCCGTTTCTGAAAGCTAAAGCAGATATTTGCAGGTTCGCAAACGCTTACGTGGCGCTCCTAACGTCGTTTTTAACATTATTCCAGCAAATGTACAAAAGCACATCAGATGTTGTTGTTGTTGTTGTTGTTGTTGTTGTTGTTGTTGCAGGTTCAGATGCTTGACCGTCCATAATAAATTTATGAATGAGAGAGCAGCAGCAGCTCTAATTTTTCCTGTTATTTTTATACTCATACAGCCCGTTCCGCCCCGCCCCGGAACAGCGTCGCGTCGTTGGCACCGACCAATTTCGTTGCTTGTTCGGTTCACGAACAAAACACGAACGTATAAATTGAGTGGATTGCGTGTTATTTGCCGGAATTGTGGCTGCACTGCTGAAAAAGAGAAGAGAAACGGGCGAGCCGCAAAATTTTATGCGCCTCAAAATGCAAGAAAAATCATTTTATCTGCTCGTCCCCGAAACCTCTGATGCACGCACTACACGCGTGTTTAATGGACGCACTCATCACACGCCGCGGCTCGCCTTCCTCTCTCTCTCTCTCTCTCTCGTCCGGTAACCTGTATTCATATCCCGTTTGGTAACATTGCACTTTGCTGCAGTCCAGCGCCGCTGTGTCCGGCCTACGCTAAGCCTTATAAACAATTTGGAATGTTGCCGGTTGTCCGCAAAATAATGGTCATCATCATAGAATGTGCTCTGAGGCACTTGGTTCCACGGTTGGTTGCAGCAAAGCCAACCAAATAAAGTGGTTAATTATTGATGGGTCGCAATGGGTCGAGAATTCTATGGCATCTGTTCCATAACACTTTAGGTACATCTAGTCCTTAAGGCAGATTATTGGCAACTGTTATCACAAACAGGCGAGTGGAATTTTTTCAAATCCGTTTTCGGGCACCTTTGATTTTGAAGCAATGCTGCTCAGTTTCGAATTTCGTTGCTTTAATTTTCGTATAAATTATTATTGTTTTTTGGGTTTAGCTCGAAAATTGCGCAAAAATGGGGCGTAACAATGGGAGTAACCAACCAACCGAATTTGGTACGTTTTGAAATTTCATCACGATAAATAGGTTTTTTTTTTTGTGACCTGAAGGTTTCCTTGCGGTATATGCTCTTGTGGGACGCTGCACAGATGCTTTGTTAGCGTCTTTTGTTGTGGCACATTCCGGTGTGTGTGTCTCTGTGTCACCCTGTGTATGCCTGTCACTTCTAACGACAATTGTTTTGCGCTATACAGTCTACAAATGCACCAACAATATTTGCTTTTGTCTACGCGCGACTTCTTCGGTTGTCAGTTTTTCGGTTTCTGCAGCTCGGCAGCTCTCTTTTTTTGCTGTGTTGAAAGCGTTCGTGCGCACGGTTTGGCTGGCTTGGCCTTCGCGGCCGCAGGGCCCCGCAACTCACCCTCAGGCGGCCCAGCGTGGCGCACTGCAGCAGTTGGCCTCAAATGTTTTTATTACGTTGTGCTGCGCTTTAGTTATTACAATTAGAAACGTGTTTTTTATGCGCGGCTCTTTTTGAATCCTTTATTAGAGCATGGAAAGGATATAAATAAATAAGGATAACTTACTGCTGGTGGCAAAGCAGGGCCCTCTGCAGGTGCCATTTTTCGCGTCTTAAAGAATGAGCAAACTTTTTGCCCGCTGCCGGCAGCAAATGAGTTTCGAAATTTCGGGCGACTTTTTGCAGCATTCACTGCCATTCGCCAGCGCCATTATCTTTATCGAGGACGGTGTCGTCTTGTGCATTGAAAGTTATCAAAATGGTCTTGTGCCCCAAAATGGTATTGGGTCCATAACTGCGCGCCAGAGGCCGCTAAAAAGTGGTGCGTGTACGTGTGCATCTTAGTGCAAGAAGCAGAAGTGTCAGAGATTTCTCGTAAGCGCCTGGAGTGGCGGGAGAGGGGCGCAAATAAAACCGTGGAATTCTCCAACTTGGGCTATAAAAACGGTTTAATGGGTGTGTGTGTGTGTGTGTGTGTTCTTTGGGAATGTTTTCGGCACATGTGCTGAGCCAGCGAGGAAGGCGACGAAGGATTGCAAAAATAGCCAAAAGCACCGACAAAGCCTTGAGTGTTCGAAAGGAGAGCACCTTTTATTTAATGAGCACCTTTATCTCGCTGCCAGTAACTGTTTATACCTGTCTTTGTCTTTGTCTTTGTCTTTGGTGGCTCAATGCTCTATAACGCGTCCATGAAATAAGACCCAACTTTTTTTTTTGCATGAACTTTTTGGGTGTTTTTTTTAATTTTTGGCACTTTATTTTATTTTAAACAAACAAAAAGTGGAAAATACTTAACAAAAATTAACGTCTAACATTTTTTCATTTCATTTTTATTTGGGCTTTATTTGTTTTTTGTTTTTTTTTTGCTTTATTTTATTGTATTTTTTTTACGAAAACGAGAAATTTTAGGAATAAACACCGCCAAATGAAATAAAGCAGAATTTAGGCATAATTTCATGTGGGCGTTATTTCGTAGAGCCATCTAGGGCCCAGCTCTAAAGAAATCAACCATAAACACATGCGTTTTGTTTGTGCGAAAAAGCACAAAAGCTCTCGTTGCAACCAAAGCATGTTTGCTGCCTTTTTATGGTTTTCCGGCGGATATGTTTTTATTTTCTTTTGTCTTTTCACTATTAAATGGCAGACATTTTTTCAAATAAAAATTGTTCAAAATTAATTTTTTAGCAATTTCTGGGGTTAAATGTTGGAATGTTTGGTCCGCTCGGCCGAAGCTTATTCACGCTACACACGAAGCTGTCAAAACAATGATGAAAAAAGTGGGCGTATGACAGACGAACAGGGCTGAATAGACTGTTCTATATCATTCATGCGTCATGCGTCACAAATCGAAAAACAAAATGAATAAGCTCCTCTCATCTCGTGTGAGGGGTATAAAAAGAAGAAAATTATTGTCATATATTTCTTGTCAAGTTTTTTTACAGATCTATAATTCGCTTTCAGCGATCTTTGCTATTCAATTGTGAGAAAATACTTACGTTTTTATATCGTTCTTGATGATTTTTAAGCTGATTTTCAATAATAAACGATTATCCAAAAAAGACTACAGGAAGTATTTTTTAAATGAAAAACACACAATTTTTAATATTATTAGATTTTTTTATTTATTTGTCAGCTACTATCTATGACGATTGTCTACACAAGATATCTACTAAATAATCACTACCGCCACGTTAACCGTTATCAATTCGAAAATCATAATTTTCTATACTTGAGAACGACGTGAGATCGAAGGTAATAATGAGTCAATTAGCAACAATTTCAAGGAGAACAGCAATATTTTTATTCGAACATGCTGTTTTTGGTCTGTCAGAATTTTGGTTTATTATGAACAGGTTTAGTTTCACCAAACTTTTTAACAAAATTCCGAGTTGTTTTTTTCCATCGGAGCGATTATGGCAAAGAAATTACATTGCTTCAGTGCTTTTCAAAATCAATTTAAGACATTTTGCAATCTTCTACATAAATTGTCTATCATTGTAGTTTGGCACTGACAGGAAAGTGACAGGAAACCAACATGGCGTTTGCCAGATATTCTCATTTAACAACCTAAAGGTGCTTTTGGAAAGCGCTGCATCATAACAGTTATACTCGTACAAAAACTGCTGCCAAAAATAACTTACCGTTTTGTATAGTTACTTTACTATTTTTGTTGGTTCAGAGCAGTTCTCACCAACGACTTTTTTTCAGTGTAATGTTCCATAATCTGATGTCGTTGTGTCGTCTTCTTTCAATAAAACACAAACATCAATCCAAATTCCGCTTTATTTGATTACTCTTTATTTTCGGTTGCGTTTACATTTTTCATGGGTGTGTGTGTGTGTCTGGTTGCGTTTGTGTGTGTGTGTGTGTGTGTGTGTGAGGCGTATTATGCATGCTTATGACACGCACAATAGAGCACCTTTTTTTGGGTTCTGTGTATGGTAGTGTGTATGGTAGTATATGTATGTATATGTATGCATGTGTGCGTTTGTTGATGTATTTTAAATATCAATTATATTTTTTAATAATATCTAATATTTTTCTTCTTTTTTTTGTTTTTCTTTTTTTTTTGATACCAACATCAGCGCCATCGTGCAGCTTCTTAACAATTTAATTTTACTATTTTTGTGTCTTATTTTTCTTAAGCTATTGATTCCTCTAGTTCGATATTTAGCGACTTAGTCGGTTTTTGAGAAGGAAACTCCATGAATTAATGGCGCGGCCCTTCTCGGGCCCTAACGCTAAGACCTCCATAGTTTTTTCTGGGCTTGAAGGAATTTCCTCGATGTTCATGTGCCTCAATCGGAAATTGCTATAACTGCAATTGAGTATGTGTGTGTGTGTGTGTGTGTGTGTGTGTGTGTGTGTGTGTGTGTTCATTCTGACTATACATATTTTTTATTTTTATTTACGAGTTCATATCTCTCGATATTTATGTATGTATATTTATTTTGTCTCTTTGTGTCTTTTATACTTGTATGTATGTACATGAAGGTTATATACATAGTATATAGTTACGCATGTGTGTATGTTAGTATATCATATATATAATTTCAGTATATTTATTGCTTAAGTAACTAACAATAATTGATTATAATTGGTTTAGTTCGATTCTTCACTTAAAATTCTTGGAAATTTTGATTTCTGTTTATTATTCTGTGATTTTCGCTCGCAAGAATTTTGCACTTTTGCAATTTTGCAATTTTGCTACTTAAACACTAGAGCTTTTCTTTATGAACGGTTGAGCATTCAGCATTTCATCATTGCGGCATTTCTTCAATGCTTCATTCAATGCAGCATTGTTACGTCATACGCCTTAACAATTTCTTACAGTGTGCTCCTTTTGCTACGACGCGTCGTTTTGAAAAGATGCCGCTTGACACGCTTGCAAACATGCCCAACACTGACTATATTTGTCTAAGCCGGTTACCCGATTTTTTAATTTTTTTTCTTTTAATATCACTATAAAACATTACAACAATACAAAACAACAGTATTACGGTATACGAGTTTGTCACAAACTCATTGAGTAGTTACACAATCCGTACCTTTCTCCTACTTCCTTCGTCCTTTTAATTTTGGGAGAATAATTGCTTTTGTTGTTGCATCAATCTGCAATAAACTATATTGCATCCAGATATCAATTGAAGTAGTTACATACATATGTCTAAGGACGATTAGTGCCGTCCGTTGTTTGTGCAGTTTCACATTCATTCTAAACGTTGATCTGTGCTGTTTTTATACAAATATTTTTCAGTGTACATTTGTTTTTGCTTTTCTTTGTTTGCTTTGTTTGTAGCTGTAATTTATTGCGTCTAGAGCGTCGCAATAAAGTCATTTCCTTTCTGAATCCATTGATATATAAACTGTCTGTTTGTATATATATCGTATATATTTTCTTACTAAACTAAGGATTTGCTAATTTGTAATAATTTTTTTTCTGTCTTCTTTCTTCTTCTTCTTCTTCCGCTCAGATGCTGGTTTTGTGTCAGCAAGTTTCAAAAATATTGTTACATTTTGCATGCGTTCGAAGAAAGGACCGTTTTTGTAGGAAGTTGAATCGAAAGGGTGTTGGAAAAGGGTGGAAGGGGGAAGGGGGAAGGGGTTGGCGTGGCTTTCCAGCCTTCAACTAGTCGACGCTCTGTTAGAAATTTCCTAAAATTATGCTCATTTCTGATGTCTTCATCTTGTAAGTTTTTTGAGTTACGTTTTTGTTTTTTTTTTCTTTTTGGTTAAGAATTTATCTAGCCTTAAAGTAGTAGATGCAATGTTTTGTCATGCTTACCGCTAAATTGTTAATCACTTTTTTAGCGCAACGAATGCTCTCTGGATGGTTACATTTGCTTTTTATACATAATTTAATTGTGATAATTGTTCAATCGTACCCGCGGTACATACATATATTCGTACTTTTAGGTATGCATGTAGGTATGTATGTGTGTGTAGGTATGTATATATAAAGTGGTTCTTTTTGCTTCTGCTGGCCAGAGCCTCTTACGGCGCCTCGGCTTATTTACAAGGCGATCGCACTCCATTCATCAATAGTTACTCGCTCGCTCATTATGATGGGTTCGGAGAGAGGGAGGATGGTAGGGAGGGTGGTAGGGAGGTTGGCAGGGTGAGTGGCGCAGGGAGGTTGGCAGGAAGTGTTAAAGAGGCTCTGCGTGGATTGGCACATGATAATGAAACTCAAATCTCTAGACGAACGTCTTCTGGCGATAACGCGTCGCACATGTGCCGCCCACAAGGGGGCGTCTAAGTAGGTTTTTTGTTTTTTAAATTTATTTCTGTCGTTTCTCAGACGCTTTGGATTTAATGCTAGTAAATATTTGCTTTTGATTTCTCTTAGTCTCTAGAATTTATGTATGTACGTTTCGAACATATTCTGCTTTTGCTGTAGCTCTTTGTTTCGTAGTTCATGCTTCTTCTTGTTCTTTTTACTCTTCTTCTTCTTCTTCTTCTTTTTACTCTTCTTCTGCTTGCTTTTTTCTAAATTATATCACATTTCGGCTAATGATGATCATAGAATTCGTCGGCTTCTGTTTCTGCTTCTGCTTCTGTCAAGCCTGAATTTTATGAAGTTGTTCTATGTTTTTTTAATACAAAGTAACCGTCTAGTGGACAACAAAAATCCATACTTCTAGTCTTAACCCATTTTGACGGCAACTGCCATCAGCCTTCTGCTCTTGCGGCAAGTTCTTGCTGCCGCCTACGCCTTCTTAAGGATACAATTTTAATAACAGTCTGTCTGCTAACTCTTATTAATTATTACTAGACTAACTAATGGCGCCAATGGCCGACCATTTGCCAGCCCGCGCCAGAAGCATTTAGCTTTACTAAAATAGTTTTATTTTCTTATTTATACAAATTTCAATACTTAACGCGTGTGCGACGTTGTTGCTTTCTGCAGCTCAAGCTTTTTTTCGTAAATATTTAGCTGTATTTGTTGTTGCTGTGGTTATTGTTGTTGCTGCTGCTGCTGCTGCTATAACTTGCCACACATTGCCCATATTCATGGACTATTATTTGTTGTTGTTGTTGTTGCTGCTGCTGCTGCTGCTGCTGCTGTTGTTGTTGTTGTTGTTGTTGCTGCTGTTGTTGCAGCTGATAAAATTCGTGCTGATGTTGCTGTTGGTGCACAGTGGTCATGTTTCCGGCGGCAGCAGCCGCGTTCGTTGTTGTTGTAGCAGCAGGAGCAGGAGCAGCAGCGTTGGTCAGCGTTGGCGGTTGTGCGCAGGCGCACAGAGGCGGCGGCGGCGGGGGCCATCATGGCAGCTACACCAGCAGACTGGGCGCCAGCCATTCGTCCTCTGTCAGTTGCTGAAACGTGAAACGGAAACGGAAACGGAAGAGTGACACGAAAATGAAAGCAGGCACATTTCGGAGCTCCGAGGGAAGGCGCCGAAGTCGTTATTCAACAACTCAATCAGCAGAAATGGGCGCGGGGGGGGGGGGGGAATCTCTATCTCTTACCTGTGGGCTAACCTGGAACTGCTGCATCGGATATGCGACCACACTGGCCGGCTGCGGCAAGGCGCTGCCCACTCCTTGAGCCATCTGAGGCGCGGTAGTGCCGGTTATTTGGGCCTGCGGCGGCACGCTCTGCCAAGCACCCGGTATCTGGACACCCATTCTAGAAGATATTTAAAAGATAATCAAAATTGTAGAGCTGCATGTCTTTTGCTGTTCTTCTCAGATGGGCCTACTGCCCCCTTCCCTCCCTCCCTCCCTCCCTCCCTCATAGCTTACCCCAAGTAGCCCTGCTGATAGCCGGCGAATTGTCCGTATGTGAAGCCTTGTATGCCTTGCAAAAATTGTCCCGTCTGCAGTGCGTTCGCCGGAGCCGGGGCAGCGGCCGGGTACGTCGGTGCGGGGGGATACCAGTAGCTGGCCACTTGCTGGCCATACGCAGCGGCGGCTGCAGCAGCGGCCGTTGTGCCGAACGGGAAGCCCTGACTCAGCGCTGGGCCACCAATTGACGGCATGTGGTTCGGGTCGCCGCTCTCTTTGCCCCACGCGCACTTGACCGGCTGCTGATTGATTTCGGAGTTGTGCACGGCCACGATGGCGTGCGTGGCAGCCTCCTTCGTTGAGAATCTGCAGCAAAGATTTCGACTTCAGTAACTGGTATTCTTATGGGTCAATGTATGGGTACGAGTAGAAGCGGGGTAAAAAACCGGACTGCCCCGGTTAGATGTGAAGACAAGACTGGCTGTTGTTTTTTTTTGGTAAGGAAGGACAAATTTCGGAAGAACAAATGTCGTTTATTATAAGCTGAAACGCAGCTGGGCCTAAAAACCTATTGAAAACGGGGTATCCCGCTAATATTTCGTAGTAATTTTTCTTCCACAGTAAAATAGTTTGAGGGTTCATATTGGTCACGTTTCGCATCAGCAGGGAGCCGACTAAAGTCCTCCTGCCCATAATACGTATTTCTTAAATTGTGAAAAGGAAGCAAACGGGGCAAACCTCCAGCCCAGACCGATTTCTATCCACGTGAACGGTGAAAGAGAAATTGCGAATTTAAATGAAGGAGTTCAAAGATGGTAATAGGAACAAAAGAACCGCTTTTTATTATCAACAAAAGCTAGAGATAACACGATGATGAACGTTGGCGTTTTTAATGATGGTCTGAATTTCTGTAAAGCAGTCTAAAATGAAAGAAGTCTGGAATGAAAGAAGTCTGTAGCGAAGTTAGGGTCTCTCCTTTCATTTGTGGGTTGTACAAAGCGGCACAGAATAACCCTGTTGCTTTAGTCTGCCTTAAAACCATCCGCCCTCAACCATCTCCGCTTGTCATTCTAATTCTGAAAGGATTTCCTTTCCTACTTACCGCACGAATGCATATCCCTTGTCCTTAAACACTCTGATCTCCTGAATATTGCCGAAGGGTGCAAAGGTCTTCTGCAGTATGTCGTCGTTAAGGGTGCCGGAAAGGGCGCCGTTGATGCCGCCGCAGTAGACGGTGCAGTTGGTTGGGCTGCTCTGATTGTAGACCTCGTCGAATGTCAGCGGCTTTGCATTGACTGAAAAGAGATGCGAAGGAAACGGTTCGAAATTAAGTGATACTTTCATGCAACGGCCGCTACATACTATCGCTCTTTGAGGCAGGCGGCTTGCGGGTGGCCCAGTTGGTGCGTATGGAACGTGACCCCAGCCACTGACCGTTCATGGCCGCGATGGCGCTTTCGGCTTCCTGTGAAAATACGCTTGTGAAAACTGTGCAAACTTCAGAATCGTTGGTAACTAAAGTCATTTAAAACAAAAGGAAGCAGCAGCTCCGGAGTGAGTCTTTTTAGGCTTCACAGGATTAGAAATACATATTTTGTTTATATTGCCGCCCCCTTTGCCCCTCCCCCTCCCCCTCCCCCGCGTTGACAGAGCGTAATGAATAGACGCTTCGGGCGGCATCCTTCTTCTCAGCAAACTTAAATGTTTAATCCTTAAAAATAACTCAAAGCAAGAAAGCAGCTAATCTCATCGCCGCCGCCGCCGCCCGTTCCTTCCGTCCTGCTGCACCATTTCGTTCCGACTCGATTGAACGCTGCAGCGATTCCCAAAGAAAATAATTTAAGCTGCTCTTCAAAATTATTTAAAAGCTTTGCAATCCACTCGATAATCCTTGGGCAAATATATTTAGCTTTCCTGCCCCGCCAGCACTCCCGCTGCACCGCCGGCCGCAGCACAGCAGCACAGCAGCGAGCTGCATGCACGCTTTATGGCTCTAACTTAAATTGACTTTGCAAAAATGTCAGGCGAAACAGCAACAAAGTGACAGAACTTTCTAAGGAAACACAAACAAAAAGTTGCGCAAGTGTTAAAAGATGAAGAAGGAGGAGGTGGAGAAGAAGAAGAAGAAGCAGGCGGGGAGATGAATAGAGATGAACCATCAGCAGCGAGCTGCAGCACGACGGCGGCAATGGAGGAAAGTTCGCCCGTCGGTTTTTGTCTCGACGGAGTAAAAGTTTTTGCAAGCCATGAGCGATGATTGCCGGGTGAGAAAGGGAGAGAGAAAGGGAGAGAGAGACAGAGAGACAGAGAGAGGTATGGAGAGAGGAGAGAGGTATGGAGAGTGAGAGAGGCTCGGCTCAAGAGCGCGCAGTGAGCGGAGCGCGGACGGAGCGAAGCTATCGATGAACAACCCAATTGTTCTCTGTTTTGCTGTAGTTTGTCATGGCACTCTTCAGCTCTAGTTGCCGAGTTGTTGTTGTTGTTGTTGTTGTTGTTGCTGCTGCTTTGTTTGCGTTTCTTGTTGCGCGCCAGGGTAGAACTTAAATGCTCCGGCAACGGAAGAGCAGACCAGAAAGAAACGCTGAAGTTTCGCCAGAAGCTGATGATCTCGATTTTAATGTTCGTTGCGCTCTAAATATTTTCAAAAATTGCGTTTCCATTCCAATAAATCTTCGATAAAGTGATGACTGTTTTTCACATGAAAGCATAGTAAAAGACATGGAAGGTTTCTAAAGGGTAGAGGGGGGGGGGAGGGGTCGCCATTTGGCTGCTCAGTAAAGTTGATGTCTAAAACATTAGGTTACAAAGGACTCGAGACAAGCAGACAGACGAGGACGGACGCAATGCCATGACCGGGGCATGATGGTAAGGTTCAAGTCTCTTAATTTCGGTTCGGATTCGTTTCGGTCTGTCATCCATAAGCGCTGGCTTGCAAGGAGTTGTCAATGTGCCGTCATGTTGTTTTCTTAAAGACTTTTTGAAACATTTTAGTGGAACGGACCCCACCCCCCCCCCGCCCACAAAACGGCTGCTTATCAAAGAGTTGTGGAGACCATGAGGTTGGTTTTTCATTGGTTAAAAATATTCTGTGCGATTGTGAGGAAGCTCCATTAACGGGGCTGCATTCTAAAGGAGTTTGAGTGTCAGTCTACGGATCTGTGGGGGCGGGGAGAGGGAGGGGGTCCTGAGTCCTCCGCCTGCGAAGCTAATCAAGCGAAATGGAAACGTAACCGCAGCACCCGAAGGAGCAGCTCCGTAATCCTCGCTTTGATTTCGTGCACCATTTGCACATTCCACGCCCTTCGGTTATTCTTTAATAACGTAAATGTAAAATTGAATTGCAAACGAGAAGCGGAAGGTGTGTGTGTGACTAAATCCAGCAGCAGCACAATCGAACTTACAGCTCCTCAAAGCTCGCTGTGAAACGAGGCGGTACATCCTTCGGTCTGCAGAGTAGTCTGCCGGACTCGGACCATCTCGGATGCACTCAGCATCAGATAAAAGCGGAGCGTTTGGATAAAATCGACAGTTTCTGAAGCGCTTCTCGCTTGTGAATGCTTCTCGCTTGAGAGCACCCGAAAGGCAGCCAAATCTCTGACAAACAAATCAGGATAGCTCTGAATAATTAATTAGTGTTATTGGTTTAGCATTACTCTGGTCATCGGTTGGCATAGTTAGTTTTTATTTTCGATTATTTGCAAGAGAACTGACTGACTCTTGGAAGACCCATGAAGAGATTACAAAACATAAACAGATAAAGGCAGGTTGAGAATGCAATTCTTCTTGCTTTACAAGAAGTACGATGTTGCATGTTGTCCGCTTGTAGCGTTCAAGTATGTAAATACTTAAACTACTTGAAATACTTTCGTTCGGAATTTGTTTAGCGACAGGTCCTTTTGCGAGAGCTAGAGAACGCCTGTTACGGAACGACCAAGAATTTGGAATTTGTTGCTTGAGAAGTCAGTGTTTTTGCCGCTGATTCCTTTCATGCCTTAACCATGTTTTAAAGGTAAGCAGCATTGTACTCGTAAATGTACATACATAACGAGTGCGCCATCTTTTATGACGCTATGTAGACATTGAATAACTTTAACATTAAAACAGTAAACATGGAGTAAACACGTTTTTGAAACATACCAATTCAGTACAATTAATTAATGTACTGCGATGTATCGCAAACAGACACTCACATACCGACATAAAAGATGGCGCACCCTGTACATGTACGAGTATCGATATCGATATCTACAATAGAATCGTGATTGCATGGGTGTGTGGATGTGTGTGTGTAAAAGCCATCAGATGAATGGAAATTTTATATTTTGTAAATTTTACTATTTTCGTAAAAGGTTTCAAACACAAAAGCGTATGGCGCGACCGCAATTTGGCGCAAATACGCATAAAATGAAGCCATATCGAGTGATTTCTGTAAGCGCGTCTAAGCGTGATAAAAGCAATCAACGGATTTTGTGAGTTAAGCGCTTTTCGGTTGTGGTTGAAATGAATGTGGCGACGCGACGCCATGCAGCATTGCTTTGTCTCAGCTCTAGCAGAAACAATTACAAGCGTCGTGCGATTAACGCCGACACCGTTTCGACACTTTCACGTGATCATTGCACGAAACGACGACAAGAGCTTTCGTCTACTTGTTTCAATTATTGATGAAAGGATTTCATTTGTCTGAAAACTCTAATTTGTTTGCTTCGCGAAGGAAGCAATTCTCGTTTCAGACAAAGTCTGTCTAATGATCTGTCGCAAAGACGACAATGAGGCAGCATCGTGGTGTATGTACTGTATATATACGCATACATATATGCACTATCCGACGCCGAAGCAGGAAACACATTTATTTTTCGCATGCGGCGGCCTGATGCGTTGATGCACTTGAAAGCGCGAAAAGTAACAACAATAACATGTCATTATCCGTCATGAGACAGTAACAACAAATAATATGTTAATGTGCATGACATGAGACAGTATCAGGAATAACAACAACAACAACAGCCACTACGCGCCATCAATGACGCGACGCGATGCGACGCGACGCGACATCCATGCTTCTAAATATAGCATAACGCATTAGCATACACAAGCCGCTAATGTTTATTGCTGTTTGTGTTTGTGTTTGTGTTAGTGCTTAAATTGTGTGAGAGTTTGAATTTATGACTTCATGTTGTTCTTGTCACTGTGGGCGCACGTGTGTGAGTGTGAGTGCGCGTGCGTTTATATCTCGTTTATGGTTCATGCTGCGGCTGTTAATGACGCTGGCACGCCGTGCGGAGCGGCCAACCTTGCCGCGCACTCGCCTCTTGAACCTAGAACGCGAGGCATCGCGGTGGTGCGTCTCAAACGACCTCATGGAGAGAGGCTGAGTCAGAGTTTTCTCTGAAAAAGGCCAACAACGGTATACGAGCACAAACATATGTACGTAAGAACACTGACGTTCTGAGAGTCCGTGCGTCTCTCCAGCCGTCCTTCCGGTCGCCGGCGTATATAAAATATATATATTTTCAATTTGCTGCCACCACACTCGCACACACACACACACACGCACACACGCCAGCGGTCTCTGCGAAAGTTTAGATCTGAAACAACTTTTCGCATAAATAAAATTTGCATTAAATCAACAGAATGTGCAAAAAAACGCGCTCGGCACACAAGAAAACGCACTGCCCTGGCGGCTAACTCATACACGCGCACGCACACTGGCACGTTGCGATACCGCATGCCCGCCCCCGGGGGTCATCACGGCTGCACCGGAATCCACTGATACTCAATTCTAAAATTCCGAATTGAAAACCCAAAAACCGAAGCGTAACCAAAAAAAAAAAAAAAACAGTTCTCATGTGATTTCTGGCAATTGTTTCAAACTAATCGGTAAAGTTTTATAACCTGACCCTCTTGTTCGGCGCTGCAGGCGCTTTTAGGCGTTCCCGGGGGCACGGTTTCATGTGGATTTTCGGCAGCCTTTGCGGTTGCTTAGTATAGTGCGCATTTAAAATGGTATGAATAACCACCGCCTGCGTACTTCGTTGTACCCAACGCGGCCAATCGAGGGCAAAGAGACCCCCATTTTTTAGTATCGCTTAAAATACTAAGGGCGTATGTAAAAAATGGTGGATTTTTGATGTGAGAAAGGTACAGAAATATATAGAATATATATTATTGGGTTTTAATGTAGCTCCAATTTACTTACCGATTTCTTGACAAACGATACAAAACCGTATCCTTTTGACTTCAGTGTCTGTGGATCTCGTACTACTCTGCAGTCTCTGAAACGAATAAAGAAAGAAGAAGATGATATTTTCAAAGCGTGATTTGGGCAAAAATTATTGTTAGAACAGTTGGTGAGACAGGTATAGAACGCACTCTCTCTCTCTTTGGATGAAAGTTGGTTTGAAGGCAAATAAGAGTTAACTACGCGTAAAAGGAATACGAAAACAAACTGCAATGTGTGTTTGTGCAAAGAACCAAGAAGCCAGAAGCATTAAAGGCTGCTACTGCTGCTGGTAAGTGGCCTTGCTCAACCCCTTCCCCGCTGGTGGATTGTATCAGCGTCAGTCCGACCAGTCCATATAGCATTATAGAATTCGATGATTTTCTAAATTTCTGATTTTCTGATTTCTTTGTACTTTTATAATACAAAGTGCCGCAGCAGAAGCCAACAACACGCGCTCTGTGGACACCAAGTCCGTCCCGGATGCGGCAGAAACTGTAGATGAGTTGAGGACGGACAAAAGAGCAAATATTTGAATATCGTGATGCTAGCTGGGATTGCAAGTAGCTAGCTTTCTGCTGTTGCCATGTCCTTTCATTTTTTGACGTGGAGTAGGAAGGATTCGCCGCTTCGTAGGTACACTTCAATGCTAGAGCGAGATGAGAAAGAAGAACAACGGTTCGGTCTTCTTCGCGAGGAAGTGATTTAAATTACAGCAACGTCTCCACTGCTGTCGGTGGCACTTCGTCGGTGATACCTTCAGTCAGCGGGGAGGACACCGGGCAGCGACCAGAAGAACACGAAGAAGAAGAAGTTGCTGGCTTGGCAAGAACAAGCAGTGCGCAGTGAAACAATTTCATGCTCATCTGCATAAAATCAATTCCATTTTGAGACAATTGTATGAAGATTGGCATACAAATTCGGAGTTATCATTAGAGCCATCTCGAGGGCTGCTGCTCGCCTCCGCCCCACGCCAATAAACCGTTCGACGCCGTTCAGGGAGCGCGGAGGGACGACGGCGGAACTGTCCCTGGCCTGTCCGAGAAGGCGTCAGTGTATAAAAGCGCTTTTCGGCAGCTCTCTGGCGGGGCGCTGTGCAGTGCAGCGGCAAATTATGTGGCTTGATTCTCTGCCTCTATTTGCCGTGGTCGTCCTCCTCGGGCAGGCTCCCCCGCCCGCGGGCCCTCTCCTCACACGCCGGGCATGCATGGCACAGATGCCAGCCGACCGAAGACTCTGTCTTCAAAAAGAAAAGCAAAATTAAAACCAAAAAGTCAATAAAAAGACGGAAGGAAATGAAAAATGGAAAGATTTAGGAACCCCCGAAACGAGCAAAAAATTTGCATGCAGGCGGAAGAAGAGGAAGAAGAAGAAAAAGTTGCAAAAAGCATATCGAATTCGGAAAGAAAAACTTATACGTCTATTTGCCTCTCGCTCGCTCGTTCGCTTCACTCGTTCGCTGTCTTCCAATTTGGTTTTCTGAATAATAAACGATGTGAAAAGCCACACCTCGGTGGCCGCTTTTTTGTATTCGGCACTCAGAAAGCAATTTTAGTAGCAGTGCCGCGGCTCATGCGGTAGCCCGCGCAGCAAAAAATGGCAACGGGCAACGATAATTGCGAGAGTGGTTTGGAGTTTTATGGCTTTCGGTGTTGTCGATGTTGTTGTTGTTGTGTGCAAAAAATAACATTAAGAAAACAAAGTAATTTGCTCAAAAAAAGAGAGTCTTTAAATGCTTGAAAAGCATGTCGCTGCTTGTCCTTTTCGGGGCCTTTAAATGACTGAACTTTGCCAGCGACCGGCGGTCAACAGGAGCCAACTTAACGTTGGGATGGAGGGGGAGGGGATGGAGGGGTTAGAATTTGCGTTAGGAGTAACGCGTCTGCTGAAGATCGCCTCAAGAGACTCAAAGACGGGACATTTTTCCTATTTTCAATCTGAAAATCCAGCCGACCGGCACTCTTTGAGGGTATTTTTATAACATTGCGTGAAAATTTACATGCTTAGGACTTAGGACTAAGTCAGAGAATGGACGTGGTTCCCAAAAGCGTTGCTAAAAGTTTGGATAAAAGCAACAATTCAATTATTAAAAGCACCTCTCGACGGGTTAACTAAAACCAAAGATATGTCCCCCTCCCCTCTCCCCGCCGTCATGAAAGCAAGAGCGAAACTTCGAGAGGGTGGCGGCTGCAAGGGGCGGGCGTTGCAACTATGCAAATTTTGTTGCTCGAACGCGTCACAAAACCTCGCCCGTCTGCCGCAGCAACAAGCCCGTTCTTCTTCCGGCTAAGTTTTACCGGTAAAAACCAGCCCCTTTCCGCTCATCCGCCCACCCCCCCCCCCCCCCCCCCCCCCTCCTGTGGATTACTCGTACAACGAGGCAACGCCGCGACGCCCCGTCATCGTCGTCATGTCAATGGACGGAAGTGTGTACCTTGCTCGCATCAACTTGTCTACACAACCAGCTGCAACAACAAAGCGGCTGCTGCTGCTGCTGCTGCTGCTGCCGCCGTTGCAGCGTCTACTGCTTGCTACTTGCTGCCTACTTTGTCCACGTTTTGGTATTCAAGTGATGCGTGCTGAAGTCTGGCAAAGTGGGCTATTTTTTGCCCCTTTGCCAAAGTAAATACTGAAATAAACTTCGTTCGGAAGTTTGTTTATTAGAGGAGCGCAGAAGGGTGAAAGGGTGAAGGGTGAAAGGGTGAGAGCGCAAAAATGTGTAAAAATGGACAAAAAGCGCTCAAGTTTTTCAGAGGTTTTCATATTCATCATCTTTTTAGCAGTTCGTTGAAGTTGGTAACACAAACTCTCTCTCTCTTTCTCTTTCTCTCTCGCTCCTGCTATAGTATGCCCGGCGAGGCAGCAAGTTGGCTTGAGCCGTTGCCTGAGCTTGTTTCTGTTGGTTGTAATACTTCTTCGGTCTATTAAAAAGTTGTAAACTGCCCAAGTTTTTAGCCTTGTTTGTGTTGGCCACTGGCTTTTTGTGCCTTTGCGGGCGGAGATGCGAAAACGGCATAATTTAATTTCTGAAAGATGGCCGGAGGGTGGGCGGGAAGGTGGAAAGGCGGGGGTGGACAAAGAGTAAGCAAAAGGCAAAGCAATAACAAAACTGTCGAAGCGAACGAGCGCGCCAGTATTCAAGAAAACGGAAATTAAAGCTCAGAATTAAAAAAAATTTAAGAAGATTATCGAAAGCGTTTTCAATATCAATCAGGATTTGGCTCAATAAGAGGTACCGATTTTGCGCAAGGGCCCACGCGGTACGCTGTGGGACGTGTCGTGTTGAGACGTGTTGCGATCGAGCAGCGGACATTGTAAGCATTTCGGGTAAACGTCTGCCGAACACTTGGTAACATTCATAACTCTCAGATACTGCCGCAGCCAACATTTTATATTAAACCATGCTTAAAATGGCGATTATTAAGCATTTAAAAGTTTACCAGAAAGTCTTCCAAATTTCTATACGCTGGAGGACTAAAAATTAAAGGATGTTGAGGTCAACGACTTTATCGCCGCACAATTTAAGGCCGTACTGAAGCGCATTTAAAAAGAAGACTTTAAGGAGACAAATCTCGGCCTTTCTTCAGTATCTTTGGAGATAATTAAAAAGCGAAATTTCAATATAAAAAGCTGTATTATTTTTTATTGTATAATATATCTTTTCCATCTCGTAAATATTAACAATGTCTCAAATTCAAAAACTGCATTATTTTTTGCACCAATTTTGACGTTTTTCGTTTAGTTTAAAGGTTGTTATGCTGCTGATGTTATGAAGTTATGTCTCTAATTTCACAACGCGTGTTACGCGTTTTCGTTCTGCTGGAAAAAATTACAGCATACCAGAAATGACCAAATCCGACTAATTGGAAACAAAATTGAAAAAAAAAAAAAATACAAAATTTCAAAATTTATTATGTCGGAGCGCATAAAGCATTCTGCAATCGAAAAATACTCTGAAGAACTTGAGAGAACGGTTGAAAAAAAAAACAACAACGACTTCTTTTGATCTCGGTGCAGCCGTAAGGTTTGGGCGGCATTTGGTCTTTTCCACTCGGGGCATCTGTTGCTCTTTTTTTCAACCGTACCAGAGATGTAGGTACTCGAGAGATGCTTGCGCTGGTTCCGATTTGTTTTGTTAATTCTTTTGAAGCCGTTTTATTTTCGGTTTGATGCAGTTTCGTTAAACTCTTGGCAGTTTTTGAAGAAATCAAAGGAATCCATTCAAAGCCTTGCCCTCCTGTTCGCGTTTATTCATAATTTTACACACATACTCGTAGATACACATACTTTGATATATGCATATGTATATGTATATGTCTGGATGTCTGTATGTTAATGTATAGACAAAAAATTGTGAGTTTAGTTTAGCGCTTATTCATGGGCGCATTCTCTTATACGCTTTGCCGCACAACATCCTATGATTTGCAATATTTTTATCCAATCTCATTGTACATATTTCATTTCAAGCTTTCCTCGTTCAAGGGCTTTCTTTTATTTACCCTTACCACCCTCCTTCGCGTCGTCTCCATGTGGCACAAAGTCGCCTTCACTTGACGTGTGCAGCTTTTATTGTTGGCAATGCCGCAATCAGCAGCGACAACCATCAAGCGTTGCTGTCACTTGCGGCATGTTCATTTGTTGACACATTAACTACGAACACAATGGCAAATGGAAATGGACACGAGGGCGAGGGCGTGGCCGGGGGATGTTTTAACCATCATCATCAGGTTTGTCTTTCCTGGTGGTTCATAGGCCATAGAGTTGTTGTTGTTGTTGCCATAGAGGTTTTCTCAATGAAAAAGCGAAATTTCCATTTTGAAGTTTTCTTCAATTTTTTCTACAGCTCTAATAAATTAATCTCATAAATACATTTTAAAAAACCTTGAAAAATTCCCACAAACAACATTTAAGGGTTTGGGATCCCGTGTAGACACGGTACCGTTCTGTTCATGACGACCTAACTGCTCTCCAAAAAGCATTATGGCCTCAACACACTGCGCAAATACGAGTATTGTACGATATTTGACCACAGCTCACGAAAACCGAGCGCAACGTTGCTAATTGAACTGATGTATGTACCTAATGCCAAAATCCGACGAATCAATCCTTCAGTTTGTATAGTATGGTTGTTTGCCAGCTCTTCTCTATCCTTCAAGTACTTCCATTTTGATTAATTGGCTTCTTCTCTGTCTTCGGATTCGATGCGAGGGAAAAATTAGAATTAGCCTTTCTTTTTCGACCGTATTCATTTTTAAACTGGACCGACCCAGTATGCCCCAGCACCGAGCATCAGTTTTGTTAGGCCGGACGGCTGTTTTCAGTTGGTTCGCCGCCAACAGTATGCTGGAAGGGCAGTGCCGTGCGGTACACTTCCTGCCTCTTAACAAAGAGAATGCGCAAACATAAGCCCTCAGGCCGGAAAGCAGAAAAAGTTGATTGCTAAACAATTTATAAGAGAACAAATTCGTGCTCCCTTTATCTTCCTGTCTCTCTCTCTCTCTCGCTCAAGGTGGCATCATTGGGCACATGTCGACGGGAAGAGCCAAACCAAACCAATACCAAACAAAACCTTCTTCCTTGCCGCCTTGGAGGAGCGGACACACTCTAAACTGTGACCGGATGTCCGCTGTGGCACTTCAGGGGCCGCCTGCTTTGCGGCTACCAGTTTTGTTGTTGCTGGTGGTGCTTTGTTGCGCTTACAATGGAAATAAAAAGTAGCAAAAAAAGGCGATACAACAACCATTGCCGCCAAGAAAAAGCCTCTCTGGTCCTCTCCTTGGGCCTCCTGCTGTTGAAGGGTTCTCATAGCAAACTTCCTTCCTTTGACGAAATATTGTTGTCTGGCCGCTCTTTGTAGCCCTCGACAAATGAATTGCCCTTTTCCGAGACTGTCGAGTTTGCCGAAATTGCCGAAACTGTTACTATTTTGCCTTCACCTCTGTCGCTTTGATGCATTGCAGCATGTCATCGACGGAATACTCTTGAAACATTCATGTTTTCATCATCAGCCGTCGTCTCATCACTCCGCGCCTGTTCACTGCTCTACGGTATCC
Source organism: Conops quadrifasciatus (assembly GCA_949752815.1). Taxonomy (NCBI): domain Eukaryota; kingdom Metazoa; phylum Arthropoda; class Insecta; order Diptera; family Conopidae; genus Conops; species Conops quadrifasciatus. The sequence goes on along the minus strand of OX457078.1, from coordinate 32,030,957 downwards.
GGTCGCGCCTGGCGAGGTGCTAACCGTCTTCATTAAAGGTGCATCATCAGTTAGACGGCTGCTGGCGCTGTCGCTGCAGCAAAATTACGCTGAAGCTGAAACTTTTCCCTTCATCCAGCTGCAACAGCAACAACAACAAACAAACGCACACAAAACCAACAATTCGTGTTCGAAACCATTCAGCAAAGAGACAACTCTTTGAATCCGCCGAAATAACATAAACCGACGTCAAAAACTATCAAAACTTTTCACATTTCGGCATTGGCAAGTAAAATCATTTTCCAAGCAACACTGACACGCTCAAACACGCGCACACACAAGCGCCAGCGCAGCCCGAACCACCCCAACCTACCCCACTGCGGGCCGCTCAAGAACTTGCTGGAAGAACTTTTACCGGGAAAACTTTGCGAAGTGTTGCTGCGCAGCAAGACGTTCGCAATTGAACACAGAGCGTCTCAAACATTGGCACCACAACGAAACACATCGAAAGCATTCACAAAGTTATATAGCATTTTTTAAACTTGGTGAAAGAGTCGTACAAAGGAGAGGAAGAAGGCAGCAAACTTACAGCCCAAACACAATGCGGCAGCGGCAGGCAGCTACTCTCTCTCCGCCGCTCTTTCAAAGTGAAACTAACTGTTTGTTTTTGTATTCTGTATTCCATTCTCTCCATCGTCTTTGAAGAGAGTTTTTTCTCTTCGTATATTTTCCATACAATTTTTCGGATGTTCGCTAAAAAGTGGCCACATTTTCTCTTCTCTTTGGTGAGAAAAAGAGCGAGAGCAAAGCTGCCGTGTTAGAAGCTATTTTTCATCTATCTCTTTGTGTCTATTTCTCTGAGCTGCCGCTGCCGTATTGTGTTTGGGCTGTTTCGTGACCTTCATTACCGTCGTAATAGGGCTAAAATTTTTTAAAAACAGACGTATATTTATTTGTATGTATTATATAATTCAGTAGGTTTGGGAACCCCTGGCATTCAGCGCGTAAATAAAGTACTCTCAACCGCCGCAAGCGATATGCGCCCGCCGTCGCGCTTGTACTCATTTCGAACTGAACGACACTTTTTCGCTGCTGCTTTCGCTTCACTTTGCTTCACTTTTTAGCCGCGGAACGCGCTTGCAATAAATAAATAAGTCGGCCGGGATGGGAGATGCGTGGCGCTGCGGCGGCGACGGCAAGTCATACGTTTCGCAGCCCCTTTCGCCGCGCAAAGCTAAAAGTGGTTCCCACGGTAAGTTTTCCCCCAACGTTTTTGTTGCTTCTTCTTGTTCGTTCGCTCCATTCAAGTGCTCGGCATCTGATTCGAATGCGTTTTTGATCATTTCAACGATTGCAAATGGAAATGACTCGGCTCGGCGGGCCGGAAGCGGAAGCATTTCGGAGAGTCCCCGAGGAGGAGTCCTCCCGACGCCCCCTCCGCGAGCGCTGAAATCGGTTCGCAGCGCGTGACAGGCACAACGAGCAGCGATTGAGAGTAGTTTATGAAGCCAGCTCGAACTTTTGAATTTGGTAGACTTCGGGCACGGCAAGTCTGCTGCTCAAAGAGAGACTTCGAAACTTTGCGATTCGTTGCTTAAAAAGACAGACGAACAAAGCAACGCATAATGATGTGAAAAGTTTTCAAGTGCCATCAAAAAAAGGCAGCGAACGGGTCTCTCTCTTGCTAAGCCAGAGCTTCTTGCGTGCGAATCAATTTATGTGCTATTTAATGCGATATTGGGAGGAGCAGGAGGAGGCTACAAAGGGACAGTTTGAGCTTTGAACAGGTTTTGTTCGGAATTCCATTTGTCGGAGCCGTTTATATTTATAATTAAATCTACAGCTATCATGTTTGCGGGCCATTCGACCTTTACTGCCTTTACTTACGATATTTCTCCGAACGGTGCGAAGGCATCCTTCAGCTGTTGCGTCTCGATTTCAGGACTGAGATCACCAACGAAAATGTGGTATTGTTCTGCAAAGAGAAAAGGAAAGGAAAATCAGTCTTGCGTCGTCAGCGGAAATGAGGTTCATCAAAGAATATCAGATCATTTGAAGGCCCCTACACACGAGCAGGCCCTACTACCAGCACGCCCACTGTAGCTGTCTCTCTGCAGCAGTGCCGAACCACAACGACCCATGACTACCACTACAGATTCAAGTGAGAAGTACACTCTGCCAATTGTGTTGTAACAGAGACGTGCATTAGTCTCAGCGGCTTGTGGTTGCGACGCCCTCTTGTGTGGCTGCCCGGACTCGAGTCGAGTCGCTTTGCCCCTGTTGCATCATGGCCCGCACTATCAGTGTGTCATACTGAGATGATCAGTATGTTGTCTCGGCCCGGCCCGTTCTCTCTTTGTGAATTGCTGAGAACTCGAAAGAACTCTTTCTCAGAAGACTCGATTTCCCGCCAAAGACTGGAAAAAGTTGGACGCCTCTGCCTTCGTTTGACACTTTGTTAAAGAGAGATTTTTTCTATTTTACACCAAAATAATTTCACTGAGACTAAACGGACGGTAAGTATGAAACGGATCCCAAAATTCGAGGCGCGGGGTTGTTAGCAATTTTGTTGAGCATTGTGCCACAAGGTGGCTACAGTGTGTTTGCTGTGCACTCTGCTGGGCCGCAGCCAAGCAACGAGTTCTGGTAGCAACGGCTCTGCTGACAACGTGGCCCGGTGTCCGTCGGCACTGGCACTGGCTACGGCTACGGTTTAAGGAGCACCGACAAACGGACGTCAACGTGTACAAGCACACACACACACACACACACACCCAAACACGCAGAGACATCCAGCGCAGTGAGCCGAAAAAGTAGCTGAATAAATAAAATGCTGAACACACACTGGCCCCGCCCCCGCCCCCGCCTCTACTTCCTGGCCCGAGCAAAGAAGGGCAAGCCGGCCTGTGTTGGTAGTTGTAAACACATTTTCACAACCACACTCACGGTGTGTGAGTGTATGTCTTCAGTTGTGAGTGTATTTTTGGTGGAATTATGGCCGGGGCCTGTTTCGATGGGGCCGACGGTGGATGCAAACAAACAGACTCGGATGCAATATAGCGGCGGCAGCAACAAAAACAACAACAACAACAGCAACAACCGGGTGAAGTAGAATGTAGTGCTTGTTAAGGAGCACTCGAACTCGCACTCGCACTCGCACTCGCACTCGCACTCGCTTTCAAATAAAACAGATTCGAAAACTCGAAAAAAATCAACAATACAAACAGCAACGAGTGCAAAAAATGCCAACAACAATGACAGTCGCAGCAAAAATTTGGTAAAAAATTAGCTTCACTGAACGGTGCTCCGTGCACCTTTACATTCATGTGATGTCGTTGTTGGAGCTGTTGGATTGTTGCCGCCGAAGGCAGCTCGTGGCAGACAAAATGTTTTCCTTCCTATAACTTTTAATTCACCCCGAACCCCGCTTCCTCGTTCCTTCTTCCTCCCCTACGACCCACGCGCCACCCGGACACGGGACAGCACGTAAAATATTCAACAGGCTAGACTCTCAAGCGGCCCCGCCTTCGCCTCCGCCGCCGCTGTGCCGGAATGATGGCAGCCACATCCGAGCGTCCGGCAGTCATGTCGCTCACAGGAAGACGCTGCTTGCTTGACTTTCCGATTAGTTTAACTCGAGTGCACCGTAAGTGGCAAAAACGAAGGTAATTTGGTAATTTTTCAAAATATGCAGGAACCATTATTTCGAGCACATCCGGCGACCGAGCTGTGCCGAGCTGTGCGCCAATAGATACGTATCATCGAGGAACGTGTCAGGGCGGTGGGCGGTCCCAGCCAACCGGCTTCAGTTTGAATTTCAGTTTGAAATAAAAAACTTTTAATTTTATATTTGAATTTCTCACTCTCTCTCTCTCTCTCTCTCGCTCTCTGGCAAAAGTCCTGAGTCCTTTTTTGCTTTTATTTTTGTTACTTCAAAGAAGAAGTTTAAAAAGTAGCCACATATCAGCCAACATTCTGGTCAGTTGATCAACAAAAGGACCTTACGAGAAGCTAAAAAAGAGAAAATGGAATCACTGAAGTGTATACGATGCAAATTTGAAAGGACGATTTTCCCTTTTTTCCTATCAACGTTGCCATAAACGGTGCAACGGATGGCATGTTTATGCTTTCTTGCAATGTGATGCCATAACATAACTTTCCAGTGCTGACTGTACCTCTTCTGTTAAAGGTCCGTTAACACCAATGCGCAATCCGGCGAACCGCGGAGGTGTTTAAGGAATTTCATGAGCTTTGCCGGAGGACGTTTGTGGAGGTTCAGCCGAGAGCCGTTTGGGCTTCGTTGCAAAATCGCCCTGAGAAACGCGGTGTTTGATTAACGATTGCCATAACGAGTTATCGTTACAACGCACAAAAAACTTCTCGAATGGTATTCTACTTCCGTGCTGCCTTTCAGTTTTCCTTTCTTCCTTCCTTCCTTCCTTTCTGCCCGCCTCTCTAACTCCTTCGACCTTCACGGACGACCGTAGTTCGTGCAGGCTTTAGAGTTATTTAATTTACGCTTTCTTTTGATTTTTAGTGCCCATCACGAAAACTCAATCCTTTCCGAGCGACAAAGTAGCGGCCCAGTCGCCGGCCAGACTTGCCGGGTTGCCGCCTCCTTCCTTTCCGCCTCATTGCAAACATTGTAGCAATTTTAAACAAATTGGCAAAATGCAGTAAACGAGAAAAAGTGAGTAAAGCCTGACAAAGTAGCAGACGACGAGGGTTCGTATGGTCGGAGGGACCATGTAGCAGTTTGGCAGCACGTGCAGCGAGGCGAGCTCTGGTTGGAGTGAGTGCAGAGCGGAGAGGCGAGGAGGACGGAAAATCTTAATGTCGCTCGATTTCGACAACTAGATCCTTTCCTCCAGCAAAAGGAGAAGGAAAGAAAGAAAGACAGACTCAAGCATCCATTTCGGTATCATTCAAGCTACTTAGCCTCCAAAATTATTTCATTTAGTTATTTTGTCGAAACCTAATCTGAAAATGTTGCAGTTTGTGTCAAGGTCCTGCGCAGATTTGAACTGGATCCGTACATTGTTGGTGCAGCTAAAGAGTCTCAGCAACCTTTCTTCGGCTTGAGCAAAAAAAAGGAATTCTTTAATTTATTTAATATGACCGTCCGTTTGCGCAACGCATGAACTGTTGGCAGGAAGGAAGGAAGGAAGGAAGGAAGGAAGGAAGCAACACCTTCTTTTTAGTATCTAGCTTGAGAATGTTCGATTTCAACGTAAATATGTCCTCATAAGCTGAGGACAAAGACGTATCGATGTGCGTACAGAGTGCGCCATCTTTTATGTCGCTATATGCCTGTTTGGCCGTATTCCAAGCGACGTGGACGGTCTGTCGGCCGCATATTCTTGGAGTACTGAATTGACGTTAATTGATGTTAAAAATTATTCAATGTTTAGATACCGACATAAAATATGGCGCACCCGTTATACGTTTTCTGACATGGTTTTTGGATAAAGAATAAAGGAATTATTCTTGAGTGTCTTTTTTTGTTTAGAACGAAAACAATCCTTTTCCTATGAACCATGATTTCTGATATTTCATGCTTAAATAATGTTAAAATTATGTATTTGCCGATTAAAGTGTGTTACACAACTAGACCTCTCTCTCTCTCTCTCTTTCTGAGGGCAGCAGGGCTACGCCTTTGGCCTTAAGCGTCAACCCCATTCACATAAACGGCGAAGCAGCAAAAATGCTTGGCTTGATTGCCTCACGATTAAGCAATAAAATGTCAAGCTAAAGATCAAGCTAAAATCGCTGGCGCTTGCAACTACAAGGCGTCGACGACTTTGCAACACTTTGTGTACAAATGCTCGATGCTGGACAAACTGAAGAGCAATTATTCGTGTGAACTTTAGACAGGACACGTTCTTTGCGGACACACTCAGCCGGATTCTGCGTGAGTCCTTGTTGGAAATCGCTTTAGATTGAGCGATAGATTGAGCATGGTTACTGAACTGAATTTCCTACTGATTTGCGTCTTCTAAAGGCTGTTTTGTTTGCTCTCGTTTTGTTTTCTAGCCATATTTTGATATATATTCATCCGAATGTTACGATTCCGAAAACAGAGAAACACTTTTTCGGTGACACGAATGAGAAATTCCTTTCAATTTTCCAGCTATCTCCGGCGTAAATCGCTAATTTGTCACTCTGCTCTTGCGTCGGTTCATCAATGTTGTCGGCTTCATTAGGTGCACGCAGCTGACTGCTTCAGAGAAGCCGCCGCATCAGCTCCTGTGGAAAACCATGCGTCGTTATGTTTCATGCGCTTCAATGAAAAGAATGCCTTTCTTCCTTCCTTCCTTCCTTCCTTACACGTTGAGCATTCGCGCTGCGGTGCGCAAAGCACGCATGTTTGATTTCTATGCTACAATTGTCATGGCGGTGTTTTCTTGTGCACGCTTCCATCCATCCATGCACGCTCATTTATATGCACAATGACGGCGGCCCGATGACTGCGGGCACGCTCGCAGCGACTCCGGTGATGTGTAAGTGCGCCCATTTGCGCTTCTGGTTCATCTTCCCGAGGACGTGGCATGACGGCTTAGACTTATCTTTCATTGTGCACGCGAAACTGCAAGACCGACTTGGTAAAACGGTATAAAAGGGTTTGAGGGCAAAATGTTTAGCAATTTATTCTCACTTTACACTTTTCCACTTTCGATATATGTACATATATACGCAAGTGTGAACTCCCCGCTTCGTCAGCCCCGTCAACGCTTGCGGTGGTGTTGTCATCTCACCCACGTCCTTCCTTCCTTCCTTCCTTCCTTCCAATTCAGCAACACTGGCGCTGTCATCAACCGCGCGCCCGCTTTGATTTCTACTGTCAGCTGCTTCAGCTCGGCCCGGCCCGGCACAGCAGAGTCATTAATAGCTTTTTGTTTTGTGCTGTTGTTATTGTTGCTGTCGCTGTTGCTGCCTTCACTGCCTGCGCCGCCTGCGCTGCTGCTGTGGCTGTTACTGTTATTGCTGTCATGTAATCCTAAATTATTGTTAATGCAAACCACGGCCTTGTCACAATGGGCCACTTCAAAGCCAGCGGCAGGGCGGGAGGGAGGGAGAGAGGTTGGGCGGTAGGAGCCGAGGCGACATGAAAAAAGTGCGCATGTGTTTACATGATTGCTTGTCATGTAAATTGGAAACAATATAGCGAAGGTTGCTGCAACAGAAAGCCGCTTTTAATGAAGTGCGGCGGCAAGGTTTGTGCAATTCTTGTTGTGTTTTTGCCACGGAGCAAGAGTCGCCGTGATGCACATCATTTGCGCTGATGACAAGCATTGTAAATATTAATTGTCGAACAGAGAGAGTCTTAATTTTAGCTGCTGCTATCAGTTGAGCAGCAGCAACGAAACGGGGTGAGGTCCCCCGGCCGGGCCTCCCCGGCCCGAATTCATTAGACGAAGAGCGACGTTTGATACGGACGGTTTGCTTCGGCTCAGACGAGAAGGTCAATAAGAAGGCCTCCTGCGAAATGTGGCCTTTTTTGACACCTTTTTTGCAGCCTTCTTTCCTCAACGCACGCATTAGTAGATTCCTCCTTCAGCCCGCAGCGACAACAACGTACAGCCCAACAACCCAAGGGCGCCACCTACGCAACTCCCGAAGGCGCCAACAACTCCCACCGAACGGCTTGCAACACCGACGAGCACCACGAACACCGCAACAGCTCTGCTCCGCCCGCCGCGAGATGGAGCTTGAGGCACAACTAATTGTTAAAGTGCATTCGATGACGGCTCGCGCTGCCTGCTGCTCTAAAAATCATAGTTACCGCATGCCGCCGCATGCCCGCAACCGAACAAGTATACTTTGCTCTGCCGCAACCACGAATCTGTCTGCGGCGTGCGCTCTCGTTGCATCCAGCGAGATGCTCTAAAATCATTCCAGCTGGCGGGTGGTTTGTGCCCCCGCTGGGAGCAAAAGCGGAACGGCAAACCGAAGAGTAAAGAATAGTGTTGCCCATCGGTTTGATGATGATGATGGAGTTGCTTTCAGTGTGATTTTCTACTATGCCTGTTCGTCCTAATGACTGAGCGGCGGGGGCGTTCAGGGAGAAGAATGGGGGTCATCTTTACCGAGATCGGCACGTTTGTGGCAAGATATTGGCATTTCGAGAGCTACGGCGTTGTAATTGCGAGTGATATTACGAATTTATTGCGGAAAAATGCGTTTGCTTGAAACTACTCGCTCAAGCTTCGGCTGAGTTTGAGTTCGAAACAAAAATGGCCGGCCGAGAACGAGAGTTCAGCTTAAGGGAGTTCTTGGAAGGGAACGAACATGATAACGCATGGCAGAGAAAAACGTTTAAAAGCACGCTTTTGGCCATGGCGGCGTTACTACGATAATAAAAAATTATTTCCTTTCGTAATAGTTCAAGGGAGGGGGTCTTTCCCGCCCTCAAACACGCCCGCAAAAAACAAAAAAAAAGAGAAAACAAAACCACGGAACGAGAAACGGAATCCATTTGTTGGTTCTTTTCTCTAATGAGGTACTTAAGGTAATTTATTCACGTTGTATGACATTTTCGCCCGAAATAAGTAAAAGGTTCTGTTTCCGATTGCGGCGATACGTACGAAAGCGCTCCCCCTTTGATTGCGTGCACCCTTTGAAACCGAAAGCTAATGACGGCGATGACAAATGTTGGGCACATTCAACCTCCTCCAAAGTAACTACCATCTGGATATAGCCTTTAACCGCACTCTAAAACTGTTGCATTTACCGTTTCGTTACCGCTACTACAATCTCAATCTACGCTACAATCTCAATCGATGCGCCTTCAAAAAGGCTTCCTGTAATTTAACGCCGAAGGGACACGCAACGGTGTGTCTGCTGCTTTTATGCGGAGGACACGCCTCTTTCACTTCTCGCGGGTGAATGAGACTGTCCTCCTCGGACAGTTTAATTTGTTGAATTTGGATTTAACAGCGAACAAATTCGATTGCCGTATTGGCACGCTAGAATATTGGAAGACGAAGAAGAAGAAGAAGAGAAATCAACCAGCTACTGACCTCGCTCAATATAAACAATATTAATATACTCGAACTCGTAGAATCCGTCGGATTCGCCTTTCGCTGACCCACTTTCCCCTTCATCATGTCCCAGACGAGCCTTTAAATGTGCAGAGCCATAAAAATCAACCATTCGATTCTTTCCTTCAAGCACTAAATCAAGCCTGACCTTGACATTGCTTGAATCGTGCGGGTGAAGGCAGCGCGCGACTGGCACGCTTGGTGCCATAAAGACACGAAGTGTAGCAAGCAAGCAAGCAGGTGCTTGGGTGCCTTTTTGTGCTCTTCGGTTTCTCTAAAATTCCTTAGTCCTTGGCGCACTATGCATGGCAGGAAGTCGCGCTATTTCGACAGCCAAGGAAGCTCTTCGCCTTCTTAGTTCTGCCGTGCACTACTTTGTAACGTAACGTGCTTGCAGCGCAGCTAATCGTGAAGTTTCTATTGAATTAATACAATACAACTTTTTGCTCGCACAAAATTAAAAGGAAAATTTATTACTCTCCGAGAGACTGGAGGGAGAAGCCATTACAATATCAAAGCATGAAACGGAGGGCCTTTCTTAGGTTTACTCTCTTAAGGCCGAATGGTAGGGAAAAAGCCCCGCAGAGCAGCAGAAGGTGGTAGCACGCTTCGAGCAGAAGGTTAAAAAGAAAAGGATTAGATTTTTAATTTCATCAAAATGTCTACAGTTTTTAGCAAAGTTAATCAACTTTTTTCGATTGTTCCTTTTCAGCCTTTTTCAAATACTCAAAAACAACAAAGAAAATCCTCTCTTACGAAAATCGTTGGTCTTCAATAGCAAGTGAGAGAAGTAGAGAAGAAAAAGAAGAGAGAAATTGCAATTTTACTACAAGACAACCAACTTTACTGGACTCTCTCACTTGAGATTAAAGACTAGCGATTTTCTCATAAGAGAGATTGATTATTTTAAGAGTGGATTTACTTGAAGAATATTGTAGTGTTTGTGTGATTTTCAGTTACCGAATAGTTTACTGGCTCTCAATTTAGTCATTAAAAATGCAAAAATATTCCTTTATGATAGGAATAGTTTTTATATTATCGGCTGACCCAAATACTTTACGTTACGAAACTGAAGGCACTGTTTTCATTAACTTTTACAAGTCTTTATTGTACTTAAGAAATAAAAGAATTTGGTGGTACCTCTTTTCTCTTTCTTCTTAGAGAGCACAACTGTCAAAAGTTTACGAAGGGGAAAAAGAACCGCGGCGACTGCAAAGACGATCTTCGTTTTGAAAGTCCATTCAGTTAGGTACCAAGCCCTCCTCTATGTTCGCGCTGTCTCCAACGCTGCTCCCGAGCGAGCATGACGGGCATTTCCAATTCAATATCTTAACGCGTTTTGGTCCAACCGATGGCAAAAGCTTTAGCCGTTGATCCCAGGGTCTTCCCGCCGTCCGCAGCAATCGCATGTCCTTCTTGCATTAAAGTCTGAAAAGCGCTTCACGTTGCTGGCGAAATGCATAAATAAAACTCATAAAAATGCTCATAAAATAAATTTCCTTTGTTGCACGGTGCGGATCTGGCACGAATATAAAAATATTTGTTGGCACATTCATTACTGGCAGCCATAAATTCGGAGAGGTCAGCGAGAGGACGGGAGGACGGAGCGTTTGGGGCAGGTCGCCGCATCTTGCCGTCTTCATGAAATAAAGCTTATCCTGCGCTAAATGAAGAAGGTCGGTCGGTCGAATTCGCAAGTCGCAATTCGCAATTCGCTTGCAATTAAGCGAAGAGTATGGGCGGCCCATTTGTACGGTTTCGCAAATTTATTCTTCTGTAGTCTCTGTATCGAAAGGATTGCTTAAACCGTTGGTAAGAAGCGTGTGTAAAATTATACGATACTTTTATTGAACTTTCTGCGCTATGATGAGCTTACACGAAAGATTATCTTCTTTTTGTTGTCTTCAAATTCGATTTACTGAGTTCGATTTATTGAGAAAAACGAAGACGAAACACGGAGGAATACCTCTTGGAGACTTTTGACCGGTTAGCCCGTTCTTGGGTTAGGCCTTTAAGGTCAGGATTCTTACACTGTAGCGATCATCGTGGGTTCTCAGGGTCGCCTCTGTGTTCGAAGGGGTTTGCTTTCCGGAGGACGCATCCGCTGTGGGGCAGGCGGCATTCTCAATCGACTCGAAGAAGATGGTCCACTAACAGCATGACCACAAAATCAAAACCGCTTTGATCTTCTTCGGCTCGTTATTGTTATTCTTATAGTATTTCGGTTATTTTTGCTTTTTTTAAGGTTATAATGCAAAAACTTCCGGGTACGTTTTGAGTAACACGACAAGAGGCCTACCCCTGTAAGTGTCCCCGCTCATATGAATTGAGCGAGGTAAAATAATTGCCCATCTCTGGTGGAACCGTCCGGAATCTGTTGCTTTTCTTCGATTACCGAGACTTTCAAAACCTTTGTACTAAGTATAAAAGAAGTACTTAATTTCTTAATGCTCTCAACTGTAAACGTGAAGAAGAAGAAGAAGAAGAAGACGTATAACCCTCTTAACAGCCAACAAACCGTGACTCATCCGGATGTACTATAGTGTACCTTCTCATTGGGATTTCGGCTCGAACGCAGCAGAGGAAATGGGCTTCTATCTTCTTCTATCATAAATTTTGTGTCACTGAACTAAATTTACATAAAGAAAAGCCCATTCTTTCGCCCTTCCACGACCCCCTCGTACCCTTCTTCGCTGGCTCTCATTATTTCTCAGCTCATCTGTATTCCGGCTGCAGTCCAACCGGTCCAGTGTCGGTCGGTCCCAAAAAATACCAAAAGCATTTCCCAACATTATTCTTTCCAGCTTGGCTCGTCTGGCTCGTGCGGAAGCACGGCCTGGACGGGCCCAGTCGGGGTAGCGGCGTGCGCTGCGTGGCTCGGTGTCAAGTGAGGTCATAATTCCGTCCGCTGTGCCGCAGCGTGACCGAAACATGCAAAATAGCTTAAATTATTGGAGAGGGCGTGGTAGCGGTGCTTTTAAAAACTGGACTACTCAGCAGGAGGCCCGCCGACTGCCAGTGGGGGCCAACGCGAGACGAAGAACCAGCGGCACAAGGTACAAGGATGACATTGAAAAATGGTGAAATTATACAAAACGACTGGATCTCTTTTGCATCTTTTCTCGGTGCTTCTCTTCTGTCTTCGCCCTCCCTCCCTCCCTCCCTCCCTCCCTACGCCTGCCGCTGCTGCTGCGCCCTCGGAGATGGGCCAACTTGAAGGCAACTGAATCGAAAGGAAGTGAGTGAGAAGTGAGTGAGAGGCGGGCAGAGCTGTAGACTCCGCCGCGCGCTCACTCGTGCGTCGAGATGCAGGTACGATTACGTACGTGCGCGCGTGTGTGCTTATGCATGTCATGCTTGTAATTAAAAAGAATTCATTAAACTCGTTTGAACTCTCTTCCCACGGGTCAGTGGGCGGCAGGCGGTCGGACAGCGGGGGGCGGCCGACTCGTACAGTGCACGAATGAGCGTACGCCCACGCCCTCGCCCTCGCCACACTTGACATCGTTTCGTTGTTGCGGAAAGTTTCCACGCTCTCGGCAGCTGCACTCTCGAGATACTGCACGAGTGTCTGCAGGCAGCGCGCCTCTCTCGCTCGCAGCGCCAGCAGTCGCTTCGGCTGCGTCTTATTTGTCTTTGACACTTGCTAATTTTGCTAAATTTGATGTTTTGCATGCGAGTGTCAACTTCTTAAGTTGTTGAGTAACTAAACTGGATAAACAGCGTTTGTACGTTTGTGCGGCGCGGCACGGAGTTCGCAAAGTTTAGCGCTCTGACGTTCTCGAGATGTCGTCACTGTCAACTGTTTTAATTTGGCCTTAATCATATCGTTTTTGCGAGTACGAGAGCGCGAAAGTGCGAGCTGAATGGCAACGGAAACCATCAGAAATCCGATTCCGCTCTAGAATTTCGTGCGGAATCCTAAGAAAAACCGATTCGGCAAGAGCTGCTTAAGTAGAAACTTATATGTAGTCAGAAGATGGGGCACGGTGATGCGGAGCGACTTCAATAAGAGTCATACGAAAGAGCTCTAAAACGTTTTTCACATTCAGTTTTTGGAAGTTGAAGGATTTTAAACCAAAAAAAACCCATGGATTTATATTTTTCGTTCTACGAGTACGTTATTTGATTGCGTTTTATCTCTCTGCTGAAATGGCGCACTGAGTCCGGTACATTTCAGTTTGTTTACAGCATTTATACGATTTGACGTTTTAGTATCTCGAGCTCGATTTACGCGGTTATGTAAGAAACCATTTCTGTGAAGTTAGAACGGGCGAGCAAAACCGGAGAGGAGAACTAACCGAGCTAGTTATAATAGTTTTGGAGATATAAGAACTGCTGAGGTCTAGAATTCGTCTCGTTCCGTATTAACTTGTGCCCTTGGTCTCATTTTTGCGGTGGCAAATAACAAAAGACCACAGAGACTAAAATCACAACAACAACAACAACAACAACAACAAAACATTAAGGAACTCTTCTATGATGCAACAAACACAAACGTAAAAGCGTCTCCGCGAAAGAGCGCAAATTGCAAGAAAAACTGTATTTAAAAATGTTGTTTCCGATTCTTTTGAGCGCCATTTTATTGATGATTGATTGCTGGTTTATGGGTTTGTTTGTTTGTTTGTTTGTTTGTTGAGTTGGCGACATTTTCCGAAGTTTATTGAAGAATTGATTGTTGTTGTTGTTACGGTTTTGTGAGTTTTTTTTTATTTTAACGGCTGCCGCGATTGAAAAGTTGTCCCAATGAATAAAATTTACCTTAATGGCAACGTTGACACACACACACACACACACACACACAGCACGCATCCGAAAGGCATTCAATCCTTTGGTATGTAAATTCATTTTGCTGTATTGTTTAATTGAATTTTCATACGTTAATTTGTTTTTGGATTTTCCGGCATTTTTTTTTGTTTTACAAATTAACTTATTTGTAGCTGCATTAACGCAGGTAGCGCCAGTTTATTGTTATGTGTTTGTGCCTGTGTTCGTGTTTGTGTTTGTGTTTATGGGTGTGTGTGTGTGTTTGCGTGTGTGTTAGTTTGTGTGTGTTTTTGCTAGCTTATATTCAGCCTCTTAATTTTTAACAAATTGATTTAATTTTTTTCCGGTTTCTGTGCCGCACTTTCTCTTGTTGTCCGCTCATGATGCTCGTATAAACAATATGACAGCAATAAATAAAAGAATTTTTAAATAATTGCATTTTCTTTTGTTCGCGTTGTTGTTGTTGTTGTTGTTGTAGTTGTTTTTGCTATTGCCGTATGACTGCTGGGACCGCTGTGACCGCTGTTACGTTGTCATGCTGTTGCCATGTCGCTCGCTCGCTCGCTGTTCATATTTTCACGATTTATTTCTATGTAATTTCGCATGAATATTTTATGTTTCCATCTTTTACGAATGCAATTTCGTCGTTTTTAGTTTTTTGCTTAGTTGATTTATTAACTAATTTGAAATCCAAGTACTTTTCGGGTAATCGTGAAGTACAATTTACTTTACTGCTTGCACCGAATGTCGTTGCCGAAATTATCAGACTGCGACAATTTTGACGATTAACGAAGTCTTCAAGATGCAAATGAATAAAATGAATGAAGATGGAGAAGAGCCTCATAATTATAAATGAATTTGTTTAAAAGTCGGCATCCATTGTTGTTGTTGTTTCATTATCCATTCAGTCAGCTCTCTTCGCTCACGACATAGACTCCTCTCTTCAGACTTCACTTGTCCGGAGGCAATTATTAGAGAACTTTATGAGCCTGAAGTTGCAAACCTTTGGTGAGAATACGTTTCGAAGAGAGCTTCCCGTCCAGCTTCTGATCACGCTCAGCAACGCTCTTACCAGCTGCTGCGATGTTTTGTGTTGAGCGACTTGCTGACGTGACGACCAGAGAAGTGAGAAGCCTCACTAATTTTTCAAGTCTCTCTGAGTTTTGGAAATAATCTCTTTACTGTTGATGAGCACAAATCACTATTATGGTCGGAATAGTGACATTTTGTACAAAGAATGGCATACTGACGCTGGCAAACTTTCAGTATTTGCGTAAAATATTGCTTAACAATGATTTTACGTTTATAACTGTACCGCTAGAAAGCTTTCAGCTTTCAGTACGCAAATAAACAGTTCAATGCTCTTCGATAAACGGCTTTCCAGAAGGACGCTGACATAAAACTAAAAGCAACACAGCATCAGAAAGCACCTGCCTGCCTGCCTGTCTGCCTGTCTGCCTGCCTTCCTTCCTTCCTTCCTTCCTTCCTTTCTTTCTTCCTTCCTCCCTTTCCGCTTTCAATCTGAAGTGTGGCCGCAAACTCATCGAAGATCTAAAAAGTGCATATCGCTGCACCGCCATGACAGCCGCGAATTTAAGGGCAGCCAACCCTTTGCTTTAGGTAAACCACTCACCAGCTCACACATACACACACACACACACACATGCACTCACACAATCGCAAGCACCGCCGCAACCATCCATCCAAAATGCATCTGCCAACACGCAGACGATTTTTGTTCGATTCACGATTTTTTTTTTACTTTTATGCAAAAATCTGCAAAAGTGAATATAAAATATTTAAAAAAAAAAGTGGAAAAGCTTCTCCTTCGGCGAGAAGGTAACGCAGATAAACTAATAGCAAATCCTGCTGTGGTCGGCAGCGGCACGAAAGCATCGATTCGAAGATCAAATGGAAGGCGGCTTAAAGCAGAACGCCATGTAGACAAAGCCTTAACCTGTTGAGGCCCGCCAGTATGGGGCCGGTGGAGAGAATGTCAATATTGAATGCGAAGAATGGTGCGAAGCGAGTGAAACCACAGAGTGCCGTGATTGTCAGGGCAACGCCACGGCCCAGCAGACAAAGCCATCACCCACCATTTGGTATAGAATATCTCGGCATAAGACAGAGATACCACGCAGAATGCGCGCCACAATAGAACCTGAAAGCGTCCTTAAAAGTAGCTAGAATTTAATGCGCCTTCTTCGCAATGCTATGCGACCTGTCCCTCAGAGGGACTGATACCTATTTCGAGGTTATTCTATGTTACTGTTTTTAATTATGTGGGCGCCGGCATTCACACACACTTGCACACAAAACGTATTGTCAAATATCTCTTCGTAAACTCATTTGTGCGACGCGTTGTCCATTAATTCATTGTGCATTGGGCCGCCAGAGGGCGGTAAGCATGAGGATTCCACTCTCGGGGAATTGAGAAGAAGCAGCAGATGAACGCAAGTGACACTGAAGCGAGCTATTGTGGCCCAACATTCGCCTCGGAAGAAGGAAAATCTGCGGATGTCAGTCTGCTGCTCTGGCCGATCCTTGTTATCTTCTTCTTGGCGGTGTTTTAAATTCGTAGCGTCGCCAGCGCGTTCGCCGCGACGTTCCCGCGAATGCAACTTTTTAATTTCATTCAAGGAAGTATTATCATCAACTTGCTTCGTTGATGTTTTTGTTTTGCTGCGAGCATTTGCGTTTTTTCGCTGTTCCTGCTGTCCTGATGTCCTTTGCGCGGAAGAGACAAGAAAACAAAAAGCGCCTCGCTCTTGTTGGCCATTTGTTGTGCATTAATATTTTAAATTTATCTAATTTTGCTTTTGTGTTGCTCGCAATGTAGCTCTGCCTGTCCCTCTGTTCGCCGCACGCGCTGTGCTGCCGAGGCCTGGCCCCGCCACGAGCAGCCCCTTTGTTGCAGCGTAAAAGGATGAAGGCCGGCTTAGCTCGGCTTATGTTCCCGTCGCGCCGCGTCGTTCGTGTCTGCGTTCTTTGCGGTTGCCACTCTTTCTATTTTAATTTCTTCGCTGTACGACGTGGCAGCGTCTATTATTACATTTCTGTGGCAAAGACTTTGTGACTGGGCGCCGCGACGCCTCACCCAGAGAAAGACCTGCTTCTTCCTCCTTCCTCCTTCCGGCCGGGCGAGCGCACTACCCACGGAATCCTTCACTCTGATGAAATACAATAAAGTGCCAGCACTGGCTGCCATCTTTTCAAATGCACTGGCAGCATTCCGGCGGCGGCGGCGGAGGACATTCTCGCCGAGGACGGACAGTCAGCGCATTACACTTCGCAAGTAAATAAAATTACAGATTATCCCAAAAGCATCTGCGCTTTTTGTGCGCTTTTGGACAAATGGCGAGGAAACTCTGAAAACATTCGCTTTGTAGTTTACGGCAAAGGCATGAGGAACGCAGCGTGGCTGATGAATCCGGCGAACTTGCGAACTTGCCGGGCAGAAAGAGCTTTTCGCAGGAACTCATTTCATTCTCGAAGTGAGTCGCTTTCTTTTCCTTTGGCCCCATTTTTTGCAATTTAGTAAATTGAAAGGAACACGAAGTTGGCGGCGGTGTTTTGGGTCTGATAAATAAATAACAAACAAGCTGTGTGCTTACATACATTTCCCCCCCCTTACGCCCCCTTCCGCCATCAACAGTCGGCAATTATGCAGCAATCAATATCAATCGATGTTGCAATTAAAGCAGCAGCAGCAGCAGCAGCAGCGGTTAACGCAATAATAATGGCTCGAACACGGCAACACGACAACGACACGCCAAATACGCAAGTTTGTTAATTGGCAAGAGTTTCTGAGTGAGCGCTGCACACAGACTCACGTACTCACTCAGTCGAACGGCCTAACGGTCTAACGGTTCGTTCGTCTCATTGTTGCTGTATAAACTGGCGGCGACGCGTCGTGACGCGACGCGACGGCAACCGGATTAAGTCAGATAATTCAATTCGAAGGCCGTACGTACACTAATTGTAGTCGTTGTTGTTGTTGCCATTGTATTTGTTTTGAATTCTGGCCTTCTCTTTTATCCCTTTTACCCCATTGCGTGAAAGCAAAACTCGCATGCGATATATTTTGAGGAATGTGGTTTGGGAGATGCCATGCCTTAAGATTAGACCGATTTTTTTTTATGTGCGGAAAGACAGACCGTTTCGGCAAACAGTGTTTTTTTTTAAAGATTCTTTACAAAGATTTTTCGTGGTAAATTTTGAAAATCCCCTGGATTTTTGCCATTTCTGCGCACTTTTTGCTGCCTTACGCCAATCCTTCGGTATTTCTTAGCTCTAAACAATTCTGTTTATCACAATTCTCACAGTCTGGCAGCACTGTTGGCACCACTGTGTGTGTGTGTGTGTGTGCACACAAACACACACCTCATTGAGCAATAACGATTGCGATAATGGCGACGTTTGTGGGCGCGTGTCGTGCCGCACTGAAGAGGTTTAGTGGTGTAGACATACACAAATTAATTGATCTCGACAAAGGCGTTATCAACAGCGCCTCCAAAGGGTCCAACGGGAGGGACGGGGGGGGGGGGGGGGATGAGATTGATCTGCGTGTGATGGTCATTGATGTGAGTTTCTTAATCGATAATATCCGGAATCTTGTATTTCAGCTACAAAGAGCCGACGGCGAGCTGTCCTCTAGTAATAATTACTTTGGTAATCGCGTCTTTATCTAAACGCTAACTGAAAACCAAGCGTTCAACGCAACCGGTTCTAAAGTTAACTCCGTTAACTTTTTCAGGGTATCTCGTCTCCATTGAAAAGTGTGCCTTGTCTTCGAATCTCGTCTCAGACTGAACGAATTTGAGACTAAAAGAATCGAGAAAGTTTTAAAATCTCGTGCTCATCAGTAAAATTTTATTGTTCTTGATTTTGAGATAAGCAGGGAGCAACCAGCCCCCCCTTCTCCACTCAACCCAGCCCACTTTTCCACTCTTACAATGCTTTCCAATAAATCCAGAAGACAATTCATAAAACAGCGAGCGCTATATTAGTTTTCTTGAATTGTTTTAATTTCGTCCAAACAATCGACAAAGGACGGCGCGCAGGAGTCAGTCCAACTCGCCAAGGAAAACTTTTCGAATTGAAGACAACGACAAAAACAAAAAACAAAAGCAAAAAGTAATCGCGAATCACGCGCCAAACACGAATCAGAAGAAGTTAAGTCGACGCAATTGAACGCTTGTAATCTGAACGCGGTAAATGAGACTCGCTGGCAATCATAAAACTATAATTGCACGGTATGTTTAGAGGGGGAGGGGCAGGGGGGGGGGGTCAGGGTACGATGCTAATTATAATTTCACAAAAGAAAAGCTTCGGCAGCTACGCTTCTAGCGGCGCGCTTTCATGGAAACATTGGCGTAATGAAATCGGTGTAAATTTGTTGAGTTACTTCGTAAAATTGTTAGGACATAGTTGTCGACAGGGAGGAGGGAGGAGGGGACGGGCAGCGGGGCGAACGGCCAGCCCAGAAGACTGAGACAGAGAAATGAATAGCTATGCGAAAGATTAAATTCCAAATTTAACAATTGCACACGCACAACAATCAAGACAACTCAATTGAGATCCAAATTAAACGTTCAACAACACGACAACCGATGCCGATGACCGTTGTCAGGAATGTCAATTCAATTAAGGCCTCTCTCAGGGTTCTCTCTCTTGATGCCCAGCAAGCGCCTGCGAAGCCCCTGGAAAGCCCCGAAACGACTGAATGCGAGCAAATACAATTTTCGCAAATATTCTGAGTGCATTCTGTGAACTGCACGAATTAAGCATTCACTTAGTACAGGCCGTCTTAAGTGCATGCTGCCAAACGGGCACCACTCACACATGCCGGTCTTCCCCCTCCTTCCCCCGACAGCTTCCCGCTTGTTAACAATTGGCGGCAGTTTCGAGAGGTTGTTGTTGAATTGTTAAATTCTTGCAATGCTCGTGCATTCCCGACTCTCTGCTTAAGTGCGAGAGATCGCTGGCTGGTCCCAACTTAAGCGCCAGCCGACAGCAGTTAATTCGTCATATTTATCCTCGCTTCACAGCGCACAGCACCGGGCGCGCCCCCCGTTTTCGGCGGCACACTTCGCAGGCTGGCCGACCGGCCGGATGCAACAGACAGTTTATTCTCTACATTCGTTTGCTCCGAAGCGAAGTTCGCGCTGATGTCTGCCAGCGCTTGTCTGCCACGGAGACCAAGAAGACTATGAAGAATGTGTATCGCTCGATCGCTCTGCGAACTCATCACGCCGTTGAAGCCTCTCAACAATATATCAATCATGTTGAGGAGCGTCTACAAAAACTGTACAAAAATTCAATTGGTTGCAGGGAAAGCCAGGAGAAGGGGGGCGTTGGGGGGCGGAGGGGTTTGTTTGTAAACAGACAGGCAAACAGGAGCGTGGGGTTGGCGGTGAAGAGCTCAGCATGCCGTCGGCCCGATTCGCCCCAGCTGCCTTCGTAGGCGAAGCGAAGAATTTCTCCAACACTTTGTCTGGTTGCCATCGAGAAGAAGAAGAAGAAGAAGAAGAAGAAGAAGAAGAAGAAGAAGAAGAAGAAGAAGAAGAAGAAGAAGAAGAAGAAGAAGAAGCACTTACTGCTCTTGCTGTGTGCTGAGTACTCACTCGCAAGACCTCAGCGCTCAAGGAATGAAGGGTGATTGAAGAGGGGGAGGGGGAGGGGGAGGGGGTGGTGGGTAGATTGGGGTTTACGCAAATGGTCTGCCGTTCATTCGGCGATTTCGAAACGACTCTCAATCCATGCCTCTTCAGCACACTCCCTTCAAAACACTTCCCGGCGGCTGGACGTGCCGCTCTCGATTCGTCAAAGTAAAAGACGTCTAATTATTTTAGATTAAATTAAATAATAACACGCTTTGCAGCCCCCCGCCCGGCCCGACCCGCCCCGGCGACCGCACCGTCTGCAAGTAGTTACCATTGGCAACGCAGCGGCACCAGAAAAATTTAGCAAATTGAGCCGCGCTCCACAACGTGACTTCATTTGCATAAATTTACGCGAAAGTGGTGCCTCAGTGCAGTGTGGGCGCCGGGCGGACCATGGCGAAAATTGAAATTGTAAGTCAATACTAAGCGCAGTGAATTATTCCGTAATCTATTTGACGGAATTGGGCGGACGTGGTTCGCGACGGTTCCCAGCGACTGCGGCAGTCAACTGCAGTGTCGCAGAGTCAGAAGCCGGCTGCAGAGGTGCAGCACGTGTGCAGCCTGGTGCGAGCTGCACGCTTGGCACCAAAAGTATGTAAAACACTTCGCGGCACAACTTAATGAAGAAACTTCTTCCGTTACCTGGCTGCATTTGAAGAGGGCGTGGCGTTGGGAGGGGTCGCGGCAGGGCGGTACTTGTTATTAGTTAAGTCTTCAAAGTTTTAGCCCTTTTAATTTTTGAAATGGTTCGTCAAAAGTTGCGGCGCAAGCTACGTGATGTTCTTTCCTGTAATTTGCTTTTTGAAAGGCGTGAAGACGTTTGGGCGCTTCAATTCTTTAACCCTTCGGTTAAGTCGGCTTAGTATACGATTCTCCTCCGACCATTTTCAAAAGCTTTCGTCTCTTCAAAAAATATCCAAGCATAAAAAGGTCACCCACACCGTTGGGTGGGTGTCGGTAGAAGGAAGGTTTACCAGCAATTTCTCAAGGGTTGAAAGATTATGTTCGGGAAAACTGTAATTTAAAAAGATTATTCCGCAGATTTAGTGTTTGTAAGCCTTTCGGTAATGGCTGGACCTGAACTGGGTTGAGGTTCCGCAGTCCCAAGCAACTAAAATCAGTTGGAAAAGGATGCAAAATTTTGACACTGCCTTGCAAAATTCGACACTAATGTGATATCAAAGAACAATCGACGGAAAACCGTTCGCCACGCAAGAGATCCGCTTTAAAGAATCTTGACAAAGAAGATGAAGAAAGACGATGATTAATCGCTGCGATGATCATCTTTAGGATGAATTCATTTGCCTTGAATAACGAAGTTGTCTTGCAAAAAAACTCCTTTAATGGAAACGAATTGCAAAAAGAATAAAAGTTCTCGACAGCAATCAACCATGAAGTGCTCCTTAAAGGAGAGAGAAAAAGGGAGAGAGAGAAGTGGAGGGAGAGAAAGAGAGAGAGAGAGGGAGACAGAGAGGGGGGGGAAAGGTAAAAGGGGATCGTTTGTCACCGCAACAATACTACGACGCTTCTCCCTGATCGTGACCTTTTCTTCGAACTAGCATTGTCTGGTGGTTCGAGGTTAGCGACCGGGGGCAAAAGGGCCAAAAGTTTCTCATTGAGTTTTTCGCTGTGCTCCCGGGAGAGTCGTCGTAAATACTTCGTCTGAGGCGTACCTATGTCAAAGGCAAACCACGGTCGTATAACTTTAACACCGTCAATAATTCCAATTCAAACGGCACCGTTTTGGGTAGCTTTCACCCTTCATTTTGGGGTGACGCTGCGCAGGACTCCGAAGAGCGTTAGAAGTCGAAGCATAATAAATAGCGCCGATAAATCATAATATCGTGGCTTGAAAGATGATAACCGGAAAGTCCTTTCGATTTCTTTGGCAACGGCAAAAGATTAAAAGGAGTTAGGTACTTAACAACAACAACAACAGCAACAGAAACAACAACAACAACAACAACAACAACAACAGCAACAGAAACAGCGCCGCCTCGGTTATTATGTTACTGTTGCTGTAGTTATTGTTGTTATTGTTGTTGTCGTTGTTGCAAAAACGCCGATAATGCACTAACAACGAAACAAACAACCGAACGAAAACAACAACAACAACAACAACAACAAAATAACAACCCAACAACGGCAAGCCAAATTAAACCGAAACAGCAACGAACGTTTCCGCTTCCGCTTGAGTTTATATTAGTTTTTGCTCGTTAGCGAATTTCGAAGCAGCAACTCGTTAGGTAACAAAGGGTTGCTGTTCGGGAGGGAGGAAAGGGGGCGACAAGGTCGACGGTAGCGGCAGCGGGAACCCCAAAAACCCTTCCGTCGTGCGGTTTCTGGGTGCACGAAAGACTTAGCGCGGTTGAAAGAAAAGTATCGGTAATGTTTGTGAGAAAGAGGTCCGATGTTGTTGTTGTTGTTGTTGTTGTTGTTGTTGTTGTTGTTGTTGTTGTCTCAGTATATGCAGTGTAGTGGATTTATGGTAGTTGTTTTCGTTACAACTTTATAAACCAACAAAAATTAACACCAGAAACCCGAAACAGCACCGAACCCGCAGCGGCGGCAGCAGCAACAAGGACGACTCGCTCACCAGCACGACTTCAGCTCCTGCAGTGTCGAGTCTCGAGTTACTGCCGTTTGCTGCTGCTGCTGCTGCTGCTGCTGCTGCTGCTGCTGCTGCTGCTGCTGCTGCTACTGATGTGCATCAAAGTGAAAATGATTGATTCGAGTTTAAAATTCTGTGTTTACATGTGTACCTACGTGTGTGCGTACCGGTGTTTGTGTGTTGGTGTGTGTGTGTGTGAGCAAATTAAGCACAGATGCGCTTCAGCGTCTCGTATTTACACCAACAACTAACAAATAATGTTGCCAACGTCCATCCATTCATCCGGCAGCGTGTATTGGAGACCTGTCGCAACGGAGCGCCGGAGGACGTGCCCCCGCCCTAACGCGCCATCGATCCGGCAGCACTCTCGGCACGCCCCGCAGCCGCCGCCACTCTCTCTCTCTCTACCTCTTTTAGCTGCTCTTACTAATACCAGAAATAATTACACAAGTGAATTTATGTTGGTGCAAGGAAAATAAATGCTGCTTCATGCTGCTGTTCATGCTCCCCTCACGCTGCACACCGCTCCACACCGCACCCCGCTCTTCAGTGCAGCGCACAACTTAGCACAAGCGAGAGATTTATTCTGCTTAACGGCTGCCGGGACGCGTGCGGTGCAGTAGTTTCTTCGGTGCCAACAACTTTTCACTTCTACATCTTGGATTAAAATTTTTACTCGTGTGTGTGTGTGTGTGTGTGTGTGTGTGTGTAATTATTTGTATGGATGGCTGTGCTTTTGCGAACGTCTTGGCTGGCATTGAAGAGCAGCGAACGTCATGACTTCTACTCTCCACAACCATCGAGTGCTCTGGCATGGCGTTCGCTCTTGTCAATCTGAGCCGTTCTCTGTCGACTTCATTGTATTTAACACTCTCACCCAACACCCAACAGCCCCACGCGAACTGCAACCCCCCCTTTCTCACCCTCACCTTCTTACCACTCACCCTGGCTGCTGCTGCTGGCATTCATTTCGTGGCTTGATTACTTAAACGTCTCAGTTCGCGAACTGAGAACTTCTCGCATGAAAAACATTTCTTCAGTCTGTCGGCTGTGATTGTCGTTGTTGTTGTTGTTGTTGTTGCTGTTGTTGTTGTCGTTGTTGCAGTTGATGTCAACATTTGCTCAGATGTTGTTGAATGGCAGAAAATGAAATTTCATTTCATTTATGCTTCAAATTAATTAGCGTCTGAAAGAAGAAGTACCCAGAACTCGAAATGCCGAGAGAGCCCTTGCTTTCGAAGGAGAGCAACCAGGTTCTTGTCTGCAGCCGACTAGCGATAACTACAACAACATTTATTAGTATATCGTGAGAGAATTTATAAGGCTTTTATCCGAGAGTTTTTTTATTTTCGGCTTTTATACGCTGGAGAAGGCTTTACGAAGACCTCGCTCGAGATTGATCGCTCTTAACCCAAACGCAAATTGATCTAATGTAAATTTTTAAGAGAAATGATTCAAGAGAGAGAGTATTTAAACTTCAATTTGTGAATTGTGGCCGCTTGCAACCGCTTCTCTCAGCAACTGAAGTGGTGTGTAAGCCTCTCTAAATTCACATTGTAACCAGCAGCGCGCTTCGGGTGTACGTTCAGTCATAATCTAGCGCCCTGCATTATGGTTTGGGATTTTTATAAACCACCTTAGTTTTCTGTTGTTATATTTTTTGTTTTTCGTGTATTAAATTTTCTGTTAAAAACACTCTGAGCAGTCTAAAGTTTAGTCGTTCAATGATGACGTATGTACTCGTATGTTTGGATGGATGAAGCACTAAAGGTGGCTTTATTTCTACATTTTTTTGGGTGGATTTCCACCGAAATGTTCGTTGCGGGAACGCATCTGATTCACACTGGCTTGAAAGCGAGCCTGGAGAATGTGGTTGTTCTGTTCCAAATGGTCGTGCGTCGTATGCCCATTGACCTCTGCCGCTCCACGCGTCCTGCTGCATAGCATATCTAATGCAACCGGCTGAACGGCCTTCACCGGCAACGGCTATTTGCCGTTATGCGGCTATTTCATTTTATTTTATTATACATTTTTTTTTTACCCAGATTTCTTCGAGTCGAACTGGGCCTATTTCGCTCGCATCACATCCACAGCCACACGAGCACGTAAATAGATTCCACTCTAATTAGCTGCATGGAACCGCAGCAAAAACCGAAAAAGCGAGAGCATAAGAACGAAATGGATTGCAGTTGCAGCCTGAAAGCGACCCCACTTTCCACGCTTTCCACTCGGTCCGGCGACTGGCCTCAACCCCAGACGAACTCACTTCTTCGACTGTTAAAACTGAAAACACTCGGCTTTATTTTACTTATTTAGTACTTAACTGCGCCACACTACATTCCATCCGTTTTTTTGTTGGCTCCTGTCGGTCTTTGTTTGGCCGAAAGATCGCAAGAGAGCGCAAAACAAAGCGAAAAAGCGAGCACAATGCATGGATACACCACGAGCGGTCGCAGGAGGGCAGCACAGCACGCTCGGTTTTGTTGCTTTGTTTTTCACTTAACATGCATTTTAATAAAATAAAAGAGAAGCCAACAAAAACCAGGGCAGAAGCGCACTCAATTTTTTACGCCATTTTAATTCCACTCTTCACTTGTTTTGTGCTTTCATTTGCATTTGATTAACGCGCTGTTACGCCCCGGCCGCCTGCCGCCTGCCGCCTGCCGCCGCCCGGCAGCCGTCTACCACCGGCCAGCATAGCCGGAGTTTCTCGAGGCGTGGCCAAAGAGAGAGAGCAAGAGAGAGGAAGAGCAAAAAGCAGGAGCCTGCAATTTAACTTTCATAAGGTTGGTTGTCTTTAAGCGATTTTCAGACAATATCTCAGAAGCATCCACGCTGAATTTATTACGTAAGTTTTCGATGTTAAGCGAATGTTTCCGACACATAAAGCCTTTCAAAATCGAATAAGCAAATAACAGAACAGAGAAAATGAATGCAGAAGTTTGAAAGTTTTAAGTTTTCCTCAAAGACTGAATTAGAGAGAGACTGAGAGACACCATTTAGTCTCCTAATTTCTTGCGACTAAAGAAAAATAAAAAACGAATATTACTTTGTAGATATTTAGAAAACTCGACTGGCTTCTATTTTAGGTTTTTCTGGTCTATTTCAGGTTTGAGGAGTTTTTCTTGGAAAACCTTCTCTTCTAAAAACAAACGGGTGCGCCATCTTTTAGGTCGGTATGTAAATATTGAATAACCTTAACATTTTTCAACCGATTGGTTTGATTAAAAACATGTTTTTGAAACGTCAATTCAGTGCAATTTTAGCTATGAATTGCTTCCTAACAAAGAAACGCGCCGAAATAGTGACGCTGTACATTGAAAATATTTTTGCATATCGTCGAAAATCGTCGACGGCCAAAAAGCACCGTCTGACAACACTATTTGTCGTTTGGTATAGAATTTTTTTAAGCACGGGATCGTGAACATACCATTCATCAACGCCCAAGATGTTCCAATAAACTATTTGAAGGTTGAGAGAGTGTGGTTACGAAGAAACCACATGTGCCGTATCGTCACCGCGCTCAGCATTGTGGCGTCAGTGGAACCACTTTGTGGCGCATTTTGAAGGATGATTTGCATTTGTTTCGATATAGAATAAAATTTACTCAAAGAATATGGCGGACAGACGGTCCACGTCGCTTGGAATACGGCCAAACAGTCACATACCGACATAAAAGATGGCGCACACTATACATACGATATATCAAAATGCTTTTAGCGTTCCGGAGACTGTTCTGTTTGCTGTGCCTCAATGTTTCAGTCAGTGTTATCTCGATGACAAAGCGATGCTGCCGCAGTCTTTTGGTATACACTGCGCCTTTTTTGGTGATCCCAGCCAATAACTCCTCCCAAAATTAATCCACTTAAACTGCGAAAACCGCTTAGTGCATCAGCAACAAGAGGCAGCCTTTTGCATAGCAAAAAAATAATCCAATCATATTTCGAGCGACCCCTCCGAAGCCGAAGACTCTCTCTCCAGGCACGGAAAGAGGCGCGCAGAGGTCGGAGTGTTCGCGTGGAATCCGATTAAAGCGTTGTTCACGCAATCGTCTACAACGAGCACAACGTTGCAGAAGACACCAGACGCGAACACATCCCGCCAATAAACCTTAACGGGCACACTCGTCCCCGGTCTCCGGTCTTCGGTTACTTTGTTGCGCTACGCTGTGCTTTCCGTAGCCAAAGTTCTCCACCTCCCGCCTCCGCGCATTTATCCGCCCTCAGAGTTTTTGGGCTGCTGTTGCGCTTCTTCTCTGTTGCTTTTAATTTTCATCATTAATCGATTAGCGCTTTTTGAAATCATTGCTTTCCTTCCAGCGCGCGACCGGAAATCGTGGTCCTCCGTTTGCTGTCGAAAGCGCTCGAAATCTCTCGCAATCCTTAGCCCCGCAGGATTCGGCCCCATTCCACTCGCATGGATTTACGAGACCGCCCGCAGCAGGATGGCAAAGGGTGGCTTGCTGCTCAACAGCAGCAGCAGGAGTACGCTACAAGGGTTGAAATGAATGATAACAACAACAACAACAACAAAGGTCTTAAAGGAATTTATAGCTTCTCTGCGCCTTCATAAATTGTAAGTTTTCAATACATTAGGTGCCCCCAAAAGGAAGCTGTTTCTGGGGACATCCGCACCGTCCTGATGGACATCAACCACCGACGCCACCAGAGCCGCGCGGTTGGTTATTCGGCACTGCTGAACATCAAAATCAACATTCTAAGCTCGGAAGGGCTCGAGGGCGTCGTCGCCTCGGTTTACTCGCAAATAATAATAATGATAATAATTGTAGATGTTTTCACAACTAACTCTTTAGCAATTTGCTGGCTGAGCTGTCTCCGGCGCGGAAAGGAAAGCACCTCGAAGAAGAGAAGAGACGCCGACTTGAAGGGACTGAATGTACTCGTAGCGGAAACTGTATTTTTGCATCTGCTCGAATTTGTTTATCAGCTCAGCTCAGCTTCTGCTCTTCTTCAGCTCATTTACATAATTCTCTTCGCAACTTGGAACGTACCGCACGGTACCCTACGCCGATGGCGGTTGCGGCCCGAAAGCGGCAAAAAAGTGAGCATCCTTCAATTGTCTTGGCCAATTTCAATTTTTCGGCATACAATTAAATTATTCATGAACTCTTCGAGCCGGTCTACGAAAGCGGAATTTGTCAATTGTTCGGAGAGCGACGCCCATGTCGCCTCGCCTCGAAGCTAAATGTCATTTTAATGGCATTATTGGCCGACGATTCTGAAGAAATCTGCCCGCAAATTTATTCAATTTCACCCCTTTTTTGCGGCGTTCTTACTCACGGCTTTTGCTATTTCTACAGTCGTTTGCAAGGATTATGGAATGCTTAAATTAATTTAGCATTTTATTGAAAACATTCGAGCACAATTCATCTGCCAGACGAACACAAAGGCGAACATAACATTTTAGTGCTGCCCGGGTGCTTCACCGAGCCGTTGAAGCCGTTGATTGCGTAATCGCATCATTTTCGTGTTAACAAGAATAGCTTGATTTAATTCGGCTCGACGCCATCCAGCGCATTACTCAGTCATTAAACGGAATCGATTCACAAACACACGCACACCCGCGCCACACACACAGCCACACACAGTCTGTGCAATTCTGGCAGTCGAACACAATGGCGTTCGTCATCGTGACGAAAGGTTAAACTAATAAAGCTGTCATTGTTATTTTTCGAAGGTCCTTGGAGTACGTCAACAAATTCAATATCTATGACACAGTACACAGAAACCAAGCACGCACACGAATGCACACACACACACACACACACACATCGAAGTTTGTATGTGCATATTTATGTATCTGTGTTGTAAGGATGCGGCAGTTGTCAAGAACTTCATAGAGGAAAGGCTTCGTATTGGCTTATCATGACTTTGACAAGATGTCAGTCATTGAAGTTATCGTGCCCTACGAGTCCGTTGGCCGTTGGAGTTACAAAGGTACATGTGTACATATATTTAAAAAATAACGAGCGGCGGGAAGCTGTGTATCCTTTTGGCAACGCAACGCAACGCAACGCAACGCAGCATTTTATCGAGTTGCAAAAAGCTGTCTTTTTCGGGGTAGCTCTAGCTCCAGAAAGGGTTAGGCGGGGAAGAGCCAGTCACGGCGTGTGCAAATGGGCCCCAGCTGGCCACACTGGCACTTCGCACTCTTCGCACTCTGACTGCTGCCAATGGCTTCTTTCCTGCCTCTTCACAGCAACTATGAGAGAGCCACATGTGAACGTCCGGAAAATTCGTTGGGCCGAGCCAACGGAAGCAGCTCGTAAGACCGATAGAACCGAAAGTACCAAAACTTTCCAAGAGTGCTTCACTCGCCGACAGGCTCGACAGGATGATACTTGCCGACTGTTTGTTTAAGAGCACTAATTGCAGTAAAGTTATTTAATTTACAGGTAAACAGGCCTCTTCACAGGTCCTACGAACTACTTTGAAAGTGCTACATTGGTCTACTATTTTAACGCGGCATAAAATGGTTCAGGCTAGGGCGGTACACTAGTGGGCAGAGGTAAGTCAATTGGGCCAAGTGTTATGGATTCACACTCAAAAGGCTTCATTGTCGTCAATGATGATTTACGGGGAAGGCTCTCTGGATACTTTGAGACTACTTTGAGACCACTTTGAGACCATTTTAAGACCACTTTGACACCAATTTAAAAGGTTTCATAAGCTTATCTTAATTTATACCCTTATCCCAGGGACCAAACGGACAACCATACCTTCAGATTTAGCTAACTTCTGGACTTTCTGGAAACTACTTCTAAAAATATGGACTCATCTCAGTATTAGAGAGTATTTTTGGTATTAAAAGGAGAGCTTTTCGGAATACTTCTTAAACTTGAATGTCTTTACTTTAAAGCTATTTTAGATGTCATTATCATCAGAGAGACGTGGAGAGAGAAGACGTTACAATATCGTGCAAATGTTTCTTTTTCAAGTCAAGCCAAATAAAGTTCTCTTCACGGTTTTCGCCTTGATTTTAGTACACAGTAAAAATGTACCTTTTCTTTGTTCAGATCTGTTACAACCGATGTCATCATTAACCGCAGCAACAACAAAACTAGCAATTTTGCTTGGCAGCAAAGGCCGGCTTTCGGAGGAAGTGTTGTTAACGAAACAGTTGCGACCGTCAAGTTTCTTAACCCTTCGAGAGATATTTTTAAATGAAAAAAACAAAAAAAACATATTTTTATAATTTAAACTTTAATCTTAAGTTTAAACTTTAAATTTTAACTTGAATCCTTTCGAAAAGTATAAAAAAATTAAAAAGATAAAACCATAAAAAATCAAAAAAATTAAAAAAATTAAAAAATTAAAAAAATTAAAAAAAAATCTAAAATTAAAAATTAAAAATAAAAAAAAACTGACCAGTTGAGCGAGGGTTAATGCAGAGGAAACGAACAAACAACACTCCGTGCGTCAGAAATCTGTTGCGCTGAGCGTCTCCGTGAGCAGGAATGTGGGGACGTCGACAAAGGGAGGCATGGAAGAGGAGGAGAACACTGGCACAAATACTCGTACATATTCTTTATCATGATGTGTCGTCGTCGTCCGTAGGGCGACAGTGGAATGCGCCCCGGGCACAGAAAACAATGTGAGAAAATGACAAAACTTAAGGAGCAAACTTAATGTAATGCTGCCAGACCATGATGGAGCTTTTCAAAGCTGGAATGGCAACATTGCCGACTTTGAAGTTGTCTGAAAATTTAAACATACTCCGATTTAGAATCAGGAGCACCACAAAAGAGCAAAAAACAGCGATTCGAAATTCTCAATTCCTTTGAAGGTAAAAGCATCTGAAGAAGTGGCGACCGCTTGGACGAAAAAGGGCGGGAAGAGAGTGGAATAAAAACTAAATTAACTTCATACCAGAAATATGTGGTCCAATAAATGAAAGGCAGGGAAATCGGTCTCAATCAGCACAATACAGCCACATGACCTCAGGCCAAAAGAGGACGCCCTTCCGCAAAGAGCAGCAAATTCAAAAAACACTGGAGGACCTTTAAAGGTAAAGAGGACCTTTTAAAGCAGGACCTATCTACGTTTCGACTTAATGCATTAGGCAGAGACTCGCGCCGCGCAATTAAGAGCACCAGCCGCGCTGTGCTTCCTTTTCGATTTACAAAACGTTGATGATGATGATGACGATAATGATTTGTAAATCATCGGTACAGTCATGCTACATGCAGTCACAAATCGTATCAATTCACTTCCACTCTAATACGCTTTACATATTGCATGTCATTAAAATTCGGAAGTCATGTGTGTAAAGTTGTCACCGAGGAGGACCTCAAGGATAGCGCATTGGAGTTTTGCTCTGCCTCCGTCTCCGTCTCTGTCTCTGTCTCTGTCTCTGTACTGCTGCAGTTTCCGGTAATAGGTTTAGGTCCTCAAACGCGTTTGCCACACCTCGAGTAGTACAAAATAAACCATATTTTTGTGTAAATGCTATTTTTCGAAATACAAAATATTCGTATATTATAATATAAAGTGAAAATTAAATTGAGTTTTAATAAGAAGCGAGCTATTTTTTTGCGAAAGTGTTAATTTTTTACATTAAAAAATTAAACTTGCGCGAGATTCTTGAATACGCCAACCGTTTTGACCGACAAAACAAAAGAAGAGTCTTCCAGACAAAGGCGTTTGACTTGAAAATCCACCACTTTTCGAGTTTTCGATCTATTCAATATTCACCATCGTGAGCTCAAAATAACGCTTAATTATGTTGGTTTTTTCGTGGAGGACGCGACTGTATTTTCGATGTTACTTCAGCTTCAGACGCAGTTTATTGTCTTCGGCGAAGAAAGCAAAGAGCTTCCTTTTCCTTCCTCGAAATGGTTCTATCCTGCTGCGAGCTTCTGACCGCAGCGCGAGTCCGAGTGGGTCGAAGGCACGCGTTTATTTAGTGATCATTGTCGATATCTGACAAAGCGCACTGCCCGGATTCAGCGAACAGAGAAGTCCGGGGAATGTTGCCATGCAGTTCGAGCGCTCTGCGGTCCAACCACCAAATAATAGTACTCGCAATAATCATTAAAATAATAATTTCAAGCTGAGAGAGCGAGCGCGAAGCTCTGGGTGGGCGCATGTATGCATGCGTTGCATTGAAAGCGTGGGCGCGGTTGGGCCACTATTGCCGCACTGATTCGCATCGCCAACAGCTTCGACCTTATACTTTTCCGTTCCTTCAAAGGCCGGCGTAAAAGCGCCCACGTATGTACAATACTACTATGTGTGTGTATACGTGTTGCCGTAGTGTTTGTGCGGTGCAGTATCGCAGTTCCAGCCATACCTACACACCTACACACATACATACTCGTACACAAGTAATCCAATTCGAAATTCGCGCCATGGCCTGCATGGCTTCACAAAGGCTCCAGCATCGCGCTTTTGGCCAGTTCAGCCAGTTCCGATTGCGCTGTTTGCGCTGTTTATTTTTATTGCGAATACTGCAGTTCCATTCACGGTAACTGCTGTTAACCCAAAGCCGAACTGGCTGCAAAAAGCGAAACTTGAGAGCCGCGATTGTTTTTTTTTTAGCACTTTATTTTAATTAAAGAGTAACACCAACAACCAGTTAACTTTTAATGCACCGTTTAGTGGTTACGCCGTGGAGTTACTGAACCATACAAAGTGTTGCGGCATGAGGGAGAAGACCCCCCCCCACCCCTTCCCCTCCTGTTTTTTCGTGAAGAGAGTAGCATCATCAGCTTAAGAATCTGTCTGTCTCCGAAAGGTATCAAAAATGTCAATTGTAAGCCAGAAAAAGGATTTCAGCAGACATATTTGTAACCTTATTCTTCCGGTCCAAAGTGTCCCCAGAGTGCTCGAAGTGCTCTATAAACTTACTTACTTTTTACCTGGCTCGTAAAGATTTCAGAATGGATAAAAACTTTTAAAGGAGTTCAATTTGGCTGTAGTGTGTGTGTGTGTGTGTAGTGGTTGCACACCTGCTTTCAGCAGCTGTATTCTATGCATTCCACCTTCCACAATCCATTCTTCTTCTATTCACTTCAGCGGCAGGGAACACTTCCTGCAATATTTTACTGTTTTCCTTCCTGTCCGTCCTTCCGATCCCCAGAGACAAATACAACAAACAGAAGGCGAAAAAATCGATGAGTGCTCAATTCGCAAAAGGGTCTTCTTTAGCCCTTGGTGGGCGTCTTCTTTCTGCGCAGCATTAGAAAGGTACGACGTAAGGTCTTCGGAAATAGTCATTTGCAGTTAACCAAAAAAAAAGGATGTTGAAGTCAGCTTAACAGCGAGTATATTTTACCGTTTATATCTTTACTTGTTCTTCTTTTTTGCCCTTCTTCGGAAAAAGGGGAACTCGCCGCCCTTACGCTGGCAGCCGTCGCAGCTCTTTTCATTTTGTGACCTGATGCTTTTATGATTTTGCTGAGGGCTCTTCTTACGGAAATCTGCATAAGATTTGTGGAAATTCTGTAACGTAAAGCTCTTCGCGGTTGAATTTTGGAATCATCTGAAAGGTTTCTGCAACGTTTCTTAATATTTTAAAACGTTTAATATTATTAATATCTTAATATTACCGACATGCCACAACATATCAAGATGGCGCACCCGTTACATAACTATATGTATATAATATATACGTATGTTATTGTATGTAACAGCCCAAAGCATGCTATTAAAAGATTTAACAGTGCTTAATTTTTAAATATTTTAAAAAAAATTTTTTTTTTTTTAAGCCGCAAAAACCTTACTAAAATTGAAAAAAAAAAAAAAAATATGATGGAAATAATTCTCTCGCTAGAGAGAATAAACAGAGCGGATAATTGATTCGCTTTCAAAAATTATTCACTAACAAAGCGATCGTTACTGTAATTTGTAGAGTTTAAAAAAAAATGGTATTGAACAAAACTGAATTATTTAGTGCTCGGTTGATTCCATCGCAGATTAATGTAAAATTTCAACAAATCGGCTTTACTCCGAAAGCCATAGTCATCGTTAACGGCAACGTCATCATGACGTTTAAATTACTCGGAGTGACCATTCGTATAAACATGCCCGCAGCGGAGAGAATCGATTGAACAAAAAAGGCGGATTTCCATGAAACTTTCTTCAAGCATGGCGAAGCTTTTCAGAATTTCAAAACGGAAATACATGAACACATACATACATATATATTCTTCGGTATATTGCCACGATTACGACTTAATAGAAAATATCGAAAATGGAGTCACAAACTTGTTTTTCCATCCGAAAATATACAGAGCGCTTGTAAATCGTGGTTGGCTGGTTTATCGCACCAGAACGTACACTTGTAGCGGCGCCCCTGAAAGCGTCTGTTGAGTTTTGCCGCTGGACCACTTCAACGGCGTTGACGGCGGTGCCGTCGCGGTGATGTCAAGCGAGTGCAAGTCCAAAGCCGAATTGCGTTGATTTCAGTTGGGCAGCATTTAAAACGGAGCTGACCGGAAAACAAACAGCAACAGAAACGAACCGACTAAACCCAACAAAATTAAATAATTTGCACACTTCGCACACACGCCGGCGCTGGCGAAGGACAGCAAAGAGTGTCCGCAAAAAGCGCACGACAATTGCGGGCGGTGTTGACTGCTGCACGCCGAGCAATAAAAAAGGAAGCCGGACAGATTGCAAGCGGCGCGGCGCGGGCAATGGTCGATCACTTTCCTTTGCCGACCTTTTGCCGTTGCCAACAAAAGCAGCAGCCAAAACGTGGCTCAAATGCTGCAAAGAGCAAGCGAGCGGTTGTTGTTGTTGTTGCACAAAACAGCAGCAACAAACAACACAACCGCACAAGCCCACAAAAGCAGCTAACAAACAAACGACTACAATGACAGTGAGGACGACAACGGCAACGACAACAAAAGCAAAGCAATGCAAAGCGAAAAAAAAACTAAAATGGAAAACCATTTTTCTTGCTTTTCATTTCACATCAGAAGAAAAGTTTACATTTCATTGCTCAATTTGGAATTCGGCAGAGTTGAGGGAGGGGCCAGGGGGAGGGGGAGGGGGAGGGGAAGAAGTGGAAGAGGCGTTTTGCCATTACTGGTGGTTGCGGATCTGCTTGTTGGCGACACAAACTCGTCAGACAGCAAGTTTTGTTGCCTCAAAGGGGGCGGAATGGGACGAAGGGGGGCGAAACGGGACGAAGGGGGCGAAACGGGACGAATGGGACGAACAACAGGCGAAAGCGGACGAACAACTGTAATGGCGAACAAATCGACTAATCGGTCGCCCGACAGACCAACGATCCAACGACCCAACGACCGACCGACCGATGGGACCCGAAAATGGGAATTGCTTAAAGTTTTCCTGGCAAACTCCAAGCAGGAAGATATAACTAACCCAGACCATCCCTTTTCCCATGCTTTCTTTTATAAATCATATGAGATATAGTACGAGTGTATATAGTGGTCTGCCGTGATCTATTTTGTTTAGCACAAGCAGAGCCTAAAGATTCGCTCTGACCAAATCCCAAGCGGCACTAGATCTAGATGTTCCTTCAATGAGCCTCCCTGTGTTTTCTTGTACACAAATTTCTTCTTTATAATAATTCGATGAATGCGCAGAAAGATGCTATAATTTATAACGCAATTGAAAACACATTAAGTAAATAACACCGAATACGGTTATCGGATTTGATTTTGAGGGGGACTGCTTTACCGGATTTTGAATAGAGCCTTCAAAAAAGAGAGTGTGCGTTATGTGCCTCAATTTGATGCTCTTAACTTACTTTTAATTCAGGCTTATGCTACGAGTGTACTCATTTCTACGTATTATGTACATACGAGTACACTTTTATCGCAACAATGTTACGTAAGTCGCATTTCAGCACGAGTTACGATACCGATACCGATACCGAAACTCGGCAGTGGCCCAGTTTTGTGTCTTGAAGAGACATACATATGTATATATATTCCTTTCGGCATTTCAGAGGATTTGCAACGGTTGTTGCAAACATCACTTCGTTAAGCGATGAGTGCCTGACTTGTGCCTTGCAAGAAACGACGAAGGGTCTCGTGGATGTCGCAGGACATCGATACGGTATTCAGTACAGTCGGTACTCATCTCTCTGCGGGCAGGACCTGACGAAATTGTTTGTTTGTGTTGTTTGAGTGTTGCTCAATCTGTAATTCTTGTGCTTGTGCTCTTCTCAGGCAGGCGTTTTTGGCAACCATTCCACCGTCCCTCTCACACGCTGCGCTTCCTCCTCGCATCCTCGCCTCGCCTCATGCATCCTTGCGCATCATATTACAATATACCAAGCAGCAGCAGGACGGGCAGCCGCATCCGTGACGGCATGAGCGGAATCGATTCACTTCAACTGAGTGTTGTTTGCGCTTGTTGTTACTGTTGTTGTTGTTGTTGTTACTTTTGCTGTTGTTGCTGTTGTTGTCGTATTTCGTATTCGTTTTTTATGCCGTTGCCGGAACGTGTTGACTTTTTGTTGCATTTTCATGGCATTTGATGAGCCTAACGTTTGCCTACGTGGCTTGGCTTTTACGCCTGACCGGCGAAGCGCTAGCGTGCTTCATGCATGCCCATCGAAGGAAGGTGCTCAGTCCAAGGACATTCTGCAGAGAAGTTGGCGGGGCGCTTGGGTGGTTTGATCGCCAGACAGTTTCTATTTCCATTTTTAGAGCATTTTCTTGCAGCTTTTTTAATGGTTGCGTGCTCGGCGGACGTGCCAGGACTCTTTCGATTTGGGCCGTGTTTGTGGGCACCACTCCGCGGAACAGAGTCTTCTGCCTGGTCTCTAATGTATTGCTTCATTTGCAAACGTGACAGACGTTCGTTTGTCATTTCCAGCGCTGATGTGCGCAACAAACAAAATTTCAGCCAAACCTGAAACATTTCAGTCCGTAGAGGACCGCATTTGAAGACCGGGCTGCTTTGCTGCGAACAATTAACTCAAGTAAGAAGCGGTGTAAAAAAGTATTGTTTGCTCTCAAAACGCAAATTGAATTCCAAGTGCCGAGACCTGGTCGTGGTGCGTCCTCCGTTTGCACCTTCTGACCGTTTCACTTTTCGTAACGAACTCTTTCAGATATTTGCAAAGTTTTACATACAAATTTGATTATGCCGAACCGAGCTGAGCTGGGCTGCGCTCGGAGGGGTGGGCTCAGCAGGGAAAATATGCTGCTCGCCAGATGAAGGCAGCTGAAATGCGAGACCGAAGAGCACTAACGAGCACAACAAACTCAACAAACTCAACAGCAAAAAGGACGAGTATAATGCGACTACTTAAGCTGCATTTAAGTACTTGACAGGACTCCGACTCAGACTCAGCCTCAGACTCAGGCAAGAAATATTTAATGCGAAAAGAGTACATCCCGCGACGAGAGTAGAGGCTGCCATTGAAGAGCATGGATCCACTCCGCCGCCGCATGACGGATAAGCCGCAGAGGCAAAGACGTGGCTCCGGATGGAGCCACAGACACGGCCGCAAACACACAGGAGTAGTCAGATGGACTATCCTGAAGCGTGTATGAATTCGGGCTGGCTACGATTTTCAGCTTTTAAATTACGAAGCAACACCAAGACGACATCTGAGCACTGAAGTCCTCAGAAGAGGGCGGCACATGCTGGAGGGCTCGTATTTTAATGGAAGCCTTTTGCGCAAGCTGCTGCGCAATTAAACAAAGTAAAGACGACGACCTTTAAAGGTGTCGAATCGCGATTCGAAATGGAGCAGCAGCTTCGTCCTCGGCAGAGTAACTTTTGAGCGGCTGAAAGCCGCGTATCGAAAAACTCGCTGGTTTTTACTACCGGAGAAACTGCAATGATTGAACTGGATTTTGGCTGGTGCCATGACCTGCTCACAATATAATTGTGAGATGGAATATGTGCCGGCGGCCTTCCTTTACTTCTCGCTCTCCAAGACCACCCTCCGAGGAATGCACGCTCTCTCCTTATCGTTCGAAGAGTAAACCATCAACCGGTCTTAATCATTTGAGTTTAGTTTAGAAAATCTACATTGGGCTGAGGCTGAGTAATGATTTGTAGGTACTGATCCTTAAAGAAAAAAGAAGAAAGGAAGCAAGTCTTTCGTCGCCATATTTAAAATGCTTTAAAACGCAACGCTGCGTTGCCGCGCGTTGCTGTCACTGCCATATTTTTTGCTTGCTCTGGCCGAAAATTAATGAAAGTTTTTCTGCGACGATGACGCGCCCCATTCATTCGGTGACTCTTGCATGAATGAAAAACATTTCTTTCTGCTGAAAATGGAAAAAATTCGGCTTTGACTGACATCTCCGGCTGCCGCTGTGGCCCCCACTGCCCGCCCTGCCATGCCCATGTGTCGACGTGCCGCCGTGCCGACCGTTTCTCTGGCAAAAGCAAATATTGTACATCCGCAGTGCTCAGCTCGAGGGATCTGGACTCATTCTCCGCCGTCCTCCGCCGTCTCGTCACGGTCCCTGCCATTGACGCCTTCCAAACGAAGCAGCCTCCTCGCGTCAACCGCCCCCCTTGCGGCCTCCTTTGCACACTCGACGTAACGCTGGTGATTGTCATGCGGTTTATGTACATGTGTCCGTCTGCGTGTGTGTGTGTGTGTGTGTGTGTGTGTGAGTGAAAAACTTCTAAATTGGTTGGCAACACTTCGTCGCATGCGATTGCCGTATGCGTTCGGGAGAGGGTTCGCAGTCTCTCTCTGTGTGTGTGTGTGTGTGTGTGTGTGTGTGTGTGTGTGTGTGTGTGTGTGTGTGATGCTCTGGTTGGGGCTTGGGGTGTTGTTTGTCATGTTCTGTTGTTGTTTCTTCAATGAATTTGCAAACTTTCTGCTGTTGTTCTTCGAACTGCGGTCTGTTTCAGTCAGCACCAGAGCAGGTCTCTCCTATCTATCGATCGAGCGAGGAGCGAGGGGCGCAAGTCAAGAAAGGGGGGGGGGGGGGTGCATTCATCGGCATCCCCTGCGAATGCCGAGAAAAGGGAGGCGGACACTCAGCAAAGTTATCAAAAGCAGTTCGACGCTCACGCTTAACGCACTTATCGACCACAAAGTGAAATGAATCTGCTTAAAGGATTTCAAATCCCTTAAACGGGGCGGAAGGGGGCGGAATGGGACGGGCAGCGTTCGACCAACCTTCGATGCGAAATGCGAGTGTTTCGAAACTGCAAGAGAGCTACTCCTCGATGGAGCTGAACGGCACTACGCCGCTCTTTGTTGAACTAATCTTGTTTCTGGTCATTCTGTGCTGCGCTTTAGCTGACTTTAGCGGCTTAAATTCTGGGCCAATTTCGGAAGAAATCCATTAAAACACTTCGTAGTCTAAAGATGATGAATGTGGATTTAATAAAAGTGGCTCGATTGTGGCACCCTTTTACAACTTTTCATTCAGAATTCTACTATTTCCAGAGCATTTAATAAATTTTATGCAAAAAATCCTTTCCTTAAAGGCGGAGAGACGTGTTTGTGGAAAATCAGTTTAAATTATTGTCGTGATTATTGTCGCAACGATTATGACGACAACGATTCGAGAGAAATCGAAGCCCACAAAGTCGCTGCATCACCGTCAACACCATCAGCACCAGACGGGAACAGTGCAGTGCAGCTGTTTCCGATTGTTACTGCCGTTGCTGCTCGTCGGCCGCAGCGGCCGTGAATGAAGCACCCTCTCACCCCCATGCGCACCCCCGCACACCCCCGCCTGCCCCTCGGTTGATTATATGTGTATGCATTTTGTGCAATGGCTGCCTTTTAAGGACACTCACCTGGTTTCGTACTTGACGATATCTGTTGCTGCTGTTGCTGATTCGCTTGTGGCTGTTGTTGTTGTTGCTGCTGCTGCTGCTGCTGCGGGTGCTGCGGATGCTGGCCGTTGTGCTGCTGAATAAGTGCTGTCGACGCCTGCTGCTGCTGCTGGTGATGGTGCTGCTGCTGCTGCTGCTGCTGCTGTTGCTGTTGCTGGGCTGCAGCCGCCGCCGCCGCCGCCACCGCCTGCGCGGACTGAGTGTGGGCCGGGTGTATGGCCAGCAGCTTGGTCTCCGGCGGCTTGTGCGGGCCCATCGAGAGCTGCGGCGCCCCCAGCGCCATCGCGGTTGCCGGCATCATGAGCGTTGACATTGCCAACATAATTTGGGCCTGAATGCTTGCGCTGTTTCGGGCGTTTCTATTCCCTTCGACTCCGACTTGGCTCGTTGGCTCGCCCGGTTCGAAGGACTCTATTGATCCACGAGATGCCTGGCGATTGTGTGTCCGCGTGTCGAGGTAGTGGACAACACAGCGCGGCCGACGTGAGTGGGAGTGTGTGCGTGTGTGTGTGTGTGCAAGTGTGTGTATGTTTTCGGTTGGAATGTTGTTGAACTCTTGCCACTACGCGCCGGACGACGGTTGTCCCAGTTGCAGTGTATGATTTATTTCACTTTCAATAGATTTCGCACGATTTTATCACTCTGCTATTCCGTTTACGATTCTTTCAATGCCAAGAATTTGCTGCGCGAACCGTGCGGTAACCATGCGGACTATGTCACCGAAGCTTTTACTTCTTTTACATTCTTTTTAAACGCTTTTCCAACTTATTCGACCGCAAGTCCATACAAGATCACTTTGGTATCCGATTTTTCCAGCAGAATAGAGCTACGAGTATATTATCATCTTTGCGAGATGATAATCAAGAGAAAAAAGAAATAAAATTCGGTAACAAAAGCGAATGCGAAGCGATAATTATTATATGCGGGTATAGTATAGTATAGTATAGTATAGTATAGTATAGTATAGTATAGTATAGTATAGTATAGTATAGTATAGTATAGTATAGTATAGTATAGTATAGTATAGTATAGTATAGTATAGTATAGTATAGTATAGTATAGTATAGTATAGTATAGTATAGTATAGTATAGTATAGTATAGTATAGTATAGTATAGTATAGTATAGTATAGTATAGTATAGTATAGTATAGTATAGTATAGTATAGTATAGTATAGTATAGTATAGTATAGTATAGTATAGTATAGTATAGTATAGTATAGTATAGTATAGTATAGTATAGTATAGTATAGTATAGTATAGTATAGTATAGTATAGTATAGTATAGTATAGTATAGTATAGTATAGTATAGTATAGTATAGTATACACGCTGGAACCGGAACGAGAAGCAACTAAATATTGACTCCTGAAGCTATAAGAGACGATATGCCGATAAAGACTCACTGAAGCAAAAGAAAAATAGCTTCGCCGTATAAACGAATTGGCCACTAAGAGATCGTTTCTAAAATAGTATGTGAAACATTATTAATAAAATCATTATAGGAAAAACTCACATTGCATAGAAACAGAAATTTTCTGTATATATTTTTTAGAAATTCGGCGAACGAAGTCTACTTCTTTGCGTTAATTTTTTGCAACAATATTGAAGTAATTGCAAATTATTTAATACTATTTATTTTTATTATATTCAAACCATTTTATATTTCATTCATTGTCGATTAAATTATTTACCAGATTAAATACTATTTGGTACTATTTGGCTGCTCTGGTACACTCTGGCAAATATTTGCATACCTTTCTTTACAGATCAGAATTTCGACCAGAAATTTATAAGCAGTTCTTGCAATATATGTACAGATATATATGTATCATATAACCCAAATTAAAATAGAGCGATATATAATTATTCCGAAATAACTAATTATCTCTCCATGTTTGTGGCATAATTCAGTTGCAAGCAAAAACGCTGATAAAATAAAAAAAACAGAAATATATTGTATAGAATAATTATGTCTAATAAAATCAAAGAGAAACGCAAGTAAAGAATTCGACCGAATGAAAGCGTTAAAAATAAC
Organism: Conops quadrifasciatus; assembly: GCA_949752815.1. Taxonomy (NCBI): domain Eukaryota; kingdom Metazoa; phylum Arthropoda; class Insecta; order Diptera; family Conopidae; genus Conops; species Conops quadrifasciatus. The sequence continues at coordinate 31,989,095 of OX457078.1, read as the reverse complement.
GCAAAGCCTTTTATGTTTTCCGCAGCGAGAGCGGAAAATGCTCTACTGAGAATGAGATGCATCCAGATATTCCAAATGCGTATATTTCGCAAATAAAAACATATTTTCAATTTGTTTCGATAATGCGCGAAGTAAATGGTTTTTTGTGTGAGTGTTTATTTATTTAAATTTTGATCGCAATCAGCGGTTTTTAAAACGGCTCACATATTTCCGTTTTTCTTCTCGCAACCAGCGAGCTAGCGCCACAAGACGCTTACGCTGCAACGTAATGAAGGCCTCCTTCGGTTACTTGAGCCGGAGTTAACGTAGCGCGCAACGTAACGCCCGCGAAGTTCGCGCACTGCACACAGACGACACAAGAACCTCTAACGAAAATGTTCGTACTACACCGTAGAGCGACGCAGTCCTGACTGAAAGGGTCTGTCTCAGCAGTGAAAGGCTCAGCAGTTGTTGCGACGTTTGGAAGCGACGAAGATGGCGTGCATTTGCAGTGAGTGCTGCTGCCGCTGCTGCTTTCTCTGGCCATCCGGCTGTACTTCGGACTCGGACTCGGGCTTCGGACTCGGGCAAGTGTGTGAGATGACATCGCGACTGGTGCCGAAAGCGCTGAGCGTCGTCGCCGTCTTCTTGGCCGCGATGTTCGAAAATTCGACATTCGAACACATTTGCAAAGCAACACGTAAGCTTCGTGAGCGGCGAAGCGTGCTCTGTGAGCATGCGCTGTGGAGAACGACCCGAAGCGGTGGTCGCTCTCGCTTGGTGCGACCGAAAAGAGGCTGCCTTCAAAAAACTCCCTTCTTCATTGCATCGTCTTCTGTTACTTTTCTCTCTAGAGAGAGAGAGCGCTACGCCGTCGTCACTGTTAACTGCAATGTTATTCAATGTTACGACAGTGGTTTCGCGAGTTGGCGTCGTTGATGCTTTCGCTTCGTGTGTTTCGCCTTTCGGTTTTCTTTGGCATTGGAATCCTTTTTGCAATCGATTTCGTGCAGTGCGCCGAATCGCAATATAGCCTTTCGAGGAGTTCGGTCCGTTGGTTCGCTGTTGTTGCTGTTATAACAGCTTCGCTGTTGTTGTTTTTGGAAGTGGCCTAGTGGTCGGGCTCTTCCATTCCTACGGGAGTTTCTTTCTTGTGCTTTAGTGGGCCAAACTGAATTTCAGAGAAGCAGAAGAAGTAGTCCTCAAAGTATTTGAGGGAAGGAATGCCAAACACGATACGTGAGATTTTTTCCTTAATACAATATTTCTTGCTTTATTCGAAAATATCCCAAAATAGTTTTTCTTCTGAAGGCAGGACGAAATATGCTTCTGCGAGCTGCCAGAAATCAAGTAGCCTGCAGTCATTGCAGGTAGTTTGAGTAAATTCTGCTACTTCTCTGCTAGCGAGCGACCTCTTCTTCTTGCAATACAACAACAACAACCATGCGTTTAGAAAATAGGACGCGCCAAATAGGCCGCTGTCTTGCCTCTGCTCTGTGAAGTTCGAATTGAATTTCGAAATCGATTCAAGCAATCTTAACAGCCGGAAAGAACTCTGGTGTCTGTAACGAAAGGGTCGCAGTGTCGCGGAAATATTTACCACTATTCGGAACATTTTGCTTCCTCTTCTTTTACCTTAACATCGTTGTTTGGTATAAAAAGTCCCACGTAGGGAATATTTTACCCTGATGCAGGGCTATATTACCCTGATAAATAATTAATCGCGCGACTTAATCGAGAATTCTCGTGAGAAAATAATTGCATGTTATTGAAAAAAGAAATGGTTATACGTCTTTCTTTATTATATCTTAAGCCTTAAAGAGATAATCGTACTGTATGCGATGGACTGTTTAAGAGAAGAAAGGTTTTCCTTTAAGTAACGGATGCGCCATCTTTTATGACGGTATGTAAACATTGAATAACTTTAACATTTATGGACTTAAGTAAAAATATTTTTGAAACGCCAATTTAGCACAACTTACTAAACATATATCACTACACACTGAAACAACGCGCCGTAATAGTGACGCTGTACATTGAAAATAATGATGTCGTGCATATCATCGAAAATCGTCGACGGCCAAGATGCACCGTCTGACAACACTGTTCGTCATTTGGTGTCGAATTTTGTTGAGCACGGGATAGTGGGAGATTGTCGTTATGCCACTTATTAACGCCCAAGACGTTGCAATGAACTGGTTGCAGCGCGGTAAGAAAGAGTGTTGCCGATACAACAAACATGTGTCGTCACCGCGCTCAGCATTTTGACGTCAGTGGAACCACCTTGCGGCGCATTTTGAAGCATAATTTGTCTTTGTTTCCATACAAAGTACAACTAACTCAAAGAATATGGCCGGCAGACCGATCACTTAGCTTGGAATACGGCCAAACAGTCACATTACCGATATAAAATATGGCGCACCCTGTATTTCTAGCCGGCCGAGCCGGATGAAGGCGTCACAGTTGTACATCTTTGATAAGATGATTAGACAACATTCTTACTTACTTACTTACTTACATACATTTGCTTTATTTCAAGCGATGACTCTTCGGTCGTAGCGTCTCTGGTAAGTCGTCAGGTTCCGTCCGCAGTTCATCCGCAATCGAGCTCGGATCAATCGGGCAGTAATGCCTTAAAGCTTGCCTTATTCGTGGTTAGTGGAAATCATCGCGACGTTGAAAATACGATAATATCAACTCAATTTGCAGCAGTCTCCTCATCATTGCGCGAAGCTGACAAAGACGAAACGGATAATGACCTCTTTTTATGGAGACTGCTCATCCTAATTTAACCGAGAATGATTGAAGTGTTTTTCTCTTCATCTTCTTTGTCTGCTGCTTTGTTTTTATCCACTCTCACGCAGACGTTCCGGGTTCATCTTTAATGGAATTTAATTCGGCGTTTCGCTTTTTCAGAATTGAAGATAATAAGTCCGGCAGTTTCTCGAAAACAATAAAATTCATTGCCGAAATATGTTTATTTATACGCATAAAATATACTCATAAAAAGTAGGCCAGGTTGCAGGGGCCTCATATCTTTGGGACCATGAATAAGGAGTTAATGATAGCGCTGCTGCATCTACGATAAACTCACCCTTTGCCGAAACGGTCCCGGAGATTCTAATCTTCACACTCAGTAATACCTTGAGGCGCAATACATTTCCTTTGGGGTAGAAAATTTGGTGAAATTGTTCATGATAAACTGAAGTTTTGGAAGACCAAAAAAAGCTCTTTCGAATGAACGATAATTCTAAGTATCCAAAGATTTGAGAATTCGAATTTGCAGCAAACTTCGACGCTGGTTATTTGGGCATAATTTGGAAAGCCTACAAGCTAACTCTGCATTATTTGCGAAAAATGCAGCTTTCAATAACAGCGACCTCTATTCTGTGTCCACTTGACTGAGCCCAAGGGTCAGTTAAGTTAATAAGGAAAGGTCTCATCTCTTGAAAGTGAAGAACAAGACATTTTGCAGCTCAAAGAATAATATCAAAAGCGAAGCGGCTTCCAGTACAAAACATTTTAATAGCTTCCCAAATAGCTTCACCAAATTATTAGGATAATGCTAAACAAAAGCTGGTACTAAAAAGAAAACCTATCCCGAAGCCGAGAGGTTGAAAAGGCTGGCAATGTTGGCAGCAATACGCGCCACTAAGACCATCATCAGCAGCAGCAGCACGTCAAGCACTTTCTCTAATAACTCGGGCGGAAATTTTCCACTCGCTTAATAAAGCTCTTGGCCCAGGTTCTTTCTCTGGCTGAGGCGTGACGCGTTGTTGCTCGCCGTCATCGGGGTTGCTTTATTTCGTCGAGGCGAGAGTGACAACAATGGCCTGACTATTATCACTATGGTAACCGCAGCAACGTTCCATTATTTCATTCACACAATAATTAAAGTGGCAGGAGGGGGGAGGAGGTGGTAGCACATGGTGAAGGTAGGAAAGTGGATGGACGACAAAACGACAAGCGAAAAGTCGTCAGTCTTATTTAAAAAAAGGAAAGGCGAAAGGAACAAGCACCATAATACATAATTGCGGCAATTTACATTATCATTGTTACATTTAGCAGCTGAAAGTGGCTGCGCTCCGGCGACCGGCCGGCCAGCCCGCACCCAGCACCCAGCACCCAGCCGCAGCGTGCCTCTCGTGCCCGCGGACAGGCCGCGCGCTGTGACAACCTCCACGAGCAACAAGGCGCGCGGTCAAACGGTGGGGGAAAAGCACCAGCTACGCACACGCACACACACACACACTAGCTGGCTAAACGAACACACATGCATTTTAATTGCAGCACAAACGCGTCACCTCTCCACCTACAAATTTATTCACGCTAACTCACACAAAGGGCTGCACTTTTTTCGAGCACAAGGACTTTGTTGTCCCTGGCTTTGTTCTTACACACACACACAAACGCTGCCTGCTGACGGGCGGCAGGAAGGGGGTGAAGCGCAACACAACACAAAGCAGTACGAACGAGTAACAACGTTAAAAGTCCATAACAAAACATTTATGATAATGAAGTAAAATAAAAGCAAGTCACAGGAACAAAGAGCAGCAGGACACAATGAGCAAAGCCAGATAAGAAAAAAAGGAGGCTGCAACAATGTAAGCAAGGATTAAAAAAGACGCGGCAGCAGGGCGTAAGGCTGAGTGGATCGCGTGAGAACAGCGCGAAGAACTGACTGCAAGGAGCAGCGAGCGCACTCGCTTCAACATTGTTCATTAGCAAATAAATAGATAACGGGATTGTGTGTTTTTTATTGTGTTGTTCACACAAACACACACACACACACACACAGCAATTGTAGGCGAACTTAAACAAAGTCAACCAAGTCATCGGAACGTATGAGTGACATTAATTCGAAGAAGAATCTGCAGCGTGAGAATGAATGCGATGAGATGGTTTATTTCGGCCACCGCAGAGAAAATGACTGCAAAAGGGGCATGGGCGGGGACAGAAAAAAGACGGAAGGGACACAACAAATCGTTTTTAGCTCGCTCCGTTTGGTGTTAAGCCAGCAATGACGGAGGTTAAGTGCAGCAGCGTCGATCTCATACATTATTTCGAAAAGCGATTTTTAAAAAGTGCTTTATATGCTTTAAAAGTATAAATAATAGAAAATTAAAGCGAGAAGTCAGTCATACATAGACTTAACACACACACACACTTAGAGAGTATAAAACTTCAACTGAACTAACTTCACTTTCTGTTTCTGCAGTTTTTCGCAAATGTCGCAAATTGACAAAGCGAACTAGAAGCGAGCTAGTCGTAGCCTGGTAACTTTACGAGAAGCACAAGGAGCATGTCAAGAGTAGTTTGCAATGATACGAGTATTCCGCCTTCAATTCGATCCAAGCAACCGACCAGTGGCGCCCCACAAACACTTTACGACGCAGTTAAGCCAGCATCAACGTCAGGCGAGACACTTTTCCACCAACACTTTTCCCAAGAGAAAAGACTACGGAAACGGTGCACACACACCCTGGAATTTTCCTAACTCTCAACAAAGTCGTTTGGTCCAGCTGCTACCAGCTGGAGAGTTACAGCAACGCCAGCTTCTGACGCTGAAACGACTGACCATCGAAATTGGAGACAATTTTCTGGAAAGTTTAGTTAATTTGGCTAAACGCACAGCACTATCGCCGCGCTACTGCAAGCTGCAAGTCTATAGAGTGGCGGCAGCGGCGGCGGCGGCGGCGACGGCGGCTTGACGACGAGACAGCTTGTTTCGTGACAGCTTGTCGTCTGGCCTGCGTGCGGCGGCAGATGCGTCGATACAGATACAGTCCGCAGACCGCACTTGCACAAATTATAGAGTCTCTGTGTGTCTGTTGCTGACGAGGCAGAAAATTTGGAATAAAGCTTGAGCTAATTTTGCAAAATTGACGTCAAAATGTTTGAATTGAGCCTTCAAAAAGTGCCCTCGAGAGCTGCAGATTTATGGAATTGTTTTAAGAAAGATTTGTTGGTTGAAACATTTGAACATTTGGAATATCTGCTGCGATAAAAATTTGTTCCAAAATTCACGCAGTTTTTCGATACATTTCAGTGAAATATATACGATATTTATTTGTATTTTTAGTACATCGCGTCGAAGCAGTCATATTTTTTACGACATTGTATGATGGCGTCAATCTGCTGCACAAACATTATGCCATGACATTATTTCTGTTTGCAATTTTTCGCTCGACATTCTCGACTGTTTTTTAGTGTTTCGCGTTTTATGACCGCATCGGTTGGGTAGAAGAGTTCTTGGTGGCGCTTAGAGCGTTAAGCCGCGAACACATCATTCATAAAAGCTCGTCACACGAAAAGTACGCCATGCCGCGCCGCATGCAGTCTCGCCTTTATGGACTACAAAATGAAATGCAAATCTTGGCCGTCCTGAGGGCAACAATTGTTCAATTCACCGATTCAAAAGGATGCCGTCGTTTTGTGATAATGTCGCCGTCTCTTCAAGTAGCTGCTTTGGAGTGTGGCCATCGCCGCGGCGTTTTTTTTTTTACTTCTCTCCACGCAAACGTGCTGGCATGCGTTGGTTTGCGCTGTATTATTATGTTATTATAATATTGTACTATATTTTACAATACGTACAATACGTCATTTTTCTCTTCGTTCGCATCAAAAAATCTTTTTGGAAGTGATGATGAAGTAGGTTTATCGCAGCGCAGCGCAGCGCATCGCATCGCATCGCATCGCAGCGCAGCGTATGACAGACGAACGCGGTGAAAAGTTGCGTCTGAAGGACGCAGGATTTAGTTGTAAAATAACTCCGGCAACAACAATAACAATTATTTTTAGTTAGCGCCGAGATTACTGCAGCGCTTGGCTTAATGGATAAATGACAATAGTAACAACCCAACAGGACAACAACAACAACAACAACAAACACCAGCAACTTTTATTAGTTGAACAATGTACTTAAGAATAATCCTCGACTGTGACAACATCAAAACGAAGGCAGCATCGTAAAAGCCGAGCAAAAACAGCACCGAATCACGTCCTCTAAATCCTGCTGCTCGACTGCTTTGCATGAAATGCCATCAAATCAATACGTCAAACGCTCAGCTAACTGACAACGGATACACAAGCACGCAAACACACGCACGTGTGTGACACATACACACATACCTGCAGTAGTTCTGGCACCATTCATGCAGAGCTGCTCTCCATTCCGACGTACGTACGTACATACATCGCATAACTAAGTCTCTGATTTACGGTACGCGTGATGTCACTGCATGCACGTCGCGACGTCAACAGCCGGCGCGGTGCGGCGGCGGCGGCCAGAGCAACGGAGAAAAAATGTTAAATTTATTACTTGCCTTCGGCCAATATTTCACTTTGACATGAACTGTCGCGAAATGAAGCTGTCTAGTTGGGACTTTGGGCCTTCGCTGGGCCTTTGCCGGCATTCAATGCGTGGCCGGGGACGTGAAGGACCGGAGGCCGGAGGCCGGAGTCCTGTTATTATGTTGTGCGTGGTGTGTCTGTGCTTCGGCCGCTTTCGGCACAACTTTAATTAACACATGCCGCCGCAAACCGTCAAGCGGTGAAGGGCAAGACGCAAACGGCCGCCGCTCCCTCGAGTCGCTTGGAGGACTGTCTAATTAAGCTGCTATGCTTTCGATAATCGGCTGCAACGCGCTTTCTTTTCAAAAACAACTGAAAAGGTCCGCATTTTTTAATGTTGTCGGCCAAATTGTCATCGTCGTTGCGTTGAGTCGTCGAAGTAATTGCTACAAATGGACTAATCGATGCTGAGACGCTGGTGACTTTAGCAGCAGCAGCCAAAAGAGGGACAACCCACAAAACTTGCACAAATTAAGTGCAAGCAGACTTTCTGATTAACATTAATAAAAAGCAAGGTTCTTCCGACACATTTCCGGTTGGCTGCTCGTACGTTTCGCGCTTACAATCCAAATCTTTGTAAAGCCTTCTGTAAACACACTGAGAAACTGGCGGCGACGCGCATGAGGCGAAGCATCGGTTGGCAAACACCAACCCAAATAAAGCTCTCGAAAATATGCCAAACATACAGAAACGTACTTAATACGCTTACATGGCCTCGCCACAGCCTCGCCAACCCCAACCCTTGATGGCCATCCTCAGTGCTGGCCCACACGAGATCACTTTATAATCCTTTGTAATCTTGATCTCTTTGCTCGGTTCCTTCGCATAAAATTTACAACGTGCTGCAAACGCATCGACATCAAGTCGTCATATGGAACGACACATGTACTGATAATCACACACACACACTGACACCTACACTTACACCCACACCCACACTTACACTTACATTTACACACTCTTAAATCATATTAAAATATTCAAAGGCTTTTCTCGCCGAGCATTTATAAACATTAGCACGAAAATATTACACACGACGACAGCCCAGAAACACACAGCCACGCCTCCTAAACGCCTACTCTTGCTCTCATCAAAACTGAATACATCGCCGTCGTTGTTGACGATGACGCGACCAAACGGAGGCAGGATTTACGGAGAATTCGGTGTATTTTCATTGAAAACTAAAGACGCGTCGCCGCGCGTTAGACGACAGTCGGCCGTAGCAAAAGGGGCCTGTTGGTTGGTGGTAATGGTTAAGTGGGCGGCGAGATCGGTTCGAGACTTGGTGCGCCGTATTTTCGGACAGCCGGGAGAGGTTTTTAATGCCATCTCTTTGCTCCATTCGATGACTTCAAACGACTTCAATTGGCTCTCTTTGACTCACTGAAGGCTAATCGTAATAACTTAGATTTTGTATATTATCGTATTATATTTAGCTTAAAGTTGGCAGCTTTTGTATGCAGTTCCAGCGTTGTTATCGAAGCTCAAAAGCCATAAAGGCTCATGCTCTTCATTTCACCGAGAAAACCGGTATGCTTTCCTGTTGAGCGCTCTCAACCGCAAAAACCTGATGTAAATCTGAAAGTCTCTTGCTGCGAATGCAGCCCTGCCGATCCGGGCCGATCATTTGAATCGTACTTTTAATTAATGCCAATCGAAGCAAACTTTCGTAAATCGATAGAGTAAGAAGTCGCAAGAGCCGCACCGAAGCCACAGCTTGCACTAAGTGTTGAGTGCGGCCAAGGCGCACTCGCAACTGCACGCACAGGGAGCACCACCGCACCGCTACCGGCACACACACACACCCTTCTTAACCCGGATGCGCACCAGACGTTACTGTTACGACCATTGTTGGTTCTTTTGATTGTACAAATTTTCCACAAATTGACCGTACGCCTGCAGCGCCACACCCTGCCTGCCGCCTGCCCGCCTCAGGCAGCCACAGCCGCACGCACATCCGCACAGCCTTAATCCTAAGTGAATTTTAGAGTCCTTCATTCTGGCTCCAAACTGAAGTTTCTCTAAAGCAAGTTGGCTTAACCGAGAATGTACTCGTACGTATAAGTTCTAAAAATTGCCAAAAATGCAAGGGTGCATCACAGAGAAGGGTGAGGGAGGGGGGGGGGGGTTAAAAAGACGGCTGCTCCTCTGCTACAAAGTAGTTGCGTAGAAGACGTTCATTGGCGCAGCCATTATTTTAGCTACTTTACGACCTGCAGCAGGTTTTTGCAACTCAGCTGCGCTCCGGCTGCAGCGGCGGACGCCGGACGACGGACGACGGACGACGCACGACAGACGACGGAAATACCTCGGTTCGTGCGTGTGTTTCCGACAACAATTTCGAATGGAAAAGTTGACAAGATGAGAAAAACTGAAAAATGGCGCGAAGCGGGAAGTGCGAGAGTTGCGGAATGAAGCCGGAAAAGCATGAACAGAAGGTCACGACAGAGCAGGCGGCGATGGAGCGTCCGCCGCTGCCGGGGAGTGCGGAGGCACACTGATGTACGGATGCTCACACACTTTTAATTAAAAGCGCCCGACTTATATTCGGGTAAACATTTTTATGTCTTACAGCTTGGAATCCATTTTTGCCACTCCACACTTTTGGCACATTTCGGGAAATGCTCGGAGCTCTGCACGAAGCACGGAGCACGAACACAGATGCAGCTGATTTTCTAGCTGGCGCCTGATTTCTCAAGTCAAGGCTTTAATTAAATTCAGCGGCACCTCAGTTGCTGTTATTACACGCTGCGCGAGGACGGGCTCTCCTTATTAAAAGCATTTGACACTTTTATGGGCTAATAAGGGTTTGCGGGGGTCGGGGACGGCGGAGGGGCGACTTTTCCTGGCGTCATTTCGATGAAACAACGGATAAGATTGCGAAAATTTACATTCTAAGCCTTTCAGAAGACTGCTTTACAAACTCTACATAATAGAGTTGCCACAAAAAACCTCACAAATCGCCCGAAAACGAGCGATTGTTCAAGTTCAAGAAGAAGAGAGCAGAAAGTGCAATAAGAGCTGAAAGAGCAGTGAGCCGCAGTGGTTATGGAGTTATTATGTTCCTGCTGTTTCTATGGCACAAAATAGAGTTATTCCCGCAATCATTGTGAATGAACCTTTTTACATAAGACCTACCGCAAAAGTCTGCTTATCTAAAAAATCTTAAAGTTATTTTGCGACACTTTTTTTGAAACAATCAGAGAGTATTGAAACCTACGCATGGCGCTCAGCACGCACTTAAGAAGTCGTGGACGACAGAGTCGGGCACACTTTGCGCGATTTGAGATCTTCTAAGTCTCATACTCTGGGACTCTTGCATTTCTGCAACATTTCTTGAACAACGCAAGTTTTGTTATGAATTCTCAAACGTTGTTAATGAACGCAGCGCGCGGCGCACGTGGACGTGTGTCCTCTGTGTGTGTGTGTGTCCTCTGTGTGTGTGTGTGTTTTTGTTGCGAAACATTTTACGCTCTAAATGTGTTAAGTAAGTGGAAAAACATAACCAGTCGCTTGCAAACGAGTCCTCGTGAAGACTCCGGTGATGGCTACAAGTGCTCGCGTCTCTAGCGCGCATTAACAGCACATCAGCGACAGAGCACGCGACAGAAGACTGTCGTTTGTGTTGTGGCCTCCTTCGCTGCGTATCCACCCAGTCCAGCCGCCCACTGCCGCCCACCGAAACGCAGCATCTGCGCTTATTAAAAGCGTGCATATGACCGTGTGTGCATACACATGAATAACTATGAATGAATAAGTATCGATGTTTACAACGTATGTGTGAGGAGACTTGGGCTGCTGCCGGCTGCTTGGGACCGGCTGCAGCCACAAATCTCGTTAGCCCATTTCTCGCCAGCCTTACAACCGGTCCGCAGAGCACACTCAAAACGTGTGGAATATGTCTTCTTTGTTATGCTTTTCTGCCTTTCTTTATCTGCTGCAAATTTACTGTATGTACTACGAGCATTGCAAATGTATTGCAAATGAAAGGCGCGTACAGAATCTACGAGGCGTCCACGGCCGGCAGTTGATGCGGGGCTAGTCCTCTCCGAATTTAGGTGAACGCGGTCTGCATAATATTCATTGCGGTTTTCTTGCAACCGCGTACGGTAGAACGGGGCGCTTAAGCCGCCGCTCAAATTTGCAATGAATGCAAATTGTGCAAGCGTTGCAGCCTTAAGTCTATCCTATCCTAAAAACTAAAAAAACACCAAAACTTAAACTAATTATTTTCAATAATTTTAAAAATGGCTGCCAAAAAGAAGGAAAGAAAGTGCTCCTGCTGGTTTGATGGTATCCCATAACTTCGTTGAGAAGAAGAAACCCATTCCGATGAACATTTATTACGCAGAATTTATCTCTTGTACGATAGTATTTGCTTAAGTATCTAATTAAAAAGTCTTAAAATTATCATGAGTGCGTGTTTGCACTCATTTCTCCTCTCAAGGACGCAAAGGAGAACATTTTGCGTAGAAAAGCGAAAAAAAAAAATTAATTATATTACAGTAATAAAAATTAGAACATAAAAACATAATTAGAACATGAAAACGCACTTAAAAAATAAATACATGAATGCATGAAAAGTTGTAAATTTTATAAAAATGCTTGGACAAAAAAAAAATTGGTTGGTTTTTTAAATTTTAATTACGATATATGTATGAATATTTTTTTTTCTTATAGCGTATTTATTTTAATCAAAAGTTTCGTATTTAATATTACAAAAAAAAATTCTAGCACTTTATCAAAAGCTGTTGAATATATTAAAGGCCATCCCAGGACTCTGTTTTTAAGCAAATGAGTTCAAAGTAAGCATACACTCGTATTGTGTCCATTTTATGCGGTCGAAGCGTGCTTCGTTAAATCGAGGTCGAAAGTATCGCATTTAAAAGCAAACCTTGTGCTGAAAGTATGTAAGTTTCGTGTTGTTTCTACTTTTAATTTTGCCCGCAATAAAGTGCTGAAGACCTGTGGCCTGCTGCAGCCCACTGTGCCGGGCGTGGTGCTTCTCTCAGGCATCGCGACGACGCGATGCGCGAAGCTTCGAATTGTGTTGAGTTCGTTTTAATGAGCGGCATGAAGTGTGGAATTAAATGTCTGCTTTATGTCACTGTGCGTGTTAACTGTGTGTGTGTGTGTGTGTGTGTGTGTGTGTGTGTGGGTGCGCGGCAATTTTGCAAATGTGATGAGTTGTAGGCGGCGAGACGTCGCGTGGCGGCGGGGGAGCTGTGTTTTAAGGTGTTTGTGTTTTAATGGAGACTCATTGAAATCATTTCGAAGTTGAAAGCAGCAGAGGTATTTTGGGGACAGCTGAAGGCAGTATATTTTACAAAAATCCAAAAAAAGGAAAACTTTTGGCATTTCTTGGTTCGCATTGAGTAGATGTGCACAATCCAGCTGCCCTCGATTTGCCCTAAATTCTAGGCGATGAAGGCGGAGCACGAGACGAACGATAAATGGTTGGCGAAAAGGCGCTTATAATTATAGTACCCTTGCATTACAATCTAAGGCCATTTCTTTGGCAAAACCAGGCTCAATGAGCGTTATTTTTAGGCACCAAATTAACATTATTGCGCCTGAATAAATTGTTATAATTTATTATTATCAAATTGTTTCAATTGCAACGAATTTGCATCAGACTCAGAGTATCTTGAAAACCAAGATACCAAGCGCGCTCGAATATTTGCAAAGCTTCAATTTCGGATACTGCGAACTAACGCTGGCGAACCGATGCGATGGCAACCGATGTCAGTCATTGTTCACAATCAAGTAATGAGAAATGGCTGCAATTTTGTGTAGGAAAAAATTCGGTTATCGTGAATTGACAAATGCTGAGAATGAATCGGTTCGGGGGGCATCATGCGGAATATGACCGACACAGCTTCGTCTATAGAGCAGAGAGAGAAAGAGAGAGAGAGAGACGACAGTACGCAAAACTATCAAGAGCAAAAACTGTACAAACTCGTTTGTGTAGAAATTTGAGTCGAAATTTTGCTGTGATGATTAATTTATTTTGGTTACGGACGGAATGACGTCACTAATCTTACAAAGACAAACTCTGTACGACTCTGGCTGTCTGTCTTTCTGTCTGTCTGTCTGTCTGTCTGTCTGTATAGAAAAAATTGTTATGGTGAACATACTAAAAACGGCAACTGTTGTTATCTTGATTAAATACTCGTAGTAATGAAAAAAATGTTGTCTATCAGTTTATTTAATTGTTCAAAATTAACAAAGATTCGTATTATCATGACGATAATAAATTGTTGTTGTTGTTGTGTAGTAAATAATTTTTTTGTAACTAAATAAATAAATTTCTTTTTCAAAGTCTTGGGTGTTGCGTTTAATGTACGATGCCGCATCTCGCAGAGTTATTCGGTCAGCAACGTGCTCAATTCGCCTTTTAAGAAAATCTAAGTAAATCGTTTTTTAAACGGTTTATTTATTTGTAATGTTTAATGTATAATAAAATAGTAAATATCGATTTAGATCGATGGAAACTGAAGGAATATAATGCGATAAAACGCACCGACGTGCGACGCTTATGCGCGTATCGAAGCATTTCAGCATTTTCCGCAACAAAATCTGAGTATTAAGTCGAATTTATGAGAGATGAGAGACTTATGAAACTTTAAAAGCCTTCTGGCGTCAGCGTGACTCTTCCATTTTGAGTCTATTGAAGCTGTGAGCCTCTTCGTGGCAACGCGTCGCATCGCGTCGCTCTAAATTAAAGCTAGATGATATCGGCCTGAAAGCGTAATTTCATTTAAGCCAAATTCAAAACATTAAAACACTTTTCTAAAGTGTCTAAAATCAGAAGAGAGAGACCATAGAGAGACATAGCGTCAGCCTTTTTCTATTGTCTTGCAAAAGCTTCTCCGTCGCTTTGTGCACGCGATATTCGCCACGCGTTGATGCACGACGCGTTGATGGATCTGGCGATTATGCAGACGGTGTCGCTGTTGATGTTGGTGTCGGTGTCGGTGTTGTTATTGCTGATGAGGCTGATCCCGTCTGTGTACTTCCTGCGCCTGCATGCGTCACAAAGCAGCCCAGCCTTTGTGCGGCAGCCGAGTTAAATGGAAAATTCAACAGCTTCTGCTCATTCTCGTGCTCGAATTAGCGGAAGGCTGACGCAAAAAAAAAAAAGCTGGCTGTTGTTCCTTCTCCTTGATGTTGCCGTCATTGCCGTAATCTTTTGCGTTTTACTTGTGTTGACGTCGACGTTAGAGTTGTTGTTGCTGCGATTAAGCCGCGCTGGCTGGCAAATTTTAATGATGAGTCGCTTTTGGAAATTAATTACGCGGAACTGTTCGCGGTCTTATGGTTTCACTTTGCTGCGGCTGCGTTCTAATGGACTGGCCGCGACTTTTAACGCTTTACGCTTAGTACTTAAACTATTTACTTCGAGAGTTAATACGACGCACCGACGGTCGTCAGAATTATGTTTCTTAAGCGGAAAAGGAAGTAAGAATTCTAAAAACACGGAAGGAATATATTAAAATAGCGTTTAAATGAAATTAATTTTAAATTTTGCTCAATTTCTATTACGCTTTTGATTGTTTATCGCCGATCCGCAACGATCTTCCACCGTCCGTCCACCTTCTCCAAGGAAAGCCACTGCTCTCTTTTGCCACGGCCGTGCGGCGCGCTGTTCTCCTTCTCGTTCTCTTTCTCCTTCTCGTCAGATGCCCGATGCGCTTCAGCGGGAGGACGCGTCGCGACGTCGCTCGAAGTTACTGACCCAAAAATTACTCCAATTCGCAGGCGAGCGCCTTCGGCCACTGCCACTGCTTCTTCTTCTTCTTCTTCTACTGGCGCAATTCATTCCATTATCAGCGACATTTGCTGTTTGTGTGAGTGAGGACGCATGCATATGTACGAGTGTGTGCAGTTGTGCGAGTGTGCTGCTGCTGGCGCTTCTTAAAAAAGCAATTACATTAAAAAGATATGGAGCAGTCAGTGCGAATGGTAGCCAGCGTCCGTTTGTATGTCCCCGTCCCCGTCCGCGTCCGCGTCTGTGTCTGAGTGTGTGTGTGTGTATGTGCGTGCCCCCCCCGTGTGCGTGTGTGTGTTGGTGTCTCCTAAATGTTCATTAAATTGCATTTTTAGTGCAGCTCGTAAAGAAGCTCGCAAGGCGAGTGCAGCAGCGCTTCCGTCCGTCCGTCTGTCTTTCCGTTGCGCTCCGTTAATTTATTTGTTGTAGTCTTTTTTTTTATTTTTTGGAATTTCTTGGCACCGTTTGCTCTCCCGGGCTGGACAGTGGCCGCTCGTCTGCCGAGCGTCGTCTTAAATCGTCGGCACACTTTAATTTGGCAGCCATAAAAGTGTGAGTATTTTTGCAAGGACGCTTCGCGGTGACATTTCATGAACAGAAAAGTGCCTTCGATGCTGCTGCTCAGCTTCGCAGCACTTCGATTGCGCCCAGAAAACCTTTTATGGGTTCGAAGATAGTGCTTCGATAAATGTTTGAGGGTAAAAAGCTCGGTGCGGGGCTCTCTTGGATTTGTTAAATTTCTTGTGAAACTTTCTCATTTTCAGACAAAGCATTTGGCATCAGACTTCGGTGCTTCGACATAGAATACTTAAATATAATTTGATCAACTTCGTGGCTCGGTTTAACCTCAGGTTGCTTTTCAACGCAGAAATCGTTAAGGCTTTAAGGCTGGCAGCCAGTACCTGCCGCTGCCTTCCAAACAGTGGCAGAGAGATATCGCCTGCTGCAGCGCAGAGTTCACGAATTCTCGGCTAGATTTACGAATACACCCCTCGCTGCCGCGCTGCCGCGCTGCAACAACCCATTGCTAATATTTGCTGGCAGTCGTCGCAACGGCAGGCAGCTCCGGGCCGAAGCTAATTTTTTTATTTGCGCTGTTTTTGTTTACGCTGTTGCATGACGCTTCGCTGCATTTTTGTGGTGAGTGATTTTGTTTGCGCAAGCATTTCGCATATTCCGTGCATTTGCATTTTTGCGATTTCTGCACAACCTCAGGGCGGAGGCCCTGGCGCGACTGCGTGCGTGTGTGTGAGTGTGTGCTGTGCCGAAACTACTGAGTGCCGCCGAGTTGTCAAGTATTGTAGTATTGTATTTGATTTTGGAAATGAAAGAGAGACAGAAAGTCATTCAAGTCGTTTTGAATGGAATTTCATTAACGCACTTTAAAATCATATTCTCAAATTTTATTCAATTTGAAGGGGTTTGGCCCCTCCTCCCAGAGGTAGAAGCTCTAAAAATAACGGCTGCGCCATCTTTTATGTCGGTATGTAAACATTGAATATCATTTATCAACGTGATTAACTTGAGTAAACATGCTTTCGAAACGCCAATTGAGTTAAATTGTAACGCTTTACACCACAACAACGCACCGACATAGTGACGCGATAAGAGAGAGTGTTGCCGAGAACCCACATGTGTCGCATCGTCAACGCGCTCAGCATTTTGGCGCCAGTGGAACCACCTTGCGGCGCATTTTGAAGGATGATTTGCATTTGTTTCGATAAAGCATAAAATTTACTCAAAGAATATGGCGGACAGACGGTCCACGTCGCTTGGAATACGGCCTAACAGTCACATACCGACATAAAACATGGCGCGCCTTGTACAATTTTAAAATGCAATAAAGAGTAATAATAGCAAAATGCACCAACATTTCTTCTCTTCTTTATAGAAAATCAATTTTGAATTTTAATTTCAATGAAGTAGCCTCTTTTATGAATGAAGAAAAAATACAATAAACACAAAAAGAATGTGAAAAATGTGTGTACCTTTTTATTTCGGATAAAGTTAGTTTCCTTCGAAATTTCGGCCAGAATAAATTCCACACTAATTGAAGATCGTTGGTAAGGAAGGGCCAACTAAGATAAGAAGACAAAGAGATCTAGACAGAAATCCATTCATTACTAGAGTCTTTCAACTTTCAACCGATTGCTATTAAATTAATTATACTTGATGAAGTGGATGAAGGGGCGAAATTCAAACGAATTTCGAAGTAAGAACACATACTAAATAGTTTCCTGAATAGAAACTGTCGGTTGCTAGAGTCGGATTTATCCGTCAACTTATGTCTGCCAGAGTTTCAAGATTTGAAAAGCATTTTCTTATTCATTCGCTTCGCTGCGAACATCTCAAATTCCGTGTTCTTTCGAAGATCCTAAGATTCCTTCTTATTCCGAAATTCCTACCGACCAGAATATTCCGCCGGAAATACGAGTATCGTACAAGCTTTCTGAATGCATCGTTACATGATTGTATCGTACAATAACGCGAGAAATTCGTACAGCTTCCGCTAATCTGCCCCAAAAAGCCCGAAAATCGAAGAGTAGCAGCGTGGAAGACCACAAACGACGCTATTCGGGGCGTAAATCTAACCAAGGTTGGTTGGTGCAGGCGAGAAGGCTGGTGTTGGTGTTGTTTCATATTTGTTTGTTTTACAAATTGCTTTCTTGTGGCGAAGATAATTAAAACGATTGTACATACATTCGCCGAAACGCAACGGAAGTAAGAATTCAAATTGCGCTGCGGCGAGAAACTTCTGATTTCACTTCAGAGTTTTGTAACTGTAACGCATACAGCAGTGTGCGGTGTGTGTGTGTGTGTGTGTGTGGGAGAGCAAATCAGGCATGCAAGCGTTAGCAGTCGGTGCGAAGGCTTCTTAAGGCGTTTACTCGTCGGCGTTAGAGCTTGGAACGTTTAGTGGCTGCGCAGTTCTAATTGATTGCTGGCGGTCTGGCGGTCTGGCGCCTCTTTAAACATTGGCGGCATCACGAAATTCGAAATGGATTAGACTAAGCGCAGACCGCGCAATTGCAGAGACTCAAAAAAAGTTTGTAATCGATGCTTTATAGCGTCGGAAATCGCTTTGCGACGTGGATTCGCGAGAACCGAAGCCTACGGACAAACATGAAGCTCCCCGGAAGCTCGCAGTCCTGTCAATTTACGGCGACTCGTTACTCTTTCGATCCGCAAGCTATAGAGCTCGATCGCTTTAATGCTTCCAAGACTGCCCGCTTATTCAATTTCCTGACAGCGACCGGAAGCCGAAGCCACAAATCATAACTTCTGATAACTGCGCCCGTTTCGAAGCTTAGAGTTTCCTCTCGTTACTCTATTCGGCTGCCCTGAATTTGATTGTCAAGGGCGTGCCGCCGCCCCGTCGTATGTAACGGTATTTTTTTGATTTCGAGACTCCGGCTCCATGCTCTTGCTTTTGCGAAACGGAAATCAATTCCTCAACAGCATCCGGGCGCTGGCAACAATTATTTACGACCAACATTGGGCCAATAATAAACAGCTTTCAAGTGTCAAGCAAGTTTCGGATTTGACTGTCTGTCAGTCTATCAGTGCGGCGGTGCGTTGGTGGGTTGGTGCATTGGTGCGTCGCTGCATCGTTGCATCGTTGCGCCGCCAAGTAGTGCGAACCGGAGCCGGAGTTTTACGATTGTGCCTCGAACAAAGGCCAACAATGTTGCAGCCAAGGCCTTGCCAACAATGTGAACAAGTTCTTCCTGGAGCACGAACAATGGAGAACTCGAGGCAGCAGGAAAAACTCACTGGCGGAGGCGAGGAGATTTCTTGAGTAGGCCACAAACTCCTCGTAATGCGGCACATGCGCTGACGCGCTGGGGGCGGGGGTTCTGCCATGAAGACGAGACCAGTGCAAATCGGCAACGTAACGGGCGCACCATGTACCACCTCCGGCTGAGTTAAGGTTAGCAGCGGATCTTCGCATTCTCCGAAACGGCAAATCCAATTTTCTTTAGTAATTAAAGTGAAACTATGTTAATATAAAAGTTTTCTTATTTAAAGAACAGGAACATAGGAAAGAAGAAGAAGAAGAAGAAGAAGAAGAAGAAAAGGGAAGAGAAGAGGCGGAAGACGAAGCAGAAGAGGACAATGAAGAAGAATGTAGCGTGCAGCACATAAAACCTTGCTTGTCTGCTGTTTTTCAACAGACGAACATTAACCGCTGTGCACATGCCGGGCCGGCAGCAGCGGCAGCGGCAGCAATCGTCTTGCAGCGTAACGCGGCCAAAAGTTGCGAATGCATTCCACAAAAACAAGGCTGACATTGTAAAACCGACCTCGCCGCCCTCGCCGCCCTCGCCGCCCTCTTCGCCGCAGCGTGGTCGTTGCTAACCTTCAGTTGCTGCAGCTGTACAATGTTGCTTCGGTAGCGAGCAGGCGGCGGCGGCGGCATTCGTGGCACGTGCCACGCAACAAATTAAAGTCCAACCGCAGCGACGGCGCTGGCAGGAAAGGAAAAGTCAACTTTATTGCGAGCTTCGGTGCGGTTTTCTTGCGAATTGTGGAGCGATATAGAGGAAAAGTTCGCCCCCCCCCCCTTCCGGCTCCCCCCCTCCCTCCGTATCCTCCCTGCGCTCCCGAAAGTACTCGTACTCGCACTAAAATAGTAGCTAAAAGGCATTAAAAAGTGGCGCACTAGAGGGTTCGTTGGCGGAGCCACGTAAACGTTGCGCAAAGAAGGGTTGTCGCGCAGGCGGAAGGGGCGGGGGGGGGGGGGGGGGGAGGGGTTTATGAAAGGAGTTAAATAAACAGGTACAGTGTTGCGTAAGTGCTGCTCGTTATGCTCAAATATTTTCATGGCGCTGATTGTGGAATTTTCGGTTCTAACGTTGTTCAAGTTTTTCATCGCAGCAGTAAATTTTTTAATTGTAAATACAACAACAACAACAACAACAACAACAACAACAACGCGCCCCAACAAGAGCACTTACACACTTTGTAGCAAATTTGTTGTGATGCTAACACAGCCTCGGGCCGATTGCGTCGGCACGCGGCAGGTGTGGGCAAGTAACCACGCGGCGTCTGTTAATCGCTTAAAAGCCAAGAGCGCGGCATTGAAACTGAAACGACACTTTATCAGCTCGATGTCATAAATAAATACCATCGAGACCAATTCACCAAAATTCATTCGAAAAACCATTTCGTAGGGCCCTTTTTTCACCTTTTCTGCAAGAAATTTTGGTTGTTTCCGCGCCAATAATTCGAAGAAGCCTTTTGAAGATGATCAAACTTGAACTCAATTCAAAATGACTGCCCGCGCATCGATATTTTCACATGTATATTTTTCCCCTAAACCGCGCCCAGCTTCTACGATGGTTTTGGTTTATTAACCAGCTTTTACGACGGTTTCTCGCCATTTTGCGGCCTTTCGTCGCTGCCATCTCTGGTCAGGCGTAATAGCTCAGTGCTCTCGGCACGAATTTTGGCACGAATCTGCCAACATTTGCTCACAATTTATGGCCAAGAAGGCTTCCAGGTGAGTCAAGATGGCTGCTGGACTGTGTCCCGGCTAACCGCATATTAAACAAGCATAGACATACACCTACCGCGACCAGAAGTGCCAGCCGCGTGTTAGTCACGTAGAGCGGTTTCAGTAGAGAGCATTTGCCGCAGCCACAATAATAAGTTGTTCGTTTTAATCGTTGTTTAAATGATTTTATCAGCTTCAAATTGAATTGAATGAAGTTTTTCGCTTGTTTTCGCCATTTTGCGGCCTTTCGTCGCTGCCATCTCTGGTCAGGCGTAATAACTCATTGCTCTCGGCACGAATTTTGGCACGAATCTGCCAACATTTGCTCACAATTTATGGCCAAGAAGGCTTCCAGGTGAGTCAAGATGGCTGCTGGACTGTGTCCCGGCTAACCGCATATTAAACAAGCATAGACATACACCTACCGCGACCAGAAGTGCCAGCCGCGTGTTAGTCACGTAGAGCGAGGTTTCAATAGAGAGCATTTGCCGCAGCCACAATAATAAGTTGTTCGTTTTAATCGTTGTTTAAATGATTTTATCAGCTTCAAATTGAATTGAATGAAGTTTTTCGCTTGTTGTGTTGGGCCTCTCTCTCTCTTTCTCTCTCTCTCTCTCTGTCGGATTGATCCTTTCGTGGCTGGCAAAGCACTCGCTTTTATAAATATTACTTCAATGTTCTTCACAGCATGCTGAAGACCGTTCGCTGGTAGGTCTTCTGGAGCACCTCGTCATTTTCTGTTTTCTGTTTTGTTGTTATTTTTTTTTTTTTTTGGATTTTGGCCTGAATCCATCTGAAGATGGAGCGTCGCCAGCTGAGCGACGGACGTGGCCTACTCGACGGTGCGGCAATTAAAATGAATTTAAGCAAAACCCTTTCTCGCTTTTTAAGTTGAAATAATGTTAATTTTATGGAAATTTCAAATGAATTTCTTGCCAACTATTTCTGTTTGTTTGGACGACTGCTTGTTTGCGGGCCGACGCGACCGACCGAGCGCCTTTATTATAATATATACTATGTGCAGGACCGAAATGCAGGCCTTTTTAGACGCATCGGCTTCATGAGTGCATAAATATTAATTGCTCTCGTTGAGAACTATTTTCACTAATGGAAAGAACAAATAATTATTTCGCTTTGCAGCAGGAGAAAGCAACAACAACAACAACAACAACAACGACGTCCGGTCCACTCTGCTGCTGCAATAAGCCTCAAATACTGAAGGTGAAACTCGTCGCAGCGCACACCGGCACCGGCACCGGCACCGGCCCGGCACCGCACATCGAAAGCACACCACCCAAGCGCTGATTATCCTTGCCGCCCCTTCGGTGCGATCGCATCCTTGCGCCGCACCCCCGCAGCGGCACTTAAGTCATCGATTGAAGCGTTCATAAAGTTTCCATTCCGTTGGTTTTCAATTGAAATCGAGCTAGCGATGCAAATCGTTTAAAAGCTTGGAAGCTGTTCGCCGCGCGTTGTTCATTCCCTTCGTTCGTCTGCTTTTGTTTGTTCAGCGTGGCCCGCTGCTCCGCTGCTCCGCTTCTCCTCGCTGCTTGTTGCCCGCTCCTGCGTCGCTAACATTGGGTCAAGTGCCGCCGCTGCTCCATATTCCGTCAAGAGCCCACTTGACGAGCTCACCTTTTTGAGGCGCGCAGCTTCTTTGGATGCTGCTGCTTCTGAAGAATCCATGCTTCTGGATTCCATCGAATGTTAATCATAATCAGAAACTTCTTAAGCTGTTTCTGCTTTCGCTGAAACTGAAAGCTTTGTCTAAAGTTTTGCTTTTAAGTAGTTTCCGTTCGTTGGTTCAGGCAGAGCAAGAAGGCCGCGCGCGTCAATCGGGTTGTGCACGCATTCGGTACACTGCACCGAACATCTTGTTTGTCGCAGCAGCAGGCATGTACTATATTTCTCGGGCTCTGGCTGGCGAATTCCTGATTTGTAGAAGTCTTGAATCGTGTAACGTGAAGTTTCACTGAAAGGGGGAGCAGTGCCCCCACAGCGGCCGCCAACGCCAACGCCCGGCCACCACAAGAGCCCTGCTCATCACAATCGTAATTTGTCTCGTTACGGCGCGTGCACTTTAGCAGTTCATGACAGCCGGCCCTCAGCCTGCCCCCGGGCCGTCATTGTTGCCCCCGTTCAGCTGCGAGGCGCAGTGTCCCTCTACACACCTTCGCCCACTGCCCGCGAAACCTCTGGGGGCGCATTCTATTTAATGGCGTACCCTGTTGCGTGTTTGACATGGTCGTTGTGTACTTAAAAATATCCTTAAAAATAACGGCGAGTGTAATGAAATTATTGTCGCTAACTACAGCTGAAAGCACTTCAGGAGTTGTTTCAGTTCGTGCGCCCTTCGTGTTAATGTGCGCCCTGCCCATGCGTCCCGTGTGTGTGTGTGTGTGTGTGTGTTTGTGTGCACGCCCTTTAATTACTCGGCCGTATTCAAGTTTTCCATTTGCGGCCCGATCGCCCCCACGCAACAAATGACCCCGCGCTTAAGCGAACGCTTCCAGAATTGGGTTGATTTACATTGGGTTACCTGTTCCGATGAGCCTCGACTACGGCACCAACACGTTCCCCAAAATCTCTCTCCTGCGCCGTAAGTCAAGATCTGAACCTGACCCGGAGCGAGACGAGACAAGACTTTGGAAAGACAAATGTTTGCTCTTCAGAAAAACAAAGAACGACATTAACAAAACTCATTCGCGATTACAAGTTTTGTCGGTCGGAAGGAAGGAAGCCGCTGACAGCCTTTTTAATTTGTTAATGCAAAAGTCACACCCGTCGAGCTCGGGCAGCGGGCCCCTCCCACCCTCCCTCCCTCCCTCCCTCCCTGCCTTCCGCAATTCAAACTTTCCGCATTAATTAGCGCGGCAGCACGCCGCTGTAGACGTCGCCTGTTCATTACGTCGAGTACTTGTCGTTCGTTGTTGTTGTTGTTGTTGTTGCTGGTATTATTTTGATTAATAAAAAGGCAACGACAACCGCCTCCAACGCACCGTTCCGTTCCGTTCCGTTCCGTTCCGTTCGCTTTTCGTTGTTTTGTTGATTGTTGTTAACAGAGCGGCAGGTTTTGGTGCACCGCCACGCATACGGCCGCACGCACGCACACACCCAAACATACTCTACATAACATCACCTGTGTATGCTCGCAGTGAAGCGCCCCCACACTTGCACAAACAGCGACGCACAATTACATAAACGCAAGTAATTCCTTTCGGAGACCGCTCCATACCGTTAGACCGTTTCCATAGACCGAATCGAAGTGAATTAAGAGAGCTGCCCTTCTCTAGAAAAGCAGCTTGATTTATGTAAAATGTGAATGTGGTTACACGGCGCGAAATTTGGCCAAAGTATCTGGTGCTTTCGAAATCAATAAAACCAACGAACGAACAAACGAACAAACGAACAACAACAACAGCCTCGACCGAAAATACCTTCGCAAATAGTCGATTAAACGCTGCGACCGAGCCAAGCGACGACGAGCTTGGTCCTTGCCGCTTCCTGGCATTTATCATTTTGCCACATAAACGATGCTTCGGAAGCTTCGCGGCATTTGCGAAATTCAAACAACGCAGAAAGCAGCAAGAGCAGCAAGAACAACAACAACAACAACCACTACAACCTGAACAATGTCAACAAAGCTTACAACATTTGCTTACAAATTCACTTTATGGAAAGAACATGAGCGCAGTGTGCATCCTTTGCGGCCCGGCCCGTGCATTGACATACAATGGAGCAGCAAAAACCACACGGTATTGCTTCAACAGCAACAACAACAACAACAACAACAACAACAACAACCATAATAACGACAACTGAACTCATTTGGCCGTACATATTCGGGCATATTGTAGTGCCGGCGGCTGGAGGTCGGTTTGGCGGAGAACGCGTTAAGTGGAGGCGCCCGCAAACGTCGAAGAAATTGGTAGGGGTGAAATGGTCTGGTGACTCTCTCAGTGCAAAGCTCTGCCTGAAGTCAGACGAACCAGTCGCCTGCTGTCGTGAAATCGTGGAGTTCGCGGACTTCCTCGAGCGACAGATAAAGGGCCCACGCGAGATGGGCTTGCGGGCGGTAATAGCGAAGGAAGGAAGATTCTGAAATAAAATCGAAACGAATCTTTGCAGGTCTTAAAGCTTAGACAATTCTTCTGGTTTTTATTGTCTCAATAAAAACGGTTTTACTTTCAATGCTTCAATCGCGCTGCGCCAATAAATCCGAATGTGGCCTAAGCCCAGCGAAATTAACCTGATCACAAAGTGACTTCGGGGCTCCATCTGACAATCACTACCACCCAGTCTAACGCTCTCCCTCTCTCTCTCTCACTCTGTCGTGCTCTCACTTTGTTCGTAATCGTCGAGTTAATTTGATGCCTTCTGCCCGCACGAAGGAAGATTCCTGAAGACGGAACGGAATGGCATGACTTTCATTGATTGGTCAACCAACCTTCTCTCTCAACCTTTTGGGCAGTCACCACGCGTCCTGAATGGGATTGATGCAGTTATAAGGACCCTTAAGAAATGCTCTGAAAGACTACATAAAGCATTTACAAAGCATTTACATTTCTCCGGAGCTGGAGGAGAAGAGACAGAGGAGGAGTAGAGAGAGAGAGAGAGAGAGAGAGGAGTTGCTCATGTTGCTATATAGAGCTTCTAGTTGCTATATGGAGTTTGCATACTGCGTTTGCACACGTTAGCACGCGGTTTTTGCGCTCTTACCGCGCCCCAACGCCACCGCCCCGCGCCGTCAGGACGCTCGCCATTGAAAGAAAACCTAACTGCCGCATTTCCTTGTCGACTGGCGACGACGCGTACGCATCCTGAATCCCTCAGCTGCACTCTCATAACTTCTAAACTAAAACAATTGCCAAATTTTAACTTTGGCGCCTCACACAAGCCGCACGCTGCCGCACACTGAGCAAAGAGTCCTGCTGGCAGATTAACACACACACGTACACACGCGCACTACACACGCATACATCCGGAAACGGAATGCAAAGCTGCATGGCTCGTTCGTAATCATGCAGAAGCGGGGCAAAAAGGTCGACCCGAGCGGACGGACCACCGCCCACCGAGGGCGGTGCAGTGCAGTGCAGTGTTGTGATGTCATGCTGTGCAAAAATGATTTAAACTAACAAACGCACGGACGGACGGAGGGACGGAGGGACGGACGGCATACCAGCGCAGTTGGACAAATTGCAAAATCCGCTATATTTAATGCACCACGTTAGAGATGAACTCTGGGCGGCGCGGGGCGGAATGGGGCGTGTCCAGCAAAGCGCGAAACTTTCCAAAGCATCATGCGGAAATCATAGCTGAAACTTTTAGGCCGCGGCCCAACCTTTTAAGCCATTCGAACATATAAAGTTCACACACATAACAAGTGCGCCATCATTTATGGCGGTATGTGAACATTGAACAACTGTAAAACTTGTCAACCAATTGAATTGCGTAAACATGTTTCTGAAACGATTGATCGAGTACAATTTTAACAGTTAATCGCGTCAGTAGAACCACCTTGCGGCGCATTTTGAAGAATGATTTGCATTTGTTTTCGTATAAAGTGCAATTGACTTAAAGAACATGGCCGACAGACCACGTCCACGTCGCGTTGGAATGCGGCCAAACAGTCATATACCGACATAAAAGATGGCGCACCCTCTGTACACTAATAATAATGTACAATACGCTCAAGGGAAGGGTTCGAAATCCTTCCCCAACCTTTAGAATTAATGCAGGAACATTGCTATGATTATGGCTTTGATTTGTCTCAACGATATTAAGGTTTGAGCTCTAGAAGCTCATTGAGCGAATGGATTTGTGTATTCCAAACAAAAACCGAAATAATTTTGGCAAAATAAATGTGAATTTGTTTTTGTTTTTCAATTCTTCAACAGTTTTGTCATTTTTCCCGGACAGTTTAGTACACCGCGTCACCACCGCGTTTACCACCGCGTTACCAACGCGTTTGAGCGCGTGGGTGTGTTTGTGTGTACAACGAAAAATGCAACAGCCGACAGAGTCCATCTAGTACACTTCATTTATTGATAGCATTTGGCTTAATGCGCTTTGACACCGCGCGGCTCTGGCACCACGACTATAATGGTCTATCGCAGACAGACAGTGTGTCTGTCCGTTGTCCATTCTTGTGCAAACAATTAATTATTTACCGCGTTCAACCTTGCTGCTTCACCTGCACTTGCCATGGTGCCGTCGTCGTCGTCGTCGTTGTTGTTGTTGTTGTTGTACAATGGCGTTTGTTGTCGCTCGGGCCGAAGCAGCCCGGGCTCAATTGCAGAAGAATAGAGCAGAAATTCCGAGTCGGGTTAATCAATACAAGTCGGCTTGAGGCAGGTGGCACAATCGGCAACAACAACAACAGCAACAACAACAACAACAACAACAACAGCCACGACAACATAAATGACTGCAACTGCAAGAAAGTAACCCACCGTCGGTCTCTTCGTGTTGACCTCTTCGACACTGTAGCCCAACTGAACTTAATCGTGGCCCCATTTTGTTGCCTGTTCCCGGACACATCCCGTCTTCGTCTGTCGGTGCCTGCAGCACCGCAGTCGTTGCTGCTCTGAACTTCTTTCTGTCGTTATTTCTTTCATGCTCGGCTCGTCCTCTTCTTCTTCCTCCTCCAGGCCAATTCCCAATTGACACAAAGAAAACCAATTTAGCACACAACGACGACGTCTTGAAGCATACGCCAGATAAATTCATCAGGTGAATTCCGAGCGGATACATTTCGGAGCCAACCACGGAGTGGCATCTCTGCTCTGGCGCATGGCCCTGAACTGGATGGATTCAGACAGCAATTGAATTTGCCCTGCGAGTTGTTTTGTGCCATCACCGACAGGCTTCACCGCTCGCTACACACACACTTCTCGCAAGAACTGGCGGCGTCTTCTCGTTAGAGAACGACGGTTCCTTTGATTGAGAACCGAGAACTGAGCCGGCGTTCGAGCGTAGTTTGGCTTGTGGAAGCGTTTTAAGGGAATTCGGGAAGCGCCTCGCCATTCGTGTCATTTCGCGTGCATTTCCGATTCTCTACTTTGCTCAATATGGATTTTATTGATTTTGGTTTTTCGGAATGTGCGAGAATTTTTCAGAAATTTTTTAGGCTTAAATTTGAAATCCATTTGAAATTGATTTTTAAAAAAATTATTTATTTAATAAAAACCTAATTAAAAATGTTAATTTTAATCAACACGAATATTTTTTAATATTAATATTTCAAAACATAATTTTGAGTTTTCGAGTATAAGACGACTTTCTACGTAGAGATAGTATCAAAAAACAGTAGAATAGTATCGTATTTTTCACAGTCTTTGATTGCGAATCCGTTGTAAGAGCTTTACAGAGCTCTACATGTATCGTTAAGAGCTGCTGCTCTCTGCTGGCAACACATAAAGGCTTTCTTTCTGGTTGCACGATGCGAAGACGGACATTCATTTTGAATGAATTCAACGAATTCAACAGTTCGAAACGATTTCACAATGCAACGATTTAAGTCATTCAGACGATAAGAGGCTTCGAGTCCCCCGCACCCGCACCCTCTCCGCCCACCGCCTACAAATACCATCACCCTTTGTTTTGTGTTTTCAGCCCGATTCTTCGACAAGCTGCTTGCGGTTAATGCATTGTATGGTGAGCCTGTACGCACACACACACACACACACACACACACACAGTTTACAATACATGCTTACGAAGGTATTTACGTGCGTACACATAGTACATGCATACATACCTGCTCGTTTACAAACAAAGCTTACAAACGAAAAAAATAATATTAACACCAAGTGATACATTTATGACGGGCATGTTCCCACGGAAACGTACCGTGATCGGTGCGTAGTTTGTTGCTGCACCTGCGGAGCCGGTGGTTAAATATTATTATTTTCGATTTTTGCCAGTAGACAGATTTGTAGGAAGTCGCTCCATGTAAACCACGACATGTGTTTTTAGTGTATTTAGGGCTCAGTCGAGAATATTTCTCGTTTGAAAAATAGTAATGCGACGTTTCATTTGTGAATAAACGAGCAGGTGTACCCGCGCGCGTTTGGGTGCGTATGGCGGCGTCACTGCTTTCAGAGCAGTCACATCATTAGATCATCGGGGTCATCTCTCAGAGAAAGTGTGGAAAAATTTAAAAATTTCCGGAGAGTTATGTTAGAAATTCTCAACAGCAATTGGTGAGTGTTCCTTGACGAAACTCCCGCTCTCTCTCTCTCTCTCTCTATCTCTCTGTCTCTGTAGGTACAAATTTTTCGTTTGTTTTGATAATTTTCATTTTATATTGTATATAAAAACGCGAGGAAACGCCTTAAGTAGGACGAGAAAAACAATGCAATATGTTTTGTTTGAAGTTAAGCTCTATCCTCACGGCGCAATTCGAACGCGCAGCGTCTGGCTTAAGAAGAGAGCACTTAGTGAAGGAGAGCAGAGAGCATGAATTTAGAGAGACAGACTAACATTCAGTAACGACAATTGAAAAGCCAACTGCATGCTCGTACATGATGCTCTCTTCTCTTACATATCCTACCTACATATTGTACCTACACACACGCACACATTGTAACCCACAAACACACCTACACGCATACTCGCCCATTGAAACTGCCTTTAGTATGGCGTTCTTGGCGTACCCGATATTTTGAAATTTCTCTTTGATTCTGCGACTGTTTAACGCGGATGCTCCGCAACACAAAACACAACGCAACACACGGCCGCGCAACACACAAACATAAATTATCCAGCCATTCATCTTGGAAATAAATGTTGCAATTTGTTGGTTTCGGCCGGTTTGTCGCAGCCGCAGGAAGGCCAGCGAGCGACTAGCCGAATGTGGCGACATTCGTTTTAAATTCCCGGAAATGGACAGTCTCATACTTGCGCACGCACACACACACACACGCAAACACAAAAGGAGGGCCAACACTGGCCCTTGCTGCCCGCCCCTACATACACTCGGCGGGGCGACCGGGCGCATGGTATTCATTCAGGATGTTCTTTTGGCCAGAAGTTACCTCTTAAGTGCTTGGCGGGAAAGCTGGCGTTGTTTATGTTGTCGGCGACCTTTTTTCGATTTTGCTCTCGGCGCGCGACGTCGCGACGTCCCGCAATACCAACACACTGTTTACTTTGCTGGCAGTGGCGATGGCGATGGCGATGGCGTGTGTGTGTGTGTGTGTGTCGACGCCTTTTTGTTCTGGTGACCATTTCGTATATTCCATTTGCACAATTAATTATTATGAATGCCCAGCGCGCACCGCACCGCGCTCTCAGGGCGCTCTCAGCTGCCGGCCACACGCTTTCGTCCCGGCCCGGCGCTGACCGTTTCGTACCGTGCGTTTATGAAAATTTATAGTGTTCGTAAGAAAATTTGCAACGATTTTCTCCTTCAATTATTCGGTCGCGTTTCTGGCACTTTTACGCGCTGAAAAGGATTAATTGCAAAATTCTTGCTTCACATTAAAAATAAAATGCGAATCGTCTAAGAAGGGTGCGTTTGTGCGGCGACAGCAGAGAAACCAAAAGAAAGCAAAAAACCTAAATTTTTATGCTATTGTATTTATTTAAAATTTAAAGCATCGCATAAAAAAAATCTGGATCTATAATGAATTCGCATCAAAAGAAAATCTCCGTCGACTGCGGCCGCTTGAGATCGTACGTTAGCGAGAAAACGTACGCAAGTGCGTTTGCGGCGAGTATGCTTTCCCTGGAGGACGAAGCTGCCAAGCAGGATATTGCAAAAATATGCAATAATAATAAAAAGTGCAAAAATATGACACTTACTGGTAGCAAAAAGCAATTTCCATTTTCTATGACAAATAAAAGAGAACTCATGCCGTTCATTAGAGCAGTTCTGGCAATGAAGGAGCAGCACTTTGCTATGTAATTTCCAGGATTAGGCAATTTCCAGGAGAGCGATAAGGCTGCACGCGGCGAATGTGCAATATTTCAAAGTCCGTAAATTCCAATTCTCGAGATTAAAGCAATCCTGTCGCTCATTAATTATACCTCAATTTACGTTTGGGGAATAAACTGCAGGATATCATGCACAATAACAACAACAACAACAACAACAACAACAACAACAACAACAACAACAACCACAACAATAATGGCGTCAACAATGAGAAAACGAAGCTAGAACTTCGAGCAAAAGAACAGAGAGACAGTCGTTAAACGAGTACAGTGCTAAAAACTCAAGAACGGCAGTAGCTCTACCAGCAGCAGCAGCAGCAGCAGCACCAGGAGAAACGAGGGAAATCATCAGCGTGATCAGAGCAAGGCGCAAATGCTTAAAACTTCAATTCGATTAGGAAATTTGAATAATTGCGTCAAGAAGAGAACCCAACTATTTACCACAACAAGCAGCAGCAGCAGCAGCAGCAGCAGCAGTGGCAATTTCTGTGCAGCCGCAGGATGGCGACGGGCGACGGGCAGGTGCTGCCACAAAAGTAGCTGCCGAGGCTCTAAACCGAAATGGCAACACAAAATGGGGCCCAACGTTGACGCTGCAACCAAATCCGGATGATTTAAAGTTGCGGCGCGTGAGGGCGGGGGACATCATTGGGCAGGAGTACGGCAGCTAACCCGAACGAACAAAAGTTGGAGCAAAGTTTATGGTTATTCGTGGTTTCCATTCGTAGTTGCGATTGCTTTGATGTCGCTTGTAATGCAAACGCAAAGCGATTGTAGCTCTTTTCTTGCCTTTCCTTTCCCTTCCTTGCCTTCGTCCCGGCTGCAGCCAACAAAAATGATGAAAAATGCCAAAGATATTCGTAAACGCACACAAACACACGCACACACACACACCGTGAGCGGCACCAGAGGGTTTTGTATCATTTAGATTTTGAAATTGCTTTGTGAATTGAAGCCCCTTCTCCTTGTCCTCGTCCTCGTCCTTGTGCGGAGAAGGAGACTCCGATCGTTGGTTGGAGTCTTAAAAATGCAACGTTTGAACTGCAAGGGCTTGCAGGGCGGCAGAGTTGCCATCTGTTTTGCTTTGTTTAGCCTAAAGTCGGACGACTTTTCTGCCTTGGCTTGAGCCACAAACTTTTTGCTCAACTTTACTAAACAGTAGTTATTTTCTGGCCTTTTTCTGTAAGTTGGGCGGAGGATGGTTTTCTATACGAATAGAATTCGAATATAAAAAACCGAAAGTCGAGTATAAGGTCATGGTTCCTGGATTTACAAGAGCTTTATGATATCGTTGATATTGCTAAAGTCGCGCCAGAAAGTCGCGCGTTCGAACGCTTTAAATGGCCATCTACTGTGTTTACATAGTCGTCATTTTTTATACTATTTGCAAACACATTTTTTTGTCATCCCCCGAAATTTTGAAAGCACTTTGATCAGATATTGCAAAACATAATGTAAGGAGATAAATGCTCTTAGAGAAAAATGCTCCAAAAAAAAAAAAAACAACAGAAGAATAACTTCTGAGCTATTAACGCAGTCAGCAAACCTTTTGCCTCTAAACGGAAACAAAAGCATTTCCGTTTTTCTGCTTTATTTTCGGGTTTCTCTTCTTCTTCTTCTTCTTCTTCTTCTTCTTTATTTGCCGCGGTTTTTCATCGAAGAAAAACTGAAAGCGGAATCTCGCTTTGGCGCCGCTTTTGATGTGAAAAAATGTGCAATTTCTTCTAGCGTTTCGCTGCCATTTCGCGTCGGCCTTGCATTTTAGCGTTGAATGCTTTAATTCGTACCTTTTCTTCGTATAAATTTCCTGCTGGCACGAACTGAACGAAATTCGAGGCGGAAATCGCGTTAATGTGTGCAGCGAAAAAGGAGCGGAAGAAGCGCGATTCGATTAGTTTTTATTATTTGCAGCCGGAACTAAGATGCCGCATACGCTCGTGAGAAGGAGAGCCGTGGAAGGAGAGCCGAGTACCCCCCCCCCACACCCCGGGCCCGGCTGTCTACGAAAACTAACAGTTTTGCCGCAATTTCGTTCGGAAACGTACGTAAGCGTACAAATGGCATTTTTCATTCCGCTGTCACGAGTTATTAAGGAACAAAGCCATTTACGAGTTATCACCAACGAACGAAACGTTTTATCTTCTCCCTACGATGCGTTCAATTTTCGCGCTTGTTACGCTTAGCGGCCGAAAGCCGCTTGAAATCTAAAAATTACGACAGTTTGCTTTTATTTTGATACAAAACCGTGAAGGTTCGAAATGTCAAATATTTTATACTTTTCTACTTACTTTTTTCTACTTACTTTTCTTCTCTTTTCTTTTCTTTTTTGGTTGTACCGAAGATGATGAATGTTGAATTCGGGGACAGCTCTTGGGTTACTCAATCCTCAACTCTATTAATTTTCAGGGCTCAGCAGTAGTTAATTCGGTTTCATGCGGCAATAAATTGTTGCCGCGAATTCGCGGCATGTCAGTGCCGAAAAAGCAGTCGAAGAAGAGCCGGACCAACTTGGCACGCGACCAATAAAACTGAAGCCGACCATTGCCGCGCCGCCTATAAAGCCGCTGCTCACTATAAATTGCTGCAGCTCGATTCTGGCCGGCCTCTCTGGCTGGCGGCTCTTGCATGGTAGCTCTACAGTTTCCGGCCGATCCTGCCGGCTGATGCTTTTGACAAATGCAAATAAATATTTATTAGTGGCGAAGACAATGAACACCATCAATAAGACAGAGACAGGAATTCCATTTCGCTGCTTAACTTGCCCCGACTTGGAGAGTCTTCTGCTGGGTTCGTTCGTTGCCTGCGTTTCTCTCCTCTCACTGCGCAGCGCTAGCGCGACAAGGACGCTAGCACCGGGGAGAAGCGGCTGGCTGCACTTCTTCTTTATTCTCAGGGCTCGTCGTTTGTCATTTTGCCAAAATGCTTTGCAAGTTCGCAGCAGCAGAAATTCTCGTTTCGCACGTCATTTAAATTCGACGTTGCTGTCAGTCAGACGGTGCCGATTTCGAGAAGCTGCAGCGAGAGCGTTTAATTTCATTTGCGGTGCTGGCAGTGTCCTCGGCGCAGACTGAGCTGCGGTGGAACAGAGAGGAACAGCGCGGCGAAGAGAGTCGTCGAGGGTGGCGCCAACGCTGACAAAGCAGCTGACTAAGTACAGAATAAATGATTTCGTGTTTTAATCTTAACACCGCACAAACGAAGCCACCTTGCCGGCAGTTGCGGGGACGCAGTTGGCAGCTAACGGAAAAGCTTTTGTTTGCCTCAAACTGAATGACTGCAGCGACGCGTCTGCGGCGACGCGACGTCTCAGCGTATGATTTGCTCGTGATGGGGCCCAGATGATGCTCGCAACGATGATACGATCCGACGTCAGTTGTATCAAC
Organism: Conops quadrifasciatus; assembly: GCA_949752815.1. Lineage (NCBI taxonomy): Eukaryota > Metazoa > Arthropoda > Insecta > Diptera > Conopidae > Conops > Conops quadrifasciatus. Next base: position 31,955,173 of record OX457078.1, on the reverse strand, counting down.
GTTTCGTTTTATTTCGCTCTTTGTCTTAAGGCCGTCGTCGTCGTTGACAGCGACGTCTGATATACTCGTACGTATGTGTGTATGCATGGGCAGGTACCTGAGGAAGCTGCTCTGTTCGATACAGTTGCGACTGCTGACGAATTTAGTTCTGTTTCCTTCGAAGGTTGTTTCATATCAATCTTCTTCACGCCAGCGCCCCTCAAAACTTTTCATTAAACAACCTCTTTTTATCTCGTTGAGCTCCTTTCTTTGTTAATTTATGGCCCATATCTGTTAGAGAGTCAGAGGCCCCGAATTTTCGCAAATATTCCTTAAATAAATCTTTTTTCAGATAAACTTAAGATCCTCAGATAATCCTTGAAAGAGTGACATAGTAGCGTTGAAGGAAGCGTTGAATTAAAAAAAAAAACCTTAATTTTAATCCCAGCCAAGAGTTCTTAATTTGAGTTTTAGCTTCAGAGAAAAGCTCAAGCTCATAGTTTTTTATATTCAGGCGTACTTTTGTTTAATATCTTAAGTTTGTTGTCTCAAAGCTTACGAGAAATCCATCAGAGAATTGCGTACGAAGCGGTCGCTATAAAAAGATTTTGTTTGGCAGAAACTCAGAATAAGCCAAAGCATCGTAATGACATTCACAAATACTCTTACCTGCCAATCATCATTTCTTGTGTCTCATTTACAAGCCGGCGAGTCGATGGCAATGAAATGCTCATTGGGTCAACTCAAACCATCTCCGGAGAGGTTGACCTCCTGACATCTTACGTTAATGAAGTAGTCCGCAGGTATTATTGAAATGTACACATAGTGGTTTAGTGCACGCACGCACGCACGCACGAATTGCTCTCCGAAGGATCTGCAGTTATTTTGTGATAAATACTCAATATAGGTACGTGACCGCCATGTTGAGCGCATTCAAATGCGAGCGTGAAACTGCCGCCAACTATTACCGAAAGTCGTTCAGGTCAGCCTTGTTGAGTCCTGAAAAGCTCATAAAGTCTCCGACGTCCGACACAGTGTGCGCCGAATGATTGTTTTCTGCAACGCAAAACCATCCGGCATGTCCGAAATCCTTGCGAAAAGTCACGCAAACGGACCAACGCACTTACTTGTACCAGACTTGCCGTTTCGCAGGCTGTGGAGGACTAAAGGCTTCTTCAGCTCAACCCCAGGAAGCAGGAATAACCACATGATTAACACGCATTTGCTAAACATGCCCAGAAACGGACCTTTAGAGTGCGATATTTTTCGATATTACAGCTGTGAAGATTATTTCGGGGGGAAAAGTACCTCCTAGTTGGCTCTAAAAGAAGGCTCTAAATTTGTCAAATTTACGCAAAGTTATAAAGTTAAGGAGAGCGAGAACTATTTCGGTTAATTCTAAAAGATACGCAGTCATAAATTGCTTGGATGTGTCGTCGTAACACGGCCACAATGTCAACCGTGAAAAGCAGACAAAAAGTATGCAGGCTTCGAAGCAATACTAAATACTAAAATACCAAAATACTAAAATACCAAAATACTAAAATACCAAAATACTAAAATACTAAAATACTAAAATACTAAAATACTAAAATACTCAAATACTAAAATACTAAAATACTAAAATACTAAAATACTAAAATACTAAAGTACTAAAATACTAAAATACTAAAATACTAAAATACTAAAATACTAAAATACTAAAATACTCAAATACTAAAATACTAAAATACTAAAATACTAAAATACTAAAATACTAAAATACTAAAATACTGAAATACTAAAATACTAAAATACTAAAATACTAAAATACTAAAATACTAAAATACTAAAATACTAAAATACTAAAATACTAAAATACTAAAATACTAAAATACTAAAATACTAAAATACTAAAATACTAAAATACTAAAATACTAAAATACTAAAATACTAAAATACTAAAATACTAAAATACTAAAATACTAAAATACTAAAATACTAAAATACTAAAATACTAAAATAGTAAAATACTAAAATACTAAAATACTAAAATACTAAAATACTAAAATACTAAAATACTAAAATACTAAAATACTAAAATACTAAAATACTAAAATACTAAAATACTAAAATACTAAAATACTAAAATACTAAAATACTAAAATACTAAAATACTAAAATACTAAAATACTAAAATACTAAAATACTAAAATACTAAAATACTAAAATACTAAAATACTAAAATACTAAAATACTAAAATACTAAAATACTAAAATACTAAAATACTCAAATACTAAAGTACTAAAATACTAAAATGCTAAAAACTAAAATTTGACATGAACACATCGCAGCTATTAAAATCATTTCTACAAAAATTAAAGCTTATTTCAACAGAAAAAAATAGTTCTAATAATTCTGCCATTCAGAATGTTTGTATGAACGCTAAAAATATCATCAACAAAACTTCTTTCTTAATGCCAAATAGTTTACAAAAAATTTGACCTTTCGGGATGACTGTATCTCTATTACTTTTACTTTCACTTTATCATAAATTTTAATGGAAACTATAGAAAGCAGAAGCCGAAATACTTACTAATGCGTCCTCGGAAAATATCAGACAAAACTAGACAATTGAGGCAGAAATAATTTAATAAGAGAACTGAAGAGAAATCTATTCAAGTGAAAGTGTGAAGTGTATCCAAGAGAAGTGTAAATAATGAAGCATAAAAGAGTTAGAAAACAATAAAATTTCGTAAATTTTGTAATAAAATTGTTTTAATTCTACAATTTCATGGAATTAAAAGATCCAAAAAGGTCAGACACGGAAGACCTCCACGGAAGACCGGAAGGCACAAAAACATAACATCAACACTTTTCCGATGAATGATCAGACAGATTTAAAGCATTTGTCATAAGCATTAGCATAAGCCGGAAAACTGTAATAAATATAAAAGAAATAGTTTTTCAAAAATTATTACTATTTGCCCTCCCTCCTCAATTTGATCCCTTCTCATTAAAGCCCTCACAATATTCAGCCTCCGTTCATGAAAATTTCTTATGTAACTTCAAAGGTACCCTCACAAAAGCACTTTTGCAATAGACATTTTGTCTACTGGCATCACCATGATATCTATTTTAATAAAAGTTAAACAAAAGAATCGTCGACATGTATAAATAATCTCAGATTAGTAATGATCAAGATAAGATATTAACTGAAGCCAAAGTTGGATAGTATTCAACTGTATCTTCCAATTTCGTTAGTTGAGATGTACTCCCCGGTTCTGTAGAAGAAGAAGGAGAAAAAAGTGCTCTTGTTAAGTAAAAGCAACGCTGGAAACTCATAATTAAGGCCGAGCCGTATTCATACCTTTTTCTCAATCTTCTTATTCTCAATGCTACCCAGAAATGGTTTCATTGCATGCTGCGCCGTTTGTTATCTCCGGAATGTTATCGAAGATAAAACAAGCCCCGGACCAACACGTTCCGGACTTCTTTAAAGCGTATGATTTCAGAGAAATCTTTTTAGTATTGAATGCGGTTCTTCGAGCATTATTCTCACGTCATTTGATCGAGCGGCTCTGAAATTGACGAACTGTGGCGAAATAATTTTTGTCTGTGTCTTAGTTTGAGTTCAAGAAGCGTCGCGCCGCAAAACGTGCGATGCTACGCGTCGAGTGTGCCGATCACAAGAAGTCCGATTCCGTTGTATTAACAGATCTTCCTGGCGGCGAATCCAGCAGCACTCTTCCCACGAATGCGAATGGCCCCCCGAAGGTCCAGCACGCTGACGGGAGGCGGGCAAATTCGGCCGATCGTTGTCAGACTGGTATGCGCGGACTCTTCCGCAAGAAAACTCTCTACAAACGGCTGCCGATTTGCCGATGGCTGCCCCAGTACAGCAAAGTGAGTGCTTTGGGTGACCTGATTGCGGGCATGACGTTGGGACTCCTGATAGTGCCGCAAGGCCTGGCTTATGCAGCAGTCGCCGGTCTACCCTCGCAGGTCTGTACCACCACCATCCAGCCATCCATCTCGCAAAATCTCACCAAAGTAACTCAAGCCAGACGCGTGCATGCGTAGCGTGTTCTCGAAACTTGGCTCCATGCGGTGCACTTGGCACCAGTTCCTTAACAATTTACGTGCGCTTTGGCTTATTCTGGTTTCTGGTGTGCTCTCGCCACTTTGCAGTTCGGTCTCTACGGCGCCTTCTTTGGCAGCTTCATCTACGTTCTACTCGGCACTTGTAAGGACAACACCGTCGGCTCCACCGCCATAGCCTCGGTGATGGTGTTCCAAGTGGCTAACGGTGTTTGGCAGCGTGCCGTGCTGCTGACCTTCTTAACGGGCATCATTGAAGTCCTAATGGCCGTCTTTAGGCTGAGTTTTCTGGTCGACTTTGTGTCGGGGCCAGTGACGGCCGGCTTCAGCAGCGCGGCCGCGTGCATCGTGCTCACGTCGCAGGTGAAAGATATTTTGGGAGTGAAGGGCTCTGGCAGCACATTCCTGCGGCGCTGGATAACCATGATTGGCGACATGGAAAATGTGCGAGTACCGGACACTCTGCTGGGCTTGATTTGCATCGTCGTGCTCTTGATGGGCAGGTACGTTGCCCGCCTGCGGTTCGGTCTTCGCGGTGAGGTGGCGATCTCAGCCAAGTATCGGCTACTGAATGGTGCGCTGTGGTTCCTAGGGACCACCAGAAACGCTCTCTTGGTGATTGTTTGTGCCCTGATCAGCCGTTTCTTGGACGGGCGGGGTCGGAATCCGTTCACACTGACAGGCTTTATACCGCCCGGACTGCCAGCACTTCAATGGCCGCCCTTCTCAGTGCCGGCCGGACCCGCAAACGCTACGGGCGCTGTTGCCGAGCCGGCAGCGGAAACGTTCAGCGACATGCTGCAGAGTCTGGGCTTCGGTTTGCTGGTCGTTCCGCTGATAGCGCTGGTAGAGAACAACTCCGTGTGCAAAGTGTTCGGTAAGTGGCCGCTGATAAGTGCGTGTCAATGATCTCAAATGGTTCCCAAATGTATGCCTTCTTCGCAGCCAAAGGAAATGCCATCGATGCCTCGCAGGAGCTCTTCGCCATCGGCCTGGCCAACGTTGCCAACTCGCTTGTGAGCGGCTACCGCAGCAACGGCGGCCTGACCCGCGCCACCATAAGCAATGCCAGCGGAGCGCGGACGCCGCTGACCAACCTCTACATCGGTTCGGTGGTGGTGCTGGCCCTGCTATACCTGACAGACTTCTTCTACTACATCCCAAAGACGGTGTTGGCCGCCATCATCGCCTCGGCCGTAATATTCCAAATACAGTTTCGGCTGATTCTGCCGATATGGCGCAGCAAACGTGAGTAGAGTGAAGTTAATGGTTGCTCCAACGCACGTAATCTCTTTCTCACGTTAGGCTCTGATCTGATTCCGGGCTTGTTGGCCTTCTTCGCCTGCCTGATTATGCGTCTAGAAGTGGGCGTATTCGCTGCCATCGGTGTCAACTTGCTGTTCATTTTGTATAACTCGGCCAGGCCGAAAATCAGCGTCGAAACAGTGCAGGTAGGTCTCAGAACTCGTTCGTCCTCTCATCGGTTTGTGCTCAAGCGTCTCCCCGTAGACCGGCCGAGGCCATAGGTTCTTGAAATTAACACCTGATCGTGGGCTCAGCTTCCCTGCGGCCGATTTTGTGCGCAATGTGATCGCCAAAGAGAGTGCCAGAGCCGGTCTGCCGCTGGTGCTGGACTGCAGCCACATGTACCACGTGGATTTCACGGCAGCCAGAGCTCTAGCAGACATCGTCAACGATTTTCAAATGCGCCATCAACAGATTATATTCCTCCACGTGAAGGCGCGAGTGGCGGAAGCAATTCAAGGCATCGAGTCGAGCTCAATTTTGTGCTGCACCGAAGAAGCTGTAGCTGCGAGAATCTCTGATACCGACGAGGCGTTTCGTAACAGCAGTTATAGGTTTTGAGGCGAACATACAGTTTAAATATTTAGTGAAAATGTGTTTAATTTCTAGTATAAATGTACCCATTTGTAAAGCTCAATTTAGTGACTCCGTGTAGGCACGTTTACAATTCAAATTAGTTAACAAATCACTTCAAAATGTATTTCGTCACTTGCTCCCTTCCCCTGCTCACCACTATTTCGCAAGGCACGCAGCTTTGAATGCACAAGTCCGCAATAAACCGATGCCCGTCGCCCTCAGGCCTCTGTGTTGGAAGTAAAAATACTTTCCAACATCGGCCTGCAAAGTGCGCACTGAAACTTGTTTACAGAGCAATCACTTCCTTGATTTTGCTGCTTCTCCTTCTCCTTCCGCCCCTCTTCCGACCCACCGCCACCGCCATTTATTCGACCGCTGATTGAGCGGTATTCACATGCTTTTAATTTCTCTTACGTGATTCGCAGTTCCGGCCGTTGCGACCGTTTCCAGCCGGTGAAAGTCTATTAGTTGTTGAGGTGATGGCTGCTGCTGTTTCCGCTTGCTGTAACCTCACTCAAGCTTTGGCTTTGGCTGGTGCAGGCAAAAGAAATCCTCCGCCTCTCTCGGTGCCGCCACGAATCGATTACTTCCTTTCACACGGCTGGAGACTCATTCGGTCGTTCTACCGACATACTCGTACATTCCGTACGATAACATTTCTCTTTTAACTTTACGACGATAAAGTGCGCCTGAAGTGATGACGGTCGAGAAGTGCTGGACTGCAGGGTACGCCAGCAGCGCGCACAAATATGTTGCCATTTGGACACGACGCGTCGTTGGGGCGGTGAAGAGTGTCTCTCAAGTGCCGGGTCAATTCACTTCGGTTTCCTGTAGGCGTTTTCGCTCTTAAGAAGCCGACAGCAAGCATTAGAATAGCAACAACGGAGCTAGGCAAAGCAACACAGAGGGCGCTCCATGGCACTTTTGAGTGGTTCAAACAAATTTTCATCGCACTTTGATGGCTTCTCATCAGCCGAACAGCCGAAACGTTCTTACAACAACCAGAGAAAATCTGTATTTTATTGCCGGCCTCATAAAGCGTAAGTCGTATTGGACGAATAAAGTATTAAAACTATACGTACATACTAGATATATGTATGTAAGTATAAAAATCACAAAAATCAAACAGGGTGCGCCACAATAACGGGTGCGCCATCTTTTGTGTCGGTATGTGAACATTTGATAACATTTGTTCGCACTCTGTATATGTTCTTATTTCACGCCCTTAAGGTACTTTTGGCAGACTAAAAATTAGGTTGTAAATGTAAGTGCACCCATTTAACCTTTATACAACACGAAGGAATGGAAGAACTCTTTTTAATATGAGTACAACTCTATAGAATGTTACAGACTATTATAAATATATTTATAAAATGTCGGAAAGACTTTTATTTTCATTACCTTTATTTCCTTTGCATTGAAGACAGATTGATGCCCCGGAGCTTTGAAAATAAAACTTGTCCGTGCGGAGGGCGGCAGGGTCAACGGAATTGATACTCTTTGACGCACGAGGATCAAAGGCTTTGACAATGCAAGTCCGTTTGCGGGCAATGGAACGACTTCCGTTCTTAGATCTGGGGAATGCTGCATGCTTGAACAAGCTCCGCACTAAACCACGACGAATAAAAGCGTCATAGTGCGCGCAGCTTGCAGCAAACGGATAAGCAGCGAGGGTTGAAGAAAACGAAAAGCGAATGTCAGTTGAAAAGAGTTTAAAGACTTTGAAGCTGAAAAGATTCGCAACAAGCGTCAGGAATGGGTCGGGCAAGCGTCAGGCAAGCGTCGGGCAAGCATCGAACAAACGTCGGACTGTGGAAGGGTCCGCCCTGCAATGGCAGGAAGCCAAAGTGTATGCAGGGATCGTGTATAGAATAGAATTGAATAAAACCCAACGCTTTGTTAGCCGTCAAGACACGCAAGATTCACCATCAAACATGCGGAGCAGCCTTCCAGCTTAGGTAAAGGATGGTCTTCGGGGTGGTCTGGGGGAAGCAGAAAACACTTATAGGGAGGCTTTCTGCTAGAAATATCTCTATATGTGTTTCTCAAGAATACATATATCTGTTACAGTAATAAATTGTAACAATTTCTTTAAAAAAATTAACTCAGCTCTCCCAAAAAGTGGCTCAGTTGCCCCCTAAACCGTTTACCCATCCGGCTACGGCCCTGGATTTCGATACGGCAATTTCGGAAGTGCTGCCAGCAAACGCAATTCGTAACGCATGCAAAATTCAGGTGTCTTGTTACCGTCTTGATGCTTAGGCTCAGCGCAGATGGCAACCAGCGGGGCAGCGGCAGCAGCAGCGACTCCTTGCGAGTACATACAAACCAAGCATACATCACCGCTAAGTAGCTGTACGCTACGTACTCGCATGTGCCACTTGAGCAAGTGCAAGAAGCCAAAGGGTACCATCGACAAAGGTTTGGGGAGGCATTGTCATGTTTATGTTGCCTCTAATTCGTGGCTTTAACGAAATTCCTGCTCGTATTTATTGCCCGGATTAGACAGAATTTACTGAGAGGCTTTTGAATACTGCGCCGAGCCTTAAACTTACTATTAATGATACTGCAAGAGACGTACAAGAGACGTACTCTGGTCTTTTGGTGTGTGGCATTCTTTTTAAGCGTATTCGTAGGTACGAGTACATGGCACGAACTCGAAGGCCGGAAAATGAACAAGTACTCATTTGTACTTGTTTCTGCCTAATTTTTCGAAAGCAAATTGTCGGTGGTTTTGGGCGTAGTTTTCAGTTGGCTTGCGTTGGTTCAATACAATAAACTAGACCATTTTCCCCAAAGACGATGTTAAAATTTAGGTTGGATTAAGTGTGCCAGTTCCGCCCGGTTTGCTGCCTGGAAGAATTTTTGCGGGGAGTGCTGTGGGAGAGGCAGGAGCGAGCGGTGAATCGATTTATGCGGAGCGGTGTTATAGTCCTTGTCCCTGCTCTTCTTCTTCTGTTAGGCGTCTGTTACTGACGCTTGATTTTATTTGTTGAAAATAAGCATTCATCTTCGCCCATAAAAGATCTCTTCATTTGCAAGCGGCTAAGTTTTCAAATGAAAAAACTGGTCCCTTGGAGTCTTCAGTCCCAAGAGACCGATTAACATTCTGGAAAAGCATTTGTACAATACATTCCTGTCGAATCAATAAGTCCAGAAATGATATCTTACTAAATACCTCAGAGTACTGTACTTAGGCGAATATATAGAAATACAAAGCTTCAATTTATTCACGCCCTCTCACCATACCTCCATACCTCCAAGTGTCCGCCGAACTGTTCGCAAAGTGAGTACGTGGACACTCATAGACAAATATTCTTCTGGTGCCTGCTCGCGGGAGCGTTCCTTTTGTCAACGAGATTGCCAGATACATACTGTTCTTCTAGTTTACCCCCCTTCCTCTCCCTCTCCCTCCCCCCCCCCGCTCAAACGGTTGATTAGCGTTAGTCCAACGAGGTGATGCTGGTAATAGCAAAAGCAAAAGGAAAAGAAGCACACGCCATGGCCAACGCTTGTGCTCTTCTGAGCACAATAACAACAGAATCTTGAACGAGTATAGCATTATATTAAAAAAAAAAAATATTGTGTGAATGAAAAACAGCTCTTGTTCCTCGCGGGACGGACGAAGTGTGCTTGCTTTCCAGCTGAAGCCGCAAAATAAATGTCCTTTCCCTTTTCCATTTATAGTTTTCCACCTTCTTCCATAACGTAACGAAAAGGAGGCCCCACAACGGTATTGGGAGTATGGGCAACCGCAAGCAGCAGTCCCCCCCCCCGCCCCCCTCCCACCGTGCTTGCTTGTCGTTGCATGCTACTCGCACGATATAAAAATTGTACAATAAACAGCACCACAAGCGCACCAACCAACACAGCGGGGTAAAGCGTTAGAAGGAGGGAGGGGGAGGGGGAGGGGAGGGGGTACTTAACAATGATGTGCCGGAAAGTGGATTGAATGGCTGTTGTTTGCTCGTTTGAGTATCAGATAAGCTTATGAAAAACGTATAATTACCCTTCTGAACGTACCCAAGCAGCATCCGCAATGAGCCGGACAAGCACCGGCCCCAGGGTGGGTGGTGGGTGGTGGGTGCGAGGGTGGGATACACCACCCTTCTGTGTATCGGTCGGTGTTTAAGATGAATTAATAAATTGTTTGCTTCGGGTTTTTCATACTTTTGTGTGGAGTCAATAAAAGCTTATACTTATTGTATGTACTTATAAAGAGGCTCGTTTGTGTGGAGGATTGCAGTGAGTGTACTCCAGCATAAAATGGCAGGTACTCGTAGCAACGTGCAGAGTCCGGAGAATCGGGCGTACCTGATTTCACGTGGTCTACTTAGTAGCTGGTAAAAGTTTTAGCAATCGAGATGAGTTTTGCGGCTCCCGCTGAAGGCAGGGCCACCCCCAGGGGTACCCTTAGTATCACGAATTGGAGCAACGCAGCGGCGGACTTTCGCAGGCAGTCACCGTTAGCTGACCTTCTCTCAGCCTGTGCACCGAGGCCGGACGCTCAGTAAAAAGGGTTTGAAATTAACTTTTGCAGCAAAATTGTTCAACATTATAACTTAGGTTAGCTCTGAGGTTGTTCGTTGCGTAGAGAAACTTGTTGAGATTTTATTTTAGAACAGATGGCTTTGAAGGAAGTATCCTTCGCGCGAAGAGACAATGCTAGAAGCCGGTCTCAGTCGAGAATTTATGCAAGAAATATTCCCTTCAGAAATGCAAACCTAATACGGATCCGGATGGAAAATACTTCCGTGCGCTGCCCCAATCCGCAGCGTAACGTTTTCGTAGTACTTTAATATCCTTTTTGGGAGTTAACCCATTTTATTCAAGAACGAAAAAAGTGGGCCAGAGATCATCTCCTCCATGTAATGAATGCGCGCTTTTATCGCTTTCGGTGAAAATTGATGCGGATGTGATGCCAGATCCAACGTCAGCGCAGACTGGCCTGCTGCGAAGCTGCTGAGCGCTGCTGCTCGTATATTTCTGATTGCTACAAGGACGCATCTTCGCATCTACGCTGCCTCGGCTTTCGGCAGAGACGTCGTCTTGTCAGTGCACTTGAGTGTTCTCCAGCGCTGGCGCCTAGCGCCACCCCGTTCATCGTTCATCGTTCAGCCAACCCCCAACCCGGCCATTGCCATTCGGCCAGCAACGCTGCACGCTTCAATACGAAGCGACATCTTCATTCCCCGAACAACGAACAGCAACGAATAGAAGAACAGGAAGTATCAAAAGATAATTTATGAAAATTGAAAAATGTTCTTGTTATTACTCTGCAGTTTACGGCGTTGCTGATGCCCCGAATACAAATGGCTCACAAGTATCGTACGTCGTCAGAGGAGGGCAGAGGAGGCGAAGGTAGGGAGGCCGTTGGCCCTCCCCGTGGTGGGACCCCGTGGTGGGACTGAGAGGGCGGGGGGCAGGGGTAGTAGCCTGAGGACTGTTGCTGTTACGGCTGATCTTTATGGCGAGCATGGCGTTTTGCGAGCGGAAAGGGGTTACTTCCTCGCTGCAGGATGTGCAGGAAATGTGCACATGAAGCGCTAGATGCACGAGTGCGGCCATCAGCCGCAGGGCGGAATGACTTTTCGCCGGACTAGCCCCGAGCCGTGCCAAGCAAGACGTACACAGTGCGAGGAGGGCGAAAACCATAAAAAAGCCCCCCCTCCCTCTCTTTCTTTTGTGTTTCTGTTTGGGAGAGAAAGGCGCCAAATAGCGTAGCATCGGGCAGCTGCGTCAAATGCGTAGCTTAAAGATATAAGCTACCCAGCTGTCAACGCAAGAGCTCGCAGCGCGCGCATGGACGCCATTCTCAACGGCGTGGATAAACTCTATCTGTCGAAACATCCGCTGGGATGGATAAAGACAAAGTATTGAACTGATGCAAACTTGACGGCATTCGGCTCGGCTTAACACGATCAGTATGCACCGATTACACCTCATTACTTGCAATGATTCAGTTACCGCTCATCCAGCCCTCGTCGCGCCGTCTCATGCCGCTGAGCCGCTCAACGAGGTACGAACGCCGTTAAATGTGTACACACGATATACGAATCCTTGCTCCACATCCTTCCCGAAGGCAGCTTCGTCCTCTTTGTAATGCAAATTGGAAAACTGAAAAACTTCTCATTCACTTTCACATTCCGCAGGCTCAAAGGCAAAGGAAGTCCTTGCAGCAACTTGCGATTCTGATTTTTACTAATTAATTTCTTTACATGTGGAGAGCACGGCCACCCTGTTGTGCCAACCGAACACGGCGCGCTCGACCCCGCTGACCTGCTTTCCGAACCTGCCGCGGTGCCACGGTGCCACGGTGCCACGGCGCTTGCTAAGCACAAATTAAATCCAATTCAAGGCTTAATTCGTTTTTGCTACAAAACACGAAATAAAAAGAGAATAAATTCACTCCGCTACTTCCGGTGGCCGCCTCGGTAAAACCGCACGGTAGTCGAGTGGCTGCGGCGTGCAGGGTGCGGGGCCGCCTCTAGACCGGGCCCATTTCTAGTTGGCTAATTTTTAAAATAAGCAAATCGCCTCAGCTCACCGAACGCTTGAGCCGCGGGCAGGGGGCCGGGGGGAGGGAGGGAGGGAGGGAGGGAGGGAGCAGAAACTTAAAATTAATTAGTTTTAACTGAAATGAGCGAGATGCCACCGCCCCCGCCCCCGCCCCCGCCCCGGCCCCTTCACGCGGCCTGATTAGCCTTGATGAGAATGCGAGCGATTGATGCAGAAAATAGCTGAAGTTGGTCGCAGTCGAACGAGCATCTTCCATTTTGAGAAATGCACCGGATTTCCGCTCTGGAAATGCTAATTTAAACAAATTGGTTTGCTCCGCCAGTTGCGGCTCATTATAATTACCGCGATTAGAAGGCAGCAGCCTTGCGGGGGGCGGCTGGTGGCTGGCGGGGCGTGGGAAGACTCTCTGCAAGCACTCAACATAAATTCATTTTGATTTATTTAAATTCAAAATATATGACGAGATAATAAGCGCTTCCGGTGATAAAGAGAAATCAGTGAGGCTTTGGTCAAATGGTCAAATGGTGTCGATGGCGGCTAGTGTCGCTCGGTTAAGAGAATAAAACCGTTCGGTCAGTGCTACTTCTTAGTAATGTCGAAGGACACATTTCACTCAACGCATATCTCAGACGTTTAAGTTGAGGGGGGACAAGGCCCCCTAAACTATTGTTTGAGCCAGTAGAGAGCTAGTAAGAAATCTATATATATACGCTCAGGGTGCTCCTCTTTCGGTGGAAAATCCAAACCGCAAACTACAGCTTTTTAAGCAATGGCCGGACCAATGTTCGGAGGAGTGAGGCCCTCACAGGCCAACGGGGGCTTGCTTCTGATGCTAAAGCAGAAAGAAATCTGTAGCTTTTGAGCGGAGTAATATATGTACATAATTCAAGACGCGGTTTTGGTAAGCAGTTTTTTGGTAAATCATGTGGATCATGTACTAGAACGATGCTGGACCGATCAAGATTTCATTAATCTGGTAACGAAAAGTGCACTTTTGTGGGATCCCCTCTAATTTATTAGCTCTTCGCATTCCGCTGAACCGCTTACGAACTGCCAAAGCGTTTATCGGTATGGTCTTCAGTTAGTTATTTTACGATTCGCCCACGCGTTTTGAATTAAAATATTTTACTGCTCGCAGCGAGCAATCAATTGCACACTTTACGCGCATGTACGGACATGGATATTTACGGCGCGATGGGGTCCATTGTACAAGACTACCAACTAAATTGTTTTAATAAACCGACGTATCCTAATTTTGAGTTATCCAGCTCACTGCGAGACTTTGTCTTTGACGGTAACGGAGTAAAAAGAGGTGCTTCTTCCCTTCAGATGTTCGTAAAACTTGTCCTTCACCCAAATCGTTTTGTTTGTCGTCTCACATGAAGAAGCCGGTTTCGTCAAATGGCTTGTACTTAACCGCTCAACAGAGAAGGGTGGAAGGCTGGAAGGCTGATAAAATGAGGCATTATTGCGGGGGTGCAAACTCTTGAAGCAGCAGAGCAGGCCACTCTACATTGTAGCCCTAACTGCAGAGGTAACGGTGGTTTTCTGACGGTGACGGAAGCAAAAAACCAATTGTCGCAAGAGAACAAATTTTTATATTAACATAAAAACTGGTTTTATTTCACCCGAAGTGTGTTAACAGCTGTTCCGGCTATCAATAGTCTAGGGCCGGAGCTGGGGCGAAACTTTGGCACAACTTGGCATCTGCACGATGCACAAACTTTACTCAATCAACAAAGGAATTTCGGAAGGAGTGCGGAAGTAGCACTCTGCAGTAATAGTAATAAAATACCGTCGAAAGTTCGTGTTTATGGCTAAAGTTGACTTTTTAACTGAAGCGAAAAGGACATCAGGCAACATTAACGCCGCACAGCTTGCGAGAAATCTCGGAATTTCTTGGAATATCCGCAGCAGTGCTGGATGGGCTGCCGTTGCTTTCGGAGAATCATAACCGTATTTTTGAATAAAAAATTGATAACGGTGTTTTATGCATTTTACCGGGAACAATCGAGGTCATACTCTTGCTCAGTACTACCTTCTGAGTCGATTTAGCCCTATGTGTATCAGCCCGCCTGTCTGATGGCGAGATTTAACGAGTTATAGACCAAATTGTTCTCGTTGGAAAAGTCTTGTCTGGTCTTGACTGTAACCGGACAATTAGAAGCAAACAACTTCAAGGACCAAAGAGTAAAAAATAAGTTACAAACTGGCTCGGCCGCGGATTTATATGAACCCTAACCTACCCTCGTTCTTATAGCTAACAAAATGCTAGAGACGGAGACAAAAATTGGTGCTGCTGAAATTATTCGAAAGTACTCAATTATCAATCTTCTTCCAACTGCTTAATCACGTTACGTTAGCATATTTGGCCCTTGTTGCTGCTGGGCCTCTGTCAATTTGATCTCTGATAACATTTAGGTCACCCGCCCACTTTATCGTCAGCGATTCGCGGTGCTTTGGGTGGCTGGTTCATGAGCTACGGCCTGGCCTGCTAATTAACGCTTTTATTTGCTTTGGTTTTTTGGAAAAATATGAGTATACAAGATTAGCACAATCATGAATAGCGCCATTTCCTTCGATGTTTTTCACCCTCTTTCTTGGACATTTGTCGTGGTCGTAGAATGTACGAAGGAGAGCAAAGCTTTTCGGACCGAAAATAGACATAAAATAAATAAAAAAAAACACATATTTACAATAAATAAATAAAATATAATAAATAAAACAGCGATACCGATGACAAGAATTCTGCTGGAAAATTTCCAAGAAGCAGATTTGAAAAAATGAGGTGGTTTCGCATGCACCAAATCACCTAAAATTTGCATCTTTATTCTGTAAAATTCTGTAAAATGTTGTCAATTTTATAGATCTTGTTCGAGCAAATGAGTTCGGAATGAACCGCTTTAAAATATTAACAATTTGTAAGAATTAAGATAAAATAAAAGCACCTTTTAAAGAAGATTCATTAAGTATAAAACAGGCTCGTTGTTCGAAGCAAGAAGAAAAGAGAAGACAGTTTTATTATACCAATAAATGGATTCCTTTTGCCGCAAAAGGTCAAGCCTTTGCAAATCTTTACAAAACAAAAATTATAAATTTTCCTACTAGTATTATATTTAAAAGAAATTAACAATTTTTAATAACTGCATTGAAAAGTTTGTATCAAAATGGTCATCATTTCGTTATATACAAGAGTATGTATGCTTAGGGTTATCCAGATGTACCTTTAGAATGTTGAATAAGAACATCTGTCAAACTCTATGTTCGCTTCTTAAGGGTTAACTGTCAGACGAGCTGTCATACTGCGCTCACTTATTATCATGAATACGAGTTGATTCAGCTTTAGACAGTGCTACCAAAAAATCCAAATTTTCTTTGAAAAACACTCGTCAATTTAACGAGCTTCTTAATAAGCAAAATTGCCGCATTTGGGACATGAAAGCCAATCCTTAAGAGTTCCTACAGACTCCTTTACATCCAGAAAAAAACCACACCGTGGCTTTGGTGTGGTTTACACACACTGCCGGCATCACTGAACCAAAATTTCTTCAAATTTTTGTCAAGAAAAGGGTCGAAGTTAGCATTACAGTCAATGGAAGTCGTTACCGCACCATGATCCATGATGTTTTGTTCGAAAATTTGGAAGACATTGCTCCGGACGGGATATATGTACATATGCACGGGCCATACGACGACGGTGTTCTTCGACTCACTAAATTAAAAATGGGGCCATACGGTCGACAGTCCTCGAAAAAGTGGGTCAATATTGGACATCCAGAAAGCGCTACGTTCAGAATAGCTGGCTCTATGCCCGAAATCCGTTCCAAAAGTTAATCAATGAATAAAACAATTTGAATGAAATTTATTTTTTTGTATTATTTTTTATAATATCAAGATCCATCGGGCTTAAAGAAGCACCCTGTATATTAATACACATACATCGTTACTTATTAAATTAACATAAAACACTAAATATGCAGTAAATTTTTAAACATTTTAAAAAGATTGTAATGATGGCCCATTGCACCCAGTCCACACCTATTGATATTACGGTGAAAAAAGGGCAGCGTACGGACTAACGTCCATAGTTTGTCTCCATTCGGCTGACTGTCTGTCTGCTTGAAGTGGCCTGGAGGTCTGCAGAAGGTTGTTTGCTCTTTGAGGAGCTCTTAAATTGTTATTTCTCTATCAATAAAACTCATCGAATACAGCGTCATTTACGTAAATATACCCAAGTCTTCTTTTGCACGAGTTTGAGTTAATACGAAATATTTTAAACGATTTATTATGTTCTGTTTGATTTAGCACGATCACGGCCAAATCCTAAGAAATTTTGTTTTTTCTTAAATTAAATCTATCAACAATTATGTCCTTAACAAACGGAACGATTTTTTTTTTATACACTGAACGTAATACTCGTACTATGTAAAAATGTTTGTATATATTCAATAGACATATTCTTCACTAGTATTCCTCTTGAATTTCGGCTAAAACATACTAATGCTTTACTATGACTGCAAATCATACTTACGTGTCGCTGTCGTCATTTCCATTTACCATCCATTTACCATCAAAAATCCAACAACATTTCATTTTTACAAAACCTTTATTCTGTTGTCAATATTTCATTTATGTATGTATGTATATATGTATGTATGTATAATATATTTTGTGTTGCTTTTGCTCTGGCTTAGAACTACGGCCGAAGTAACGTCTTCAGCTCCTTCAGCGCTTTGATTAGTTCACTTTAGTACTGATTTACTCCGCCTCGGTCATCATGACATATAATACGATATATGTATGTATGTATGCACTATATCGACTCCGTCATACATTTAAAATTAAACTTTATAAATTTTCACAGTTACTTGTAATATCTAAGTGTGGCGCACTGTCGCGGCCACAAGCAAGCCGTCCACCCATCATCCATCCATCCATCCATCGCGGACGACTGCTTGTGCTCGCTTATGCGTGCAGTACTCGTATATAGTATATTTGCTCTCTTTTCCTACTCCTCTGCTTGCGCTCTCTCTCTCTCTCTCTCTCTCTCTCTGTCTTTCTCATTTGAGAACCGTTTCATATTTGATGACAACATACTGTTTTTTTTGTTATTGCTACAAACGTTTTATCTAGAATTTATGGGTAAATATGTATGTATGCATGTATGTATGTATGTGTGTAAATTTGCTTTGTGTTATACATTGCAACATGTATGCATTCATCATATAACATACATATATATTGTACATATGTTCGTATGTATATATATAGATTTATATATATATATATATATATGTGTGTGTGTGTGTGTGTATAAGTTTGTTGTTGTTGTTGTTGTTGTTGACAGACAACTGCCGTCTGAACTGTAGCGCAGTGCGCTGTAATAATATCGTGTTTGCTCGACTGTACCGAGTTTCGGTTGTAATGGTTTGCTTAAATGTCTACAAAAGATTGTGTTTTGGGCTACCTTGCGTGGCCAAAACTCGCCCCTCCCCCCCCCCCCCCCCCCCAACCACCCTCAACCACCCTCATCCCCTTCGTGAGCGAGTGCCATTCGTGCTAACACAATTTTTTTATGATGTTGACTTAAGCAAAGCTTTTGATTTGTTTGACTTCGGCTCGACATAGTAGCCGCAGCTCTGGCCTTTCTTTCGCAAGGCCCCGCCCCTCCCCGTCGAAACCGCCTTGCCACCTCCCAAGAAAAGTACGAGTGCACTGTTTTCAGCCGAACGGCCGGCCGAGCCTCTTGTAAAAAAGATATCTGATTGACTTTTAAAACCTTCACGCTTGCGCGTGATGGACTTTGTTCCAGTGTGAGTTACGTGAGTTACGTGTACATAAATATGTATGTATGCAAATATCTTTATATGCATGGTCCTGCATAGTTGCATAGTTGCATGTATGTATGTATGTATGTATGGTACATAGACGGATATGTGCACACACATCTGCTCGCAGTACCTTTGCAATTATACTATAAATATATATACACTACATCTATGCATATTGCATATTCATCTCATGCTCAACTAGTGCTCGCTTAAGGTCTCTTATAACTAACAATATTCATGCGATGCTCACTTTGTCGCCGCCATCTTCTATGTTGCGACGACAACGTACGCACATCCTCAGAGTTACACGCTTTTGCATTTCACCACAAATTAGCAAGATCTTTGCTTCGAATTCAAATCGTACTATATTGTAAGTAAGTAAAATGGCTGCGGCGCTGCGCGATTTTGTTTGTAGATCTGCCATTTCTGTCACTTTTAGTCACTTAAACACGGAATATCTGCTTAGCGCCACGTCTCGACACTTTTTTCTTCAGCTTAAGTACTATACATATGTTTGTGTGTATGTATGTGTTTACTTAAGTGGCTCTAAGCACTTTCTATTAATTCAATAATTCGTTTAATGTACGTTTTTCTCTTAATAATACTTTCATTTGATTGGATTTGTTTGGTTTTGTTTGGTTTGGTTTGGTTTGGTTTTGTTTTGTTTGGTTTTGTTTGGTTTTGTTTGGTTTTGTTTGGTTTGGTTTTGTTTTGTTTGGTTTTGTTTGGTTTTGTTTTGTTTTGTTTTGTGGTTGGGGGCCGTCGCAGGGCCCAACACGGCCTTGTGTTTTCTGAAATTGACTGACAAGTATAAACGTGTCCTTATCTAAAACCTTATGATGCTATTTATATTTTTGTCTTACACATACTATTATATGTATGTACGTATGGATGTGTGTGTTTGTATGTATGTAGGTGTTTACTTCTAAAGCCGTATGGCCTTCGGGGTGACGCTGTTGGGGTGAGAGGAAATGCTCGACTGCGAGTGTACGCAGCGGCGTGTGAAAGGGTTTTTTTTAAGGGGGCCCGGCCATACGCCGGTTCACGCGTATTTCTAGAGACCATAACGTTTATTGTGCTTCGGACTGTGTGTGTGTGTGTGTGTGTTTGTGTTAAGAGTTAAGAGTTGTTGATTTGTGCAGCTTCTAACGTTTATACTCGCAGTAAAAGAGCCTTCAGCTCAGCTTTAGCTCTCGGTTAGTTTGTTGGAGCCAAAGGTTCAAACAATTCTGCACAAATTGTAACCGAAAGTCTCGCATGAGGGCTGGCTTCAGGAGAAGCGGTTAGTTTTCTTGTTAAATAAACGGTCGGGAATGCAAGGTCGGGAAGAAGAGTTCAGACTTTTTAGGGGGACATTTACGGCGACAGATAACGCAATGAGTCGGCCGCAGAAGCCAACAAAGGTAGCCCGAAGATTGGTCGGATAGTTCGAGAGATTGAATATGGATTTTGCGAAATGAAACCTGTCTTGGTGTGCGTGTGTGCGTGTGTGCGTGTGCACAAAGACGACTCAAGCTTTGTATGCGACACAATTATTGTAAATGCTATAAACTAAAGCTAGTTGTGATGACTTCTGATGACTGTTTTCTGATGTTTTCTGGTTGCTTTTCTTACCCTCTCTCGTTCTCGCTCTCTCTCTCTCTCTCTCGATGTCTTTCTCTTTCTTTGTCTCGTTAAAGATTCATTATTCATTTAAAATTAAATGCGTCCCACCTGATTAGTCTCCTCCTCATGCCTTTCTCTTCTCATTCTGGCGCCTAAACTAATTGTTTGCATGCACCGAGCCATGCTGTTGATATTGTTTGTCAATGTGTGGGTATTCATGCGTCTATGCATATGTATATATTTGCTACAATTCACTATTTATATTTGTATTTATATTTGTATTTATATTTGTATTTATATTTGTATTTGTATTTGTATTTAAATTTATATTTATATTTGTATTTATATTTATATTTGTTATTTTGTTTTGGATTTTGTTTTTTGTTTTTTTGTTTTTGTTGTTGTTTTTTGTTTTTGTATTTATAAATATCCTTTAATTTCGTGTGTATGTATGTATGTATATTTTATAGCTATTTTGATTTACAATCGTGCCTCTTGCATCGTGTCGAGCTGCACAACATCAACCGGCCCGGCCCGGTCGTTCAGCAGTCCCGCCGGGCGAGCGCTCCGTATTCTTAATAATTCTAATTTCTGTTGTTTCTTCACGTTACTTCTTTGATATGTTGCGCAAACAGTAACAAACAAACAAACGATCAAACAAACAAACAAACGAACAAATCAATTATTCATGGTTTTCAGCCGAGCCCGGTCGCTTTAGCTTCGGCTTTGTGTGTAGCCAGCCTGTTGCTAATTTCTAGTCAATATTTCATAAATGCCAAATACGAGTACTTAAATATACCAGGCCTGCTAACAAAAGACTTGCGATTGACTGCAAAGCAGTTGTCAACCAAGTCAACCAACCGCCTTCATAGAGCTCTTCTCAACTGTTATTGTATGCCGGTCTTCGCTGTCTCTCCCTGTCTTCGCCACCATTCCCGGGCGCGGACTTCTACTTTTTTGTTACCGCAACATTTTACTACGCCTAAACTTTCCTATCGTTGCTGGATAGGATCGCGGGGAGCTAACAAAGCCAGGGACAATGGCTTTTATACACAATGCCAGAAATAAGCAGTAGGTGTCCTCACCCCCTTCCCGCTCGTCTCTTCCAACAGTTGCTTGCTAACGAAAGTATGTTAATTGTAATTGATACTATGCACCTAAGAATGGTATTATTTTTCCTAAAAGTTTTGTAGCTCCAAAACGTTCTAGTCGGTGAGCCGCGATCTCGCATCAACTTTTAAAATATTATATTTTACATACCTACGTTTACTCGCAAACACATTGCGGCAGCGGCAGCTACTCTCTCTCTCGCTCTCTCTCTCTCTCTCTCTCTCTCTTTTTTAAAGTGAATGTAACTGTTTGTTTTTGTATTTTGTATACCATTATCTTGTCTTTGAAGAGAGAGAGCTTATTCTCCGTATATTTTTTAGGCAATTTTTGGGATTTTCGATAAAAAGTGGCAACATTTTTCGAAAAAAAAGAGCGTAAGCGAAGCTGCCGCCGTAACAGAATCTATTTTTTAGGACAGCGGCTGCTCCCATTAGCTTCTGTGAACTGGCGCTGCCGCTGCCGCAATGTGTTTGGGCTGTTAAGTGCGTAACGCGTCATCATGAAACGCGCCTTACATGATTTTTGTGTTTTTTTTAACTTACAAATGTTTGCGATTGTTATTTTGCGCTCTCGTAATTGTCTCTCTCTTTCTCTCTCGCTCTTGCCGAGAATCATTACGATAATACAATAATAGAGAGCTTTCTTTCTTATTACTATATGACTGTACATTTGCATTTATGTGGTTATGAGTGTGTGTGCGTGCGTGTGCGTGTGCGTGTGTGTGAATGTGTGTGTGTGGGTATGTGGGTGTGGATATGTTTGTGCATGCGCGGAGTTTTAGAACTAAAAATGGAGCCTTCCCTACGATTTCGACGAAAAGGAGATCAAAACAACCATAATTTCTCGAACTCGCCTTTGAATACTCGTAGCTCTGTGATGATATGGTAAGAGGCCTCCAAAAAAAGGCAAAAATAAAAGGGCGCTAAAAAAGGGAATGGTCATGGTCATCCATGACTGAATGAATCTAGTCTAAAATGATACAATAAACGTAATGTCGTACTAGTTTTTGAATGTTTTAGCTAAGATTTTGCGCAAAAGGCGGAATATTGCCTTGAGCCCGTGAATTGGCAATAACCGTGAAGGATAACCGTGAAGGATTTTGCTCTTGTAGTACTCTTTAAGTGTATTACTTAAAGAGCATTACTTAAGAGCATGAAACGCCGCTCTCTGAACGCTTGAGTAACGTTTTGTAAAGGAACCTTTATAAAATTTTCAATACCCATAAATGTCGTAAATGCCGTAAAGGTTCGAAGAGCCCAGATATTGAAGAGCACACTATACTGGGTCGAGTGGACTAAGACAGTCGCTAAAGTCAGGTAATGCTTACAATTTGTTCTGATTGAGCGAGGTCATGATAAGTTCGTTTACAATACATCCGGAATACCGGAGCTGAAAAGTATATATAGTCTATAGTTTTTGTATTTATTATGAGCGCCTCAGCGCCGGCGACGACGATCAATGCAGCAGCAGCTGCTCTCTCTTATGATTTGTGACACATGAAGGATGAGAGCTGATGTGAGTTTATGAGGATAAAAGCGATGAAGCGCACAAATCTGGCAGTGTGGGCGTGTGGAACGAAGAGATCGCGATTCAAACTTACCCTCCGGCAATAATACCCAGCCGCACGTCTCGAGGCGGAGTGCTTCCCCGGGGCAGAGGGCGTCTCTCTTGCATGTTGTGGCGACTTTCCAGCCTGGTTCGTCTTTGAAAAACCTAAATGCTGCACCTTTGATGCTGCCTACAACAACTACAACTACCCCCAGCCAACCTTACGCGCAGGAGCACATAAGGATTGTGCGACTATGATCTTGTGAGAAAAAAGTGGGCGACTTTCAGACGTGAATACGTCTCTTTGGCGAAGGCAATATAGTAAATGTCGCGAGAAGAGAGAATGTCGTGCGGTGGCAACTAAACTGCCAACTCTTCTCAAACCTTGCAAATCGCGAGTTGTGTTCGTTTGCTCTCAAGCATGTGCACGCACAAATGAGAAGTTTAGAGTCGAATCAGGCAATGTTGAAAGCTGGAGAGTTACTCTTGGTTTGGCGTTAAAAACTATGTGTGTATTGCGCTAGAGCGCAAGTACGTATGTATGTGCGCAGGGTAAATTTGAAGTCTTCTCTTGTAACATTTCTCTCATACGAAACTCGAGGGCGTCTCTCTTTAACTTTCGCTGTGGTAAGCATTATTAATAAACTCCTAAAACTTATTCTAAATTTTGGTTTCGTCTGACTCTGTCTGTTCACGCTCGAAAACGACCTGTCGCCTGTTGTGCCCTTCCCACGCTCAAGCGGTCCATCTACGAGTAGCCCGACCGACTGCTCTGTGCTCAACCGGCGGAATGATTTGTCTTAATTCTTGTAATCAACTAACATAATAAATTTGCTGCTAGCCATTCATCTTCTGGCAACTGAAACAATAGAGAAATAGAAAAATGTGAATTTTAACGGCGGCTTTGCTGTTGCTGTAATTAATCACAAATTATGTATCGCAATATCTACGAGAGTGCTGAAAGGCGTTAGCTTTCTTGGGGGGATGGGGCGCAGTTTTTCGGTAACTGCGGACAGTTCAAGCGCAACAAAGCGTGCTAAACTGGGTTTGCCAGACACCCCCCGCCCCGTTCGCCCCCTTTCCATTTAAGGCAAGGCTCTGAAAGCTGTGTTAAAACATGTTCAGTCCAAATTTCTTCGTTTCGAGAATGTATTTAAACAAAGACTTCTTCTTACAGTCTTCGGCATTAAAGAGCACAAAAGTGCCGGGAAATTTTGAGACCTGTGAAAATTTTAATGATGGCTCATTAAAACAAAAATACGATATTTCAACCTAATGCGGAAAATTCTACTCACAAAAGTGCTTCTCATAAAGCTTAAGCAAAGCTCCCTAAACTTAAACTTCTCTGAGGATAAAGAACGCAGCTTTTCAAGGTCTCGTTTAACTTATTTTCTCAGAGTATTCTACTGAGAGTTCATCACCAAGATCAAGTCTGAGGATCAGGTGTCAGCCTCAAAACTGTCTACTGAGCATAGGCTCGTAACTTGGTTTCTCTCTCTGGCGAGAAAGCTAACCGTCGCGACGTCGTCGTTTTAATCTTCGAGTCAAATCTCTGTCTTTGACTCTCTTCTTTTCTGCAGTTCTCGTTGAATTCGAGATATCAGAGATACATAATTTTAAGAGTAAATGCGTTTACACAAGTGGAGAATAAGTTTGTGTGAACTTAAGAGAACCAGTAGGATGGGGAGGGGGGGGGGGTTTGTGCAGTGCTACCACAAGTCAGAAAATGTGCTCTTCGAATTCGACCAATGGACAGGCGAGGCTGATTTGGCAAAAGCTTCTCTCTCCTTAACACTATGCTGCAGGTGAGTACACACGCATACGAGTATGTGAGTATGTGGCTGAGTGTGGGGGTGTGTGTAGTGCAGTGGCGTTGGTGTGTTCTCTGTATTCATTTATATACGATAGGAACTCGTTGTTTGAACAAATCACAAATAATAAACGCAGTGAAGTAGCAAAGAGTTTGTGAATTATTGCAGAGTTGATTTAGGATGTCGGTTAGGAACGATCTGGCAATATCGTGTCATACTATATGGCGTCTAACTATGTATGCATGCATGCAGCAGAGGATACATTTTGTTTGTTCAGCAGGTCACGCCTCGATGGCGCCTCTGGGCAGGCTCGATTAGGCCGATTAGTCAGTGACGCAAGGGCTCAACAAACCTTGGCCCATTCAACGTTGAACTCTCCGCTAACATTTTCATATACCTTTTTGTCGCATTCGTCGACCGAGACAGGTTGTCTCTTTTATCCTCAAATTTTGGGGGTCTTTTTAGTTAACATTTACTTAATAGAGTCGTTCATTAAAATTTAGACTACAGATAATTTGTCTCGTTTTAGGCACTATTTTAATTTACTATAAGTTCTTAAGACTTTGTGAATTTCTTCTAAGAGCGTAGAAGCGGGAAGAAGGAGAGAA
Organism: Conops quadrifasciatus; assembly: GCA_949752815.1. Classification (NCBI taxonomy): domain Eukaryota; kingdom Metazoa; phylum Arthropoda; class Insecta; order Diptera; family Conopidae; genus Conops; species Conops quadrifasciatus. The sequence continues at coordinate 31,930,200 of OX457078.1, read as the reverse complement.
GAAAAGAAAGACAGGAAGGCGGCATTGTCGTAAACAAAAAAAATTTTTTTTTTTTTTGACAAGTAAAAAGTTTTTTTGAGAAAACGCTTCAGACCTTCAGGCCTCTAAACGGCCCTGGGCCGACGATGTATCCTTAGGTGGTCAAATTTTTATGTTGTTGTTGTTTTGTTTTGAGATAGGAATTGTCTAGCCTTAGAAGGTACTTTGTCACTGATAATGTACTGCACTGTCTCGCCCTAGAATTTAGTTCGAATACTCCTTCTTTCTTCTTCTTCGTCTTCCTTCGTCCCGTCAAAGTTGTCCAGAGTTTACTCTTTGTTGTTTATTTGTTGTTAATTTTCAAAATTTCAATTAACAATAACATTGCAAAAAGTTTTGATGTAATCAAGACATGTACGTGTGTGTATGTACGTGAGTGTGTGTGTGTGTGTGTGTGTGTCGGCTTGTGTGAGATAGTGTGTGCGTGTGTGTGTGTGTGTGTGTGTGTGTTTTGTGCCCTAAAATCTAACAATTCGTTCTTTCATATTTTCCGTTTTTCTCTCTCTATCTAACCCCACCGCCCCTTCCCGCCGCTCCTCCTCCGCCCACAACATCCCTTCGCACTGCTGCACGTACATATCTTATTTATTTTCCCTCTTTTATGGCTATTTCCGGTTTTTTATTATTATTTTTGGCTTTTGCATTCTCTAATTTTAATACTATCAACCCTTCGGTGTATAAATATAAAGAAACTCATACACATATATGTATGTATATATAGAGATTTTGTATATGTATGTGCATGCGTGTGTGTATGTGTGTGTGTGTGTGTGCTTATTGTATTTATGTACGTATGTATTTATGTACGAGTATGTATGCTTTTTATGTATCGTAGTTTTTATATTTTAACATTTATTTGTTGTTGCTTTCGGGGCAGCTTCTAAACGAGAGCATTTCTTCTTCTTCTTCTTCTTGTTATTGTTATTATTATTATTTTTTCTTCTTCTTATTTTTCTTCTTTTTCCTTTTCGGACACAAATCGTCCTTCTGCTTGGCCTTCTTCTACCGACCTATCTTTACTCTTGTGGACATATCTTTCCCTCTCTCTCTCTCTCTATCTCTTTCTCTCTCTCCCCCTCTCTCTCTCTCCCTCTCACTCCCTCTCTCTCTTTTTTTGTCTCTGCCACTCTCTTGCAAGTTGATATTTACAACACTAAACGGTTTTTATAAAACTAATAAATATGCAATGCGTTTGCATCTTGCGTGCATTTTGCTCTGGCTTTTGCTTCTTTGGTTCGTTTTTGGTTTGCATAATTTTAAACTATTAAACTATTGTAGGTCTAGCTTTTGTGGATTTACTGTGCCTGCAAAAGTAAAGGATAAACCTTAAAAAACAATACGGGCGTTAGTAAAAATCGAGAATGGAAGAAGACAATTGAACAACGAATTTATGAAATGGCATGCAAGAGGCTCAAACGAAAGTGGCAAGAGCAAAGTGGTCCATGCAGTGCAGCCCCTGTTTACTGTACCTAAATGCAGAAAAACATTAAAAAAAAAAATATGCATAAATTTATTCCGAAATTGGAAAATTCAAAAATTGCAAAAATTGCAAAAACGTTGCAAATACAAATGAGAGACGAAGCATTTTAGAGAAAACGTGCGTTTAAATGATTTATGAGTATGCCCAAAGGGATCAAAATGAAGCTGTAAGTAACTGCTTAAATTATGGACCCAAAATATTGGACCCGGCTCAAAATGAACAATACAAAAAACTAACAAACTCTACGAAATTGCAAAATAATAACTTGCAAAAGCGAAACGTGTCAAGAAGGAACGTTGAGAGCAAACTAGGAAAATCTGAAAATTTCGAAAAACTAGTAGCGTCCAGTACGTACCTGGGGGCTCACTTGGAACTGCTGGATGGGGTAGGCGACCACCCCGGCTGCCTGCGGGATGGGGGCGCCTGCTACGCCGGTCGCCAACTGCTGCGCAGGCGAGATCTGCGCTTGGGTGGCTACGCCTTGCCAGGTCGCCGGGATTTGAACGCCCATCCTGCAAGAGACCGCAAAAAAGGCCAGACGGGGCCGTTAGCAATACAGACGACATGGAAGGGACAAGCATTTAAGAGGGCTCGTGAGCGCCGAACCGCACACAAATGCTTGGGGCATAATCGTTTTGTGGCGCTGCACTTACCCCATGTAGCCCTGCTGGTAACCTCCGTACTGGCCGAAGTGGTAGCCCTGGATACCTTGCAAGAACTGGTTCTGCACCGCGGCGGTGGCCGCCGGACTTACGGCTGCCGTGGCCGACGAAGTCGGATACGTCGGTGTCGGCGAATACCAGCAGCCGGTGGCGGCCAGTTGCTGGCCGTACGCAGCAGCGGCGGCGGCAGCGGCACCCACGCCGTACGTGAATCCGGTGGCGGCCGGGTTCAACGCCTGGCTGGACAAGGCCTGGGCGTTGTTGGGATCGCCGCTCTCCTTGCCCCACGAGCACTTCACCGGCTGGCCGTTGATCTCCGTGTTGTGGACACCGACGATGGCGTGCGTGGCGGCCTCCTTCGTTGAAAAGCTGCAGGGGGGAAGGGAGGGAGGGAGGGAGGGAGTGACAAAGATAATTAGTTAATCGATAAGTTCTTTCATTACTTTTCCAATCTCGAATCGCAGCGCCTTGCTGGGGCTTTACTCACCGCACGAATGCGTATCCTTTGTCCTTGAAGACACGTATTTCCTGAATGGAGCCGAAAGGAGCGAAGGTCTTCTGCAAGATTTCCTCACTGAGCGAGGTCAGAGCGCTGTTGACGCCGCCGCAGTACACGGTGCAGTTCGAGGGGCTGCTCTGGTTGTAGACTTCGTCGAAAGTGAGCGGCTTGGCGTTCTCTGTAAATTCAAAGCGCCCCAAATTAGAAGGTTTTGTAATGATAATGGTCCAATGGTAAAATATAAAGAACTTGCTGGAGCTGGAAAGATGGCTCTTCCTCTGCTATCTAACAACAACAAGCGACAACTTTGGCATCGAACCGCCAAATTCAAAAAGCCTGAATAAGTCCAACAAAAGGGGGAGGGGGGTGGTTGGGTGGGAGCGTGTTAAATTTTTCCACCACAGACACCGCTGCCGAGCATTAATGGCCCCTGTAGTATTATTATTTATCATAACCGTTATTAAATACCGAGTTGCGGCCATTAGTCGCGGCTTAAAAGAAAATTTACACATTTTAATGAAATGTTTTGTCCGCTTATTCGCGTCCTGGGTCGAGCGAGGTAATCAGTTGCTCAGAGGGCCCAGCAAAATGGCGAACAAGGCGAGTTGGATTGTGGTTGGTGACCTCAGCGTCGCAAGGTGCACAGACGGAATAAAGTTGTCCAAACTTTTTGCTCTTTTGATCTTAGGACTTCTCACAATACTTGCATTTAACATGAAAAATAACGCCTCCTCAAACTAGTCCGTCACAAACTAGTGCCTCTCGTACGATTGATGAGTTTGCTGTTGAGATTCGGCCATGTCTACATGTTATTTTAAGTATCCTTTCTTAATCCTTTCCTTTCTTAAGCTCGGACGATGGGCTACGGTTGGCCCTTGCAGAGGAGCCCTGCGGCTTCAGAAGGTCGCTTGTGTGGTCGGTCGGTCTTGTTGCATGCAGATAAGTTTCTACTGCAACGGTTATTGTGCCTAATCATGCAACTTTCTGCTCCTGCCGACACCACGCCCCTTCTCGCCCACCGACAGCTGCGGCCGCAGTAAAGCTGAAGCTCTAACGAGGCTTCTCTAAAAAATTAGTCCGTACCTTCTACGCCATTTCACACCGATTGACACGTACAAATATTCATACAACATTCCTCCGCCCTTCCGCTGCCACACCCCTCCCCTGTCCCGACCGACCGACCGACCGACGAAGGCTTAGCGCGGAGAGCGGCGCCGCTCGGCTTGTGCTAAATTAACCATGTCTTCATTTGAATTTTGCATTGTTCCGAACGTTTTGCTTCTGAAGTTTTTGCTGCGGCTGTTATTCTTAATTCGTGTAATTAAATGGAAAAATTGTAATAAAAAAGTGGCATCAAGACAAGCGGCGCACCACCGCCCTGACGAATGGTGGGTGTGGGTTTCATGCTCGGTGCAAATCAAGCGGACGTAGAGGAATGACATACCAGGGCAAGCCTATGAGGAGAATGGGTCTGTCTGAGCATGGGCCGATGAAGTAGGAAGGTGCGGAGGCAGCAGGTCTGCTGCAAGCGGGCGACAAATTTTACAGGGTGTCGATATTACTTCGATTGAATCAAATCGAATCGAATCGAATCGAATTGAATCGTTTGTGCGTAACAGGTTTCATGATATCTTCTTTATTTGACGAGTGCAGAATTCAGTGAAGGCATTGAGGAACGAGGGAAGGATGGACGGACGGACGAACCGTTACCACCACTGCGCCGTGTTCACCCTGTTTGTTCAGCGCCGTTTGAAGCGCGGTATACATTTTGTACATTTATCAAAATAATTACAGTATTACACGCGGTAACTCGGAAAAGGAACAGCAACAACAACGATAACAACAGCGATAACGAAAACGTAAACGACAACGGCGGCGGCAACAACCCCAACAACAACAACAACAACAACAACAACAACTGTTACCATTGGGACTTTGGGTGTCGTATCGTGTGACATGAATCATTGCAACTAATATGCATAAGTATGATTTCGAACGTACCGAGCGCGGCGCGTGCCCCCCCCCCTCCCTCCTCACCCCACTCACTTCAGATACAAGCCGCAGATACGCGGGGACGTTGTTCGAATTTGCATGCTTCATAAAATATTAATATTTATAGAGCTGCAATCTGTATGTCGGCGGAGGGTAGAGATTATTTGGGAACAGTGCTCGGCAAAAGGGAGCGAAAGTCCACCGGCACGACGGCACGACGGCACGACGGTCGCCAGCGCAGTCTTTAGAGACTCAAAACGGAACGTCGCGACGTAGCTAAATTTCGACAAAGCCAAACGAAGGAAGTGGAGAACATTATAAAACAGGACATTCCGGCGGAAATTTCTTTAAATCTGCACGGTTTCCGAGATATTGCATTCCCGGTATTTTAGAAAAAAGAATCATTTTAAATTTTAATAAAGACTAAGGGCAGATTACTGACAATATATTCTGGAGATTTATACAGAAATGCTGCACATAATTTTGTGACCTTGGTTGGTGCTCTCTCTCTCTCTCTCCCGCTCTCACACTCACTCTCGCTGTGCAATATCATAACTGAAGAACGCCGTTATCATTATTATCATTACCGAGCGGAAGTCGTATTGAATTTCCGCTAAGATTTGTGCCGGAAGCTGAAGTCGAGTAAGCCACGGCTTCAGGAAGGACGAGAAGATGTTCGCCAACGGAAAAGGAAAAATTGAATTCGTAATGAAACGTTGCTGCTGAAAGGATGCTGGAGAGCAACAGAAAATGCATTGAAATGAAGGAAGGAAGGAAGGAAGGAAGGAAGAAGAAATACGAAGACGGTGATGAACAAAGGTGAAAACGGCAGAGGGGGGAAGGGCGAAGGGGACGGGGACGGGGGGGTGTCTGCTTAGCAACCGGAAACAACTTCGGAATGCATCGTTTAGAATGAATCTGATATACTTTAAAGGCGTGAAAGCGCCTTCATTTCAGCCGCACGCAGCCGGTTACCGTCAGGAGGGTCCACATATTAGCTGCTTTGGAGCTTTAATTATTTGAATTCTAGAAAATTGGTGATTTCGTTGCTTCGATTTATGCGCCCGCCCTTCTTTACAAAGACTTTCGCTTCTTGGAAATTCTTGGAGGCCATCATTTCTTCTTGAAATTAATTAAAGACGTTCAGAAAATCGTTCGTTTCTTTTTTTATTCGTTTTAAAAGCTTAAAGGTGTTGAAAGCATCCTTTAAGGAAGCACTCGTCGACAGACTTTGACTTTGAGTGTTTAGAAGAAGATCGATTGACCGTGCCCGAGCCAAAGCCAAAGTCATTTTAGGCTTAATGTGCATTCTACACACGAAGGCGGTCGTAAACAGCCGGCTCAGACGGGCTGCAGGATATAAAAGAGACCGACCGACCGACCGACCGACCGACATCGCGCAGAATGCTGAGCACGTTTCCACAGAAGTCCATAGAAGACAATAGAAAAGAAAGCAGCAGAAAAAATAACTTACTCACTTGCGCTAAAGTGAGTCCTTAAAATGTTCCTACGAGTACTACGCGACCACATAAAAGAAAAACGGACGGACGTTTTAGGGCCGCAAGGAGGAGTAAAAAGGGAGGCACCGAGGCATGTTCCCCTCGGTTTTGTGCAGAAATTCCTTGAAGCAACACTTTCCATTTCCGAAGTGAAAATATTTTGCCCGTCAATTTTCTTGCGGCATGATATCGATTTGTTTTTAACGCACGCATCTTCTGACAGACGAAGAACGTTTTCAACGTTTTGTCTTAATAATTTTTTGTAAATCCTCGATTTGGAAAATGACCATTTCGAGCTGTTCTGAGTCAAAAAAGGCGGTACGGCGGACAACGCTAAAAATTTTGTGGCAATAATTATCTTCGCTTGTTTTTTTACTGACTTTTTTGGTGACCATTTTGTCACCTTTAAAGCCGTGTCTATTTGTAGGCTGTAGAGCCGGCCTTTTTTCACAAAGAAGGGCAAAAAGCCCCCCCCCCCCCGCCTGTGTGTTTTTCCTTCCTCCTCAAAATCGAATGTTGTTTTATGGCTTGCAATCGTCGTCGATGAAGTTCATGCCGTATAAATAAAACATCGCTCAAATTCTCGGAGGCGTCTTTTATGACGAACGATAAAAATGTAAAGGATGTTAAGAAGGGTCTTCATGACCAAGACAAGAAGAAAACGAAGAAAAAGAAGAGTGTAAAACACACCCGTCATTCGAACCGACAACGCCTTTCCTCGTTCCTTTTATTGCCGTTCGAGAACGGTGCCGCCACACACTCGCTCCGTTGCCGTTGCCGTTGCCGTTACCGTTACCGTTTCCGTTTGTGCGCGTAATACGATAGTTTTGTGTGGCCAACACTTTTGCGCGAAATGTCTACGAGAACGTATTCTCAGAGAACGTCTAAAAAAGGGCGCAAACAGTAAAAATTATGTAAATGTTTGAGAGTGAACCATTGCGCTTCACCGAGAATGAATTGAATGATTTTTTTTAACATTATTTTGAAAGAATGATCCTAACGCAACGCTTACGCCAGAATGCGTCAGAGAAAAGGACTTAGAGCGCTGACATTGACGGAAGAAGAAGAAGAAGTACCTCTTTGGTCGTACAATTGGTCAAAATAAAAGGCGTGGAGGTATTTCCACAGCAATCAATTATACCAAATAGAATAACAATCATTGCGGCCTTTTCGAAAGTGCGGTCGGAGAAGAAGGTTCGCTCCGTGACGGCCCATAACGGTGTACTAACCTTTGCTGGCGGGTGGTTTACGAGTTGCCCAATTCGTTCGAATCGAGCGCGATCCGAGCCACTGCCCGTTCATAGCCGTGATGGCGCTTTCAGCTTCCTGCAATAAAATCGTTTCTCTGTTAGTGAAAGTAATTATAGCAGATTATCGATTAATTGTGTATCGAGCATCCCCGAACCAGAAGGGATGAAGCCACAATTTATTCAAAGTGAGAACGATACTTACAGCTTTCTTTATGAACGAGACAAATCCATATCCTTTCGATTTTAATGTTTGTGGATCGCGCACAACGCGGCAATCACTGCAAAGAGAAAAAGGACAATATTTTTGGCGTTACCCAAGAAAAACTGTAGAAAATAGAATATTCTCAATTTGAACATTTCGCCTCATTCTCATGGCTCAAAGCCATTCATTCGAGCCACTTGATTGAGAGTGGCCATCATGACAGACTGGAAAAATGATTGGCAAATATGATTTTTCAAATGCGAAACGATTCATTGTCTTTGAGCTGAGAAGTCATTATCTCGACACACACGAAATGAGCGTATTTTCTTCTAACTTGACTTTCTTCACGAAGCGCGACAATGATGTCTGGCAAAACGTACAAATTTCGAGCTCTAATGCAAGTAGGTACTAAGTACCTAATGAGGCTTTTTTCTATACTCACGAAATTTCTCCGAACGGCGAAAACGCTTCTCGCAGCTGCTGAGTTTCAATCTCCGAGCTCAAGTCGCCGACAAAAATGTGAAACTGTTCTGCAAGGAAGAAAACGAAAACGAAAAAGAAATTAAGGATTTTCTCAGCATCGAATGGATTTTTCAATTGCATCGAAATTATGCGCAGCGAAAAGTATGACAATCAGAGCGAAAGTTTTCATTAATTAAGAGATGAAGGGTGAATGGTTGGGTGAAATTCGTGGCACCAACAACTGTTAGAAGCAGCGGAGAGGAGACGAAAGCATAGCACCGAAGATGGAAAGAGGAATTATTGGAGACGTCAACGTCAATGTCAGTCTCATCAGCAACATCTGCTGAAATAATAATAAAAATACGCGCATCTTTCGTTCTTCGGCCTGCTTTTTTCAAATTACAAAAGTTAAATATCGTATATCTCTGTGCCGACATGCCATTTGTTTGTTTTGTTGTTGTTTTTTGTTGGTTTTTTTTGGTGTTTTTTTTTTGTTTTTTTTTTTTGTTTTTTTCTTTTTTTGTTGACATTTTGACAATCAAGTAAGTAATCATGAATCCACGTAATCGTAGCTTCTGATTATCTTCAATTTCCTGAATTTGTCAATTTGTTAGCTCTCATCACCTCATCTCACCTCTCATCTCTCGACACCTCCAAACAATATTCCTGCTACTGGCCCTTCAAACTTTTTAAGACTTTCTGACACTGAATGAATGATCATGGATTTTGGAATGAAGCTCCGTCATGCCTTGTCAAGTTCGACTTGGCTGGAGACACCCACCTGTGCCATCGAGGACGAGGTGCCATCTTCAGTGTCTTCTTTTTTGTTCTCCGAAACGAAACGAAATGAGAAATTCATACCAAAACCGCTTAGTCCGGGTCCATTCATTATGTCATCAAACGTGCTGTCAACCAACTCGAAGTACGTGTGTGTGTTTGAGTGTGTGCAATTATGTATTTGCGTATAAGTGTTCAAACTGTCATTTGCAGTTCTGCACTCTAAAGAGAGTCAGAGCTTAAAGCGTCCGGTAATTTTCCGAATCCTCCGAGTCATTCTGATCGAAAGCGAAGTCTGGCAACAACAAATCAATGCAAAACGTATTGTGGACTATATTTAAGCGTATATGGTATTGTCTAAAACGGGTACATACACTAAAAAACTCATTGTATTTAACGGGTCATCTTTTCTATCGGTATGTAAACATTGAATAACTTTAACATTTATCAACCGATTGACGAGAGTAAACATGTTTTTGAAACAACTCAATTCAGTACAATTTTAATCATAAATCGCTTCACACCAAAACAACGCGCCAAAATAGTGACGCTGTACATTAAAAAAAGTCGTGCATATCGTCGACGACCAAGAAGCACCGTCTGTCGATACTATTCGTCATTTGGTGTCGCATTTTGTTAAGCACGGGATAGTGGAACATCGTCGTCAAGCCATTCATCAACGCCCAAGACGTTCCAATCAACTGTTTGAAGCGCGGGTGAGTGTTGCCGATACAACCAACATGTGTTGTATCGTCACCGCGTTCAGCATTTTGGCTCTCAGTGGAACCACCTTGCGGCGCATTTTGAAGGATGATTTGCATTTGTTTTCATATAAAGTGCAATTGACTCAAAGAATATCGCCGACAGACCGTCTACGTCGCTTGAAATACAGCCTAACAGTCACATACCGATATCAAATATGGCGCAGCCAGTATAGACCAAAAATACTATGGATGTAAAGTATCGTAAATATTAATTAAACAAGTTTTTTAAACGAAATGAGTAAAATCTTTCTGATTGAAGTGATTCTGACTTTGGTTAAGTATAAAAATTGGCAACGCTACGACGACGATTAGCTCCCAAGAGAAAGCTAAAACAATACATACATACATACAAACGAGACTGACGTACATACATACATACATACATACATTCTGAAAACAAATACGTGAACGTTGGTATGTCTGTGTGTATGTACAACAAAGTACTCACCGCAACGCAAAGCATAAAATTAAACTTGCGGCAAACGCACGCGTATGTACAGACGTAGCTGTTCCTACTTTAATAAATAGTCTCTGGGCGTGTGTGTGTGTGTGTGTGTGCTAGATTGAATAGTTGCCTGACTGGATAAGTTTAATAGCATTTCCACCCACCAGCCGTCATGCAAGCACCGCACTCGCTGCGGCGCATGTGAGAGGCTCGGTCTAGAGCGAAAGACCGAAGCACCGAATCGCGCGCTAGACACGAAAACTGCCAGCGAAAATGGAACGCCGTAACGAACGACGCCGGCGAACGACGCAAAGGGCTGCTGTCGGGGGCAGCAGGCGAGGCGGTGTAGCTTCTTTAGCAGATTTATGATTAATTTATACAACACTGCGGCACAAACTAAATTAACTCATTAGAGCAACTATGCAGCAGTGGCAGGATAAAAGGATGCAGGAACAATGCATGAGAAAAACAACCGCGACAGCAGCAACAACAACAACAACAACAGCAGCAAGGAATACGTAGGGCGAAGGCGGCGCCGAAGCAGCGCCACAGGAGTAACAAGTTGCAGTCGTGTAAGTGCCTGCGTCGCGACGACGGTGGGAGTGAGGTGGTGGTACACACACAAACACACACACACACACACCCATCACCCAAACGAGCGCGTGTAAAAGGGCCCAGCAGCGAGCACAATCGCTATGACAATAACGAAAATTAATAACAAAAGTTCAACACGCTAAAATAATTAGATTAATGGAATAATTTTTACTTAATCAACATTATTCGAAATACAAAAAATAACAGCAATAACAATAATCATCGTAACAATACGATACATATCGACGACCTATAAAATACTCTTTCGGAATTCGTACGTTTTGATTAATAATTTGTTCGTTTACGATTTCGTTTCTTGCTCTGTTGAGCACAAAAGAAAGAAAGAAAGAAACTGAAACAACGTGATAATCAAAACGCGAGCCGTGGACGGTGGTAATGATGACTGATCACAATTTCACATTAAACAGCGGTAGCTGTTGCGTCTCAAAGCGCAAGCAGCATGAGAATAAAATGACGGCCGAAAGGTTATTAGAAAAGCTATTAGAGCGTCCCCAGCGACCAATCGTTCGATGGATGCGTCCCATGTGCACGTATTCGCACACACACACACACAAGCACCGACCTCTCCCTCCTCCAGTCCTCCCCCACGCAACACAACGCACGACCGTTTCTTTTGTGTGAGACTCTCGAGTACTTCAGCTTCATTCTCCGCCGGCCGTCCCCCGTAATCCGTTATTGGCGATGTCCGTATGGATTAGTACATGTGTAATCTTCATGTGTGTGTGTGTGTGTGTGTGCTTTGCTCCAGATGTTCTTTGCAGGCTTGTTCGAGAATTCTTGCTGACGTTAGCAATAACCAGAACCAGAAACCGGACAAAATGGAATGGGCCCGCCCGAATTCACAGAACTGTTCTTTGTGGCTGTTCGATCTGGCAATGATTTGTGGCCTGGAGGAAGGAAGGATTAAGCCGCTCGCAAGAGAAGAGCTCTTGAAGATTTTGATTTTTGATTTTGGGCTCTCTCTAATGAAAGGAGTTCGTGTGTTTTTGCGGCTGCTTGCAATGATTGTGTGGTCTGTTCTCAGAAGGAGGTCTGGGAGGGGGGGAACCACCCTTTGACTCCAGCTGCCAAGTGTCCCATACGAAGTGTCCCTTTTTTTTACCTTTTAAGAGTTCGTCCGTAAGAAATGGGGCACAAAATCGGGATAACTTTTATTGGAAAAGACCGCGTCTCTACTCTTCTTTTTCGTGGACAAATTCAAGGCCTTTCAGCCTTCCTTTATTGCCTTACTGCAGTCCTGTTTAATCCTTTGCTGCGTTGCTGTGGTTAATTTTTGGAAAATGGCAGCTAGTAGCTCGCAGGACACACTCGTCGACGGAATGCTGCAACATCAGCAAATAAAGGCCACAATAAAAGCCTCGGGTAGAAGGGCAGAACTCAAAGCGGTAACAAAATCTCATTAGAATTTAGATGAGCCTTAATGAGTCATTGTTTTGCAGGCGGGCTGCCTCCCAGCTCCCAACGCAAAGAACAGTGGTACACAGTGGTACACATTGGTGCGCTATGTGTACTGAGGCGAAACTTGGTTTTTTCCGGATTAAATATGATAGAAAATGTCATTTTTTGGTCTCATAAAGTCTGCTTCTTTGGGCCCCAATCATTTACTGCGTTAATACAAATAATTGTTCATTTAGATAATTATCAGACCAACTCGTAGTTAACGCAGACCTACTAAGCATTCTCTTCGTCTTCTTCTCCTTCTTTTTCTTCTGGGTATATCCTTGGTGTACGCTTGGTAAACTCTACCCGCACATTCTCCACCATAAGCCGGGCTAATGCTCGTATATTTTGCCAACTGTCAATGACAGAAAGTAAACGCGTCTGGCGTGCATTCAGTCCATTTATCGGTGAGCGCACGGTCGTTGCCTTCGCTTGCTTTCGCCGACAGCAGCCGCTTGACGTTCGACGCCAGGATGGAATCAGATTCCTCGGAATGAAATTTTCATTAAAAGCGTCAATGGCGAATACATGACTTGATTTCGTTGTCGTTGAACCCCTTTCGGGGGCGCCACAGCAAGCCGGCTGAAGAGAGGGTGGGTGGCAAAAACAACAACAACAACGATGACGACGCCAACTTCCCAGCAGAACAGTTCAGATCAGGTTAATGTGTTTGCTGTTAACGACCGAGTAACCGAGAGAAGAAGAAGCGCGCATCGCGGGAACGGCACGGATGGCGAATGCTATACACGGCGTGCCCTAACGGGAAATAATGGAAGGTAGAAATAACTGTAGCGGAAGGAGAAGCAGAAGCAGACAATCGATTGTTAGTGTCTGAATGTCTCGCTGTTGCGAAGGCTGATCTTTGAATTTTACTCGTACTTTCTGCCCTTCAGACGGTTAAGGTTTAACCAACTGAAAGAGGTCGTTGCAACGTTTTTCCCTTTTTTCCCTTTTTGATTTGAGGCCACTTTACTGCTGTCTCCACCGTTCCGCTCTAACTGTTCTGCTCTTCCAGTAACACTTTTAAAGAGTTGACTTCAAAAAAATAGCTTCCTCGGGAAATTTTTGTTAAAATTATGGTATCTGATGGTGGTACTTCATGGTACTTGATGGGATTTGGAAGGAATTTTTGTCATTCTATGTAAAATTCGGTTCGAAGAGAAACCGTTTTCGACGATCTGCACGACTATTTTCAATGTACAGCGTCATTACTTCGGCGCATTGTTTCGGTGTGAAACGATTAAAAATTGAAATTGTACTGAATTGACATTACAAAAAAATGTTTACTGAAGTCAATCGGTTGATAAATGTTATTCAATGTTTACAAGCCGACATAAAAGTTGGCGCACCCGTTATGGCATCTTGAGAAGGAAGAGGAAAGATGTGTTTATCTAAACCTCTTTTTACACAGAAAACAGTGTAAACGGCGTCAGCAATTGAATGCCAAAGTGGGACAGACGTAGTTTTGAATATCTGCAGATCCTTATTTACGCATGCCCTCGACTGTTGCCAGTACAAAAACCATATTCACGAGCTCGTGCATATGTACATACATATGCATCCAGCACAACAACAACAACAACAACAACAACAACAAAGTTATTTTGTCATTTGTTGTGATTCTAATTCGCATGACAGTCACGGAAACAGCGTTTTTACCGTCAAAAAGTTAATGTCATAAAGTCTAGGAATTCGTTTAGACTGATGCAAAAACGCTGGGAATCACACACACACACACACACACACACACACGGCTATACGATATACATTCTATCTCTGAAATATCGTAGATTCCTTTCTCTTCGCCCGCAAGATCGGTCGTTGGCGAGATCGACGTAGCTTTTAATTAAAACTAGCTTCAGCCGAATTTCTGTACTCTCTCTCACCGTTTACAGCACAGCACACACACCCCCCCCCCCCCCCCACCTACCCATCCCCTCTCCCGAAACATACCCGACATTTTGTGTCTTATCAGAAATGTACACAAATTGCTGGCGCGTCTCAAACATTGGCCCGCATGCATTTGTACAGCTCACGAGCGGGCACACGCTCGCACGCAAAACGCACTCAGCTTGCTTTACAAATTTGCGTGCACCACATGAGATGTCCGTCCTCAGCGCCCGGTCAGTCCTCGGCTGTAGCTGTTGCTGTTGCTGCATTTGTCATGTTTGTCCTTCTTCAAAATGTACCAATAAATTGCAAGGAAATATGACTTCGAATGCGGTTGGTGGTCATTGGTGGTTGTTGTTTGTTGGTGTCTCCATAATTTTCTCACTCTTGGCTGAGTGAGTTGTCCTCACGTTGTTTGTGGTGTCTTTGTGGCTTTGTGACGAAAATTTAATTCGTTGAAATGACTTCAAGCTGAAGCTTATAAATGTTCTTGAAGCACGGTCGACAACATGTCGCAGCCGATGATATGGCACGTTAGGAAACGTGGCGAAAAGTTGCTGATAGCTTCTCGGTTCAGTTCTCGGTGACACAGTGAGTCTCTTTTTTAGCAAATGTGGGCTCAAGGATGACGGAAAGGCCTTTGTTTATTAAATTAATTAGTGTGAATTTCATTTCAGAAAGTCATGGACCATTAAAAGTATGACCATGGTCCATTCTCACTGAGCCAGAAATCTCGTAATGACTTCTATGCTCGATAATTAAGTATGGATGATCGTGACGATAGTGAATGACCCACAATGGGTTCGACCTTAATGGCACCGCATGGCCACCAGAAGGGGGGGGGGGGCAGGGGGGGGGGCATTATGATGTCAATCTATTCTGCTGCTCGCCCATTATTCTCGCCTTTTATTCGCCTTCGCTTTTTATATTCATAAACAAGAGTAATAAAAATAAAACATTAATTAATTTTTAATGTTTCATAATCGAGAGGAAGCCGGGAAGGACACAAATCGCTTCACTCAGTTTCTGGCTCGTTCAGTTTTAATGAGGATTAAAATTTCGAGGCTCTCTGGTGAAATGGCAGAACGGAGGAGGGCGGCGGAGGGTGGGGCAAAGCCGTGCAGCGGAAGATAAACAAAATCATTTGCTGCTTCCGAAACTCTTCCGAGCAGCCCGGAGAAACCTTAGGAGCCCAGCAACAACCATAAACAAAGGCTTAGCGTCTTTGGGTCAACAACAACGATAAAAAATTCATTACAAAGTGTGAGCGAGAGGGAGGGGGAGGGGCGGGGGAGGGGCAGCCTGTGCAGCGGCCCTGCAACAAATTGGGTGCAACGACGGCAGCAGCAAAAAGAAGCATTGCAACAAACTGTGCAAGATACAGACGCACGTACCGACGATGCGCCTGTACATGTGTGCGTTGCACAGACACACACACAGCGTGCATAAATGGTCAGCAGGTACATGTCTATATAAACGCTTATATGCTGCGAAATACAACAAAGCACGGCTCGGAACGAATCCCAGCGAGCAACCACCGCGTGCAACACTGGCGGCAGCAGCAACAACGACAACGACAACGACAATTGCGAAGCAGCAACAACTGCTGAGTTGAACTACTTTTGCTGGCACTCGACCATAGTTGCATTCACGGCACGGCACGGCACGGCACGCGCGGGCGTCCGCAGCGCCTCAAAGAAGACAGCAAAAGCAAAAGGAAAAGCGAAAAGTGTGCGCGCAGAGCAACAGAGCAGCGGAAGAGGGCCGGCCCAGAAGAAGCGAGGCGGCAGCGGCCAGAACTCCAAGCCGGAAACTGACAAACTAAAACGTGGCGGCCGCTGCAGCGCGCGTCGCCAAACCACCAACAACAACAGCAGCAAAAACAACTGCGACAACAACTTTTATATTTTATGTACTTAAAGGCAGTTTGTGTTTGTGTTCGTGTTCGTGGGTGGGCGGATGCACTTGCTGGTGTGTGTGTGTGTGTGTGCATGTATGATTATGTAGCTGCTGCTGCTGCTGTCGGTCGGTCGGTCGCTGGTCGCGTTGGTGGTTGGCAACGCAGTGCGCTGAAGCATCCTTAAATTAGAATTTTTGTTGCTTCGAGCCAGCAAAAATGTAGTTATTGTTGCAACACTTGTTGTTGTTGTGCTCGACTTCGGTCTTCGCGCCTTGATTGCGATTGTCAATGGCGTAAGCACGTCGGCGTTTGTGTGTCGACGCGCGTGTGTGTGGCGGCGGCGGAAAGCGTCGTTGTTGCAAATAATTTTTAATTTTGCAATCACTGAACTGACTTGACTGACGCTACCTCTACCGGCATTTTCGGGGTGAGTCGGTCGGTCGGTCGGTCGGTCGGTTGGTGGTCGGTGGGCCGCGTTTCTTTGCGTTCTAAAAAAACGCCAAATGCTTTCGTCTGCTGCCTGCTGACAATCGCGAATATGCATATACGCATAGATAGCATAAAGCACATGCCAACACGCACACACACACACACACATACATATACACCCACCCATACACTTCATACACTCCAATACACAGCGCATTGCTTTCGGTGCTGCTTTAATTATTTCGCGTTGGCGATGATTTTTTCGCTTTCTGCGCAGCTGCCTGTTGTTCGCAGCTAAGTTTTCATACATCAAAAAAGGCATTATGCGGCACGATTTCGGTCGCGTTTTATAGCATGGACTTGACAAAAATGTCAGCAATGTCAAAATGTTTGGCGACAATGGAAATTTTGTATCTGTCGCGTTTGTTGATGCTGTCGGTTGTGGCTTATTTTAGTTGGTGTTCATGGCATAGTGGAAAGGGGGGGGGGGTTCACCCTTACGTCTGTGTGTGCACGTGTACACATACACATGTTCGCTTTTAGCTGGCGGCTGTTGTTTATTGTTTCAAGCCTGAATGCGCGTTGTCTCTCTTTAGAGACAACAACGCTTGTTTGGTTTGGTTTGTTTCTCGTTGGGGGCGCCTTGATTGAACGAAAGTTTTTGTGTCACAGCCAACGAAAATTGTCTGGCATAATCACTGAAACAGCCTGCCAGACGCACGCCTCGCTTACATTACATTAAATCGCACTTAAAGGATAAACTTTGTGCGATAAAGTAAAGAAAGGGGACAAAGACCCTCCGGAGTTTTCAAAGCAATACGTTCACGGCGCAACGATGCGTTCCGCGTACGTGCTACAAGAAAATCAGCCTGAAATTATAATTGAACCGTTTCCTTCAAGATCGGTTCCTCCAAGATCGTTTTCGCCAAGAATTACCAGCAGAGGGGGTCATCTCTTTGACGCTCTGGCGCTTGTAAAGATACCCTTCTGTTTAAAGATTTTGAAATCGTTGAAACGTGTTGCACCGACAGCGACCGTTTCTTTTGGAGGATGACGATTGACCTGGGTGCATCGGTGAAACCTCGGCACCTAAATTGAATCGAATGCAATCGAAGCAAACCTAATCAGATTCGAATAATCCGAAAGCAGATCAAATCGTCCGAGCAGCAGGGTGGAAGATTCAGCAACGCGAAGCCAAACGAGGACACCAAGACTCAAAGACTGCAACAACAACAACAGCAACAATGTTATTCACCGGAAACGATGTGAAACTACGAAGTATTTTTGCCAATCGAGACACGGCAGCCCCGGAACAACAAAGAAGAGAACAACAACAGCAACAACAACAACAACGAGACAAACTTTGAATGCTGAGTGATTTACTGCGGAATGATTAATTATGCAGCTGCAGAGAGAGAGAGAGAGAGAGAGAGACAGAGACAGAGAGCAGGAGAGCAGGAAGAGAGGACGCGGACGGCAGGAAGGAGGAAAGAAAGGCGTTGTGGTGTCTCCAGCTCTGAGAACAACTGAACCGAAATGGCGAATTTAAATAAAATTCAAAATGAAATGCAGACCGTGATCGTCGGCCGTGGTCGTGGTCGTGGCCGTGGCCGTAACTTTGTCAACGCTGCCAAATCACAGTTTCCGAATTTGGAAGCAGAAACAGCAGCAACAACAGAAACAAATAGGTACATATATAAGTACATATATATATATATATGAGTACAAGCACCAACAACAACAACAATAATCGATGGCAGCAAAAGTCCTTCCACGACAAAATGACACCGAAACAAACCAATTTGCATGAATTTTGGTTCATTTTATTGCATTGTAGGTACTTTGTTGTTGCTACCAGAGACTCTTCTGTAACCATTTCGCACTCCGAGGGAGAAAGCAAACAACAACAACCACAACAACAACCACAACATTAAATCCAGTGCGTTGTTACACTACATTTTGGCACCAAAAACACTTTGTCTTTGGCTTCCTTTCGAAGGCTTCCTTTCGAGGGGTTCATTTGCCCCCCTTTCGAAGGGTCTTTCGAGGGGTTCATTTGCCCCAGACGAGCAAACACCGCACCGTCCAAATGCACCGAGTTGATGCTCAATCAATAAATAATATTCTAAGACTTCAGCGTAAGAACGTTTGCTGTATGTATACGCATGTGCTCTCGTACGTACGTACTAAGTAATGACTATAAAAACGTCAACGTGCCGGCGCTGGCGAAACCGTAGAAGCGGCAGCCCGCCAGCTCGGCCGCCACCACGCCACAACTCGTGACTCGTGTATATTCTCGGCAGTAACGTGCCACAGTCCTCGCTCCGTTCAACGATCTCCCGCAAGACCCTTGACCCCACTGACCCCTTCCATACTGTTCCATACTGCTGCCTTCGCCGACGCTGCTGAGGTCCGCCGCGGCGTTGTGATTGTCCCTGCTGCTGCTGCTGCCTGCTACGCTTCCAATGCATTTTAAAGCGCATTAAATATTCAAAATGATTAACTGGAAGCAGTTTTTGCCACCGAAAGCAGGACGCGTCCGTCGTCCACAAAGCGTCGTCCGTCGGCCATTGCAGCCCACGCCTGATGGTGCCCTACCCCCTCGGGCGACAAATACTAGTCGGGATACATACGGATACTGTCCTTGCTTTTTCGCTGCTCTCGTTGCGCCCGATGGGGCCGAGTGTAGCCGGGACCCAGCTGACGGTTGGCTAGTCCGATTCCTCCCTACTCTTTATCCTGCCGGGGTCAGAGTCCTGCCACCATTTTCCATTTCGACTTCGTTTCTGTTCTCTTCTGTTCTGCTGGCGCATTGCCGCTCAACGACGTTCCCGTCGCTCTGGCAGTTGTTGCTGCTATCGTTGCTTTTGCCACCAGAGCTCTTCTTCCCGATGGTACTTGAAACAAGTTCGCAAGGACATCGTTCGCTGCTTGAGGCCACAGATTATACAGTTAGCAGTAAGCGTGACGAGGGCACGAGGGCACGAGGGTACGACGAGGGTGGGACGAGGTGGTAGCGACATGTTCTGACTTCCAGACGAAGCGAGGCGACGCGACGCGACGCATCGAGCGAAAAGAGTTTGTGTCATGCTGCTTTTGTTGGTGCTCGATGGTGTACGCTCTTCGGTGCGTACCTCGTCGCAGTAAGTTCACTGAAACCGACGATGGCGCCAGTGCTGACGCCTGCGGCCGATCAATTTCTGAATGCAAACGTGCAGACGTTCTGACGCGCTGCGCTGAATGTGCCTAAGCGTGTCCTTGTGTGTCCTTTTGGGGAGACTACGTTTTCCGTTTTAGTGCCAAGTACGCAATCTACCGAAAGGCGCTGCCACTTTAAGTTATCGAATCGATTCCGCAAAAGGGAAAATGTAAAAGCAAAAGTCTTCTGCTGCAGACCTTCAGAAAAACTG
This sequence comes from Conops quadrifasciatus, assembly GCA_949752815.1. NCBI lineage: Eukaryota > Metazoa > Arthropoda > Insecta > Diptera > Conopidae > Conops > Conops quadrifasciatus. The sequence continues at coordinate 31,910,445 of OX457078.1, read as the reverse complement.
CAACAAACTTCCGCGCGCGTTATGTTGGTTTGTGTATCCACTAATGCCTCGAATATGTACAACAGCTGTCAAACAGCTGAAATGATACGAGTATCCCGCAAGCAATAAAACCGCCGGGGATTATCATCTGCTTGACACAATGACACTGTGCCGGAAAATGAGGCCGGGTAAAATTTCTGGAGTAGATAAAGGTTGAGGTTTCTTGGTTGAACCTGGTTCTTTTTTTTATCTTTAGCTATTGCAGTGCCTTTTATAACCTTCCGTTCCGTGTCACTGAAATAAATTCAAGGACTCTGGGACTGCAACAACTTAAGAACTGATAAGGCGGACGTGGATCCATTTTGTTTTATTTTATGACGTTAACTAAGCGTCTTCCGCAACCCTTTGCTGCCCTTAAAAACGACTCTGGTCTCTATGAGGTTTCCTCAACGTGGCCCATACACGATGTCAAATGAAAATCTCTCGAATCACCATCAATCAAATGCTCGCTGAGCCAATTTCTAAAACATCGCCCGCGTAATGATGACAAATAAATCGGGATTTACTTAAGCCAGAGCGAGCCTCCGGTTCTTCGCGTCTTTAAAATGTGAAAGAAGCAGGTGCCCACCGCCGCCCCTTTCGCTTTCTCCTGCTCTGCCGTCTGTTCCTCTCACACACAATTGGCTTTAATGATGGGACAGTCTTCGGCGGCGGAAGCGACAAGGACGGCATTACTTTAATGACATGACAGCGATGAATGAATGGCAGTAGTCGAACACACATGACGTCCTGCTCCTGCACTCGGGGTGGGTGAGGGCGCCCCATTTCCCGTCTCCCAACCAGCCTGGCCAGACTGCCGGACGGATGGATGGATGGACACGAAAGCCATTAAAGTCCAGTGTCGGTGTAAAGCGTGGAGGCGCCACTTCTTTAGAAACGATTTTGCTGCTCTTAATCTGCAGTCACTTTTCACCCGTCATACTAAGGCGAGGGGAGTGGGACGGGAGGAAGCGACACGGTAAGAAATTAATGCACAGCGAAATGATCCTTTGGGTGGGTTGAGAGGACAAAGAGTTTAGAGTTTTAAACAGAAGGGAGAGCTCTCTGTATGAAGATTATTGAGAGCAAAGGAGGGAAGTCGGGGGGAGGGGTTTAGTTACTAGCAGCGTGGCAAGAAACACGGCTACTTGTGCCTGTGCGCCCTTCTTTGTGTCCTTTCATGCACTTTCTTTTCTGGTGGGCACAAAAACACCGGAAATGCATGGACTTCGGCAGCTTAGTGGGTGATGAGGACCCCGTTAACAGCATCTAAATCGGAAAACAGGGTTTTGCAAATCCCTGCCGAAGGTCGTCGCGGTTGGCGCAGGCAAAATTAAAGCCGTTGAAAAAGCATGGAAGCTGATGGAACTTCTCGAATGTAAAGAGATCCTTTGTGTAGGTTGAAACCCTCCCCCCCCCCTTTCCTCCCCCGAAACCCCAAAAGACACAACAATCGATAAATTAAGTTGCGAAGAGCATGCTTTGTTTGCTCGCGTAAAGAGAAAGCGCGCTTTGCAGCGGCGCTCTCTGGTCGGTGTGAGCAGCCAGTGCACCGAATTAAAGCGCCATTTATTTCTTCATGCCGCTGCCGCCCCAACGACAGCAAAAAACGCAGCAGGGCTCACGCTTCTGCCCTCATAATAATAAAAATAATAAATCTTCTGTCAGTCGATACGCTGCATAAAAGTGATAATAACAATTTATTGCCAAATGCAGTACATGAGAGAACAAGCGGCGCACACGTATACAGGCCGCACACACACACACACACATACGCAACACACACAAGCCCTCCGAACAGCACGAAGAACAACGTCACGAACCGCAGAGCATCCGCAATAATGCAGAAAAATATAAAAACCAAGTTGGCTGGAGCGACGCAAGGGCGAGGGGGAAGGGGGAAGGGGGAAGGGGGAAGGGGGGAGGGGGTAGTATCAGCAGCGCTGGGGAGGAGGGCGGTCCAGTTGACCCAGTCCTAGTCCAGGAACCATGGAAAAAGTGTAACAAAAGCAATGAACAGTGACAGGTTAATAGCAAATAAATGAAAACCTATCAGAAGCGTCCACGGACGGACAAAGGGCGAACGCGTCTAACAGCAGCAGGCACCGATGCCTGCGAGAAGCGCCTGTAGTCGGGCGCACGTCATTGATCTATGGTTTCAATATTAGAACGCACAGTGTTGCCAGCGCCAAGAACTTGGCACTCGCTGCGTTACAACGAAGTGAAAGACAGAAAGAAGGTGTAAAAACAAGCGCGAATAAAGGCGATGGCGATGGCGATGATTTCTCTGCGGATGCTCTGCATGTTTTGCCTCCGTCTACATTGGACGGCGGTAACCTAATGGTGTCTTTAGGCCAATTGTGCCTTTCGTTTCAGCGACACGAGTATTCGTCTTGCGAATTAATGCCAAAACACAACAAAGTTTGTTTGCTGAAAGTCAAGGCGGTGGCAACCCAGTCCTCGCCATTCGTGCTCGCGACGTTGTCGTACGAAACCGCGATAAAGCGCTACATACAAAGGACACGTTCCTCGCTGCTTTATTGAACCGTTAATAATTTATTGAATGATTGCCCGATTGATGGATGATGGAGGAGAGTTCGCGACGCTCGACTGGCTGCTGAGCTCCTCGCGTCTGCTACGAGGCGATAAGAAGCGGCGAAGCGGCGGCACCGAGCCCGTTTTTTGCATGATGCTCGTCGATACGTATCGACGCTATATGTCATGGCGCATCCTTTTGAATAAATATTGAATTAATTTACCAACATCAATTCGCTTCTGATTCAATATAGAAAGATATTGGATACTGCAGTTATTCGTCATCAGCGGGCACATCAGCACCGCAGACATCAACTGAACTGAGATCGACGGGGCTTAATGCTCTTGAACTGCCGGAACTGCCGCAAACAGGAATTTGGTATCTTTAGAAGTGAGGATTTTACCGGAATCAGGCTTTTGGTATCTTAAGAAGTGAGGATTTTATCGGGATCAGGATTTTGTTATCTTTAGAAGTTAGAATTTTGCCGGAATCAGGATTTCGGTGCCTTTAGAAGTCAGCATTTTGCCGGGATCAGGATTTTGTTATCTTTAGAAGTTAGAATTTTGCCGGAATCAGGACTTTGGTGTCTTTAGAAGTCAGGATTTTGCCGAGATCAGGATTTTGGTATCTTAAGAAGTGAAGATTTTTCCGGAATCAGGATTTTGGTGCCTTTAGAAGTCTGAATTTAGGCGGAATCCGGAATTTGGTGTCTTTAGAAGTCAGGATTTTGCCGGAATCAGGATTTTGATACGATATCTTTAGAAGTTCCGAATAATAAATGCTACGTAGCAATCGCTATGACCTAAACCATCTCATCTCTCTGAGTAAAACTGAACAGTAGAGACTTTGGTACAAAAGTGACCTTAATTCCAAGTTTATTGAGCTGATAGACCACAACCTTTTCGAGACCTCATCACCGAACGATATGACACCACCTCGTGGCCTTTCTTGAGTAATGTATCTTGATGAAATTGATAAACTCAAATTTATTCAAATCAAATCAATGATTTTCATTTCTCAAAAATATTCCCAAGAATTCTTTCTAATTTCGAGAATTAAGAATTATTTATTCCTTAACAATATCACATTCCAATGCTGTGTATAACCTGGAGTGGTTATTTTGTGGTACACAAACACACACACACACACAAATCGAGCAATAATACCGATGGTAACACATACAGCAACCGGCTTGTGGAAGAAGAAGCTGGAGGCTTGGATGGAATGCGGCAAAAACTTGTCAGACACATCAGAGGAAAAGTGTCTATCGGTAACAAGGACCAAAGTTGAGATGATTCTCTTCCGGTCTTTCGGTTAGAATATCAAAATACTCAAGGATGCAGAAGAAGAAGAAGAAGAAGCGGAAGAGGAAGAGGAAGAGGGCAATTGTGGCAAAAATGGAAAATATTATCATTTCTTTTTTTTTTTTTTTGAAGCAAAATCAGCAGCAGTTCGTGCCGAGGCTGATTGTGTGTGTGTGTGCGTGTGTCTAACGTAAATACACAAACGCACAGACACACAAACACACTCCTCTCTCTTACACACACACACACACACCGACGTCGTACATACGCACATACAGTAAAAATGCCGTATCGATCAGCAACGCAGTCGATATCCTGATGCTCATCCTGATCCTGTCCTGTCCTGTAATGCTTTTGCTGAATTTTTGTAAAACACAAGGATTCTGTTTCTCTTCTTTGCCATTGTTTTTCCTCCTCTTTTGTGCTGCTGTTGTTGTTGTTGTTTTTCGTAGTTGATTTCTTTGATTTCTTCCGTACATTTTTCTCTTCTTGCAATTTCGTTTTTGTAGTTGTCGGTTTTTTCTAGGAAAACTTTTATTTGCGTTGCTGTCGTTGTTGTTGTTGTTGTTGTTGTTGTTGTTGTTGTTGTCGCTGCCTCTGGCGTTGAGTCTTCCGTTGATTTGGATTTCAACGCAGCACGCGTCCTTCCTGCGCTCAAGTTAATGTTACGAATTCGTCCCGATGCATTCGAAACGAAACGAAACGAAACGAAAAAACGACTACGCTGCACTGTGCCATTCTTCTTTACTACAACCTCCCCCCCCCCCCCCCCTGTACCCTCTTCCTCCTTCCCCGCCATTCCTCCACAAACTCCAAGTTACTCACGTCGTTTTACGTTGTCTTTTTCTGTCTCTCAAGTTGTCTTTCAGTCCTCTAAAGTTTTTCTATCGACGTTGTTTACAGACGGGTTGGTTCATCCGCCTCCCGCTCCCGCTCCCGCTGGAGAGCCGGCCGGTGGGCGCTCCGGGGCGGGCTGCTCAGTCATTTTTATCGGATGCGTCCTGAAGTCGCAGTCAATGTGTTTCGGAAACTGTTTGCATTGAGAGCCGGCGACTTGTGTACTTTCAGCATAAGGCAGGTGGCGACGATGGATGGCAAATTGTTGCAACGCTTGCTCCGCTTTGCGAGCTGTTTGCACATTCATTGAACTAATAAATCGAATTGGGGTTGATTTGGGGTTGGCCGGAATGGAATCAGAAATCAGAAATCAGCAACCAGGTCTGCGCCTCTCGGCGGTTCACAGGCGAGTCTTTGGCAAGTTCCGATTTTCACTTTTTCGCCCCGAAACCAAAAGGCGTTCTATTTCCATTAGAATAATTCTTAAATTTGGTTTGAAATTTTCAAATTTTTCAAATGGCCTTCAATTTATAGGAAGGCCTCCTTAGAGGCACGCGTAGTATGCACCGTTGACCTGAAATACCTGAAGAAGCTACGTAGCTTCGTCAAATGATCCCTCTCACACCCGCCCGCATCATCCCCCGCCCCTCTACTCACCCTGCTTGGGCGAGGCGCTCAGCACCTGCTGCGGCGACTGCTGCTGCGAATGTATCTGGTAGTGCTGGGCCGCCTGCTGCTGGGCCGCGGCCACGGCTTGTTGCTGCGCAGCGCAGGCAGCGGCCACAGCGGCGGCCTGCTGCTGATGATGGTGCTGAGCCTGCTGCGGCTGCGGCTGCTGCTGCTGTGGGTGTGCCTGTTGCGGTTGCTGTGGGCTCGCGGACATCTGCTGCTGCTGATGCTGCTTGCTGGAGGGCTGCTGCTGCTGCTGCTGCTGCTGCTGGTGATGGTGCGACTGCTGAAGGTGCGACTGATGTATCGCCAGCAGCTTCGTCTCGAACGGCTTGCCGTGCGTGGCGCCAACGGAGAGCGGCTGGCTGCTCAGCGTCATCTGTGCGGTGGCGGGCATCATGAGCGTCGGCATGGCAAGCATTTTCGAATGCAACAATTACTCTCGGGCTGGATGACTCCGACGGACGATGCGGTACGCGATACGCTGGGGCCTTTTCGTCGTTGCGACGTTGCGACGTTTCGACGTAGCTGCTGATTGTTGCTACCGTTTCTGGGGGCGACGTCTCTTCTGGCGGCGTTAAGTTTTGGGGAAACCGTAGTAGTATTTTGTTACTTTTTAACTAATTTCAGCTTTTCGTAATTTGTGTAGAAACAAAGTCTCAAAGTGTTTCCGGTTGATTTCGCTGACTTTGGTTTATCACAGACATGCCCACAAACGTGTTCGTAAATATAGTACATACATAAACCTATTAAATTTGTCTAAACATTTCTCGCAGAAAAAGAAACAACAACATTTGTCTAGAAAGTGGACGGAAATGGAAAGGATTAAGTTCAAACCGGAATTGGCTTGGAAGAAAAAACGCTTTGGCCTTTGTCGCGGTGCGCTCAGACAAAGGCTCGGCACAGTTTTGTGCCTGTCTTCGAAAATCACGGTTTAAAATGGCCACAACTGCCGAAATCTTTGCTTAACCAGAAATTCTGGCACTCAAGGCTTTTAAATCTCGCTGTATAAGAACTCTAAGACGTCTGGCAACGTTTTGAGCAAAATACAAGAGAAAAACCTGAATGGAAAACTTTGTAAATTAAAAACGTTTCTTGAAACGACACTTCTTTCTACGGAAAGTTTTGCATGAAAAGGTTTTCAGCTGTCTTTGACAGTGTCTTCAATTCTTATTTTCCAATTTTTCCGCTCTAACACTCTCTGCGCATTCATTGCGTTACGTTTTGCATTCACAATTTGTCTGTTATTGCCGCCAGCGGAGCACGTAAATGCTGTAACGGGTCGTGACGGGCCGTGACGGTGACTCTTGTATCGGCGAGACCGCTTTCTGTCTCTTCAGAGAAGCAAGTGTTCTCCATCAGTTTGTCTGATATTGCACTTGATGTTGCCACGTAGTGAGTTTGCCTTCAGAGACTTCAGTTTGTGCGGTCTCTTCTCTCACAGCCGCCATTCATGATGTCACGAAACGATCGATGAAAACTTTAATAATCTGAAAAATAATATGTTCATGCAAACTTCGGCAGAGCCGAACCATAGTTTTGGTGTTCCTGTTTGATCATTTAAAAATCGTTGGAAACATTCTAGAACTCCAAGCTCTCCGTAGCGTTTTCGGAGTAAAAACAACTCTCGAATGAAACGAGTTTGGTTGCGACGAAACGGACGAATTTCGTTTCAATTTAAAAATCAATTTTCACTATTTTCAAACGTTACACACAGCACACTTTTTCTTTAATTTGAACTCTGCAAATGCGAGCAGTCCCAACAATTCGATTCGTTTTCGATTCGATTCGATTCGATTCGAAACTTTTTATATACTCGTAGTAAGTCTGAGCTGGCGACAATATACATAAATGTTTTGGCAATGTTCAGCCTTCGGGCCAGTCCTAATTATTCCCACTTAATTATTCACTTTTACTTTTTGTAGGGCTTCACTTGATTTGCTTTTGATTTGCTTTGGCGTGCGTTGACTCCGTCTCCTGGTCGAGTCCTCCGTGTGCGTTTTGCGCTTTGCTTTTGTGTGCTTTTTGCTTTAATGCGGTTGGCCCTTTCCTTAACTTATAACAACAACCTAACAACAATGTAACGAATATCCTTTCAATACGAGGACACAATTGAAACTGAACACGAACTTCGCTGCTCGCGTTCACAAATACTCGTAGTGCACACGACCGCCCAGCGTCCGTCTCCTGCTGAGGGCGAATATCAATACAGAAGCGCGTACGGTAAGTAACAGAGTGCGGAACAGCAACGCAAGCACAGCAACGATGGCAACAACAGCAGACCGACCGCCCGACCGACCGACCGCAACGATGTTGGCGCAAACGATATGGATGGCAAACGAAAACGAAGCCACCAGGACACGGCAACGACGCTGGCGGCGAGCAGGACCGTTTCTGCTAATCGGTTTTTGCGCGCCATTCGTATTTGGCTCGTGAGCGAGGCGTGCTCGCCTGTTTGCCGCAGAGCGCGCCGACGCAGACCCGAGTGCCGGAAGCGGAGCCGGAGCCGGAGCCGGAGCACTCAAATTCGGCTTCAGCAGCTCGAAAGTTTCGTTGCAATTCATTCGTTCGTTGCTTTCGTCCTGCGGCTCGCCCCGCACTCTTCGTTGAACACCTGAAGTGGTCTGAGGTCGTTTCGCTCTCTCTCTCTCTCTCTCCGGGGTAGTGCAAATCCCAACAGAGCTCGTGAGAGAGTGCTCGTTCGAGTTTCGAACTTCCATTTCGAATCGAGTTCGAACCTCGCGTGGTTGTTGTGCCGACTAATAACGGGAATTGGCGTGCAACCGTTATACTGTCGAGATTTAGGCCAAACGAAAGCGTTCGAACTGTAAGCGCGGCAAATATGCGGAGTAACGCTTAGGCTCTGTGGACTGTCAGAAGACCGGGACCGGGACCGGGCTGTTCTCTCTTCTTGGTATGAGTGCAGCGGCGGCGACATCAAAAGCCAAGAAAATCAACACGTTGCGGCCAGTTTTCGACGAAATGGTGTCAATTTTCGACGGTTATTTGTAACATAGTAAAGGTAAACAAACGGGCCGCAGAAAAGCAATTAGACGACATGGTCTCTTGCACTATTACTCTATTCAGCTTAGACGTCACTACCGACGACTATTTGGGACTCCCAAAATCATCGCACACCCAAAGAGAGTCAGAAATAAAGCCTTCTTGAGGGACCTTTCTTCGTTGCTTGGCTTTCAATGCGCCTCACAGACGTCTCACCCGTCTCACGTCTGTTCCCGATGCTCGACTTTGACTCTCCAAGGTCACATCAAATGCACATCCTTTTATCGTTCCGGTAAATCAGCATCTTAAATGCGAATCCTGGTACAACATCGTCAGACCATCTCACAGACCGGCTCGTCAGCAGCAAGGCACATCAGCAGCAAGGCAACAACAAGGAGGCGAAGCACCAACAAGCAGGACCACAGTGATCCTTCAATTACAAAAATATTGCCATTGTTAATGGCCTCAACAAGCCATTAATCCACTGAAGCCTCCTTATCATTGTCTTGCTCTTCATGTTCCCATTGATTTGCTACTTAAGAGAATTAATTGCGCCTGCTGTTCGTTCGACGGCGCGTGGGCGCGTGGGCGCGTGGGCGCGTGGGCGGGTGGGGTGGGCCACAGCAAGTCGCAACAAAGAAGACGATCGATGGCAGCAATCGAGGAGGCGTCGCGTCGCACCGCGCCGCGTCGTGGGGCTAGCCAACAAGATTGTTTTCCTTCTTAAATCTGTTTCTTCGGAGGAGCGAGGTGTTCAGGAATGTACGAGTACCTACCTACCATTTCAGCAAGATGGTGCCATGGTACGCTCTGTTTTCTCCAGACCGCAAAGTTTACTTTTGGCAACAAAAGCTCACTTTTGTATGTAGAGCGCAAAGAAGGGTTGGATTTTTCGATACATCATTGTTGCATGCGCTGCAAGTTGTTATGCATCACTCGCGGTACGCGCAAAGTAGGCAGGACAGGACGCACGAACGCTTGGTGCGGCGATGACACACGGGACACATAAATCAAAACGGCTGCGGAGTGCGCCTTGTGCGTGCGTGTCAGAAGCACGAGAAGCAAGAAGAAAAAAGCCACAAATTGTGTCCACGAAGGCTCCAAAGGTTTTGAATCCAAATATTCGAAAGTTTTTTGAGTTTAGCGCCAACCAACTTGGCCGACTTTAGGGCAATCCGTTTGCAACCATTAAAGGTCATTTTAGTGATGAAGCTAACTTTTAATACGACTTTTGAATGTTCGTGGGAAAAATGTCGAAATCACAGATAATTCATTGAACACACAGACCTTTCGAAAACTTAATGATTTTAATGCCGTCGCTTAGATTTTTTTCATCCCCCCGATATTTTACCCCTAAAAACGCAACATGTAAAACCGGCATAATAAAATAATGTACTTGCTTCCGACATTTATTCTCGATTACTTTCTCATAGAAATATTGCCTCTGACCACGTGCATCGGCCCCTGCCCCCTGGCCCCTGCCCCTTGCCGCCTTCGCGACGCATTCTCGTCGAGGCAGTGGCAAGCTATAGCTTCGACTCATCCCAAGGTTGGTCCGTACTTTGGTGGCCGTTGTTGCTTTCTCACCTGCACGCCTCGCCACGCCGCTACCTGAGCAGCCACCGACAACGAATGGCAACACGGAGCGGCCGCAAAACGGAACAGAGAAAAACTTTTGTCAAGATTTACAGCTTTCTGGAGCAGCTCCGCAGAGGCAGCGAAATAAAAAATAACAATAATTCTCACTCCGCCACCAACAACAACAACAAAAGCAGCAACAACAGCAACATCAGCAACAACGACAACGTCAGCAAAAACATCAGTAACAACCATAACAACAAAGCAACACGTATAAATTGATTGTCAACAGGAAAGAAGAAGAAGAAGAAGAAGAAGAAGAAGAAGAAGAAGAAGAAGAAGAAGCAGAAACAAGGAGGAAAAGACATACAACAAAAATGCTAAAATATTTCCTTGAAATTGTTGCGATCAAAACTATTAAACAACAGTCAGTATAAGAAGGGTTAAAGGCGAAGGGTTTGTGGGGACAGGGGGAAGGGAAGGGAAGGAAGGCAGGGCTCAAAGACATTAATATGCTTTGTGGTAGCATAATTTATGATTTATTTGCAACGGCCCATCCGTCTTCGAAACATTCTCACAAAGTTGTTGTACGATACTATGTTATAATGTGGAAATAGGTACATATAGAAGATGCTTTCTGAAGTCGAGGTAGCCTGGCTGAAGTCGAGGTAGCCTGGCTGAAGTCGAACGAGCGTAAATGCGCGAACTACTAACGCTTCTATCGCTCTCTTAATTGTTTGCAAAGTATCAATATTCTCTCACAATTCGCTTAGAATTGCTTTCGTGCCTCTTCAGAGGTACCCTTAAGCTACCTCATTATTGATTAGTCATAGGCCCGCGTAAGTGAGACGCCACAAGCGCTATTTTCGCGATTTTCCATTTAGACGTTCGCGTTTTTGAGTCTTAAGCGAAAGCGTTATAAACTGTTACCTCTAAAAACGTTTCGTGGGCGTCTAACTTAATGGTGCGGGAGGAAAGGGAAGGGAGGTTGTGATGAAACCTTAAATGAAAGCACCAGAAGTGATAATATTCAACTTTCCCAATAAACCGTTTTGAAAAATGCCGACAAAAAAACGGGACTAAAGTAAATGTTGACCCATTTAAAGAGAGAGATGTTTAATGCTTTTCCTTTGACGGTACTCACTTTTTACGCTGTTCCGGAGATCCGGGTCAATCGATTCGGCCTCATCTGCTGACAAATCGTCCGGCGTTGGAATACTCGCCAGCAGCCGTCCTTCCTGCAAGCAAACACAAAGAGGAAGGCACAAATGTAATAAACGGAGACAAGTCATTTTGGATGCTCTTAAAATTTATACGTTCTTTTACTACCGCTGGCCACTGTAGCGTCGCGGCGCGTCCCGTCGCGTCCCGTCCCGTCCCGTCGCATCGCCACCGCATGCCGTTGCGCTGCTTTACAACGCAATAAACCGAACGGACCTTCTAACTGATGTCTAATTGAAACATTCAACTTCATTACGGCCATCATGAGAATTGTCCATACGACATATTGTACTTATAGAACAAGGAAAGACCAGCGGCGAGGAGTGGCCGCGGAGTGTCGTTACTTAACCGGAAGTGCGAAGGTGCCGCAAGACCAGCAGGGCGGCGGCAGCGCCACAAGGTGGGGCAGCGAGCAAGAAAACGCAATTAAATAAAGTATTGTCGAAATTTGCTCAGCACGAAGAAGGCCACGGCTTCGGTTGCTGTTTTTATAATGAACAAAAAGAGTCGTCCGCAGTGGAAACGCGCTTCCTGGCGGGCATTTCTTGCACTCTCGCTGTCGCTGCCGCTGTCGCTGCCTGCCAGACGCAGCGAAGCGAGTGAAATTTTGTTAATGGCCGCATTGTTCCGGGTATATTAAAGGACGTGATGAGCAGACCAGCGACCAGCTCGGAGACGGACGGAGAGAGACAGTGAAAACGTAGGACTAGGACAAAGCGTACAGAGAGACAGGGAGGAGAGGAAGGCGGAGCAGGAGAGCGTTAAGCTCGCTCTTGTTGACCGTAACTCATGCGTTGACTTCAACAAACAGACCGACCGAGCGACCGACCGAGAGACAGACAAACATGTTGAAATATTGTTGAGCGAATGAGAGCGAGAGCGGGCAAAGGGGCGTGCGGTGAAGGGACCGCCGGGGGGAAGAAGGTGCCGAGAAATTTCTGTAAATGGACTGACCTTAGATGAAATATTATAATGTCCCCAAAGCGAATTATTTGTTGTGTTGTTATCTCGGCCGATTGAGGACAGAATTTCGTAATCTCTGGTTTGTGTGAGAATGCCTTCGTGTGGGTTGTCACTGTGTCGTATTTATTGTAGCAATTACAATGTTGAAATTATCTATGTGCGGGACGGTTCTAATGAAAGGGAACGGGCCGACTTTGTAATTTTGCGAGAAGCAAATACCTCAACGTGGGCCCGCCCAAGCCTAGCTCGAAGGAGATCACAGAAAAACTCAGTAGATAATGACGAGGCGGTTTGACAATGAGTCCCAAAGTCCCAAAAGAGGTAACAGCTTCACTACACCGTTGTTCTGTCTTCTATTCAGCCGTTGGGAGGGGTGAGTGGAGGGAGGGGGAACAACGATTTAATCAACGCCCGTTTTTGGGCAATCTTGTCGGTACGTACGACACTTATTACCAAACTGATATCATCAAAGCTTTAGCATTAGCCTGAAATAATACCAAAAAACCAAAACCAGAAAGCTGTCTCTACTGGGAAACACGGTGCGGGTGCGGGTGGGTGGGTGCACTTGAGCAATGGCAGCAACATAATTTCAAATGAAGACGGCTGTCCTCATTCCAACTTCGGTAACTGTGGTTTTTTCATCCACGAAAACGTACTAAGTTAATGCTTTGTGTTGATTATTATTATCGTTGTTGTTGTTGTTGTTGTTGTGTTGTACGTCTTTGCTTCTTTCCTTCATAATCGCATAAACAAACTCTACAAATACGTATCAGAAATTACACACAAGGACACGCACACTAGAGTGTGCCAGGCGGTTATGTGTTACCGGTGGCTTCACAACGGCCACGCTCGTACGTAATTCACAGGTAAAATGTCCGTCCAGTCCATCCGAAATCTAGCTCTGGTTAATTACGTATGTCCGTAACCAATTTGCTAAATTTGTCACGACGGCTGTGCATATACCCGAATTCTTTCACGACTTGTCCCATAATCATGGTGGCGTGTAGCTGCTGCTAATCTGCAAAGCAGCTTCCTAATGAAATTGACCCTTAAATACAAAATTAAAATTAATCGAAAAATATAGAAATTCGCCCTAAAATCCGGAAACCTTGGTAAAATTAAGCAAAAGCCCAAAAAGTGAGTGCCTTCAAAAATTAATAAGCGCGTAATCAAGACACGCCACCTTGTGGCGTCTCTGCCGTTAGCACACACGCTGCATGTGAGAGAGGAAAAATAAAAGAGTTTGAGAGAGTAACAACATGGCGAAACTTGTTGCGAGCACGATGATGCGCTAATTGAAGCTATAATGTACAAATATGAGAACACGCGGATTTAGCTTTAGTGACTTGGATGTTCTTATTAAAATACTAACGAATTTTCGGCAGGCTGTAAACTCTGAGTAAAGCGGTCTTCTGCGACCGCTGAGACGTGTTCGTGTGCGTCAAGCAGTTTCGAAGGGATTATTAAAAATTCCTCTCCTAAAATGAGTTTAGGCACTTTTTATGGATTTGCCCAAAAAGAGAGTAAGAGAAAGCACTACACACGTTCTCAATATGAAAACGGCCATACCTGAACAGAGAGCAAGCAAGCCTTTCAAGACGTCTTTTTCCGCTCTCTAATACGAGTGCATATGTACTCGTATCTACATACATACATACGTCATTAAAACCGAGGAATTATGGCAAAAACTTAAAGCAAGATATTGCTGTTTGTGAAGCCATTTTTAAAATTCCTCTTTTTGATTTGCATACGAGAAGCAGCATTCCTCTGTGTGTCGTGTGTGCCATGTGTGTGTGTGTGTGCGTCGCATTTTGTGCTCCATTTAAAAACTTGTACGCATGCAGTCGCATGCATGCGTCGTGTTCGCTTCGCGTGTACGCGCTCCGCTTTTTGCGTGCCATTAACATGATTTACGAGACTGCCGCGCCGCAAAGACACGGAAATGTTACGCGGCCTCATTAATGGCGGTGCAAGGAGGGAGGAACGGGCGCCAGCGCTTACGACGAGCAACAACGAACACATGCTTTTATCGATGCATTTAAATAGATGGAAACAGACGCCGCCATCTTGCAAGCGAAGGAAAACGCATTTACAATTAGTTACGTACGTCCGTACGTTGAGCGTTACGCTACGTACCATGCGTGTGCTCTCGGGCGGCCGCAATGGCAGCGTGTACAACGGTTTTCAGGTAGTTTTCACTTTTTATTGCTGACCAGCAGCGGAAAAACGGACATAGTTTCGCTGTGAGAACACGCACTCGGCCTCTTCTGCGTGTGCGATGGCCGGCGTTCGGGAGCAGCCTTTGACTTCTGGCCTGCGAGGCCTCGTGGCGGCCCGCAAGTACTTAAGGAATGCTCCGCTGCTGGTTTTCCTGCCTCCGCCGCCTCTTTGTGCAGCAATGCGTCGTGGTGCGTTGGCAAACGGAGCCGCTGCAGCCAGCCCACCTGCGGTGCCGCCACTAATGGCCTCCGCTTCGCTATGCATGCGTGACGCAGATTGTTGCCTAGACCAGCCATGTCCAATCTCGTTTTCAATTAACAACGCAATTGGATTTAATTACGTTCAATTCGCGAGAGCAAACAAACAACGCGCGCTCGCGAAGCGCAGCGAATTGAAGACAAAGAGCTCTTTGCCCGAAGGGTAAAGCGGATGGGCCTAAAACCTCAAAAGTCGGACGCACCAAGCAAGAAAGTCCAAAGGAAGGAAGCAAGGTAGGTTGGTAGGAAAGCACAGAAGATAACTTTGCTGAAATGTTCTTAAAGTTTTAGGTTTATTGGGCGCACGTGCTGCGCACTGCTTTTTTTCAATTAAAGTAACTCGTTTTCGTTCTAACCGTTTTGGCAAAAGAGCTCAAACTGTCAAAGGTTCGGCCAACGAATGTCCTCGGTACGCATTTTAGTGCCTCAGAAGAAGCACATAAAATGTACTCGCAACAAAGTGTCACAATGCTCGTCTCCCGTTTGCGCAAGCACAAGGCCGTCGCTAAACCGACCGACCAACAGTCAGTCGTCTGTCGGTCCGTGTCGGTCCGTGGGTCCGTCCGTTTGTCTGTCTGTCTGCCGCTTTCTCAATGAGTCATTCAAACAAAACAAAGTAAATACAAAGTAACAGCAACATTCCTATAAAAATTGCATACATTCGACCTCGCCGCGCTCGCCGCGCTCTCCCTGCCCCTCAAAGATTTTTATGCCGTCTGCTTCTTCTGCTCGCTTCGGTGCTGCTTTTCGTGCCACAGCGGCTGATGGCACTCCGCCAAAAATGTCGGAACCGTGCATTTTGCTTGCTCGCTTCGAAGAATGCCGAATGCCGGTTTCGAGCTGGGTAAAGACTAAAAATGTTATCCTACAAAATTATTGGCTAATAATTTTGCTATTGTATGGACACACGTACACACATTTCAATACCTAATATTTTCAAAATACTCATACCGTCCGTTGACGGGGCCGCCAGCAGCAGGGACGTTCCAAGAGGATGTACAAAAAAATCCAAAGACTAAAATTCACGCTTTGATATTCCTTCTTCTTCTTCTAGTAACAGAACTTTCATATCAAAAAAGAGGAAGGGCACTAATTTTTTTTTATTGTAATTATTTCGATTTTTTAGAATTTGACCGTTGTTGAAATTTGACCTCAGCACTTCAGAGGCCGTTTAAAGGGTAGGGATAATCGTTCTAGAACGAGTTCTAATCGTGTTCTAAGCCTCTTTCTTGGGTTGAAAATTTATTTATACATACTATTTATAACGGGTGCGCCATCTTTAATGTCGCAACGTAAACATTGAATAACTTTAATATTTATCAAACGTTTGACTTGAGTACACATATTTTTGAAACGTCAAGGCAGCATACTTTTATGAGGTTGCAATGAGGTGTATGAGGTTCTTTTCGAGTTGTAATTGTTCTAACTCTTTCTAAGACTCCTTCTTGGGTTGAAAATTTATTTATACATACTATTTATAACGGGTGCGCCATCTTTTATGTCGCAACGTAAACATTGAATAACTTTAACATTGAGGAAGCATCAAGCATTTCACTAAAGTTGTAAAGTTAAGTCTTTTTAGCGCCCCGCTTTATAAGTCCCGCACTGAAATGGTCCAGGGCTCGTTTAATTTATATTCTAGACCAGATCGTCAGTGCTCTACTTCAGTCCTTGCTGCTTGACAAATTGAAATTAAGTACGATGACATTTAAGGAAAGACTTGAGCCGAACTGCTCGGACTGCTTTTCCCACGCGTGTAACGGCCTGTGTGTCGACATGCTGTAATTCTGACATAAACATTGTGCCACAAGCGTCGGTGTCTGTCTTCGAACCTGCTCTCAGTCTCTGAGGCTCGCTCACTCTCTCTGCCGAAATCTGTTCAGACAATCAGGAGCGACTTCGGAAAGTTTGTTTATCATTTTACTACGTGCTCGTCTTCTCTTTCAATCGCAACTAATGTCCACAAAATATTTATAATCAACAAAGCGTAAACAAGCTCCGGCCGGCGTCGCTGACAAGCATTCCAAATCATGTTGCCGGCTTGCGTCGCTTCTGTGGAACGCTGCTCGTGGTCCAGAGATTCATACGCATTAGTTGGAGACAACACTTGTAGGTGTGTGTGGTGCGTGTGCGTGTGTGTGTGTGTGTCGTGTTCTTGTTGGCCAGCAATTTAATTGGCCGTGTAATGAATGGACTTTTCGGCACTTGTTTACTTGTAGGTACTTTGTCATCGAATTGATTTCGTGCGCGGCCCGCAGCTCGCACATACTCATACTCGAGTACCCCGATCGAAGCTGCCGGCTGCGTGCTGCCACCTGCCATCAATGGTAACCGACACCTCTTGTTTCACAGAAGCTTTGATGACTTTCGCTGTCATTCATTATTTACTCTCTCATCATTTCATCATTCGAATTCGCTGAAAAGCGACGATATTTAAGTGTTAGCTAATTGTTGTTGTTGTTACGTTTGGTTTGGTATCTCCATTTGGCAACTTCGCAAATCACCGAAGTGATTTGTGACCCAAATACGAGGTCGTTATGAAAATGCTCCAAATAGACTGCCACCAACGAGCAGCTGTTGAGTTGTGCGACAAGTTAAGACTCTTAAGTTGTCATAATCTTTTAGCCAGCGCATGCCAGAGTAACTCTGGCACTCCACAGGACAAATCCGCTCGAAATAGTACACCTAAAAATCCGTCTTTTATGATTCTATAAAAAATCGAAACTCGAAAAATCTAATCTGAACTATAACTAAAAAGTAAAGCATTTGAAAAAAAAACGAAATAAGAACGAAAAAGTGTTTTAGTGTTTGCCCGAAAATTAAAACAGTCCTCCCCAACAACAACAGCATGCTATGCTACCAATGTCCTCCGACTGTCCTCCGTGGTGCAGCGCACAGTAACAGTAAGAATTTGAAAGTCATAAGAAATCGCACTGAAAACAGACTCCGGAATTGGCGTCCTTCAACTTTTCGTGACTGCACCTTGTAGTAAGTGGAGGGCCACGCAGCGCACAGCACCCGTGTCCCCAGCACCCATACTTCGCGCCCATACTGTGCCGTCACACTTACTACGATGTATGTACGTGGCGAGTAACTCGGTGCGGCCGCAGCGCCATCTGAAGGCTGAACTCGGGATGAACGAACACAGCACAGCACAGCACAGCATTGTGCTCGATTCAGTGGAGAACAAAGCAGACAATCTTAAGTGCTGCCGAGAAAGGTTCGCATCCCAACTGCTGGAAGTCACCACACGCGCCAGACGCTGCCAGACCAGACTGGACGCTGCGTGGTGAATGCCTTTGTCGGAAAATTATAGCACTTTGGCGAAGAGCGTTCGTTCGGGCGGGCTACGCGCTGCGGGCCATTCAAATTGTCAGCATAACAGCTGTTGCGTTGCGTTGCGATGCGATGTGAGGCCGCGTTGTAGCTCTGTGCTACTGAGATATGAGGCGGATTCTTTTGAAATGTCGCTTTGTGAAATGAAACAAAAGGCGACGGCTTTTGGGAAACCGAAACCTGCAAGGAATCGTTGCTGAACGATTGATTTTCTCAGCATTTGTATGGAAGGCGGATACCTTGAGTGTGACAGCAAAGAGTATATTTATTCTCCTCAACGGAGAGCAAGAGAGTAAAGCCAGCTTACTCTTTACGAATAAAACAGTTCTAACAAAAAATTAAAAAGCAAAGAGAATTATAATATAACAGCGTTGTTGTTTGGTCACACTTGAATGCGCTTCTAAGGAAAATTAGTTAAATCTGAATAGCTTTTGTGCAGTATTTTTGTCCAAGTGTGTATGTATGTGTGTTGTGAGTAATTTCTAAGAACGCCTAACTAATTTTTTTACCTAAAATCAAGTTTCCTGGCCGTATTATATTCACTTATTCATTCATTCATTCACCTTGACTTTAATGCGAGTACGATACAAACGAATCGGCACCCACCGCCCGACCCGAGCACCCGCCTGCCGCCTGCCGCCCTCCGACGGCAGCGAACTCACCTCGAAATCCATCTCTTTACACAATCCATTGAAATAATGTTTTCTTTGGTTGCTTTGAGCGACGACACCAACAAGCAACGTGGCAGGGGCAGGGCGGGGAACGAAGGGAGGGAGGGAGGTAGGGAGGACAAGCGGTGCTGAATATGAAATATGAATTCACTTACGCGGCGCACTGGCCCCAAGGACATTAAGCAGTGTCTGTGGTGGCCGGAGCGGCGGAGAGGCGGCGAAGATGGGTCGTAGCTGTGCCGTACATGTACCACTAAGGGCGGAAGGACTCTCTAAAAAGGGACAGACGTAGTCGTAGTAGCAGCCACGACATGCCATCTTAAAAAGGCGACCAACAACAAAACGAGTAATTGCGTTGTAGAGAATCGTAGTATATCGATATCCGGCCAAGTGCCTTTTTTCCTTCAATGTTTTGCTTATTATTTATGCTGCACTTAAGCGGCTACGAATTTGTTGCTTTTTGTCTTATTTGCCGATTCAGGAAGGGTCAATTTGTGTGTGTGTGTGTGTGTCCGGCTGTTGCTCTGCAAGTGGACGAGAGTATGTGTTCACTGGCTTGCTTGCTGTTGTCCGAACTCCTTTCGCTCCATCTGGACTTGCGTTGTGTGGAGCCTTTTTGCCACTTAATCCCACAGCGAGCGACCTCGGGGCATTCGGCATATTATTTGTTGGATTTCGGGACAACCGGAAATGGGTAATCTCGTTGAAGTTCAGCCGGAAATGAAGATATTTCTGGTGATTTGTTACGATTGTGTGGTTTTGAGCTGGGGCTGGCTTCTCTGAAGGGGTGGGCGGCAGGCGGTGCGGAGTGCGGAGTGCGGAGTGCACAAGGGCAACGCACTGGAGACATGAAAATTTCAAGACTATTCTGCAGTGATTCTTTAAACGAAGTGTATCGAAATGAGAGTGAGAGCAAATAAATCAGGCTCAGAGATTGTCGAAAGAGAGGGAAAAACCTGCGTTCTTGAGGTTTCCGCAAAATTTTAAAGGGTTGTATCATAATCACCACCCTTTAAGGCATCAGCACAACCTTTTTTCAAAAACAACAACTTTGTAAATACCTTCATAAATACATGAAGGGTTAGGGTCAGCCTAAAAACTTGGCCGGAAATCGCAAAAGTTCTTGTTCATGACTTTTTGAAAGCATAAACGAATCAAGCCAGACATTTCAACAACCAGCGTGCATGAATCGTGCATGACTTGTCTACACACATCATCGACGAAGAGACCCTTTTCTACTCGTACAGATTTTCCTGACCGCTGGACTGCCAAGAAGTGTCCCAATTTGTAAATATTTTATTCCATTTGCATTTCTTATTCGGCACGACACCCCCTGCCCCCTCGCCCCCTCGCCACCCTCCACAATCGGAGGCTTGTCCACGCTCTCTGTATCGTACATAACAAGTACTCAAGTATTATCAGAAAACGCTTCGTTTTTTCGGTCTTGGCTTCACTTTGGAACCCACAAGTTTTGCGGCGGACGACAACAAAATCATGATATAAACATAACCAAAAAGTTTCAAAGGCACAAATGTCGGTCACAACCCCCCCCTCCCCCCCCCTCCCCCGCCGCGTCTCCACACCGGATTTTCCCGTTAGCAAGAGGTGAGCTCAAGAGCTTCGTTTAATAGTCGCTCTTCAATGTTGCTTGTCGCCGTCCTCGCGGCGCCACGGCCCCCACTCGAGTTCCACTCGATCGAGCACCTTCACAAAGCGAGCCTTTCATGAAGAATTTACCATTCAAACGTGGAGAAAACTTTCGATAATGCAACTACTTAAGCGCATGTGAATGAACCTGAACAAAGTTTATGATGTCGAAAGCGGCAGAGCCTTTGAATGCTTGCTCGGTCGCAGAGTAATGGAAAGTTGGCGAAGCGATTACTGGAGGAAAACGGATTTCCATTGTTGGGCAGCGACGATTGCGATGGCGATGGCGATGGCGATGGAGACGGCGTTGGCGTTGGCTTCGATCTTGTTCACAAACCGAAATGTAATTTTCTATTTGAATAAAATTGTAAGAACACAGATATGAAAAAGGGCCTGTGTGTGAGTGGGTGTGTGTGTGTGTGTGTGTGTGTGTGTGTGTGTGTGTGCCAGAAATAATAAATTCAAGCATAACTTGATTGAATGAATTGTAGCTTTTGTCAGATGTCAGATCGTAGCTTCTCCGAACGAGAGTCCTGCTCAAATGGTTGCTGTCACCAGTCGCTATCGTTTCATGGATTTTTACTAGATTTAAGATTTTCCTCAAAACCGAATAACTCTGAAGACAGATTTAAAATTCGCTGCCATGAATTTTGCAATGACAATCATCGTAGAAACAGAATAAAGAGTTAGAATACAAAATAATATCCAAACAATGCGTTCTCGAAACTTGCACAATGTATACGTCCGTTCGTTCTATATAGCAAGGAAACCCCCTCCCCCACTCCCTCCCTGCCGGCAACCCTCTAACATCACTCGCGGATTTCGGTGCATCTACGCCGTAAGACATCAATTTAAATTGTCCGCTTCTTCGCCAGCTACGCCCGGATGCGACGACTTGAACCGTACCGAATTTTCAATTTTTTTGTCATCGTTGTTGTTGTTGTTGTTGTTGTTGTTGTTGTTGTCAGCATCGCGAATGTTGCCTGCTGGCAAGTTATGAATTTTTATATCCTAATCTTGCGTTCGTCACAACGTTCTCGCCCCGGCCCCTGGGCGCCCCACTCCTGCTTTTGTTGTCTGACCTGATGCTGCTGCTGCTGCAGCTCTTTCATTGTTCTTTTCCGAAAATCTGAGTCTGCAGGTTAACAATTTCTTGCTGTGTTGCTGTGCACGTTTTTTGCTCGTTGCTCGTTTTTGCTGGAAGTAATTTTTTTGAAGAACCTTAATCAGGACAAGCTTATCAAGGATGCACAGCGTCGCTGTCAAATAAACGGACGAATGGACAGCAAACAGCAAACAGCAGCAGTAGCAGGACATGACATCTCGGCAGCGCCGAGAACGGCGAACGGACCAGGTGCGCCCGGGGGCCGTCGCTGTTTCTGGAACATCGGCCGCTACATGCACCGCCATGAAGAAGATGCTTGCACTCATGCTTGCTCGGCAAAATGGAGCTTTTTTTATAGTGCGTCATCGTCGTCATCGTCGTCGTCGTCGTCTTCTTGTTGTTTTTCTTGTTAGTTGTTGTCTCTTTTGTCTCTTGCTTTTTGTTAAGAAATCGGTGTGCTCCGGCGTTGCCTCCGTTAAAAATGCAAAAGTCAATGAATAAATACGAACTCAAAACAACAACAACAACAATAGCAACAACAGCCACGAGAAAAATAGTCATGCCAGCGGAGAACGTGTCGCATGTCCTTGTTGTAAAAAATCTTTACCGTATGAGCCCGGCTTCGGTCGATCTCTGCATATTTTATTTATACATACGTAACAAGCGTCTCTTTTATTAGTCCTGTTCTGCCGGTCAGTATACCACTAGTACTGATGGGCACCGTCCTTAATCTTAAGATGGAATCGAAAGACCAGTTCGACTTATTGCAGACCGCGCAACGGCTTTCGGAAGTCTTTAGGCTTTCCCAATGAAGTACCCGAATGGTCACCAGGTCGAGTGAGTGCAAATAGAAGCCAATGGTAGCTCACGGAAGCTGCTTTAGGGAAAATCGTACTCCAAAAAAACCAAAAACAAAAATCTATTTCATCACAAAATGGACAAATTTTTCGATGGACAAATTTTCGATGTGGTTTAAGTGAAGGAACAGAATGCGGCGGTTTTCATTCTCTCTTTCAGTGACAGCTCTCAGTGACGTCACTAAAAGTTGTTAATATTTTTCGTTCTTGTGTACCATGATATGGTTTTTGTTGACATTTTTTACAAGAATTTGGCACCACTTCGTAAATTTTGGAGTTTTTCGGTGAAAGGAGAGCATTACTTTTTTCGCAAAATGAGAGAAAAAGAGTCGAGAGAGTATTGTCAAAAATTACAGAACTTCTCAATGATTCACGCGAGTACGGCGACGCGTTCGTGTCTTAAGTCTCCGAAAAGACTCAATAGAAAAAAGAGAAAAGAGAAAAAAAAAGAGAAAAAAGAGTCACCGTCGCCGGATCGCCGCATTCTCATCCTATAGCAAATGAAGCACAAATAAGAGAGTGATACCATAAGAGAGAGAGTGAGAGAGCAAAATCTTTGCTCTGTATATGGTTGTGATCTCTGTCAAGGATTTAGTGTCTAAAATGTACACTTTTTTCATTACTTCAGCGCACTCACCTTTTGATGAGCGGCGATCGCTGCTGCAGCTGCCTCGCGTAAGGCCGGCACACTGCTGACTCCGCTGCGTCCGACACCTGCCCGCTCGACATGTTGCCGTCCACGTGATGACTGCAACGCCCAACGCTTTTCCTGCGCAAGCGCAGCAGGCGCGGAAACAGTTATGTTGGCGGTGCATGAATGCTGAGAGCACCGCTGCAGGCCGCCGGATTCATAGGTGGCGGGGGGCGCCACCATTGCGGGCATGGCGGGTGCCGCCATCGGTATAAAACCGCCGGGCATGGTAAAGGGCACCAGAAACATGCGGTTGTCCGTCGCAATGGCGTTGCTATTTCCGACGCCGGACGCCGACGCAGACGCAGACGAGGCGGCCGTAGCCACGTTCATGTATTGCGAAGACACCGATGACGACGACGACGACGACGCCAATGTTGCCGACGTCCGAGTTGACTGCAAGCAGGCTGATGGGGGCGGTTGCGCAGGGGGCATCATAAGTGGTGGCGGTATGGGCGGCGGTGGCACGGAGAGATTGGGCATTGCCGCCATGAGCGTTGTTGTCATCGCCGGAGCGTGCGAACAGTGCGTTAGAAATCCGCAAGTCGTGGAATGATTGTGCAGCGTCGCCGCGCCCAGCGCTGACGCTGACGCTGACGCAGATGTTGGTGCCACTGCTGCTGTGCCAAAGCAATGCATTGCATTGTGATGGAACTGCTGATGATGGTGGTGGTGATGTTGTTGTAGTTGTTGCTGCTGTTGTTGTTGTTGTTGTTGTTGTTGTTGCTGCTGCTGCAGTTGCTGCTCGTGCCTGCAATCCGGGCACGCGGCAGTCGCCGCCGACGAGGCACCGCCGACGCATGTTGCCGCGCTGCTGCTGGCCACCATGTACGGAGCGCAACTGGCACGCGCTGCGCCGCCGAGAGCGGTCAATTTGGGCGCCTTGGGTCCCTGCAATTGGACGGAGCACGGCACCAGGCCCACCAAGCGAAGCCCCACGGGACCCGCTTCGGAAGAATTTGAACTGTTTATGTTGAAGGTTTTTCCGGACTGGTTTTTCAAAACTGTCGGGCTGGCACTAAACAGTCGCGGAGTCGCGGAAGTAGCTTACAATTAAGATTTTTGGAATATACCAAAATATCTCGGCAGAAACTGAGTTGTCTAAATTTGTGCAAGAAATTGTGCTTTACGATAAAAGAGTTGACGAGTTTAAAGAAGTAGAAAGCCCAAAGAGACCACCCCCCCCCCCCCCTCCCCCTGGGGGAGGAAGTTACCCTGAGCAAGTATTTTGAGGAGAACCTTTGGGTTTTCTTCAAATTGAAACACTTTTCGATAATGTTCCGCTTTTGCAACCTCTTGCAATGTTTTGCAATCCTTTGCATTCTTCCAAAAACTCTCATCAACTCTCTTTGTTGCCATTAAACATTGATATTCCGGAACCAGTCCTTCATAGTTGATAATTCCTACGTTCCTTACTAACACACACACACACACACACACACGCACACTCAATACATGTACACAGACACGCTGCAGTTTAGTGAAAACAAGAAACCAATTTTTCAGTTGAGTGCATTTTAATTTAAAGTGCCTTCGCCGCAGCTCGTTTTCTTTCACCAGGCTATGCCGGGGCGCCTGCCGAGGGTGCGGAGCAGGGAGGAGGGCTCAAGTGGGAGCGACGCGACGACTCAAGGAGGAAGCTTTTTTTTGTTGCCGAAACAATTGCGGTTGTTTGAGGCGAATCATTTGTTACTGACGAAACGAAACTTTCTGCAGCCCGTGCTGGCGGGGTGCTCGGTTCGCGGGGCGGGGGGCGGGGGGCGGGGGCGGGGTGCAGAGCTAGATGGGTGCGCACCGAAAATGCGAAACAAATAAAAATGCCAGCCAGCTGTTGTTGGCGCTGTTGTTGTGTGTTGTTTTTGCGCCTGTTTGCAATGCTTGTTTGCATGTTGCAAACGGTGCGTGCGGCTGACTCTCTTGGACCTCGATGAAAAGTAAGCAACCTGTTAGCACTTTTCCGAGATGGAATTCTTAATGCAGCCGACATTGCAAGCTGTTGCTTTTGTTTTTCTTTTTTGTTTTCTTTTTCTGCTTGTTTGTGGTTGCGTCGGTGCTACTAGTGCTGCTTTGGCTAATGTTTTTTTAGGCATGCGAGTATGCCACGGCACACACACGCCCGCCCTCACATAGCACGAGTACCTCTCTCTCTCTCTCTCTCTCTCTCTCTCTGTTGGCAAAGCAAATAAGAAGAAGCACAGAATTGTTCTGCCGTTGATGCTTTCGGTGTGTCGTTGTCGTTGCCGGCTTTTTCCTTCGCCGTTGATTAGTTTTCCTGCAATCACTGAAGGAAAATGAGATTTTTCTTTATGCGGCTCGCTTTGTAATTGTTGCTCTGGCTGCAGTTCGACTCCTGCGGGCTGCTGTTTGCATTTACGCAGCTGCTGCTGCCTTCACTCCTTCCTTTTGCCAATCTCCTGCAGGTTTTGCCCCGATTGGAAATGGAATAACTTCTGCAACGTGCTACGTTCTGAGCTTCTGCAATTTTTTTAGCATTTGTTGCTGCTTTATTGCCGCCAAACTTTCCGCTGGTGACTCTATTGTGCCGCCGCGAACTGCAAGGAAAGCAAATAAAAGAAAAACTTAGTTTGTTAGCTTTAAAAAATTTAATTGAAAATGAGTAAAAACGAAGCGGCTTGGTCCCCCTTTTTCCCATTTTTCATAACCTTGTAACATAACAGACCGCCGGCTTGTGCATTTATGTAACGTAATAACACTTACGCACACCGCCAGCGGAAGAGACAGAGAGAGAGAGAGAGAGAGAGAGAGTGAGGGCAAAAAATGCTCTACACCGACAGCAACATATTTTATTGAAATATTCGCAAAATTTCGGAGCTCGTTGTTCTCCGGGCTTCGCGGGTCGCGCTGCAAAAATTTCGAACTAAATTAAAAAGCGCTCTCAAAAATATCCGCTGCGAGCAAGCAGCAACCTTGATTCTATTAAAATTCCGTGTAAGTTCTAACAACGAGTATTTTACGAGGCGGATAAAGTTCTTCAAAACAATGTTGCTGCCGGATATGGATTTTTCTTGTATCGTGCAATAAACTGTTGCCGCGCGCTGCGGAAAGGTATTCATTTTCAAAAACTTACGAAAGTTAAACAGAGCAAATAATTTGCGATTATGATTTCTTTAGCGGGGATGATGAAGATGATGATGATGATGGCTGATGAGGATTCCGTTCAAAGAAACAAAATATGCCAATTGGGCTGGCTCACTTTGTATTGCGAAAACAATGAAGTTGTACAGTTTGAAAATAGTTTCCTGGGGATTACTTTAATCTCTGACTCTGATCTAATATAATAGGAACCGAAAGACCCTCGATACCGGGCAATGCAAAGTTACCCTTTGCTGGCGCAAACCAGTACACATTTTTATAAGTTTGTTCGAGTATAAAGTTATTCTGTGAACACTCAGAAAAATTATTCAGGCGAAATGTATCCTCAGTCTTACGCTTTAGGTTAGAAAGTTATAAAATAGAAGAGAAAGAGACTATATTTGAAGATTTGTGAAGTACATTTGACAATTTCTGAAAAATATTTGAAGATTTCTGAACTACATTTTGAATTTAGGAACTACATTTGTAGATTTCTGACCTACATTTTGAATTATGAAGATTTCTAAAATACATTTGACGATTTCTAAAGTATATTTGAAGAGTTCTGAAGTATATTTGATGATTTCTGAACTACATTTTGAATTTATGAACTACATTTGAAAATTTCTAAACTACATTTAAAAATTTCTGAACTACATTTGAAGATTTAGAAACTACTTTTGAAGAGTTCTGAAGTATTTCTGAACTACATTTTGAATTTATGAACTACATTTGGAGATTTCTGACCTACATTTTGAATTATGAAGATTTCTAAAATACATTTGACGATTTCTAAAGCATATTTGAAGAGTTCTGAAGTATATTTGATGATTTCTGAACTACATTTTGATTTTATGAACTACATTTGAAAATTTCTAAACTACATTTAAAAATTTCTGAACTACATTTGACGATTTCTGAAGTATATTTTAAGATTTTTTAACTATATTTTGAATTCATGAACTACATTTGAAGATTTCTGAAGTACATTTGACGATTTCTGAAGTATATTTGAAGAGTTCTGAGTATATTTAAAAACTTCTGAGCTACATTTTAAATTTATGAACTACATTTGACAATTTCTGAGCAACGTTTGAAGATTTCTGAAATGCATTTTACGATTTCTGAACCACACAGAATTGCAAAAAGTATAGTGACGCATACAATTTATATACGAAAGTTGTTTAAACTAAATTTCTGAATGTATTGAGGTCAAATACTCAATAAAATAAGAATTTTTTAATTTGTTTGCTCATTTTTTAATCAGCAGAATTTTTTTTTAGTGTGCTATAGAGTGGTGTAGCGTAGTAAAAGCATGAACGCTTTTCTGAGTATTTATGTCTTCGAATTTGTGTGTATGGTACAGCGGCAACATCAGTAATACAAATAACAACAACAACACCAACAAAAGTGCCAGCTGCCATCGCGATGTACGAGCATTGGCGAACCCGCTGCTGTCCGCTGGCCTTAATTAAATTTAAATATTTTATCACCAACAAATTGCTTGTTTCTGGCAAGCGCCGGGCGACTGAGCAGAAACGCTTTTTAATCCGCCGGCAGTGAAAAAAAAACAGCTTTGGGGGCGTGTACATACCACTTTCCTAGCAGTTATTTACCACACTTCATCTGCCATCGATTTGAAAAATAGCTTGACGCTTTTTCAAGCCAAGGCTAGCGCTGCTTCGTGCACCGACGTTAACGTTAATGAAACGTGGTTTTCAACTTTCTTCCCATTCCGTTGCTTTAGCATGTGGCTAAAAAAACGACTCCAAAAAGGGACAAACGGAAATAATGGAGCGAATGGAGCGTCCGAAAATATTTCCGGAAAGAAGCCATCAGCCTTTAGGGACGATTAAGAGTAGACGCAGTATTTGAAAAAATTGTTTCAGCCTTCAAAGTCGGCAGACGTGAGGTTTATTTGTTCAGCTAATGCTGAGAATTTGTTGCTAGAAAAGAGTTTTCAGCTGTTGGTAGCAATTTTCAGCTTTTAAGAGTTAATATTTTCAAGAAATTAAGCTTAATTCTTACTACACGATACCTGAAAAACTCTAGTATATATACAAAATTTTCAATTATATATTTAAATTTTTTACTGTAAAAGGTAAAGTATACAAAGTATATATATGTAAAGTATATATATGTAAAGTATACATATATGAGTCGAATTTTTCAGCCTTTAGAATTGAAAAATATTATGTAAACCCAGGAGTAGAAAAAGAAAGTATAAAAAAAAAAGAAAAAAGTATAGAAAAATAAAAATTATAAAAATTTCGTAAATCACATAAAAATTTCGCCGCTTAAG
This sequence comes from Conops quadrifasciatus, assembly GCA_949752815.1. Classification (NCBI taxonomy): domain Eukaryota; kingdom Metazoa; phylum Arthropoda; class Insecta; order Diptera; family Conopidae; genus Conops; species Conops quadrifasciatus. The sequence continues at coordinate 31,882,137 of OX457078.1, read as the reverse complement.
AAAATTTTGGATAATATATTTTTTACTTTTTTGTTTTGCATTTAAAAAGTTCTATTTTCGGTTAATTTTTTTACCCCCTCTTAAAATTCCTTTTTTTAAAAAGATTAAAATTAGAAGAAGGAGAAGAAGAAGAAAATTCACCATACACAGAGTGGTCGATTTAGCAGAATGATTTAAGATATCGTCACGAAATGGCACGAATATTGTCTGTGAAGAATCAGTTTATGATTAAAAATCGGCTTAAGTTAGCTCAGTGACAATCCTACATTTTGTACGAGTATCGAGCTTATTTAAAATGCTTGCTCATTGCGCTTTTTTTTTTTTAAAGGGTAGTATTCTTGCTCTGCTTTCCGGGGAAGGTTTTTCTTGAAAAGCCGACGATAATCTAAAGTAGAAATCTGTTTTAGGGAGAAGATTCATATACATATATTTTCTTTGGGAGGCCGTCAAAATCTCGAAATGCAAAAGCCCAAAACGACAAAATCCCGAAAATTTGGTAGTCCCAAACGCGACAAAATCCCGAAACGATAAAATCCGCATTATTGACTAAATCCCGAAATGAAAAAATCCCGACGCGACAAAATTGTTCTGTTCTGTAATTTCAGAATTTTGTCGCATCAGGATTTTGGCGTTCGGGATTTTTATTTTGGCTTTATACATTGGCATCAATCCATCCATTATTTTACATAGAATTAAATCCATTCGCCCACGAATTCGAAACCGGGACCTTCACCAACAACGCTCGCATAAAGTTTCTTAATGCTTTAAGGTCCTTTAATGCTTTACAAAAGGCTGACTTTCAGTCTAAATATCTTAATTTTGCATCTTCCCGTTCACAATATATACCCTCTATATATGCTGTACTCTATATATTAACCCTTCTGACGATGATTGACGCTGATTGACTTTATTTCAGGCGCGAAACGGAGGTGGTTATGCGCATGCGGAACTGTCAGTTTGTGCAAATGCACTTCAAATGCACTAAATTCTATGGACAACCCTTACCTGCTTCGCATTGAGCCAATTCTGCACACACCTCGTGATGGCCTGGCTCATCACCAACGTTCACAATAGTTCAGGCACTCGCGTATAGCCTTGCACTCAAGCCCGAGGATCGTCGGAGTTTAAAATAAATAAGAAAAATCCATAACTGAGGAGAATCCTTTTGCTATTAAGAGGACAAGCTTTCACTGTACTTTATTAGAGTGATATAATTGAATAGAAAATATAACAACAACGTATTGTATTGTATATCGTTTTTTCACGCGAGCCCTGGCACTCACTTCGCCCCCGCAGCACAAACACGCTCAGATGCACTCACTCGCTTGACGACGCCGGTTTGCCGACAACCAAAAACAACAAACAAACTGCACCGCAACTGCATCAATACATACATACATACATACTCGTACATGCATGCAAGCAGAACCGAGTACACTCGCGGTCAACGGTCGACGGTCAACGGACGACGGACCACGGACCACGGACGCTGCACTCACAAAACGCACTGTGTTTGCACCTGTTCGTTTTTGGGCGACGTTTTCACTTTTCGACACTACTAAATCACGCTAGTTTGGGCTTAATGAAGATCAGATGCGGAGAGCAGCGCCTTCTGTCGTCGACTTAACACTGAAAAGCTGACGGCGCTCTGGTTTAACGGACGGCCGGGGCCAGCAGCGCGCACACAACTCACTCACAATAAGCACAGCGCGATGCGGTGGTGACATTATCCTGCAATGCTTGCTGCCCCTACCGCAGCGTGCCGGCACGCGAACAATGGCGCCAACGCAGCAAGGCGGTTCCGGAATCGGAACTGGCGGCCGCACAGCCACACAAACGCTCAATGCGACGCCTGCCGCTGACGCAGTGTGCGAATGAGCGAGCCAGGGTTGCAGCCGAAGAACTGTTGGACACACCGTGACGCATACGTAGCTTGGATTTCAAATGAACTGCAAGAAATAAAAAACCACTGCACCAATTACACACACACACACACACATAGTTACTCAAACACCCATGCATTTATTCATATTGTTATGTCGCTTATGTACGTACGTACGTACGCATACATAACAACAAAAGCATCATGCTAATTTTCACCGTTTGCAACAATAGAGAGGTCCTCAGCAAAACGCAGCAGAGCCGGCTGAGAGCGTTCAAATGTTCATGAAAATGAGGCGACTGGCTGGGACAAAACCGCCGCTTAAAATATGAATTGAGCCCATTAGAGTCATCGAGCAGAGCAGAGACGAGCCCTCCTGCGACGATGGATGAAGGCAAAACGAGAGAGAGAGAGCTGCTCTGCGTTTATTCCTTCGCCCTACGAAAAATTTCTCACACAGAAAGCCGGTAACTGGTTCTCTGATTTGCAGACGCTCTCACTTTAAATGATTAAGGTCCTGCTACAGAATATTCGCGAAATCAACTCTTAATAAGTTGTTGACAAGTTTTGTGCTTTAGGCCTTGATACAGTCGACTTTTGGCTGCAACAGTGTTTAAAGAACACGACTAAAATAATTTATTTTCACTGAGAGAATTAAAGTTCTGCCAAACTCTAAACATCTAAAAAAATCTATAACTCAGTCCTCAGTTTAGTCCGCAAAATATAGAGAACTCCGTTGCAGACGCTGCAGTGAGAGCGAGCTCGTACAGAACGAACGAACGGCGCTCACAGCCGAAGAGCTCCAAGCTGTCTCCAGCGATAGCGCAGAGGCGGAGTCACAAAGTTTTGTGTGTTTTCTATGTACTTCATGGGAGGTGCCTGAGGAGCAAACCGATGAGTGGCAACTTCGCGTACGTATATAAGCGCAGCCACATAATGCTACTGCCCCGTAAATAACTAGAAGGTTACAAAATGGCGGCTGCCACAAAATTTAAAGCGTCATTGTCAAGCATTTTCACTTGAACTTTCTTCACAAATATTGAATGCGTTTATCCTTCCGTCCCTTCCAAAATCGCTGGAAACTACTCCACTGAATTTTGTTTATTTCTTGTTTATGCATAAACAACACTCTCTACAAGAATCACCGCTAAAACTACAACAACAACAACAAGGACTCGCCGAAAGCCATGGACAGTTACGTACGTCGTGCCGGAGGGTGGGCGGAGCGGAGGGTGCCTACGCTGCAATTGAGAGCGCAGCAGCTGACAGCATTGTTGTTGCATTGTATCGTCGCTATTTTGCTGAAAATGGCGCTCTGAACTTTACAGCGATACAAGAAGGCAAAAGCATTGGCAGGCCGGAATCGTTGGCAACCGGATGGGTGTAAGAGTGTGGGCCTAAATGGAACCGCGAAGCAATCGCCATGGAGGAAGAAAATGGAACAGCACAGCATGGAATCGCAAGATGTGGTATAACTTGTCAGGAAGATAGACAAAGATGCCCCTTCCTCATTCGGGGGTGTCGTTTCTCAGGGTGTCGTGGGTGTCGTGTGACGTCAGAAACCGGCTTCGCTTAGACCGCTAAGAGCATACGATATAATATCGTTGGAATGAAGAACCTATTTTAAGTTTGAGCTTTTATTTGTCGGTCCTTAAACTGCGTCCTAAGACTGCGTTCCCAAGACTTCGAAATATTATCAAATTTATCCAACAAATTTACTAAAGGGTGCTTTAGTAAAAATTACAAAAAACTCGAAACAAAAACATAAAAAAATTCCACAAGAATTCTTCTATACCAGATGCTTTATGACCAGATCTTTTTATGCCAGCTCTTGGGCAGCAGCGAGCGAGTATCATCAGCCTGCGAATTAAGAAAATTTAAAATTTTAAGTAATTACTGAATGTTCATTCTTCTTTTTTAATCTTGGATTTTTGTGGGGTTTTTTTTTCTGCCGCCATTTTCGCAGTCCCCAAAAGTCGTTAGTCCGTGAAGAGTGGAAACTGCTGTAGCACCTGCTGTCGGCGCACTCCCGGGCTGAACAAGCTTGCTTCATTTGCAACACAATTAGATAATTTTGCGCGCAGACACAACGCAATTAAACCTCGGCGGCCCTTCATCTACCGAATCTGCGAAGTGAAAGACATCGACAAGTTAACGGAACACAGCGCGCACATCTAAACAAAGCAGCACAGGAACCCTCATCAAAGTACCGACACCAACAACGACCCCAACACCGACACCGACACCCTTTTCCCGACGAATTAAACAAATATTTACATTAAAAATCCTTATTTGCATAATTTACTTAAAGCCGAAAAACGACGGGCTTCCCGCCACGTCCCGCCACGCCCTTCTGAAAGTAGAGGCGTGGTAGTAGTGGTTTCTTGGGCTCGTTCGCCTTCTTTCGCGACGGCAGCCATAAAATTTATCAAACCGAAAATGAATTTTTGACTAAAAGTCGTATTAAGCGTCATATTAAAAGTTATTAACAGTGTTAGAGTCCTTTAGAGTTGTTCTGCCATAGACTTTGTCGTACTCTTATAATACTTGTAAAATCGTTATCTCTCGAAAGCTCGATTTTTGGGTAAAATTTGAATTTTAATACCTTTACAGTGCCCTTGAGTTTATGCCGGTTTTTTTCTATAAAATTTAAACTTAGTTTAAGAACGACTTTTGCAGTCTGGGACAATATACGAGTACATAACATTAACAATATTAAAATATAACGAATGTGCTTTTTCTTCTACAATCGTCTACACTTTGAGAATTGAGATAAACTCTGGGCATCCATGTCCTCCCGTTTGGTTAACTTTCAGCGGAATTTTAACTTATCCACTAAATCGCTTTTATTTTCTCATCGGACATTTTTTTTCTATTTATTTATAAAATTTTTTTTTTAATTTTTTTTTTTTAATTTTTTTTTTTTTTTAGTTTTTTTTGTCAATATTTTTTTTTAAGTTGTTTTTCAATTTTGTTTTTTTTTTTAATTTTTTTTTCAATTTTTTTTTTTTTATTTAATTTTTTTTTTTTTTTTGTATATAATAAAATTTTTTGTTTTATATTCGCAGCCAAAAAAGCAATGAATCGTAAAGATCCTAAAATAATAATTGTTAGAACGAGTCAGAAGGAATATTTTTCTCTGCTTTTCGAGCATTTTTGTCATTCGGAACAGATTTCATTTATCCTTCAGCGCCGTTTTTCTATCGCTGCTAACTTCAGTTTGCAAAATATGCGACATTTCACCTGAGCGGAAACATTTCATATTCAAACGGAAACGGAAATGAAAAACAAACAGAGACAGACGGACAGACAGACGGACAACTCTGCTGTCAGCACGTTGTATCGTGCCGTGTCCTTTGCCGTACATCCATCCAACCGAACCCGGAGACCCGCCGCTCCTTCCGCCACGCACAAAAAACGCCCGGCTCTCGGATGAGAAGGGCGATTAGGTTGAGAAGAGGTTTTTGCTGCCTTTCTGTTTTCTCGTTTATCTCGTCTCGTTGTTAGCGCAAAGCGTTCGATGCGAATAACCATAGTCTGAACAAATTGCAAATGAATGAACGCAAGAGGCCAAGACGAAAAGTCCTGCAACGAGTGGCAACGAGCCGGGCCACGGCCGGGCCACGACAAAAACAGCGTGCCGACAGCCTCAACACAATGCCGTGGAGTGACGTCGTGAGTGGATGCGGGCTTAACGCATACCGAACAGATGCTGGCCGGGCAGTGTCGAAACGGAAGGCTTGGTTGGCAATAAGAGGGCGGGAGGGGCGCGCTTCAGGGTGGCGAGCGGTGCTTCCAACGAGCGGATGCTGAATGACGTGCCCGTTGACATGAGCCGCGCCGGATTGGCGCTCAAGACTTAAATCCTCAGGATTTAAACGAAAGCATGAACAGCGAAAAGACGAGAAGCCGCAAGACACGGACTAGCTACGTTTTCCAAACGGAGCGGAAGGCAGAGTGAAGAGGTACGTCCGGCTGAATATCGAGTCTCAAAATTTAAAAAAAAAAAAAAAAAAAAAAAAAATTTTAATTTAAAAATTTAAAAAAATTTTAATTTAATACCTTTTCAACTTGAAAACTTGAAAAGCAAGCAGCGAAAGCAGTTCGAAATACGAGTTAATTCTTCAGCAAAGTTATCGGCCAGCATTTATCAAAGCGCTCGAAAGCTTCTTGATGAGGTGTCGCTGTGGCGGCCGCCGCTCCACTCCGCCTGCGGACTGTGCCAAATTTCTTCTTAACAGCTTTCGATGCGAGTTTAATTGTTTGCCGTCGCAGTCTCGAGAAGTCCATAAATTCGGTCTCGCGAACGATTTTGTTGGAACGTCGTATTGTCACGCCTTTAATAATCCCGCGATTTAATTGTCATTAACTAAGTGGTTACATTTGGCTACAGGACGCTGGTGGCTGTACAGCTTTTAATGAAGTTCAGAAGGTGCCGCGGTGGCGTCGTTCGTTGTCCTTTTGTGCCCTTTAGTCGCCATGACTCGAAATCCATTCACACTTTCGTGTGTTTATGTTTAAGAGTTTTTTGGCAATTCGTATGAGTCCGCACACACACAGAAACGCACGTAAGTGCACCACATAAGCTCTCTGCCATTCTACGGGCCAATATGCCATAACTCATTTTTACGCGCAAAGCACTTTCGTTGCAAGCCGCTCCCCTTCGTTGCTTGTGGCTCTGCTACAACACAGCAGCCGGCGCTCAATTCAATTCCCGGCTAATAGAAGTCACATATGTCTCTTCTTCTTCTTTCTCTTCTTCTTCTTCTTCTTCTTCGTCTTAACTCGTTGTGTGTAACGCAGCCGTCAAACAAGCTGTTTATTGCTTTACGCGTCGGCAGAGGACAACTTGCCGGGCCATAATTCTCCCTTTGAAGCCCGCAGAACCGGAGCTCTTCCGGCATCAACGGCTCCATTCGAATGTTGCGTTTTTGAAATTAGATTTCTTTCGGTTGGAAAATTCTTGGGTACATTTCGCAGGCTTTGCAGGCACAGCAAAGCGTAAGTTGAATTATCTCGACTCTGGGCGTAGTTAAGTTAGGGCTGAGTGAGTGTTTTGTTAGGAGTGCTCCCCCTCGCCCCTTCCCCTTCCCCTTCCACTCACCATCACCCTCAACATAACTACCTAACAAGATTCCGAACGTTCTGCAACAGAACCTTCAGAGCGCCGTCAGACCACGCGCCCATACATACGAATGTACTCGTATGTAACATACGTCCACACACATACAGAGCCACTCGACATTACTTCTACCGGAAATGCTTTTATCTCTTTATCTCCGGCCTTTTTCATTTCACATTCGAAATAACTTTTAATATTTTATGCTCTGATTTTGTGCAGTTTCTTTATGAATTTTTCATGTCGTAATGTACCGAGAGCTGTTGCGTTTAGTTAAGAGAGTGCACAATTCATTGCTTGCTGAGAACGAGCAGGAAGCAGGGTTGCCAGCTGGCTGTACGTACTGAAGTCTTAGCAAGAAAGAGCAAAAACATACCCGTGCCGTACCTACTCGTAGTTAATGGGTGTGTATGTATGTACATATGAGTATATCGCGAATAACAAATAAGCTTCATAAAAGCTTATAATAAAAATGATTTTGACGAAATGTCAATGAAGTAAGTAACAATGAAATATGACATAATAGTTTTTCATGACTTAATAGTAACAATGACGTCAGTCTCTGTCTCTGCTGCCTTCATAGAGTCTTTCGGTCTTGACTTCCGCAAAAAAATGTTTTGTAAAACTTATAGGTTTTTTCTCTAAAATTTACGCAATTAAAAAGCTAATGTATTCCTTTAGAGCCTTTGACAACCTCGTACGTCTATGAAAAATTGCATTTTGGTCAAACCCGAAGAGGCTTATTGCTTATTACAGCAATTTTTAAGACACTAAACTCAAGCAGGTTACTTTTTGTCAATGCCGTCAAACTGTGGAGCTCATTACCCAATAATATTGCCTTTTTCTGGAGAATTAAAATTGAAGCAGGCTATTACCTTGTCTAAGAATGCTACGGTCAGCTCTCTTCAATCTTTAACCTCTGATCTTTATGCTTTTCCTTAATTTTCCCACTACTATTCGTGTCTTCTCCTTTTTTAAATGTATTATAAAGCGTGTTTTTTTAAGCCCGATAGAAATTCCAATGGTAAAAAATAACACAAAAAATTTAATTTTAATAAGATTGTTTTCTTCACTCGAAAGAGCAAGACATGGCAATAACATTTGAAAATGAGTTCGAGCATAATGCCTGAAACATATAACTGTTTTTCATGCTTTTCCTTAATTTTCCTACTATTATTCGTGTCTTCTCCTTTTCTAAATGTATTATAAAGGGTGTTTTTTTAAGCGCGATAGAACTTCAAATGCTAAAACATAACACAAAAAATTTAATTTTAATAAAATTGTTTTACTCACTCGAAATGATCAAGATATGGCATTAACATTTGAAAATGATTTTGGGCATATAGCCCGAAAGATATAACTGTAGAAATAGTCTTTGTAAATTTGTACTTTTAAATTGAAAAGTTATCATTTATTTTTAATATGTAATTATTTATAATGCTCTTCACGTTCCAATATTTATATATGCTATAATAGCATTATTTCTAGCTGTACACCAACTAATTTCTTAAAATAAATAAAATCAAAATAAATAAAATAAAATATACCAACTTTATACTAACTTTTGATTTTAGAAGCTCATTTTTTCTTATTTCGAGTTATTTACGCCTCTCGGGCCCTTTGGCAACTCTGCCAACTCTCTTTTATTTCGCACTCCTGGAGCGAGTGAGTGAGTCTTCTGCCAAAATAAATGTCGTGCCAGAATTTAGGAGCTGTGCAAAATCGAACACTCCTCTCCTTCCTCTCCCCGTCTCCGTCTTCTCTTCTGCCAGAACTAAAAAAAATTAATAGAGAATGCAAGGATGCATTAGCTTGTCACATGTCCCTCGAGATGAGGGCCGCCAGGCGTGGGCCAGGCAGGGGCCTTCTTCATACCGCTTTTGTTGTTACCTAACCGAAGCGGCTGCAACGCCGCCGTTGTTTGCCCTCGTGCAGCATGTTTTGTAGCATAGCATTGTACCCCAGTATTGTCCTCAAAATAAACACCCCCACACATACACTCATGCATGTATGTACTTTTCTCTTTGTGGGAAGGAACTGCTTAGCAAGTTATGAGTTGCCCGAAGAGGACCGACCACGTTGGCGCAGCCAATAAGCTGTGTCCTGCCCGCTGCTGCCGAGCTGGCCCGCTTCTCTCCGCTCCGGACATTCCACGGACATTCCTCAACGAGTACCGCGTGCCGCACGCCACTTGCCGCGTGCCTCGTGCCCGCTGGTTCGAGAGTGCTAATGTCTGTTCTTGAGGGAAATTATCGAAATTTTTGTATTCGCAAAATTATTTCGCAACGCTTGTGAGCGGTTGTGTGTGCGGGTTGCGACGAGCTGGCTGGCGTTGGCTCGTTCTGCGGCGTGAAGTGCAAATTTGACAAAAATTCGGCCCGCTCTTATCAATCGGCAAAAGTCGTAGGGCGACAAGCGGCGACGGGCGGCGACGGGCGGCATCGATTGCAATGTGCGGCGACAAATTGCTTCGGAATTATTGTATTTTGTTAGCACACGGTCCACATCCGGTCGACGACGCATTGCTCGCTCTGCGTGTTGTTGCAGTTGCCGATTACGACGCTGCCTGCAGGCGGCTGAAGCATCTGGAAAATCGGAAAATGCGCCGGCAAATTGAAGGGAGGAGCTGCGCCATTCATCGTTCTCGTGCTCGCCGAGAAGACTGGCTTGCTTTGACGCATACTCGTATGAATGCAATAAATAAGTGCAGCGCAGTCGGCAAATTTTAACAATTTTGCACACATTTGCATAATTTTCCAACCGATAAGCAGCTGAGAAACTCGCTCAGGCCTGTCGCAAAGCTGTCAATTCGAATCGGCGTATTTGAATATTTGAAAAGCAAATTGGCAGCTGGCTGGCTGGCTAATTTGGCAAATTCTGATGTAATCAGACGTACGGACGAGTATAGCATAAATTTTATGCTATCTGTAGCAAAGCACAAAAGATAGACACAGCAGGTTCTCGTAAACCGTTGCCACGACCATTGCTCAGACTCAGCGTCGGTCAGGTCGTCCCTGACCTCATTACCAGACTTCACTTGACTTGACTTGACTTAACACGGCCGTGTTTTTGCAATAAGCTCTTTTTATTCTCATAAATACCGCATGGTGCATTTTTATAACCTGCCTATTATGGTTATAGCCGACCAAGCTGATGGCTGGTACTGATACTATATATGTATGTACCTTATATGAGTATATAACTTATAAAAGCAAAATATCGTGTGTGCCATAATCTTTGAGGGCTTAGTAGGAAAGCCCAATAAAAGCTACGGAAAAATTACGGGAATTTGTTGTGAATAAATGAAACTTGAAGCTAATGAAAAACCCACGTTACTAATTTTGTTACCTGAAGCTTTCCCTCAAATATCGAAGCGTAGAAGAAGTACCGCCCGGGGATGATGATGATGATGCCAATACATTTTGAACTCTTCCTTTTGGCCCTTTATACTCGCATCTAGCCTTCATGTAGCACTTAGTTGAAAACTTCTTTGGGGTAATCAGTCCCCCCCGAACTAACTCATCATACCTACATACCTTCGTGCTCTCGCTCGATGCCGCACCAAATCCACCCACAAAGCACCGGATTACAGGCCGCAACTGAGAGACAATAAGGACGACGCAGTCGTATGGAAAATTGTAATATTCACACAATTTAATTAACAAGGATAAATATTGTTTCAGAAACAGCGCGCATCGTTGAACCAGCTTGACGCTGGACCGGCTGCCGTAGTGCGGTTGGTTTGTCAGTCTGCCAGACTGGCTGTCACCGATTGACGCCGACGGTGATGATCAGGCAACAGAGCGAGGACTGCATCATTTCTAGAGTTTTGAAATCAAAGACGGCTGTTGAGAGCTCGAGAGTGGCTAAAGAAGAGAAGGGCGAACATGGGTGAACAAAAAGATGAAGCAGAACCTCCCCCCCCCCCTTTCGCATTGCTGTTGCTGTGACTCAGCTTGCTGCCTTGGTGCTGATTGTTGAGTTAAGGTTGCCGCTTGATTTGTCGCCGTCACGGCGCAAGCAGCAGCAGGACAACTGACGACCGACGCTGCTCGACAATTGCAGAGTCATAAATCCACAAAATCCGATTTGTTTTTGTTTAGAGCTCATCAGGAGCTGACGTCTCCTCCCGGTGATGCGCGCTCCTGCTCGCCTGCTGCTGAACGACAAACAATTGCCGCAGCAGGCGGCATTTCGTCTTTAGTGAGTGGCTCGGCAGATTTCGAGTTTGGAGCGTTTGAGTCCTTTTCCTCTTCCTCTTCTTCTTCATCTCCATACTTTCAGCTTTGTTTGCTGATTTCGGCTTGACGCTTGTTTTTCCAGCTCGCTTACTTGCGGCATGTCGTCGTCGTCGTTGTTGTTGTTGTTGCTGTTGTTGTTGCTGTTGTTGTTGTTGTTGTTGTTGTTGTTGTTGTTGTTGTTATTATTATTATTGTTGTTGTTTTTGCTGTTCTTCTCTTAATTTATAATGTTTAAATATTATTATTGTTGTTATTGTTGTTGTTATTATTATTGTTGTTGTTGTTGCTGTTCTTTTCTTAATTTATAATATTTAAATATTATTATTGTTATTATTGTTGTTGTTGTTGTTGTTGTTGTTGTTGTTATTGCTGGGGATTTGTATGTATATTTGTCATTGCGCATCAGTCTCGCTGCCAACAACTTTTCACTTCTCGAGCCGTCACAGTGCAGGCAGGACCGTTTGTCGTTGGCCCGGTCATCGTTTTTGACAGTGCCCAGAGTTCTTAGCAAGCAACGGCGCATGAAAACGAACAATTAACTCCACCCAAGCAACGAGTTCGGGATAAGAACAACGAACCGGCCCTGACCTGACCTCGCTTTGATGTCAGACGATTCTATCAGCGCAAGGAAACATGAAATTAGTCCAGAATTAAAAGGTAATGCCGAATTTATACGGTTTTAATGCAATGCGAAAAACAAAAGTTAGGCATGATCGATTTTCATTAGAGTTCAAAAGCACCATCCAGCACCTACTTCAACCTTTCCCGACCGGCGGGCACTCTTTCAAGTAAGTAATTCCTCAGTGGCCTATCAAAACTACGGTAAAAAGGATGCACGAGTAGTCTCTCTCTATGCGTATCACGCTCGCTGGAATCCACTTGAGCGAAATGGTTACGATAAGACACGCCAGAAGAGCTCTCGTCTACACGCTAAAGAAGTCTTTGTTATCCGGCTTTCTTAGCAGCAGCAGCAGCAGCATGCCAGACGCAACAACCAACGTCTTCTTTACGAACAAAAGCAGCAAGAAAGAAGTCTGGGATGGCCGAACCCCGAACAAACATATCAAAATTCACGTCTGCAGAGCTGTTGGTGCTGTTGGTGGCGGCAGAGCGTGAGTCCGAGTCCGGCGATGAGTGAATTGGTCAAAGTGAGTCCGGTACGTGCGAACCGACGAAGTGTACACAGAGTAGTCGATACCAGACGCATCGCCTGAGATGGTGGGTGGTGGCCTGTTTAGCCAATGCTTGTAGCAGACGAGATGGGCTACATTTCTTGACTTCTCAACTCCGCTACCAGCCTCTTTCCTCGCTCTTCCTCGTTCCCTCTTCGTTGAACAGCGCCGCACGTTACCGAACTCGTTGCCTTCTTCGCCTCTGATTTCAACGCTTAGCATCAGAATCCAGCTGCCAAGAGTTTCTTCTAAGCCAAAATGTTTAAATTCAATCACTGAGTAATTTTTGCTCTACTTCTCAGTTTCTTTAACCCATTTTTTACAATTAGCAGAACCCTCGTTTTGTATAATTTTGAAAAGGCCACCGATTTTGGCGACTTTCAGAAGAGAAAAAACATCGCAACAACGTTGCGAGGGCTTCTTTTTCTTCTTTTTCCATTTAAATACGAAGCTAAATTTGAATGTCATCAATCGGTCTTTCTTCTTTTTTATTCCACTGTCTTATTGCGGTTAAAAAACCGTCTCTTTTCGAGATCTTGCTTCCAGTGAAAAGACCTTTCTCTTTTCGGTTGAAAAACGGTCTGGTTTCGGGATGTTGTTTCCACTGAAAAGTCTTGTTTTCTCTTAGTAAAACCGGTCTGGTTTCGGGATGTTGTTTCCACTGAGAAGTCCTGTCTAATCTCGCTTAAAAAACGGTCTGGTTTCGGGATGTTGTTTTCACTAAAAAGTCTTGTCTCGTTTCGGTGGAAAACGGTCTCTTTTCAAAACCTTGCTTCCAGTGAAAAGACCTTTCTCATTTCGGTTGAAAAGCGGTCTGGTTTCGGGATGTTGTTTCCACTGAAAAGTCTTGTCTCATTTCGGTTGAAAACCGGTGTGATTTCGGGATGTTGTTTCCACTGAAAAGTCCTGTATCATCTCGCTTAAAAAACGGTCTGTTTTCGGGATGTTGTTTCCACTGAAATGTCCTCGCTGATCTCGCTTGAAAAACGGTCTCTTTTCGGGGTATCCTGCTTCTTGCTATCTTCTTCTCGAATCTCGTCTGGCATCCAAGACCAGTTTTGTAAAATGTTCGCTTGGGTTAAGAGCTCACATACTTTGGTACTTCTCTTTGTTATGGCTGCTTTTGATGCACGTAGCTTGAAATAGACGCGAGTGCACTGGTCTCTCTTACCGCGCGGGTACGTCACGGCAATAACGTGCATTGAACGAGACGTCTCTGGAGACACAGACACGTCGTGTACCATTGTGCTTTCTTCTCAATTGAGTATTTTGGGCGAGGGCTAGTTTCAATGCCTGCGGAGAAAGGCTCTTCGAGGGGGCCACTCTGTTTAGTTCAACATTAAAAATTCTAATTGTACAATTACCGAATTAAACTTGTTCTCTACATTGTACAAGATCCGGTCGGTGCATTCTGACGAATTCGACAATTAAATTTATAACGGTAATCGAAATAGTTCGCCTGAAAAAGGACTCAAAAAGGAAATAATTTCTATCTACTTTAAGCAAAATTCTTGAACAGCATAAATTCCAAAGAGTTATGAAGTGTTGTTGAGTTGAATAAGGATTGTTGGGATTATCTCGGCTGTGAAGAATCCTGCGGTTTCGTTTGTATTTAGAGAATGGCCCGCTTCTGTATTAATAAGGATCGCGTGTTAATTCCGTCAAGTAAAAATGCATGCATGACCCCCCCCCCCCCCCCCCTCTTTACTCTCTTCACGCACATACTGTGGGGGGGAGTGTGGGGTGGGGTGCGTTGGTTTAAGGGGCGCCGCGACGCAGCGTGTTTCTTTGGGTTTATTTGCGCTGCCGACCGCAGTGTCCTAACAACAAATGTGATTTCACCGCCGCTCTTATTTGCACAACGCCTCACACAACGCAAATCCTCGACAACAAGAAATCCTTTGCTAATTGTTTGCCATCGAGCTCGACAAACAATACGCAGGCGGGGCTCTTTGTTACACAAGCGACGAGTATTTATAAGCTGTCAGAACACCGAATAAATCCTGGTGCGTGCTGGTGACGCCGGCGATGGGGGCGGCGGCCGGGGGCCGGATGCGTCGTCAGCCTTTGCGGCCAACATAATGAATATTAAATATTATTTTGTGTCTTTGCGAGCAGTTTCCGAGTGATTTACTGCACTCTAAGATGATTTACATAATGTGTGTGTGTGTGTGTGTGTGTGGTGGTGTTGGTTTATTTGTTTGTGTAATTGTATTTACCCAGATATTTTACTATATAATACGTGTGTACGTTATTGCACGTACCTTCATTATTTTATTTGATGGGACTTTCTTTCATGATTGAGTGTTTGAGAAAGGGCCAGATTTATTGGTCCTGGTCCTGGTTTGATAAAAGCAGTGCTACCATAAGTTCACTATTAAATGTAGGTAGCAAAATTCAGGTGGCCGGGGCCGTGAAAAGACTGCTTTGAGGCTGTATAAAGTTATCCACAATAGACTATATAAAGTCTTTTTCATATAGAAAACATACACTTTTCAATTTTAATGGTTTTTTAAATAAACTAATCAAGCATCATCCATGACAATTATAGGTGAAGGACTAAACGACCACCACATGACCACGTTTACAGACCTTAATTCGAAATCAATCCATATTTTCAATTCTCATAGTCATTGGCAACACTTTCACGAACAGCAGCAATGTTTCCATTCGAACGAGCTGGTTTTTGGTCTACCACACTTTGGTATATCCACGACCGGTACCCATTTCACCAATTTTTTTTTTTTTAACGAAATTTCGAATTGTTTGCTTTGACAGACGATTATGCTGAAAAAATCACGTAATTTACTGCGGTTAATTCTTAATTGAATGCTAATTTTCAAAAAAACTTGACAACGTTTTGCAATCCTATATGACTATGTAAATTGTCTATGATTCTAGATTTCGCGTTGATAGAAAGTCGTGCAGAATATATATAGCGTTTGCAAGATATTCTCATTCAACATCCTAAAGGTACTTCTGGATAATCACACAGAATTCAAATATGCTTCAGTCGAAGTATGTTATGGGCCGTCTGCAGTCTCACAAACTACTCTCACAATAAATTGACAGTTTGACGGTTTATCATAAGGTCAATTATTGACATTATGGATAATGAAGAAAATCGTGAATTTCATCAAAAGGTCACAGTAACTCATAAACTCTAAAAGAAAAGGAAAAGAGTTTTTCAACAAAAATTTTTTCGAAATTGCCAAATTGTTGACTGAAAGCTGGGAAACCTTTTTATTGTTAACACACACACACACACCCACCCGGAGGGGCACTCGGGTGCAAATGTACCCACAAAAGGCTGAAGATTATATGATGTAAAAACACTGCCTTTGTCTAAATAATCCAGAAAGCCAAGCCAGAAAGAATTGTCGGACACAAAACTACACCGAATTAAATTCTGGACATTATTTTTGTGCAATTCTGCTAAAACTCAGGCCATTGCAAGGCGGCATAACGGTATATCTTCTGGCACAAGCAATAAATCATCGGAAGGCTGCATCAGGGCTGCGGTGTTTTTTGACAATGCCATAAACCATGGCTCCAAGAACAACATTTTCAAATGCCGCAAACAACTACAACAACAACAACAACAACTAATGCGTTGAGGAATATGAGAGAAGAAGGATTATTGACTTTCAAAACGTAATGCATTTTAAAATACTTTAAACGAGTATGTATTCCGTTTGGAATTTTCGCTTTGTCCTTGATGGCCGGCTGGCCGTTGGTTGGTTTTGTGTTGGTTTTCGGACTGAACGATGCATATACATAGATGCGAGTGTGTGTGTGTTTGCATTAAAGTACCACATGTAAATCACAAATACGCATACACTAACAAATATCGCTCCGTTTGGGACAAATTGAAAGCATAAATTTTCCAAAGATATTGAGAGATCTCGGTCACATGCGCCACACGAACGGAAAATACAAACACTCGTGATACAACAATAACAGCAATAACAACAACAACAACAACAACAACAACAACAACAGCAGAAACAACAGGCTAATAACAATTGAAATAAAGCAGACTGTCATGATTCCTTCGCAAACGGGGCCGAGGCGGGGCGGAGACGGAGACGGTGACGGAGACGGGGCTTGGGGTTAGTGATTTAGGGCTTGCGAATATTCGAAGAAAGTCTACAATAAAATGAGATTGGAAAATTGTTATCATATTCGGTTGCTCGGTGCGCACTCGGGCAGTTATTGTCGATATATGGTATGTATTCGTATTTATAATATGGGCTGACTGCATGAGAATGTGTGTGTGTGTGTGTTGGTAGGTGGTGGTAGGAGAGGGGTGGAGGGGGGGGGGGTGTATGAAAATATGTATTATTTGTGTATTCTTTATGTTTTGACTACAAAACAGCCTTAAGCTCCAAATACACCAAATTCCAAATGCCAGGATCTATTCACGCTCTGGCTGACCGACTCCGGGTCAGGCAACGTCACCTCGAGCGTTGCGGTTTAACGCTGTTTCAGTGTGCGCAGCTAAACAAAAACCAGTCAAACCAACGAAAAAACAAACTATCCAACAAACGGCCGCCATATTGTTGGCCGCCAAGTAGAGAATCCTCTTTCACTCGCGTGTTAATTCCCGGCAGAGCCGAGCATGAAACGACACCAGTAACGAGATGTTTAGCGACACACACAAGATTTTCGTGTACCACAAAACAACAACAACAACAACAACAACAACAGCAGCAAAATGGTCACTCCGGTATGTACTCGTACGCTATCTATGCACCCATTACTTTGTAGTTTGGCAACCGGCAGCAGCAGCAGCAGCATCCTTGGACAAGTGCTGTCGCTGACGCCGGCTTCCGCTCGCCAACGCCAGTGAGGTTGTCGCCTCTGTCGTTTCTGTGGTTGGCTGAACTTTTGTTCTAAACGCGGTT
This sequence comes from Conops quadrifasciatus, assembly GCA_949752815.1. Lineage (NCBI taxonomy): Eukaryota > Metazoa > Arthropoda > Insecta > Diptera > Conopidae > Conops > Conops quadrifasciatus. The sequence continues at coordinate 31,864,816 of OX457078.1, read as the reverse complement.
TATCAATTGGGCGGCGCACTTAAGCCATAAAGAGCCGAAATAGAGCTTTTTTACACTTGTTCGCTGTGTTGATGGTGAAGGCTCAATTTTGGGCCATCGGCGAAGCTGCGAGTATACGAGGAGGAATCGAACACGACTGGACAGACAGACCGAACAGAAGGACGCTGAGGGAGAAGCCAATTGCAAAATAAACACAACTAAACTAATGCCAACCTCAGACGATTTGAATTCTGGTAAGCCCGATGGACAATACGGCACCATCTGGTGCCCAACTCGACAGTGGTTAGCGTTAATAGAACATTCGATGATAAATAAATATGCATGCAAATATTCCTGTGGCATCGTTTGGAGGCATCGCACATGTGTGTGTGTGTGTGTGTGTGTGTGTGTGTTTACCCCCCAACATATAGTTATGTACGTAGAAGCCATTGTTCACGGAAGAAGAAGAAGTCCTGAAAACTTTGTGCTGATCCCTTTTTAAGTTCTGTTTATTAAATCTTGATTAATTATTTATTTAATTTGTGTTGGCTTCAGTGTGTTAAAGCGACGGTTTGCCGGGACTGCAGCTGCTTATTCGATTTCGCCCAAAAACACACACACACACAAACGATCGATTTCTGTCGTAAATTCGGCGATTTTCAATCATAATCAAAGAAAAAGAAGATTCCTCTCAAAATCATAAGACAACGATAACCGCCATAAGGACTCTCATGGACCTTCCTTGTTTAATTGTGAAGCCCAAATCATGAGAAATCAGTGATGTTAAAGCCTTAAGCAAAGCATACTCGGGCATATATGACCTTATATTGTAGAAATATATTCTTTGAGGTAATTCTTACTCTATTTGTTGCCGGTTACAGCAACATAATGCTGAAATTTTTCCACTTAACTGCTGACAATTTACATTAACAGTGACATCATTTTATTTTATTTATTTTATTTTATTTTATTTTATTTTATTTTATTTTATTTTATTTTATTTTATTTTATTTTATTTTATTTTATTTTATTTTATTTTATTTTATTTTATTTTATTTTATTTTATTTTATTTTATTTTATTTTATTTTATTTTATTTTATTTTATTTTATTTTATTTTATTTTATTTTATTTTATTTTATTTTATTTTATTTTATTTTATTTTATTTTATTTTATTTTATTTTATTTTATTTTATTTTATTTTATTTTATTTTATTTTATTTTATTTTATTTTATTTTATTTTATTTTATTTTATTTTATTTTATTTTATTTTATTTTATTTTATTTTATTTTATTTTATTTTATTTTATTTTATTTTATTTTATTTTATTTTATTTTATTTTATTTTATTTTATTTTATTTTATTTTATTTTATTTTATTTTATTTTATTTTATTTTATTTTATTTTATTTTATTTTATTTTATTTTATTTTATTTTATTTTATTTTATTTTATTTTATTTTATTTTATTTTATTTTATTTTATTTTATTTTATTTTATTTTATTTTATTTTATTTTATTTTATTTTATTTTATTTTATTTTATTTTATTTTATTTTATTTTATTTTATTTTATTTTATTTTATTTTATTTTATTTTATTTTATTTTATTTTATTTTATTTTATTTTATTTTATTTTATTTTATTTTATTTTATTTTATTTTATTTTATTTTATTTTATTTTATTTTATTTTATTTTATTTTATTTTATTTTATTTTATTTTATTTTATTTTTTAAAAAGGCCACGGCACCCAAAAGAGCACAAATTATTGTTTTTATTAATGCAAAAACTAATTTCAGGTAAAAGTTGAAGTAATGAAATATGTTTTGAAAAGCTAATTTCGACTGTCCGACCAATCAAGTGTCCAATAAGTCGGGCATATTGTAAGCATTTCATATACACGTACATACATACATACATACATATATTCGTACCATAAAAACGTTTATATATGATGCAATTTGTAAAGATGTAACGAGCTACAAGAACTACGAAAACTAAACTCATTTCGAAGGACATTTAATTTTTCTGGTATGTGCGTGTGCGTGTGTGTGTGTGTGTGTGCAAAACGACCGTGAGCATTTGCAAAAAATATGACCTACAAACAAAACAAAGCACAACAAAAAACCAAATGAAACAAAATAACGACACAATGCACGCCGTACGACAACAACATCCATAACAACTTTTCCAGCAAAGTTTGAAATTTTGATTCTGTACGCACACACACACATATGCACATACATACGTATACATACCTACGTTTACGTACTACGTATACGTTTCTGCCATTGTTTTTGTTTTGACTACTTTTTTTTTTTGGTGTTTGTTGCGGAGAAACAATTATTTTTGATTACATTGTATCAGAGGAAGCCAAAAAAAAGGAAGTAAAGACAGAGAGAGAGAGAGAGAGAGAGAGAGAGAGAGAGAAACAAGCCCAACCGGTGAGCCAGCCAACTACTAAAAATCACGTAAAAATAACAATTTAAAAATTGCATTTTGTTCGAACTCTTTCAACTCCATTAATTAAGAACGATGCTCACTCAGAAGTTAATATTTTATTCATACGCTGCCGAAAAGTTTAACAAAAAGCTAATAAAACTTCAAATACAAACACAAAAGCCCGGAAGGTATTCCCATTCGTATTTATACGTAGGTAAAATTTTTGGGAAATTTTTGAAAAATTTTTACTGAAAAAAATAATACAGCTCGTCGTCGATACGCATAGAAATGTCGACGATTTTTAAAAGCCACAAAAAAAGAGTTATTCGCAGAGCGACAATGGCAAAAAGCGCTGCTGGGTTTGCACAGGCATTAAACAACAACAAGCATTAATAATAATAACAATAGCGATAAAAAGAAAAATATTAAAATTAATGAGAATAATAATAAACATACTGGTAGTATCGAAAAACTGCAGTAACAAAGACGTTTTTTATAAATAATTGAAATTTTTTTTTTCAACTCAACAAACTTCTTTTTCGCCTGCCGGCGAGAGTTCAGCTGAATTGAACGATTTTTCTAACTCAAATTCAATCAGGAGCAGGCTAAATGTTGATCAAATAGACCGTTGTCTGGTCAATGCTTCTTCCTTAAAGGGAAAATGTCTTGTTTTGGGCGAGAAAATTATCGAAGAAGTAAGTGTTCATCCTTCATTCATCGAAATTCCAATTTAATCGATTTAAATATTCTTAAATTAATTTGAAAATAATGTCGAAGAAACAACAACAACGCCCCCCGGAAAGAAATAGCTCCCCCTTCCCCCTCCCTTCACAAAACACAAAGCGTCTCCGCCCGTAAGCGTCTCTCCCTGCACAAATACGTTGAAGCCCTGCAGCCTTCAGTTAATTAAAACCAAACAAACTTCGGCAGATTGATAAAATTTATGGCTGTACCTTCTGCGCATATGAGAGAGGTTGTAAAGAAGAAGGGGGAGGGAGACGGGGGGGGTGGGTGAAACACGCTCCGTAGGGCTCACCTGGCTCATTTCCGACAGTTTAAATATTTTCAATTGCGTTCTTATTAAATAATTCTTAATTTCACACACACACACACGCGCGCGGTCGTAATGTCGTCGTCGTCCGTCCGTCCCATCAGACAGACCCTTTTTGGGGGGCGACACATGCTGGTGTTACCGAAACGCGCGTTGCCTCTTTTTTTTACAACACTTTTAAACCTACTCACACACACTTACCGACCAACACCGACACAACAAAGCCGGATTAACACCAGGCGCAGTCGAATGAGCGCTCACGCACACACACACACACACACACACTCAGGTACACCCAAGCGGAGGCAGGCCGCAAAATAATATAGACCAAATAAACTCTTCTGTTTACCTTCGCAACAGTTCGGAACAGTTCGGAACAGTACGGAACGGCCTGGACTCGGACAGCCGCGACTAGCAGCAGTGCAGCAGCAGCAGCAGCAGCAGCAGCAGCAGCGCCGCCAACGAAGACAAAAATACATGAAGGGTAAAAATTAACAAACACGAAAAGCAGCAAAAAAAGCGCATTTGAGATGCTGCTGGTACAAACATATGTACCAGTGTGTGTGTGTGTGTGTGTGTGTATGACTGCAGCTGTGTGTTTACATAGTATAGATTCAGTGCGACTGTTTGTCAATGTGCCGTGACTCTGTCACTGCGAAGTGTTTTTCTTTAATTTCAGGTGTTGACGACAGGGTTACCAACATGCTGTTGTTTTTTTTTTTTTTTTTTGTTTTTTTTTTTTGGTGTTTTATGTCGCAAAATAGCATCGTAGCATCCGGCGCACTTGGAGCTTTCACACGTGAGCTCGGTCGACATGGCGGTCATCATGACCGTGTGTCCTGCGCCAACACGCCGCGTGGCAAAGCACCAACGCAAACACACACACAGCGGCCGCATTCCGTTGTATTCGTTACACGGTCCAGCGGTCCAGCGGTCCGCTGCATGTGCTATGCCATCTGCGGATAACCGGACGGATATGAAGGTACATACTCCATTTTTACACCATTTTACATCAACGTATGTTTAGACGTGTTTCCTGGAGCTCTGTAGCTCTGTTGAATTATTTCACTTTATATTTTCGGTGACTTTTGCAGTAAAAGAAAGCGCCAAAGCGTATAGCGTTACAAAGATAATAAATCTTTAACACAGAGGACACAATTTCTCACACACACACAGAGAGACAGAGACAGACACACTGACACTGACCGCAGTGAACCACTACGTGAAGAAGCACACAACGTCACAGTACTCGGAACACACTTTTGGCCATAAACGCGCCTTTGAACGCGTCTCCACGAAAGGTTGGCGTTCATTTTAGCGGCTGATCAAAATAAGTCCTCAAATATTCAAAGAGAACCCTCGAGGAGAACCCTCGAATCTTATCCGCTTCACTAAAATTGCGAATAAAAGTCTAGTCAAAATTCGCAGCAAATTCCCTGCCTTTTTCGGGGCGCCATTTGGATCAAACAAAAAAGAAAACTACAAAATATTAATATTAATACGAAAAGCAAAGAAAAAATATAATTTCCGAAACATCGAATATCTTCGCCCATTCGCCCAGTTGCGGCCCAGTGGCGGCGGGCTGCGCTGGCTGACTCTCTTCCTTAACTTGGAATTTGCATAAACCGTGTTGGCAGCCAGCGAGCCGAGCCGTCCTTTCGCGGCGGGCAAACTTTCGCGTTTATCCAAGAGCATCGCACAATAAATAAATACAAATCTCGGAACAGGAGCCTTCCATCCAATGCATTTCAATTGACTGCAGCTGAAAGCCAGAAGCTCCAAGTAATCATTATGCAAATTTTTCTTACATTTTGAGACGGCATAAATGGCGGGAACGGGAAACGGCGAATGGAACCAGCGCACGCTCTCTCCCCCTCTCTCTGTCTCTCTGACGTCGGCTGCCAACAAAGTCCGTGCATACCATTTGGCCTTCAAACAAAAAAGTTTAAAATTTATGCTGGCGAAATAAAGAATTCTCTGGGTTTTCTTTTCAGGAACCATTTAATCAAGTTTTTATTGTCTACCGCCCCAGCGAAAGAATGGGAGGGGGCAACGGACCCCTTTTTCTGCGCGATTGTTAATGCATTTTGGTCATGGGGGGTGGCGGGGTAGTCTCTTCGATGCCAGTTTATTGAAACTGCATTGTAGCAAGTAAGCTATCACTTGCCCCCTTTTTCGGGCACTATCAACGCCAGGCGTTGTGAGCCCCTTGCGAATTTCGTTGCACTTCAGTTCGCCCCTAGCATTTAAAGAGATCCTCCGGCTATCCTGTAGATGTCCTTAGGATGTCTTCTAATGCTTAAGGCGAACTGAAGTGCAACGAACTTTCTAAAGGGGCACTCACCCCCTTTAACGCAAAACGCATTAAGGACTCAATAGAGTAAAACATGGCTTCTGTGGTTCCTTTGAAATCAAGTCAACAGCTTGGCTTGTGTATCTTGACTTGGGTGTATCTCGATAGGCCAGATCAAAAAGTGATGTTCAAGAAATAGGCCCCAAATTGCTTCAGCGCTGTACCGAAAGAGAAAGACAGACAGAAGTGTTCTCTGCTGTTCTTACGAGGCCCGTCCCCCCGTCTTTTGGTAGAACATTGTTGCAGCCTTTCTCCGAAGTCATTAAATTACATCCGTATTTAAGCAACAAAAGTTACCAATTCCTCGAGCCCGCGAGCAGTTACCGAATGAATGAATGAATGGTGGATAATTGAATTGCCAGAGAATGAGTTATTAAAAAGGAAAAGAGTTAAAAAACGGTCATTAAATGCTACGAGTAGAAAAAGACAAACTCCGCCCGTTTCAGCGCATGAAGCTTGAACTCTCCAGAGCGCTCCAGAGAACATCAAAATGTCCTGACGGCGGCTGGAGAGAGCGACCGCAACGGAACGAGCCCATTCACAAACGGCAAATAAATTATATAATGGCTGACAGCAACAACAACAACAACAACGATAAAAATATCAATATAGATGAAGTAATTTCGATTGCTTGATTCCGATTGTTTGCTCGTTAAACATGAAGGAATTGCGCAAAGAAAACAAAACGAAACGAAACAAAAACAAAAGCAAAAGCAGCAGCAAAAACTGCGAGAAATAAAACAAATGTTAATTAGCAAAGAATACTCGTAGCAGCAGCAGCAGTCAAGACCGTAAAATATCAATAAAATTGAAATGAAAAGAAAATAGAGTGAAGCGACGAGCAGCGGCAACAATTGCTGCAATGAAATTTCAACAAATTCCACCAAAAACAAATCAACATTAATCAATGAGGCAACAAACGGAAGTGAAGCGCGAACGCGAAGGAAGGGCGGCAAGGCTCAGGAGCTCACAACCGGCAGCAGCAAGGCCGGAAGGACCTGCTCGAAGACGCAGAGGACGATTCGAAAATAGAAAAAGTTTTAAGTGCGGAGCATTTGTTTCAGCATCCGCCGAATGAATTCAATTTGTTGCTGCTGGCAGGGCCTGGCAACCGGCCGCGATGGGGCCGGGGCCGGGGCCGGGGCGAGATTGAGAAATAAATCTAGCTGTAGCAATCGTAGACAAGTCATTTGCGAGTGGAGATAATTTGCTGTCATTGTTGTTGTTGTTGTTGTTCTTTGTTGTTGTTGTTTGTTGTTTGTTGTTACCGAGTCCATTGTCGAAGTGTTCGGGTAAAATCTGATGAAGACTAAAGACTAAAAAGGCGGAAGGCGCTAAAGGTTGTTGCTGAAGGAAGAAAAAAAGCAGCCGCCGGACGCGAACTTTAAGAACTCTTCAGTTTTCAAGTCGATTGAAGAGAAATTAATTTTTGTAAAACGAGGCAGGTCGAAAAGGTTGTGTGCTGGTACCTAAAAGACCCACCGGTTCTCTGTGTCATGAGAGGGTCTACCGAAGAAGATAAAGTGAGGAACTTAAGTTAAGAACGCAGACAAAGTCATAACGCGTTTGAAGACGGACGTTTTAGTAAATTTTAAATTAAGCTTCTTTAAAATTTTTTGGGGTAAAGCCGAAGGGAGTAAAAGGGATTAGCGCCCCAAAGACTGCTAATTTTTTAACTATTACAAAGAAGAATTAACACCATCGATTATTATACTCGTAAAGGGTGTTTTTTTAAGCCCGATAGAACTTCAAATGCTAAGAAATAACAAAAAAAATTAAATTTTAATAAAATTGTTTTATTCACTCGAAAGATCAAGACATGGCATTATAATAGTTGAAAATGATTTCGGGCATATGGCCACCGCGGCTGTTTTTTGGCGTAGTGCATTCTGGACGTCCAATTTTGAGTCACTTTTTCGACATACCTACTGGCACTCCGCCATGGTTCTGGGGACTGGTTACCGGCCAGCGTCCAGCGAAGGAGGCAGGATCCTTTGTGTGTAACTACATTCATAGGAATGTGTGTCCATGTGTGTCTCCTTTAGCGGCTTTTTGTTTCGAAATATTCTCACTACTTTTTCACTTATTTTCTACGCTTCGGCCAGCAGAGCGACAGAGACGCAAGTACCTACTTTATAAGTACTCATGATGACAAAATGCGGAAGCAAACGCACAGACACATACATACACACACACACACACACGCACGCGGACCCATGCTCACAGGCAACACTGTCGTTATGCAACGCTTACAAAACCAATTGTCGTTTCTGTGACGAGATTGCTGTTGTTGGCTTTGTTGTTGTTGTTGTTGTTGTTGTCCCGCAGTTCCTACAATTAAACACATGTTCGCAGGACGCTCCGCGCCAACCGAACGATTCCCAAACAGGCCGAAAGTCCAACCGACCCACCGACCTTTTTTTTTTGGTGCGCTCCGCTTTCCGTTGGTCTTCTTTGCTTTTGATTTCGCTTTTGTTGTTGTTGTTGGCCTATTTTTGTTGCGGCGGCAGCCTGATTGTCCGGCAAAGAAAGACCAACTCTTTTTTACGCCTGTCAGCGCAACTTAAAACAAACTGAATTTCTAAAACAACAACAACAACCACACACTTTTCGTGCTAACACAGAACAGCATTAACAAAGTCGACAACAACAACAACTAAAGTTGAAAGCATTATTTTTTTTTTTTGGCCCGCAGGAAAAAGCTTTCCTCTCTCTCTTTTTTTTTTGCCAGCTTCTGTCGAGGCACGCAGAATAGTTACCGTCGTCCCTCTTACAGGCCGCACCCATTCTATGCGCAATATTTGCGCCGTAGTTTCCGCTCAACGGCAGGAGCAGCGGCTGCTGGACGCTGGAACGTGCTCGGCCGCTTTGGGCAGAGCGTGAGCGTGACTGAGCGGCGTATGGTGGCCGCTTGTGGCTCTGGCTGGAAACAAGCAACCAACAAGCAGTCGTCTGGGAAGCAGTCGGCTTAACTTTATTTATTATTTATGAACTGACCGACCGTTTTTTTTTTTTTTTTTAAACATTGAGCTTTACATAACGTTCCAGCACGCTGCTACAAATCCATTGTCCTTTTCAAATTAGTACGCAACTAATGCGCATACGATTGAGGTCGCTTGAGAAACTCACTTTGTGACTGTTACCTACGAACAGAAGTGCACACGTGTCACGCTGACAGCAAAAGGGTGCTTTCCGTTTAAAAAAAATGCAAGAGAAGAAGAATTCTATCTTCTCACTGAAAGTATGTATTTTCTTTCGTAAAGCCTTTATCTCTTCATTTACTCGAGCACGTTCGAGGAAGCTCATTTCACTTAACAAATTAAGGCACGATATTGTGTGAAGACCGCCCCAACGAAGTATGTGCCAATTTTGAATTCTCGTTACGTAACAAATGGTCAAAAAAAGTGTTCAACTTTCTCCAACACAAATTCTATTAAATACTTCGACTCTTTTTTATTATATTGTATTTATTTTCGTTATAAAAAAGGTGCCAACTTCAGACAGAAATCAATTGAGCACTGTCTCAGCCTCTGCAACATTCTCTCCCCCACTCTCTCTCTTACTCTCTCTCTCTCTCTCTCAGTAGACTGCCGCCAAAACTTTCCACACACTTCTGTTGATGTTTGAAAAAAAGTTATGGCTCGATTTGAGATGTTTCTTTCGCAAGCTATTTCGTTTTTATTTGGCTGTTCTCGATTTTCCGAACAAAAAAAAGGAAAGACCTTGGAGCCCACTTTAAAAGTGTTGCCAACTGACACTGGACACTGACGGCTGAACGAAGTGTTTGTTGAACGAAAAGCTGAAAAAAACTGAAATTAAGTTTTTGTTTTGATGAAGTGACCGCAACAGCTCTTTGTTTTCGCATTTCTGCCGGGACGGACGGATTGCTTTGAAGCCTTAACGGACAATCTCAGACAATCTCGCTCAATCTCGGACAATCACACAAAGACGACGACGACACCTGCGGGTTGTTTTTTGTGGCTGAACACGAACGAAGTTTGCGACTTGAAAGGAAAACGCTCAGTAGCGTCAAAATGACAACTAAAATAGTTTGAAAATGTTTTTTTTTAAATGCTTTGGAAAAGGCTTGACATGATAAAAATAAAATACATATATAAATTGCTAACAGCAGCATTATTTTATCTAAAAGATCAATGAGAAGTATAAGTCTTTGAAGGATAAGTCTTTTAAGGCTTAAAAAAAACTACTTTATTTCAACTTTTCGGCAATTTCGAAGGTTACGAAGGTTAAATTTATATACTCTTTATTATATAAAATTAAATTATTTGTGAAATTCGTTGTTTCTAGTTAACACACTTTGGCCAACGAGCCTCCCCGCAATTCACTGATCATACTTTTATATCACGCAGAACAAGCTGTTCGACGACCAGACGCTTTCTTCAAAAAAAAAAAAAACCAACTCCATCAAAGAAAATAATCGCTGACAGTGAATATTTCCAACGAAAGAGTGTAAAAGAGAAATAAATTTAAGCAGAGAACACAAACCTCCAGCAGAAATGTTTAAGAGTTGTCTATCCGCCTGCTGCAGCCCACCATCGCACCGGGCTAACTGTCATGCTGCTCCGTCGGGCTGCATGCGTCGGGTGCCGGTGCGGTTATATTTTTTCCAAGGGCGTAGAGCTGTCATAAGCAGATAAGCCACCGCAAGACGCGCTTACAGCGCTGTATTTACATTGATTTACGAGATTCAGCTGCGCATATGCTAATCGCAGACCGACGCGACGCGACGCGATGCGATGCGATGCGAGGCTACACCCAGCCCAACGCAGCGCAACGCGGCCGCTTCAAACTGTTTGATACTTCCTGATGATATTTGCTGCCCGCAACGCAAGCTTTGCTGCTTTTTAGTACACCGTAACAAAATCTAATTTTCTTTCTTCCTGACAATAGATTTTCTATACGTTGGTAACGACGCGACGCTCTGGCAATGCGTTACACTTTTTCCGTGTGAGACGACAAGAGACCGGAGGAGGAAAATCTCCAACAGCAACCAAACAAAAAAAAAATCCAATCAACAAAGTGTTTGTGCAGCTTTTGCGGGCTTCCTGGCTTGCGCTTCGTCCGCTTCGCGTCGGACGCGTCGGCTGGTAGCTTCTTGCTGCGTTGAGCCTTATCCGTCGGAGACGTACATATGTAGGAGTGTGCGGTGTTTTTTTTTTTTTTTTGTTGTGTGAAATGTTTATGCTTTTTGTTTGTCGCATCGAAGTTGATTTAGAACGGATTAAAGAATCCATTTGCAATAAAGCTGCGACGACGCGTCGGTTCTTGTTGCAAACGCTTTCGTTTGTTGTTTTTATAAAATACGAATGCATTTTCTGTATTATCGTAAAATACTCTGAGAGCATTTTACATGACGTTTTGCTTTATTTTATACACCTTTTGCGGCGTAAAGCTTCCAGAGAAACGTATGGATATTATTCCTTTGCGAATGATAAATTTAAAGCTCTTTGAACATTTTAAATTTTCCATTAATTTTTAACAAAGTTTTCGTTATTTTCTGAGTAAAAAAAAACACTTCAGTTATCATTATTTAAATGAAAATATATATATTTCAAATAAAACTTGAAATTTTTTTTTGTAGAGTTTTATTTATAAAGTTTCTCTAAAGTTTTCTTCAGTTAATTGAAGCAACAAAAGCTAATAAATTAAATGAAAGCTAAATGAATTTTCGTATTTTGAATTATTGTAATGACCTCGAGAGCACCTTTTCAGTCGAAAATAATCATAAGGCTTTAAGCTCCTGCTCTCCCTCTCTTACTACAAAACCTTATAATAAGACATTATGATTATTTGGTAATCACAAATTGCCGTTGGGTACAAGAATCCACCCAATAAAACTGCATGCTGAAAGCAGACCGACCCAGCTGCATCCCATCCGCCCGGTCGGTCCAATTGCTGCTCTTGTCTTCGGTACAGGCTGCTGCTTGTTGGCCGGAAAACAGACATACTCGTACATACAGTGCTTACATGCAGCACTGACAAGCAGCAGCAGCAGCAAACAATCACTCACAACAAAAACACAATAACTTTGCAGTTAATAAAACTCAATTAGCCTTGCTTTTGACTTCTGAGCACTCCGCGTGCGCCCCGAAGGAATTCCGGCAGAGTGAACCGAGTAGAACATTACGTTTATTGCGGCAAATTCGCAACGAGTTAATCCAAGTTGGTGCTTTACGAGTGCTCGCCCCCCAACCAGCGGCCCCTGGCCGCAGGCGACCCAGTTCTCTCTCTCTCTTTGCTGCCCGTTGTAGGGATGCGCGGGATGCGATGTGTGCTCATTTTGGGTGCCGTGAAATAATTCACTTCCGACAATCGTTTGAAGCCGCTAGATTTTCACGGAATTCTGTTCGGCCGCATATTGTTGGGGCTCGCTGGATTTGTTGCGGCTGTTCCGTTGCGGCGCTTCCGGTTACGGCGTTAATTCGTGGCGGCGCCTGTTGTGGGTCGGTGTGGCTCGATGATGAGAAACTAATTTCGAGTTAATTTCATTTTCAGAATTCCAGAACTAATCTGAGCCAGATAATGCCATCCGGCAATTGCGCGAGCGCTATAAATTTCACTACATTTTGTCAATTTTTCGCGATTCGTCTGCCGCAAATTGCCTAATTTTGCGCCCTTTCGCACACAAGCGGTTGTTGGTTTGGTGAATTAAATTCATGAAAGCCTTTATTTCGTTAGTTTTATGTCTTTGTGCGGTTTGAAATTGAACATTTCCGGTGGCAGGCCATAGAATTGAGGCAGACATCTTTTGTATTTCTACAAATTACGCTACATAAACGAGAATTAAAACACTAAATTTGGTAACTGATTCTCAAGACTTCAAGAGCTGTCAGGGCCGATGCAACACGACGCTACGCTTTTTTACTTTATGCTCGACGAGGCGGTGAAGATCGCAGAAAACCTCTTGAACCGTCTTTGTATGTTCTAAAACGGGAAAATATTGAAAGTGTTCTCAACAACCAGCAACAATTTGTCTATTTAAGAAGAAGAATTAAGGGTTTTTTATAAAAAAATTGCCAATATTTGCAACTACTTTTGAAAAAAATACCGTTAGAGGCCGGAAATTATACGTTTTCAACAACCTTAAGCGTTTAGCCGCAGCATCGTATTGAGTCATGTCGACGAATTTGTTACATTGTCATAAAATAAGTCACCGAAATCGCGGTAAATGAATAAATTTTCCTGCTACTCCTGCTCCTACCCCTCCCCCTCCTCCTCGTCCTTGCGGAAGGGTCGTCACCTGTCGAATCACGGCCTGAACTCACGGCCAGTAAATTCGTCGACTGACTACAAATAGCTTCATCAACGTCGCGGATCGTGGCCGTCGTGGCTGACGACGCCTGTGTAATCCACTGCGTCACATTAACGACGCTTTCCAACACAGTCACGTCGCGGCATCAGTAATAATCACTAAAGTTCTTCGCCTCGTTCACGTTCTTCTAACTGAGGTAACAATATAACAACGAACGAATGAACGAACGACATAACCAACAACAACAACAACAACAACCATAACAATAGCTTCAGCTTTTTCGCAGCTTCCGTCAAACTGATGGAGCTGCCGTGTCGTATTTGACGCCTTGCTCGTCCTTAAGAAGTTGCTTGCATATTATCTGCTTTTTTGGCTTCCGCTGCTGCTGCTGTTGCTACCGCTGCTGCTGCTCTGTCGGAGTGTGAGATTTACGTGCCGCACTGTTCTAAATCTAGACGGTGCGTCGCGTGGCATCGCGTCGCATCGCGTCTCTGAATGAATGCTAGGCAACGCTGCAGTGGCTCTTATTTAGCCTTGACGCGTCGTGATTTAGCGTTTCGCTTAATTTTATATAAGCCATTATTTTAGGCAGCTGCTAGGGCTGCGCTGGGCTGGTGTTCGGGCCCAGCGGGAGACTTAATTCTGTGCCTGGCAATTCAAGCACTTCGACGCTGTACGACGCTGTACGCCGCTGTTGCATGAACGCTCCGCAAACGTTGTTGTTGTGGAAATTAAGTTTAATTTATAGTCAAACTTGGGCGCAGCGGCAGCAAAGGCGTTTATGCATGCTCTATTCACGTGCAGGATAAAATCGTGGGCCTTTCCACAGAGCTCGGATGTCTCGGGTTGTCTCAACACAAGCGTCTTGAGAAGAACGCGCCTCACAAGAAGCTTTTAAAATCATATCACTTTCAGGTTTTGTGGCCACACAATGAGACTACAACATGGCAATTGTTGAATTATGCAATGCGTTGCAAATGCTTTGATTGCAAAAGATGTGCTACGAGTAGCAGCGTGTTTGTTGAGAGGTTTTGTCAAGTTATTGTAAGTGTACCGCTTTATGCTCTTCTTTTAAATCTCTTGGAGCTTTAACTATTATCCATTTTGACATAATCTTCTTAGAAGAGTAACGCTCTCAATTCTTTAAAATTTTATTGTAGCTGTGCATAATTTAATAGCTGGAAAACTGCCCCTTGATTTGGGTTCATCGCAACGCTCTCGTTTTGTTGCTGTCGTTTTTATTGTTGTACTTACGCTCGCACGCCATGTACGACACTACGAGTATAAACAAGACTGTCATAAAGTTACAACATGCTCGAAACGAAGCAGGCTCACCGTTAAGTGAACACGTAGAGCCGATTTTAACAACGCCATAAATAATTCAGACCGCCGAAGCGAATGGCGAAGAGGACACGCAGCTGAGCCGCAGCTGTGTGCCGCTTACGAATTTCGATTGCGTCACGTGCTTAACGCAATTTTCATTTTCAATGCATTTTCATGAAGTTGAAGTCCTTTTTCGCAGTTTTTAATTCAATTGAATGCGAAATGTTTGTGCGCACATGAAAGCTCCGCGATACTCTGCTTGAGCCGGCAGCAGCATAATATGATAAAATGGACCGGCACGAAATGGAATGGTCGTCCTTCGTTACGCTGGCCCCGATTCAGGGCAACGAACACGGTCCAGTTGAAGTGTGACTTTTCAATTCATTCAACAAATGAAATGCTATGAATTATTACTCACAATTTTTCACTTTATTTCCTTAGAAATTGACTCAAGAGCTAATACTGAGAGCCGAAAATTTTTTCTGGCTCTCTATTTCTTTTCTATATCCACCCCTACCCTTTCAAAATCTACATACAACCGGTCCTTCGGTCTGTTTGGGTTTAGGTTATGAGAATAAACCTTTAATTGTGTTGCTAAAGCGTATCAATATTTCAAAATACAAACACAAATAGCCTCAGCTTTAGTTGTCTCTTTGCTAAATTGAGACCTTTCTTCTTCTTTCTGTCAAATTCAATAATTCAGCCCTGCTTTTTTGTTACGATACGAACAAATTTACTAAATGGAATTTAATGCTTTCTCTGGTATTGCATTTTGAACGTATTGTATTTGTATTTGCGCTGAATTTATGCCAACGCTACAAATTAAATTTCATAGAAAATTAGTTTCAAAAGCTTGAAATAAAAATCTATACCATTCCGTGCCGCCCGAGAGCCCGAATTGTCCTTGTGCTCAATCCAGCTCAAACAACACCGAACAACTTAATCCGTTTGTTTTTACTCATGTAAAAAGTGGTTGTCTGTATGTTGGTAAATGCGCGCCAGTGTGTGTGTGTCGGTCGCCTGCACATACCGGGGACTGCCCGTTGGGCAACATATTCAGCGATGTTAATCCGGAATCAATACATGCACAATATTTAATCCATCGGAGCGCTGCACAAGGCACGACCGCAGATGAAAAAGCAAAATACGAGCACAACCAACCAAGGCCGCAAAGAAGGGCGCATCTGCAGGAACGTAGAAACGAACCCTCCGCGCGACGCCGTCATGCTAGAGCTGTTCCTCTGAAGTCAATGCAAAGTTTTGCTTCGGTTTCAATCATAAAATGCATTCGCAATTGCAGTTAATTTGTGCCATTTTTACAGAAAATTAGAGCAATCGGAAAGCTGTGATTGCGACTTTTGCCCGGTGGTCGCCGCGCCGCGCCGTCGCCGCCGCTTACTACGGTCGCTTGCATTTGGCCAATTTGGTACGTGCCTTATTGTAAGCTAAATCCGTCGCCGCAGACGTGACAGGGTTGCAGTTTTGCAACAACACATACATATTTATGGACACAAAAATACTGAAATACAGAAACACACACATACAATCATATAACCATCATATTGTGTGCTCTCATGGCATGGTTATGGCCATAACTTGTGTTCAAATTGCCAAGATTCCGAGTCAAGATAAGTTTGGGAACCCCACGGGAGCACGGACGGCACGCTCTCAGTTTAACATTTATATAAAATGTGGTAAAAATATACAAATTGCTAAAAAACCATTAGAAAATAATGTTCAAATTTATTGAATCTCAATCGTGCTGAATTTCGATCGGTATTACCTTAGACGTAACTAATCTGACATAAAAATACGTTAGATTAATCGATTTGACAGCTGAAATTATTCATGTGACATTTTGTTTTTCTCTCGTTTCTCTTTTTCTTTCTTCCTTTTTTTTTTTGTTTGTAAACAGTTGAAGTTTTTATCACATTTTCAACAGAAAAGGCGACAGACAGGTTTGACCTTTGCGTTTTTAAATGTAATGTCATTAACGGTAATAAGAGTTACAACAATTCCGCCGAAAGTTGTTGTCATAAATCTTAAGAATTGAGCGACCTGTCAAATGAGAGCACTCACTCTCTGAGCACTTAAGAGAATTGAAGGCAACCCAGCTGATTTCGTCGTTGTTGTGTATTCCGTGGTTAACGCTTTGCCACAGCGAACCGGTCAACTATACCATATACCACATACCATATGTATTATACCATAATACAATAACATCTCTTGTACTTTATGAGATCGCAACTTGTCGGAAATTGTTTGTTCAGCTAAGAATACAAAGAAGCTGAGAATAAGAAATCATTTATTTTAAGAAAACAAACTGCTGACTATCTGCACGGCGTACGGCGCCCACCCCGCACACCGCGCGCACCGGAAACGACAATAAATTGCTTATTTATGAGCACCAGCCCGCTCGACCACCGACCAACCAGTTTTATTGTTTTTAATCAACTGTGAGCATTTTTTAAATTATTACTGGCATTACCGAGGGCCGGCTCGTTGGGGTGCATCCACGTAGGCAGGAAAAGGAAAAGGAAAAGCAGGGAGAAAATACGACGCTCTGGAAGGGCTGCCCATGATATATGGACTTCCGGATGGGCTGCTGCTTTATTACAGGAAATGATGGCGTACTTTGTGGCTGCGGCGGAGATGCTTTGTTGCAGATAAAAAGGGGTTGAAGGTCATTTGCGACCATCTCAGGTACGCAGCATGGACTTCGATGGGACTTGGCAATTTATCACGTAGTTATGTGTACGCAGGAAGAATGAAGGGCTGGACCCATTTTTGTGGAGCAAAGATTTCGCACTGAAATTATATTCATTTCTTATGAGTTCCGGAATCACGGAAATAATTGCGGTTTTCTTAATACTTATGGGGTTATCTTTCGGGCCGCATTGCAATCAGTTTTTACCACCCTTTTATGTCCTACAAAAAAGGGAGAGCCATATTCACGTCCCCCCCCCCCTTTTTTCTACAACTTCTCGCATTTATCGAATGGACGTTAGTGAATGAATTAAGCTCCCGCAACTCATCGCTAATAAAATCCCAAATCAACTAAAGCAAATTCGTTTGAAAGTAATTAAAATACATAAACACTTCTTCTTCTTCTTCTTCTTCTTCTTCTTCTTCTTTACGATGTCTGGTACGTCGTCACCACCACCGGGTGCCTCCAGGGTTCACCGCCTGACATTTACCTTCAGGCACATCCTCTTCACAACGCGTCGAGAAAACGATAGCATTTTCCTGAACTGAACTGAACGACGAACAGCTCTGGCTCGTGTTTGACATCGATTAAAGTTTTACGACAGCACTTTGTCACATTGAGCCCGTAAATCGAACGATGCGCCACGAGACGACTGGCAGCCGCAGCATTAAGCGTCTGACAGCGACAACAACAAGTGGAGCCACCTGCAACGGATGCTGCAGTCGAGGAGCTGATGCGACAGCTGTTGCATGACAGACGGGGCCGCGGCGACGCAGCAGCAGCAACACTTTTAAGGAAATTGAATTGGGAAAATCATCGAACGAGCTGAGCGAGACGTAAAGGCGCTTCCTTCAGCTTCCTGCAACGAGGGGGACTATCGACGAGCCCGGACTATCGACCGCAGCGAGCGTCAAAAGGTGTCATTTCCATGGCCATTCCCATTCCCATGCGTTGAGGACATATGGATGAAGTCGTCGTTGGCGTGATTTAAGGCGCAGTGTTATCCTTTCAATTGCATGTCATTCAGCTCGAACATTTCCGTCGCTACGATTCGCCTCGATTTGCCGAATAGATCGATCCATAAACCTGCAGCAATCTCTGGAAGAGAGAGTCAGAAGAAATGAAACTGAAAGCTGACACACAGTCGGGGCAGCCTTCTGGAGTGTCTGCGGGTTTCTGCAGCGTCGCGGCCTCCTCCTCCTCCTCCTCCCTTCAAATATTCGAGAACAAAAAATTAGAATTCTAAAAAACTTAGAACAAACTTTGCAACGAAACAAATTTGCAAGAGCTGCTAGAGCTTTGCATCATCACGTTGCAAATCCAGAAGTAAATACCTTTGATAGCTTTTTGAAATCGCTTCGAGCGAAGACCAATCAAGTTAATCGGCTGTAAAGAGCCCTTTATCTTTAAATATATATAAAATTATCTTATATCTTGGCCTTTAATTTTTTGTGTAAAAGTTCAGGAAACTGGTAATGGTACGTTCGCACGACATGTTTGCTCAACGGTGCAAAAAAAAATGCAATGGTCTCTATGCACCTCAAATACAATACGTACAATACCTCAAATCGATGTTGCGTTGATGAATGAATCGATTTATTCATCAGTTTTTCACAAACTCGATTTATTCAGCAGTTTTTTGTCATAAAATAATTTCATTAAAACAAAACTGGTATGCTTTTTTGGCACCAAAGATGCTTTGGCTTTAAATTCTTTTGCAATAGTCTACAATTTTATCATCTAATAAACGGTCTGTTGACCCCTCACCCCCTCACCCCCTCCCCCCTTTCCGCTTCGATTGCATGCTTGACTGTCGTGAACGCAGCGTTTGGTTTGCTTTTTCAGGATTTCCGAATATATTGCAAACTATTGTATTGTGGCTACTGTCTGTTTATCATACAAATTGCAAATTGTTGCATAAAAGAGTTTTTATGCAAACACAAAATGACTTCCGGTGATTTTGATGGAAGTGAGCGCATTGTGTTTTTGCAATAACTCGAATTCATTTCGTAATTTTTCCATACATTTTTCTATGTTAAGTCAACACGATAATCAGCGGCAGCATTTTTGCGGAAATTGCTAAAATGAAGCAACAGAGGCCTAAAGTAGTCCGGTATTGAAGAGTGAGTGTGTGTGTGTGTGTGTGTGTGTGTGTGAGTTCTTCCAAAAGAGCTGTATTGTAGCATTTACATTAAAGTAAATACATAAACATCGTTTCCGAAGGTATCCGGCTTCTCAGAGCAAACAATTTAAAAGGGTTCTTCTGGTAATAAAGTTAATTCAGGGCGCTCGACGCGATGATTTTAAAGCCGTGCTACAAAAACTACGGCTTCTAGAACTTTATATTCATAAAATACTCGTATTTAAAAGACATTAAAGCGCAATTCAAATTCTGAATATATGTAAAAATCTGTACTCGAGTGTACTCAAGACGAAAAGCGCTTTCAAATCTCGCTCTCCTTAACTTTCTAGACAGCTCTGATAAAACCAAAGATAATAGAACACGAACAATTCCAGTAAAACAATCACCGGCGACTACCATTTCGGTCTAACTGAACCCTCATCAAACGCTGCTTGAAGGTCTGAAAGAGAGCGACCGGACTGTGCGTCCGGACACACTTGTTGACGCCGCTACGTGGCCATGCTGCCTTTCACCGTCATCCATTCTCGCCAATTTCGATCAAAATAGGCGATAAATATGTCAGGCCGTTGTTGGGCCACTTCGGTAGGAAGAAGGTAGGGGGAGAGGGCACAGAAGGGATGTTTTATTGGTTTGGTTGCTGCGTTGTCGGAGCGCGCTTTCTTGCCCGCTGCAAGAACTTTAGTCTTATCTTTAAATTCTTGAGCTCTTTATTGCTTTATTTTGCTTTTTACTCAGCAAGCATTGTTTAGGTTTTCAAGGTTGGGGGAGGCTTTGGGGGGTTTATATTCTGAAAGTTTCAAAATCCAATGCCAAATTATTGAGGTACCGGATGAACCCACCCCGATCGGTCTTCGACTTCGCTAGAGATGTTTCTCTCAAAGCATGGCTTCACTTGTTGGCCGTTTTATTGATCGTTGCAGTGTGCCAGCGCCTCCTTCTACTCCCCCCCCCCCCCCTCCTCCTCCTTTTGGTATCACGCTCTTCTAAACAATCTTTTCCATTAGCAGCACGTTTCCGGCAACGATGTTTCGAATCAATTGCCAATACCAAAATTAAAGAAATTTACCGTCCTTTGGCCAGCAGTCCTTTATGGCGGCGGTCCCACAAAAACAACGCCATAATGCACCATCAACGCTTTCACACTTCTTTCGCACACGTTTCGGGCGACCGCAGCGCAATTTGACCACGTGCTTATAATTTTTCTCTCTCTCTCTCTCTCTCTCTCTCTCTGTCTTTCTCTCTCTCACTCTGCCTTCCGCCAATGTCCGTTCTTGCGTTGGACTCCGTACGTGGTCGCTGGCGACAGCTGAGTTTTATTGTTGACAATTTCGACAGCAAGAAGCATCATCCCGCGAACGTCTTGACGTTTGGCTTCTTTGACATGTTCGGCAAATGTTGCGCTTATTCATAACGTGGTCCATTCGTGGCAATGCGGTCAGGTCAGGCGGACACGAGTGGAGCGGGGCGAAGCGGAGCAGAGACATATTTCCATAATTGCAGTGTCCACAAGACAATCTGGTCGATTATCAGTCGACCCATGTCGACGCAGCTCTCTCTGATTGTGACCACAGACGGCGGTTCCGATTAAGTGCAACATTATTAAGTTATTAGTTCAGCGTGTCTAGAGAGAAGAGAGAAGAGAGAGAAGAGGACAAAAGCTAGTTATTATCTCGTTGTGATTTCAAATTCATTACCGCGGTTTTCCATTAACATTCTTTAAAGCTTAGAAACCACGCGAAATCGTGCAATGCAAATTCAGAAAAGAAAGTTTCTCCACGAGCATCCCTGGCGCCGCATCGAAAGGGGGGCGCCTCGCGCCGTGCTGCATTCTGCGCTGCTAATAATCACAACAATAACGCGATAATAATTTGCAACTTGCACCTTATTTACTTCAGTCGGCTCCCGTTGCGCAAGTAGAAGAAGAAGAAGAAGAAGAAGAATGGAAATTACAACAGGGACTCGCTTAAGCTTCGGAAAAGTTCTTTTATAATGGAATTTTTTTTCGCCGCGTAGAAGCAACGCGTAAGAAAGAAAACCGAAACAAAACAAAAACGAGCTGAAAAATATAAGAACAGATTTCAATTTTCATTTTCATTTCCTTTCTTAATTCAAAGATAATACAAATTTATTCATTTCATTTCATATGCGTTCCGTTTCACCCCCGATGGGCGACTCACGCCCGCCCGCAGATTCGCGAAGTTGTGAAGAAATTTTCCATTTTAAAAAGAGAACGATGAAAAACAACGTCCACCGAGATTCGCGGTTTTTCGTAATGTTGCACTTCCGTCGAGGTTGATTACGAGGTTGTTGCAGCTTTTCATATGATTAGCGCCGGCGGAGGGTGCTGGTGAATAGAGACTCAGGTGAAAACAATGAGATCAACAAGGTTTCTCTCTTCTTGGAGTTACTCGTTCTGATTAACTACACTTGTTGGAAAGAGAGAACCCATCGGCATTGAAGAAAAACCGACTATTATTCATAGTTAGTATCACATTTACCTTTATATTGTCATACTCATGATTCATTGTATCGATATCTCTATAAAGAATTATCTTATAAGAACACATTTTTCAATATTTATGCCTTTTTACTTCATATTTTATATTTTATAATAATGCATGATTACTATTTGTTAAGATTTCATGAATCATGAAACCAAATATATTTGCCCTTCCGTCAAAGAACTCAAATGAAATCTCAATAGAGTCTCTCTCATATTTTTTCTAAATATTTTTGCTCTCATATTTTTGCTCTCATATTTATATTTTTCTCATAATTTTGCTCTCATATTTTTACCAACCATTCATGACATTTTAATTTTCAGCCGTAAAGAATATAACTCATAGGTTAAACCATCATTAAACACAATCAAAGCGGCAAGATACAACTTCAGTTGTCATCTGTCAAAATTACAAGGGCTCTTATGGTTAACGAGAAAAAAAAATTCAATTTCTCTTTGCCGCTATGTTTGGTCGCTTAGTTGTGCCGCTTGCAAAACTAGTCGGCTTCATTCTAATTTTGAAAGTATTTTTTTGGGTTTGTTTACATTTTTGACACTTGCTAAAACTGGTACGTAGTGTTATGTAAGTATTTTTCGAATGCTTTTTCTTTATTTGATTTTTTTATAAATATAAGATTTAATTTTAAATAAAATTACAGCAACATAGACGTGGCTCTCATTGAGGACACTAAAAAACACAGTTTAATTTTGTACTTTCGTGTTCACTTCATAAAAACACCTTCTTCTCGCAATTGTTTTTTGTTGTCAACTTTTTGACAACTCAATTTTTTTGCGGCTAGACTCTGCAGCTGTCATTTAGGTTAATCGCTAGAGCTTTGCAACTGTCGTCACTTGCATCTTTCCGCTTTGATTGTGTTTAAGCTGTTAGGCGGCTGATTAAATATTGTTAGGCGACAATATTTGCTAAGATCAGTCGAAAATCATTAAAAATGAATGAATAGTAAGAAAAAACTTCTAAAAACTAAATTTTTTAATTATCTTATTAGATAAATTTGTGTTTTTCAGCGTTTGTGTTTATATTTAATCATATTTATATAAATATCAAACTCATGCTTGCATCAAAAAGTATAATACTTTAATTTCTCCATCGTGCCCTGCTTCTTCAAATATTAAAATTGCAGCTGAAAGAGCTTTTGAAGCCACAGCTAAAAGAGTTAAAATCGTTAGAAATTATGAGAATTTCGATTTCTGAAACGTAAATATTCGATTAATTATTGTTGCAAGACTTCACGCTTTGGTATCGTTACGTATCTTCGCTATCGCAACACCTTTTCTTGAAAGTCGTTTATGGTTTATCGTTGCGTTGCGCTCGCCAGGCATGATAGGAAAATTTTCAAAAATAGAAATAATTTCCACCGATGAAAGAATGATGATTTCTGAAATACCGCAGCCCGAGTATACGGCACCATCGTAAGCATCTAGAAAATGGGTCAGAATACACAACATGGTCTGCACGCTGGCCGTCGCCTGCCGCCGCCTGCCGCTGCTGAGCCGTTCCGAACAGTTTTATTGCTTTGGAGCCGAAATGAATTTTTATCTAGTCCAAATTCTTCTCAAAATAAATTCTTCAAGCATATGAAAAAGAAATAGTGGCCGCAGCACCAGCAGCCGCATTTTGCTAAAGCAATTCAGAACTTGTTTATGTTTATTTGAGGAAATACTTCTTTAGAATGTGAAAAGGAGAAGATAATGATATCGAACATACGAAAATGCACAGCGAAGCTTTCGTTTAAAAAAAAAGTATACGTTTTCAACGCTTCCGGAATAATTCAAGAGATTACTACCGGTTTCGGGTTGTTTTTTCCTCGGCACCTTTTTAAAAAATATGAATTTATACATCAAACAGTTTCTCATTTCTTCAAAAGAATTTATTAGGAAGTATCAATGCATAAATCAAAAATTATATTATATTAAATGCAGTCCTAGAAAATTTTTGTTATAAATTTTATGTAAGACGAATCAAGGAAAAGACCCTTTAGAAATTACCCTTACCCTTACCCTTACCCAAGTGGAAAGAATTAGAAAAATCTTCGTTAAGAAACTTGTTGAGGAACATCTCGTAAACTGAAATAATATCTACTGCGACTATAAAGGAATCCATTCAAAATTAATGGACCACAGGAGAAGCAATCCATAGGATAAATTGTCTAATATTTGACCAACATATCGGTCTTTTTTCCTTCTTCAGCTAAACTCGTCTCGTCTCCCAAACAAAGATGGAATAGATTTAAGCGCCTCCAGAAGATGGAATGAAATGTACGACCAAATTTGTTCATGCCGGCCTCGGTAAGACTGATCCGGTTAAGACTTCGTCAGGCTTTATTGGACTACTTGAGAAAAACGCACAAAAAAAAATGCAATCTCATCCATCGATTAAATGTTCCAGATCTATATAGTCCACAATGCAGATCGATAAAGTCAATGCACTAAAGTCAGACGGCCGGCCGGCCAGTGCTGTGCGCTCATCGATCGAAGCGAGGGCTTTTTCTCTCCGGCCGTGTTTCTCTATTCTACATTTTCAGAATTTTCGCCGGGTTATTTTTAAAGCGCCGCGGCGTTGCAGCAAACGCGAGAGATCGGAAAAATACGGTGAGTGGATACAATATCTAACGCGTATACGAATATATGAACGCACAAGAGCAGAGCGTCATCGTGCGAGTATTCTTGCCCAAAATGCTGGCCCTGCGAACAGAATCAGCACGAACGACGACGCGATTCACACTCGCTTGCTCAGCGCTGCTCGCATTGCGAACGGACTTCAAACCGTTTCGGAACTGCTAGAATTTCAGAATGGTCCAAGTCTTATTTCAGTGCGAACGGACGTGAACGCGAACGCGAGTAGTAATGAACGCATCGGATCGGATCGGATCGGTCATCATTATACAATATAAAAATTTGGATATTTGAAAAATACACGCCTAACGCATAACAAACCACGCAACGCAAGTTTTCGAAACGAATGTCATCGAGATTTGAATAGAAAAAGTTATTGCGGCATAAAAATCACAACGAAAAAAGCTGAAAAACGTTTGGAATTTTGAAATATTCCCAAAAAGCAAAGTGAGTGTATAATATCTAAAAGGGTGTATAATAATCTAAAACATCTAATATCTAAAAAATGTGCAGCAAGTGTCAAGCGTTTTCAGCGAAAAACGGTCTTCAACAAAGCGTAATTCGATAAGTCGAGTGTTATTTTTAGGATTCGTTCAAATAAAAATGTATTGTCCTCCATGTTGTTTTTTTTTTTTTTAAACCAAACGCAACACAGTTTTTTAAACGAAAATAATATACATAAATCGAACTTTCACGACGAAATTATCGGAATATCGACATTAGAATAATTGTCCTCTAATCCAGAGAAGAGCTAGAAAAAGGATAAAAAACGATTAAGTTTTTAATCCATAATTTAAAAAAATTTTTTTTATCTAAAATTTTAATTTTGTAGAGGTGTAGAGTACTATATATATACGTACTGTACGCGAGAGCGTAAGAATCCTAGAAATAATAAAGATATAATATAAGCTCTAAAAATTTATCATCAAAGCAAATTATTTCATAGAAGTTAAGAGTGAGACAAATGAATAATCATTTCCATAAATCTATTTTTCAGTTGACAGCTCATACTATCGTAAATGAATACATACTCGTACATACAATACATTCACACTTTACCTCAAAACCGCATATTGCGCATTCTTTACATTTTAGATAAACTTTTTATAAATCTGACTATCATGCACTTATACCAACACACTTATACAAACACACTTTTACACACACACACACATACACTCTCATCATCATCATCATACAATTGCAAGCTATGAATGACTAATAATCAGCTAAACGCATTTGAAGGCGAAAAAAAGCAGGCCCCAGAAGAGCAGTTCCTTCGGTCGAAATACGATGATAAATACAAAAATAGAGCACTAAAAAAATGTGAAATATTTGAGGCTATTTTTAATTGTTTTCGACTTTGTTGTTGGTTGCGACTGCAAAGTTGCCGTAGCCAGCCGCGATGGATGATGCGTCTAAACTTCCGCCTGCAGGTGAAAAGCACGAGATCATGTTCAACGCTCGGAGCAGACGTTCGGAAAGTCGCCGTAGAGCGACTTCGAAAAGTTTAGTAGTATGCACGCGCCCTGCACAACAGTATGGTCACGTCCAAAGTATGATTCGCCTAAATTCTAGAGCCAGAAAGAAATGCTCTTTATGGATGCCGTCAGGTATCGCGAATTAATTAAAAAAAAAGTTTTCTTGGCATAACTTCTGACGCTTAGAAATTGTTTCTTTGCCTTCTTGGTACCGGGCCGCATTATAACTTTCTTCCCTTCCAATACCTTTAGCGCTTTGTGCTTAAATACTTGTGTCGTTGATACTCGTTTAACAAAAGTATATGAAGACTAAGAAAATAACATAAAACGTATCAAAATTTCTCTATTATTACAAAACAACCTCATCCTTTTCTCTTCAACTCTTAAAGACATCTTAATCCTCCAAGTCGAGGCTTTTACCTCAATCTTTTCGCAGAAAATGTCAACAGAAACACACTATCAAACGGTTGCGGCTTCCGAAGAGCAACATTTGGCCGCCCTTTCCACCACCCACACCGCGACATCCTCCAAGACCTCGAAAGTGAAGACCACAAAAAAGGTGTCCTCGAAGAAGCTTTCATCCACCACAAGCATCGAAATAATAGACGGCAAAGCAGTCAGCAGCGGCACCAGCAAGAAAGTTAAGGATCTTCAGCAGCAGCAGCAACAGTATCAGCAACTCCAACAACAGCAGCAGTCACATTGTTCCGAAGAAAGCACCACCAGCCAGGAGACTTCAAAAATAACAATCAGCAATGGAAGCCTCCAACAGAAATCGAAGGTGATTAAAAAGAAATCGATAGCATCAACAAGTATCAGCCTGGAACAGGAAGACACTCAGCCGCAGGCAGTGTCAACAACTGCAAAAAAGGCAACAACAACAACAACCACAGCAGCAGCAATAGCAACAGCAACAGCAATAACCACAACAATGGTTGATGATAAAAAGATCTCAAGTGTTGCCAGCACTCCGACGACTAATGGAAAGAAGAAATCGAAGAAAAACAAAAAGTCCGAAGCCGAGAAAGAAAACATTTCAGTGGTAAGCATTAAGGATATCCTGACCTTGCGAAGAAGGACCCGCGGGGCTAAGCTGCTACGAGGCGGGGGCCACACACGATAGACGACATGATGACAAATACGTATAGAATTTTTACCTAAAACAAACAAAAATGTAGAAAAAATAAGATTTTTGTAAGGACTTTCTTGGACGTAGAGACTTTTGACCGTTCAAGAATGTTCCCGCCACAAAAACAGCTCCTCGTAAAGACAAATATAAGGACCGGCATTTAGATATCGGTATAGATTGTCTAGAAAAGAAGAAAAAGAAGAAGACGACGACGAAGAAGAAGAAGAACTGTTTGCCTCTTGGCTCGATGCCTACCGAATTATGGTTCGATATAATCCCCGCGACACTTTCTACCGAGTAGTCTCTTCTTCATTCCTTCGGAATTACTATTTATTATTGCAACAACTTGTAGTAAAAAGACTTCGCTCATCGATAAAAATTGAATGGAATTTCTTTTGTTACTTACAGAAGTCCAGCTTCAGCAAATTCGATGCTCTGCAGAAGAAACATCTGATTCATGTACGTTCAAGTGATGCTGGTAAAGCTCAAGAAAAATTCAGTGTAAGCATTATTAACTCATAATCTAACCCCCAATAGTGACCCCCACCCACCCGCAAGACTGCAGATCAGAGGGCAGAAAAGCTACTTACAAAAAGGTGTTTACTGAAGGAAGCGGAAGCCGCAACTTCTCCCAGGGGCTTTTTTTTTTAATGAGATTTAGGTAACGCGAGGGTGCCCCTTTTAATCACACAGTTCTATATTATTCCTAAGGTTCTAAGTTTTTACCGCAAAAGTAATTTCAACATGCGTCGTAACTTGTTTTAAAGAAATAGCTCGGGGGTGTTTTGCCCCTTTTTCCTAGCAGGATGAAAATTTATTTACGCACAAAACCGTACAACTGCTAGTGGCGGTTTCCGAACAATTTTTGAAGATTCGTCTGAGTACCGCACGCGTTCAAAGAAGAAGGTTTTTAAGAACAAAGCAGAATGAATTTTAAGGAAGAGGGAGAGAGCCTCCTCGGTTTTGTTTGTTTTTTATTTTGCGGTATTAACATAACGAGGTCACGTGTCAAAAGTTACATCCTCCATCAGATTCTCCAAATCAACAAATGGATAGCCACAGATTATCTACATCCTGCATTGAAAATTTTCCTGCATTGGAAATGCACAACAAGGGTCACCGAATCTGTCTCATCCTGCTATAGCTTACATATACCAGCCTGTATATACCGTCCCCAACAAGAGCCCGGCCAAAATCCGGGCCTGATACCCAAACATTTATTTGCCCCAGTGGAGCTTGCAGCTCGAATTTAATTTGGGGGGTGTTTTGCCCCTTTTTCCCAGGAGGATGAAAATTTATTCATGCACATAACTGTACGAAGGTACATGTACAGTAACATCCTGCTATAGCCTACATATTCCATCCCTAGCAAGAACCCGGTCAAAATCCGGGCCTGATACCCAAACACGTATTTGCCCCAGTGGAGCGTGCAGCTCGAATTTGACTCCGAAGAGGAGTTACCTGTGCCAGCTGTATCTCCCATCCGTCACAAACCCATTCCTAAATCTGTTAATGCCGCACGATCTTCGTGCAGCACTCGCCATCGACTCATGGTCTCCGTGATGGGTACCTGCCCACCTCTTTCAACCCCTTCACTAAGGCCTTAATCCATTCCAATCATTTTCCTCACCTCATCCATTAAGCTAGGCGTATGTATTTAGAATAGTCAGTTCCATCTAATGAATAGTCTGAAAACTTGCACCACAGGAACCGCAGACTGAGAAGGAACGAAATTGTCGCCTCTGTTTGAAACCTGTTTACAAGATGGAGGAGATCAAGGCAGAAAAAAGCATCTACCACATGAATTGCTTCCGTTGCCAGGAGTGCAGTAAGCAGCTCAAGTAATGCCCCTAAGCCCTTCTCTATTTCCCCGCGACTAACGGCCGCGTGTGCTTCTTTTCCAGAGTGGACAATTACCAGAGCCATGAGGGTATCCCCTACTGCATGGTGCACTTCAAACTACTTTTCGCACCGAAGTTTGTCGAGGATTCTCCGACAGAGAAGCCCCGTAAACCAGAACTAATCATTAGAGAAAACCAACCTGCTGAGCTGCCCCCGGATGTGGTCAGAGGTAAGTAGTCACTACGCACGCGTGATATCTCTACTAACTACTTTCGGTACTTGTCCCTAAAACAGCTTCGGATAAACCGGACCTCGGTCTAGAAGAGTTGCAGCAATTGAATGTACGCTCGAAATTTCAGGTATTTGAGAATGGCGCTCTACAGCAACCTCAGTCCATCGAACGCAGTCCCAGTAACTCGGGCGTCAAGCGCAGTGCTTCTATACTATCCAAAATGGCCAAACTGCAGGCACGTGGTTTCACTACTGGTGTCAGTGTGGACCACCTGGAAGTGGATGACGACGATGAGGAATCATCCCTCGTCTCCAGCGCTTCTGACACCGACCAGGAGGGCAGCGGCTCTGAAGGCGACCATGACTTGGTGCGCTCTAAGAAGCGAACGCAACGAGAACGGCCAGTAGGTTTGGGTGACGCCATGAACGATATTAAGACCAAATTCGAGAAAGGACATATTATGTCAAAAGAGGAGCGGCGCGAAGAACGCAAGCAGGAAATACAGAGCATCCGCTCGCGTCTTTTTCTGGGCAAGCAGGCTCGCATTAAGGAGATGTACCAGCAAGCAGTGGCTGACTCCGAACAGGCCATCACATCGGTGGGTAAGAAATCGGAAATCGACGTAGGTGACAAGGCGCGCTTGCTGAAAGAGCGGTTCGAGAAGGGTGATTTGTTCAAGGAGCAAAGTGACGAGGAAAAGAATGGCGGCAGCGGTGGTGGTCGGTCCGCAGGCGTACAAGTGGAAGAAGCAGATGTATTCGAATCGGGTTCGTCTTCGATGCCTTTAACCTTAACCTCAAATTCTAATCTCTTAAGCCTTCCACAGCCATTAGCAAGAAATCACGCAGTATTTTCATGGAGCTGGACGCAAATGCGGCCGCTGGAAAAAATCAGCCGTTACCAGCCTCCCCCGGCCCAAAAACACCACTAGGTATACAGAGGAATCGCTCCTGGATCAACAACTCGACCAACGAGAGTCACCCAGAGGTAAGTCGATACAACTCGAAGGTTGTACAACTGTTTTATGTGTTAAAATTCTTAGAACTGTAGTACATTCCAACAGCTACAGGAGAATGTGGTCAGGCACGATGAGAAACCAGAAGATATCAAAATCGAGACCTCCGAGATCAGTTCGAAATTTAAGTTCTTCGAAACTTACCGACCGACGGAGTGTCAAAGGAAAGAGTTTCGCATCACGCCACCACGCGAAGGAGTTGTCAGGGTACCTTCAACCGACACCGAATCCGAGCTGGAGAAAGAGGCCAGAAGCGGGGGGAAAATTTCGGACCCCGACGCCGAAATCGTTGAGAAAACACATACCACGTCAGTGATGCTGAACAAGTTCCGCGAAATGGAGCAACGCGGCAATAAAACCGACTCCGGGCCAAGACCACTGAAATGCTTTACACCGCCGCCAGACGGCGGAAGACGCTTGTATCAGGAACCAGAGAGCGAAACTGGCTCAGAGGAATATGACGACGACGAAGAGGGCGAGGAGGAGGGCGAGGAGGAGGAGGACGAAGGTTGCGAGGCGGAGACCGAGAAGTATCGCCGATCGCAAGTGCACTTGGAGGATGAAGCTCTGAAAGAGGTTTGTGTGTCCGGAAAAAAATTGGTGAGAAAGAGCATTTACTTACGAGTACCTTGAAACTGCAGGCTCAGACGGCGGCCAGGGCCAAGAAATTACGAGCCAAATTCGAAAAATGGGAAGCCAACGAAATCCAGCGAGAGATCCAGGAAGGACAATTTAACATATACTCCGACCAAGTGTCCGACGATACGAATATTGAGAGCACGAAATCGTGAGTACAGTTTGTGTAATGTTTCTCCTTTGTGCTATTATCATGCACTTTTGCACTTGAAGGATTCGGGAACGCTTCGAGAATATGAAGAATTTAGAGAAGGAAACAAACGCCCGACCACGGTACCAAGTGAACCGATTTGTTGTAAGTGACCAAGGTTTTTGCTTGGACAAACTACGAGGCATGATGAATGTAATTTTGATTTTCTTTTCAAGTGAGCTCGATGCTCGTGAGCTGGTGCAGATGACAGAGCCCGGCCTGCGAGAAAAAAATTTGGACAGGATGCTTCAAACTCAACGACTGGCGGAAACATGCGTTATACTCAGGGTCCTCTAAATACTGAGGACTTTGAGAACATTTCAATTAAAACAAACTTCCGAGAGTTTCCTTTCCTTCATTTCCAAAAACTAAAACCTGGTCTTTAGCTAATTTTCAAAGGAATCCCCTTCACTTTTTGGCTAGAAATAATTATCCGTCTCTGCAGATACAACTCGTACTATATCTTGTACTGTCTCAATAAAGAAATAAAACAATTGTAATCAAATGAAATCAAACAATAAATGCTATAATTAATACTCATGGAGTTTCGGAAGGAAATAAGGGTCCATTAAGTATGCTTAAAAACAATATGTTCGAGCTTGAAAAACTATTCCACCTCAGCCGAATCAGTGTCTCCAAATTAGCCTTTTCCAAATCAAAATTTTCGAAATATTTGATGCTTGTTTTCCCGGAATTGCTTCCTCTCTGAATAGAAACAGAGTTCAGCTTCATTTCGCATTAGAACTTAGAACGCGCTGATGCTCGTACGTATGGAGTCCTCTCAGTATATCTCCTGAGGATATTTCAATCAAACAGGAAACTTTTAAACAGCCTGAACAGTTAATACCTTTCAAGGCAAGTCTGCCACGATTAGATCTGTCGTACAACTAAGCCGTTAGATCTACGCAAGAGTCTCTGGTTACTTGCTTCTTGGGGAAGAGCAACCCCTAAGATATTACCATATTTCATTCAGCTACTTCCGACCTTCATAAATTTATTAATGAATAGAAAATTAACTTTGTTTTGTAGTCTTCCCGGGAAGTGCGCCCGAGGGTCGTTTGCAGCAGTCGGTTAACTTTGGGCGACAGGTAGGAAGACTTGGTGGAATCACTGTAAGAAACGAAAGTTTGTATACCTCGGAGATATTGCGGAGATGATTTTCAAAAGGGCTTGAAATTAACCCCAATCTATTTCCTGAATTGAGACTCCCTTCAAGCTCTATTTTACGCGAAAATGGTCAAATATCGAAACTTTAAAAAAGAGGTTATTTCAACCATGAATAAAGTCATCGAATCCTCTCCCTCCGTTCCGAATTCTCCGTAGAAATGTCACCATTATCCGAATAGAAACCTATAAAGCTTTTCCGAGCATTTAACATCTTAATTAAAATGCAAAGCTATTTAAAGAGAAAGAAGAAGAAGAAGAAGGACAAAAGAATAAGTAATGAGAAAGTTTACATTTTCTTTCGGTGTTCTTTCCGCCATCGAAGAAGCAAATAATAAAACTTTCTTCAAAAATTCTAACCTGAAACAAAGATGCTGGCATTTCGACTTTGTTGTTGTTGTTTGTAATATTTTCCCGGCGAAGTTTCCACTGCATGAGGGTGAAAAATATAAAATTCCTTTTCTACATCAGCGAGCAGTCGCGTTAACGGGCAGGGGGGCAGCTACCCCCTTTGTCGTCGTTGTAAGTGAAGAAAGAAGACGTTTATGGGCCAGAGAGAAGTTAACAAACTTCGAGCGATTGATAAATATTTAAAGCATCGTAACAAAGCGAAATAATTGAAATAAGTGAAGCGCGTTTTACAGCAGCATCAGCGTTGGCAACGTCCGAGCAGCAGCGTCGCAGTAGCAGCAGCACCGGTAGTGGCAGCAGACGACATGGCCGCCCGCTTCACAACATGGGCCGCGGAAACAACAGATGCCAATGTTGTGCGATGGTTCTTCAGATGGCGCATGAGATGGTTCTTCAGATGGCGCTTATCGAAGATACTCGTGTCGGCAGCGATGCGTAACACAGCGACGCGGCATTGTCGCGAAATCACAAACGACTTTTTCGGTCCGGAAATACGAAATGTTGATAGCTTGCAAAAAGCGGTGTCTGCTGAAAAATCGAAAATGCGACAAGCGCGTGAAGTTGGTCGCTAATTTCAGTGTTGCTTGTACTTTTGGGCATCTGGAGAGATTTTTTTGGGCAGAGATTAACCCCCACAACCCCCCGAAATGAACGAAGCTTCCCTGAAATCACTTCAAATCTTTTCATTTTCTTAATGATAGCATAAAAATACCTTTAGTGATATGTTTTCAGCATTGTCGCTAAAGTCTCAGCTACAATGTTAACCTCACTTTTGTGTGGTTATTCTTCCCCCTGAAGAATACCCCAAAAATAATGAGAGTAGCGGGATCGTTTCCACCAAAGGGTCCGCAATTACATTTAATTGCTAGCTGTAATTCGCCTCGGAAAAGGCTGCATTGTTGGCTTTTCAATGCTTCTAAATTACATTTACGATTTTGGAATTTTATTTTTATTACAATATGACCTTGCATAAGATGTGAAATCATAAAACAATGTCGACAATGTACCCGTAATGCAGTCTGTCCTACGATTATGACTTTAGAAAGGACTTGACTGACTCAGTCTGCCTTCTAATCTTATGACAATTATACCACTTCCAGAAGAGTCGCCTTCTAGCATACCTTTGGATTCGAGGAATGAAGTCATTACTGGGTAACTGCACGTAAAGGATATTTCGCTGTTCGGGCGCTAAGGGGCGCTATATTATATACAATTAAAAGAAAACCCAATAAAGTTAATGTAAATTTTTAAACACGTTTTTACTATGTATGTTCTATTTTTACGTTAGCACACACACACACACACACACACACACACAATTTGACACACCATCATAATTTTTTTTTTTTTTATAAATTGCATAAAAGGCTGTAATTAGGACTTTTATCGATTTTGTGGAGCGCTCTTTGTTGGGTTGAAAGAGTTGAAAGAGAGTTGTTGTTTTTGCTTTGCTGTTATTTACCGGAAAATCCGTACAAGGCTCCGTGCGAGATTAATTGCACTGCAGCACGAAGGCGGCGCTGGCAGCATAAATCATGCAAAAGCTTTCACTTTTCACCGGCTCCACCGGCGGCAGCAAGGGCACCAGCAACGAAAGCCACCAGAGGTGAAATTCTTTTTGCAACCTAGCATGGGCATAGGGTTGCCTACGAGCAAGCGATTTTTTCCCACAATTTAAACACAGACGCTTCAATCAAATTTTCATTTAAATACAGCGGCACAGCGACAGTCGTCAACAGGGATCGCGACTTTGGGGACGGATCAGTCTCTTAAGCATCCTAAAAAAGCGAAGATTTTCTTCACCAACACGACTTTCCCAAAACGCCTTCGAAAAATGCCGCACTTAACGCCATCTTTTAAATTCATGGCATTTCTTCTCAATTGACAGAAGACAGCTCTTACTACAGAGCTGTCAGCTGACAGAAGACCGTTTACTAAATAATTTTTAGTACACTTTAGACACTTTTAAGTAAGCGTAGCGCGAAGCTCTGCTAATTTTAATTGAAGGCGAATTGCTATGATCGCCGCGACGCTTTTTATCGCCATGATTTACTAAACGAGTTCAATGAAATTATCGTTTGTGCTTTGTCTTGAAATAATACAATGAATTTCTGTAAATTATGGCAAATGCGGAGCAAATTTTGTATAAAGTAAATTAAGTTACATCGTTACAGATATCATCGTGAATAATGGCCCACATCGGTAGCCGTGAAAACAATGAAACCAACTCAACTCGAGTTAATTATATTTACTGGCACTCACACATATTATTTGTGTGAGAGCGTGTGGGTGTCAGTGTGTGTCGGTGTCAATGTGTGTGTGTGTGTGTGTGTGTTTTCGTTTGTGTAATAAATGACTTTTACACTTTACTCAACTAAAAAATTAATGAAGCGAACTCAACAAAGAAACAGGCAAAATTTTTAATTTCTCTTCATGGCACGCCCCTCGCCTGCTTACCAAAATTATACACGCTACGTAGTGTTACAAAAATTGGTGTTTCTGTTGTTGTTGTTGTTCTGTTGTCGCCCATATTGTTGGCAAAGTCACCGCCAGCCCGCCACGTCGCCGCCAGGTATCGCTGGAAGGCGATAATGACGGTAATTAATTTTATTTCGTTGTATTCTATCGCATTTACACACATCATCTGTGCTGCCTCCGCCTGCCTCGGGCGCGCTCCTTCTTGCTCGCCAGGAGTCCTTCCGTGTTTCTTGTAAAATTACTGCATTGCGCTAAATGCTTCCGTCGTGTCCTTTCCTATAATCGTGTCCTCCTCCTCCTCCTCCTCCTCGTCCTTTGCTGAGCGTGTGTTGTTGTTGTGATTTGTTTAGTTTTCTGCTATCGCTTCGTTCCGCTCTGGCTTTTTGTTGTCTTTGTTGTCGCTGTGATAATGTGATGAAGTGCCGTTTGTTGTTGGCCGTGCCGCAAGTGAACCCCGTCTACCCTGGCCCCGTCTGGCACCTGGCAAGCGACGCTCATTGTATGGGCCAACTAAATAACGCCAACACCGCTTCTGTTCTTCTGTTGTCCTTCGTCCTGCGTCCTTCGTCCAGAGAATCTGTTAATTTCGAAGTAATTGTCAAAGTTTTTTCTGTTGCTTTTTATCAAGATGGTGATGGCTGCTCACATGCAGCGAGATTTCAGCCATCATTCGTTAAATGCTTCCTTTAGCGTCCATTTAAAAAATCTTCCGGTCTGGAGAACCGGAAGAAAAAAGGCAACGGAAACGGTAGAGATTTTAGTGAGATCTGCGTGTTTAAAAATCTTGATTTGTTGAAAATAATCAGGTCGGTTTTTGTCGATATTTCATAGAGCAATATCTTATATTTACCATGTCTATAATGGAGTTTCCCGGTTTAGGTAAGGACGGTTTAGGGAACAGTTTGAGCCATTGCAACAACGTTACTCCAAGTTTTTAAACGCTCCAAAGAATAAAATCTGTCAAACTGCAAGAAATAGGCCTAATTTCGTCAAGTACTTTCTCTTTCGACACGAATCTTATTCCGCTCAGTCATTTTTTCAGTAACAGGAACAGGTCTCTGGTGCTCATGATTACGTTGCTGATTAAGGAGCAGCTTTTCTTCGCCAAATGGGTCCGTTTTGTATTCATTGCATCATAAAATTTACCCAATAATTCCTATTTTTCTCTTCCAAACAATCAGAAGTACGAGTACATACATACCTTTCGAATTCCAGAATTTGGTGCCCATAACATCCATAATGTTCGCGTACCTTCTTTGGTGACCGCACTCTGCCTAAATAATTGTTCCGAGGGGCCTTCGCAGCCTCCGAGCTACTTCGGAGAAGAATATGCTCTTTTGCAACTTTTAAGCATGCAACGCCCGAATAATTAAAGGTTTATACCAAAAACCAGAGCATATTCTTGTGTCTTGTGACACCGACTGGTGCCATCATCGTAGCAGTACGAAGTTCAGGCCACCTCGAAACACTTTCAGTTTGCTTGATCGTTTCCTCTTTCAAGCTACACTTAACTTTTTAAACACTTGAACTATCGAAAACTGGCAACACTTTGAGAGGAGTTCTAAGAAAAGTGGTGTCCGTTAGTGGCAGGAACTAATTATTGAGTGGTCAAACGCACAGTGGCTCGAAAATTGTGGGCTTCAATTAAATATCAATACTTTTTGGCACATAAGAGAGGTCAATTGGGCCACTGGCGGGAAAAATCTCTGAAGAAAAGACTCTATTAAGCGAAATATTCTTAAGCATAGACATGGTTAGAGCTTTTGAAATGTACCCACCTGTTTATTAGTATGTATACCTTAAAGGAAGATCCAAGCTTCCTCCTTCCTTCCTTCCTTCCTTCCAATTGCTTTGAAATACGCGCTCTGGACCACTGTGCGGTACTGAGTTCGTTCTTTGAAATTAAACATTTAAGAGACAGCCAAGACCGAACCGAAGAACTCGAAAGCACTTCAGACTCCGAAACACTTGCCATCTCTGTCTGGTCGGGTGTGTGTGTGTGTGTGTGGGTGCATGTGCACGTTGCACGTCTAGGTTAAAATTGAAAATATTTACCGACTCACACAAAACCACTTGACTGCAGATCCTCTGCCAGGATCTCTGACTTTGGCAAGCGCACGATGCCTGAAGAGCTGCTGTCATACGTTCTTCGGTTCGGTGTTTGACGCCGGAGACCACGAAATGTGCGGTGTCTATAGCTCGCATCGTGTGCATCAAGGTCGCAGCAATGTCGGGTCACCAGGTTCTGATGTGTTCTGCATCGCCGCCGACGCCGCTGCTCAGTGGTAGAGCAGTATCCTGTTGCAGTAACTGGCGCACTCCAAAAATGTTGTTGTTGTTGTTGTTATTGTTGTTATTGTTTCCAGCAATTACATGATGTTGCCACATCAGCAAACAGTGCGGTATTCATTTGTTTGTGCGCTCGGTGGTTGCCGGCGGCGGCGGCGAGGAGGCGAGTATCAATTTAACCTGAGCACTCGATTCTCGATGCTCCTGAAGGGTGCCTGTCAAAGCGTATCAGCAGAGCAGGTGCCTGCTGAGGACGTACTTCAGTTAGTTCGCTTGAAACAAGAATCCAGCTGCCGAATTTGAAGCTTATGCGTTGAGTACGCGCCGCTAAATGTTCTCAGACAAGACAGCTTTGCCTTTAAAGGCAAGATAGTATGACAAAGGGAGTCGGTTATAAAGGCGGGGAGGGCGGGAGTGGACCATGACGCAATACGTTGCTTTTAAATGAAGGATTTACATCGAAGTCCTTCAAACGAGTAAGTTTCTTTAAAATTCGGTAAACTCAAATTTTCCAGGCGCCCACATTTTGCACCAACAGTGACCGAATTTGGGCGGGGCGCGGGAAGATGACCCGCTTAAATTGTTGCAGCAGAAGGAGAAATCAGCCGGCTTCAAGGACTTAAGCGGCCAAAGGATTTGGCATACACTCTCTGCTTAATGCCAATGATATGTTAATTAAGGCAATGCACCGCAGTGTATGAAGCAGCATGACGGGCCGAGCATTTGCCATGCGAGACGACTTCAATCAGGCGGAAAAATAAAGCTTTATTTATTTAGGCTTCGTTTCATTGCGGTGATTAATTCACTTTTTCCCCGGCCCGAATCAGAAATGCATTAAAAACCGCAGCGAACACCTGTGCATGCACAGTGACCGCACAGCAGCAGCCGGTGCGGTGGTGCGCTACGGTACGGGGCGATGCGGTGCGATGCGAACCGTAGCGTTGCGCTGCAGTGCCGATGCGGGCGAAAGCGTGCGTGTGTGTGATGCTTTTTTAAACCAATATTAAAACCGATATCGGTACGCATATATTTCGGGCTTCCATTAATCATTACAAGAAGGATTCGACCGGCCCATGGTTGAGCTCAGACCATCAGCTGAGGCTGTTTTTCTTTGAGCGACTACCACAAAGTCGGATGGAGGGAGAACGGGGGGGGGGGAAGAGCATTCAATTACCATTTCGCTGACGCGATTAATGATGGACATTCTTTAATTCTGGCATTTTCACTCGCAGCAGAACGGTCGCTTGCTCGCTGAGTTCATTAATAATGGATGCGCCGCCGCTTATTTTACTTTCAAGTGGCACCCAGCCCACTACGGTACATAGCGAATGGTGCGTTACACGGCTTATATACATGGCTTGACAAAGGTACATATGGCGAGCTGGAGCTGAGTGACCAGCAACCACTCTGCCGTTAATGGACGAGTATAAAGTCTTTGCAAAGACCGCAGGACCTTGCCAGCAAATGTAACTGCTTACAAGCCGCAGAATCCATGAAAAATACTGTTTGCAGTAAAAGCGAAAATGGCCAGAAGGACAACACTCACTCAATAGTAGCGACACTAATCAGTTTGGGCACTACATGGCTCTAAATATTGGGCACTACATGGCTCTAATCAGGTGCTCTTTTTTCACCTCGAATACTTCGTAAGCTACGAAAATGAAGAAATAAATACTGTGAGCTGTCATTTTTGACATTTGCGGCCTCAAATGCATTCCCCAAATGCCACGACTTCACCTCAACAAACCGTAATTTCACGCTTAAACTAACATTTAATGCCGTTGCCATCATGATCATCACCAAAATCACCATCATCACCATCAACGTCAAGAAGTACGCTACGAAATACTCCAAGAATATTTCCTCTGCTGCCGCAAAATCCCCGAAATCACTAAATGAAACTTTTACAATTTCGCCATGGTATGTGTACCGTGTGGCCCGCCCACGGTCGCTCGCGCTGCCAACAATCGTGCTGCCCGTCCTCCGGCCCCTCGCTCCAGCGCCTTTTCTGCGGCTGCCTTGCCAGAGGATTTCGCCAGAGTTTTTCGATTCCGATTCGACTCTTTTCGTTTAAGGTTCGTGCGCTTCAGTTGAAACAAATACCGGAAATTGTTGTCAAGATAATTATTGTTATTTGTTCTGAACAGCAGAAACCATAACAGCGGCAGCAGCTACACAAACTCGTAGTACAATATGCCTCAGGCAAGGATGTATCCTAATATCCATCAATCCATTCATCCATCCGTGTATTCATCCGTCCGTGCATTCATCAATGCAGTCAGCCGTGTAAGTGCAAAATTTGTGGCAACATTGAAGTTTGTTCGTTTGTGGTCTTTATGTGGGCACGCCTACGCCATGCATCAGACGCGCCCCCATCCCTTGATCTCAAAAATGGGACAATAAACCGAAAGTTTCCGCGATTCGGGGTAATTCGGGGTAATCACAACAAACCTCTTCAGAAGGGGCCACCTCTTCAGAATGTCTGAATCCAAACACAAAACGGGCCATCATTCCATTTCATGTCCGCAACGTTCGGTCATGCTTCATCAAACCATCCATATTTCTGAATTTTTTTCAAATTTTATTAGCTTTCAGCTTAGTAGCTTTCTCTCTAACCTCCGGAACGCACTCTGCGCTACCACCAGCCACCAGCCCCATAAAAGGCGCTATTTTTGCGGAATAAAGCCAGAGTTTAATACAAAATTTGTCACTTTGTCATTCATTTATTAGTAAAGTTGAGTGCTTTCTAATGAAGAGCTCTGAGATCTCGTGAAGCTATACCTTCATTCAAAACCTATTTCATTTACGCTCAAATGGTTTTTGCTGGTGGTGAGGTTGCAACGACCCATTGTCGACTCGTCAACGTTAGAACAAACT
Source organism: Conops quadrifasciatus (assembly GCA_949752815.1). Lineage (NCBI taxonomy): Eukaryota > Metazoa > Arthropoda > Insecta > Diptera > Conopidae > Conops > Conops quadrifasciatus. Next base: position 31,824,665 of record OX457078.1, on the reverse strand, counting down.
TCTAACTAACGAAAATGCCACACTTTTTGGGCGAATGAGGCAACGCCCGGACCAAGAAGCATTGAGTAACCCGATGCTGCCGAAGTGCTGTTAATTACCAACACATGATCATCGACCACAATGCCGTCGGTCGGGAGCATCAGTCCCATTTCTGTCCCATTTCTGTCCCATTTCGCTACGAAAATGTTTTGTCGTTGTTGGAAGGTGTTTTCATTCTCATTTTCATTCTCATTTTCATTTTCATAAGAATAATAGTAACAATAAAAATAAAGCTGCTGCCATCAGCTACAGTCTCAGCGCACGGTGCTGATGCCGGTGCACCGGCTCACAACGGTGAGCGCTACGGTTCCGTGCATATGCACGACGTGGCTTAGAAGCATAAGCCATCTTGCAGGCTTCTCCACTCGAACATATCCTCGGTTTAATTATAAGCAAATATCTTCGGGCATTCATGAAGATAAAATTCATTATTATCCTGAAAGGAAGCGACAGTTGTGGCTGCGCCATCTTCTCCGCTATAGAAGATGATGCAAAAGAGATTTCGAGAAAGCGACGAGTGTGCTGCGAGTGTGCCGAATATGAGGAGCCGGTTAAATTAATTGCGACTTATGCGACTCATCCAGCAAGATGATGGTAGAATGCTCGTATTAGAAGAAAATATTTCTGAAAATCATGTTGAACATACTCCGCCGCCTCCAGCCCCGGAACTCCAGCAAAGCTTTATATGTACCAACAACTTGAGGCAAAAAATATCTGCCTTCCTCCGGTTAGGAACGTACAGATTACCACAAGCCGGGCACACCAAAGAGTGCCGGCATCTTTGTGTTGCCTTGTGTTGTACCGCAAACGGACTCGCACTTTACAGCTTCCGCAAACGGTATACACGCTCGTTGTCGTCTAATAAACCTTTATGGCTTTCTGCTCATAATAATAATAAAATTTCATTAAGGCACAAGCAGCCGAAGCAACCGTAGCAACCGAGCAAACCGGTCACCCGGTCCGACCGATTTTTGGATTTTCGACAGTTTGCCATTTTTGGCTGCAAAATGAAGACAAGTTACGTTTGCTGCGAAGAATGCAAATGCCCTGCCGGAAGTTTGGCCGGAACAATGTGGTCTGCAAAGGCGCCACACACAAAGAAGCCCAAAACAATTCAATTACGAGCAGAGCAGAGCACAGAATTTGCCATTGCCATTCATTTCTTGCATATGGTTTTTGTTGGTTTTTGTTGATTTTTGTTGTTTCTGGTTGTTGTTGTTGTTGTTGTTGTTGTTGAACCCAGCAGGCGTCGACGGCATTCATGCACTGAGAATCCACTTAGAAAGAAGCTTAATTTGATTCCTTTCCAAACGAAACACATTGACCGAAAATCATCAAGAACACATAAATTTAATTAAGTCCATTGAAGACCTAATATGAAATTATGTCCGTCCTGTTTATCAACATGAAATACGAGATTTGCGGAGTATAATTTAATTTATTGTTAAAATGGCTTCTGCGTTAACGAACGCCGGAAGAGAATTTAACGTTTTTAATTGACATAAGTTCGGTGCCTTTTGCGATAGAAAAAAACTATTGCGGCATTTTGAAAAAAACAAAAACCAGCAACAAGGAGAGGCGGAGAGAAGGGGGAAGGGGGGGGGGGGGTAAGTACAGGTAAGAATTCTGAAACTTTTGTGAAGTTTGAACAGCCTTGAAGTTTGCTGGCAAAAGCAACTTTACTCTTATGGCAAATTTCTTGTTGCATTAAACTAGCGTCGTTGTCTTATCATGCAAGCTCTTACCACTAAATACGAGTAATAAAAGTTCAACCTTTCGAGTCTAACGTCTTTCGTCCTCTCAAGGACATGCCGGTCGGGATTATGTTCATTTTGCGGTTTGTTGGGTAAGAGTTTCTTTGCTGGCCTTCATCATACTCATGCATACGATACAAGTGTATACTTATACAAGTCATATAAATACTCATATACATACATGTGCGTGTGTATGTGTGTGTGTGTGTGTGTGTGTGTGTGTTTGTGTGTTTGTGTGTGCCCGTTTTAATAAAGTTAAGTTTGTAAACTCGTTGCAGCAAGTAAGTAACTCTTTCTCATCATTAAAATTCTTGCGTTTGTGTTCAATAACTTTTAAGAAAATATTTCAAAATTTCGCAAACTGCATTATTTCGAAATATGTATTGTCGAAAAATGTCGGTTATTGTCGCAGCTGGAATATTGAAGTAGGAAACGTTGTAGGTACAACACTCGAGCCAATAAATCAATTCTCTTTCTCTTCCGAGCAAAACCAACCAACCAACCAACCAACTAACCGACCAACCAACCAACCAACCAACGTTCAACTTTGGTCACAAGCTTTTCTGCATATTTTTAGGATTCCGTTTGGATTTTTGCTTTCTGCTCGACCCAATTGCCGCCATCCATGTTGTTGCGACTCAAGCAACCTCATTAAAATTATGCCCTCCCCTCATTCTTCCTCTCTCTCACCGTCTCTTGCCAGAAAGCCTTTAAAAGTACTCATGGTGATTCATGCTGGCGACACAAATGCATATTCATGAGTCTTCGTTTTTTAAGTCCTTTGCAAAATTATACTTGGTTTTTCTTTCATCTCGTTGTTCTTATGCAGAGAAAAGTAACTTTTGTGATTCATTTCAACAGCAAGGCCGCCAAACTGTACCCAACTAGTAAATATTGTACTAGAGGTACATAGGTACACTGGTCTACCGGCAGTGGTCGATCAAAAGGGTCGATCATTGCGCTGCGCTTCATCCTTATACCGAAAAAAACCTCACCTCGAGCTCTGAAAGTTTTAAACTTAGACGCTATAAACTTATAATTTCATTGCTTAGTAAAAATCGTCTTTCTTTAATCAAATTCTGTAGGAAAAAAAAGGAAAAAAAATATGCAGAAAGCATTTTAAGCAAACTGAAATTTTTGGACATTTTTTTTTTTAATTAAAGTCACAAAAACTATGAAGATTTCGCAAGTTTTGGAGTAAATGATTTACGTTTCAGAGAACCCTTGAGACATAATATGAGGATTAAGTTGAAAGTTGGAGAGTCCCGGACAAAATCCTGGCGTTGGCAGCACTAAACTTAGCACTGGCAGCACAAAGGCGGCAACCAGTTTTTGAAGCGCCATTTTACTCCGGCAGCACAAAAATAAGAATGTCAAAGTTGCTACCGCGAAGGTACACTCGTAGCAGCAACTATCAGCACACTTTTAATTTTGATTTAGTGCGCTACTAAATTAAGCAACCACTAGGGGGCGACACATGCCCCGCTAGCACTGCACTTCTGCGAGTACGTACCTTCATTACCACCCGGACGACGTCTGCACTGCACTTTTCTCCTTCGGTAACCATTGTATGGAATTTTTAATTAGAAACAACTACAGTACTTTATGCAGCAGAAATGAAGCAAGCTTCAGCCCCGTGAACAGTGTCGCCAACAGTGTCGCCCCGTGAAAAGGTTCGCCAGCGTATGTATAAATGTATTTTGATGTATGGATTTATAATGAATTCTTTGTAGTCGCTTCAATGAAAGATTCTGATGGAAATTTTCTGTTTAGTGATTTATCATTTATTAACTGACCACTACCGAAGATCGCAACCTTGTAACCTTTTGACACTCCCTGCGTAACCGCGGCCATGTTTCATCTCTCAGCCGAACGTATAAACTCCGGGCATTTCTTTTGAACTCATTTCTCGCTTATTTTTATGGGACTGTTGCTCTTTTGCACACTGAGAGGGACATTTTATTCAGAGCGGGGGAGAGTACGCCCCGCTCTCCTTCGCCCCTGGCGGGGCAAGAGCCACTAGCAGTAGAAAAATTTACCGCGAGCTTTCCGCTAATGTCACATTACCTTCTCATTTGACAAAATATTGTATTGGAATCGTAGCTTTTTTCTCAAGAAATTAATAGTTTCTCGCAGCAGTTTCTACTCTCTCTCACTCTCAGCATAAACCCACCCACCATCGCTTTCTTTCATTCTTTCTTAAAGAGCGTGATTTAGTGAGAAAGAAGACTGAAGAGAGTACTTTTGCAATTGGACTCAGTCAAGGTAGAAGTTATCAAAGGCTTTTGCAACGAGATCGAGGCGAAGGAGCGAATGTTCTTTGAACATTTGTAAACCTTGCCTGCAGGCGCGACTGCTTTTGCAACTCTAATCCTGCTTTATTTTACCGGCAGTATTTTATTTGTGAGTCCTTGTTTTTGCAGGCATGCATTCAAAGGCAATTTTGTCTCATTTTTCCGGATCCTCGGGACGCATCAGTGTTGCTCTGTTGCCCACTCTCAGGCCGTGGGCAATATTGGTACAAAAAGCAACAAACTCTGAATCGGTAAGAATTGGTGCGTAGAGTGTCGAGAGGAGCGGAGAGAATAATATTTTCGTTTCGTTTGTTCTTCTAATCGCATCAGGTGCTGCGAAGGGTCCTCCAGCATGTTGCTCGCTCATCTTCTCAACTGCTCCTTTCCTGCCTGCGGACGCCTGCCGTTCGGTTCGGTTCGGTTCGGTTCTGTGCTGTTCTGAAGTCGGTGCTAGAACAAGACATTTAAAAACAACAAGTTTTTCAATTAATTTTTGTACACGAATGAATATTTTATGGTTTTTGATGTTCGCAACGACTGCTGCTGCTGCTGCTGCCGCCAACGTTTCTTTCATGAAAAGGAGCAATCGTATCGGTGTGAGTGTGTGTGTGTGTGTGTGTGTGTGTGCGTGCGTTTGACAAACCGCCTCGAGCACCACTTTCAAGCAGAATTGGGAAGCATTTGTTTTGTTACCGTCTTTTTACTAAAGCAAAATCTTGTGCGTCTGATGTCTTTGACGTTTAATTAAGCAAGAAATCTGTTTTCATATCATTCCGGAAAAATAATTAAGTGCAATATTGTTTTGGTTATTTTTGTATTGTACCCGAAAGCAAAGACAACTTCATACCGGTACTTCGCCGGTTGTCAGTAAGTACCGGCGTTTTTCGCTCTGAATACTTAAAAGAGTACACTCATTTCTAAAACAATGCTTTCTTTAAATTTATTTATTTGTTGTTGGGCAATACCATAAAAGAGAGCAACAAAAATTGCCAACATTAGCAAAAAATGTATACATTTTTGTATGGCGGATAACATGCGCCTTTTTAGATGTGCCTGCGCCACCCCCTCCCCCTCCCCCTCTCCCTCACGGTAGTCTTCAGTAGCATCCATTTTCCGGCAATTGAAGCTTCAGATCAATGCTATTTCGATAGCAGAAACGACCCATTTCCTCTCCGGGAAAGTATTGAAATTATGTAGATATTTCGGTGACAGTTTGTACGTGTCTGTCAGTCAGTCAGTAAGTCCTTTATTGTTGTTGTTGTTGTTGTTGTTTTTGGTTGATATTATTTTGGTTTTTGGGTGTTTCGTTTAGCATTTAGCATCGGCCTACGAAACCGGTTGTCGGAATGCCGAAAGGGTTACTCTGGCTGGCCCACAACCGACGATCGACGAACCTCACCAACGATTTAAAATGCAAATTTCCATTCTAACGTTGCTAATGTGCTCATTCAGCCGGAATGGAATCACATGCATGCAGCTCCTCCGATGGACAGAGCTAAATAAACATTTTGCGTCATCAGAAATGCAATTTTCCAATTCAATTTCAATTAATAGAACTTCGCACTTGGCTGTTCTCGTATTTCGGCATTCGGCAGCTGCAATGAGTTGCTTGCAGTTTCAATACACGCTGAGAAATTACTCTAAAATCGCGTACAAAACAAACTCAGCTTATGCTACGCTCATTTTCCATTTCATGTCTCACGATCTCTTTAGATCGAGAGCTTCCGCTCAGTAGTCTGCTCTGTTCAATAATCCCGCTCTTTTTTATGTCAGATTTTCAGTGTTTCATTTATATCAGCTGACTTCTGTTTCTTCACGATATTACATGGGGTGAAGTTTGTACTGTATGAACGCGTTCGATGGCATCATGGCCGCAGTTTTTAAATGACTTTCAAAATTGAAATGATAAATTCTGGCAATTTAGAGCAACAAGAGTCCAAAACAGTAAAAAAAGAAAAAGGAAGAAGAAGGTAAAGAACCCATCGCCGTCCAAAAACTTCAAAAGCTCGAACATATGCTGAGACTGGAACGGTTGTATTGTAACAGCTGTCGTCTTCGAAGCGGGTAGTGACTCACGTCACCGCACAGAAACGTCATTCCTCAGTCTAGTTGGTAAAGTTTTTTTCGGTGCAAAGTTTTGTTCTCTGTGTATGTGCTGAAATGCATTTTTTGGTCAACAATTTTATTTGTGTGAATTCAATACGAAATTCAAGTGCAAAGATGCGACTTGGTGTGAGTGTAAATCGTGTGTGGTGGGTAAGGGGAGGGGAAGGGGTGGGTTAAGAGGAGTCTGTGCGTTGAAATGTCTAAATGAGGTTGGAGCCCCGGTGGCAAAACAATTGCATTTCGGTCACTTTGGAGCCAAATCCGGAATTTCAGCTCAGCAGCTCACCGCTCATAGTCGACGTGTTCATGTGATATATTCCAGGCAAGGCAAGGCTAGGCTTTATTATTAAGGCTGGTTGTGATTATTGTTGTTGTTGTGATTGTTGTTGTTACCAGTGCTGCTGCTGGATGCTGCTATTGTCATGCTTTTATTGTTGACTTTGCGAACAAAAGAGAATTCACATAGAATGAGCAGGAACAAAACAAATGTTGACAAAAAGGCATTCACATACAAACACACAACACATGCACGCACACGAGCATAAACAACCTCCACTTGGCCGTGTTTAGTTAAAAGCAAAATATTGTAAAAGCCCTTGAACGGAAACTTTTCGGCGCTCAAGCGTGTCCATTATAAAGTGTCCTTCCTGGCCGTTATGCTCGGTCAAAGATTTGACAAACAGCCTGCAAAGTAGGAGCGTGCATGGCGAGAAAATTGGAAAAGCCCAACATTCTGATGAGAATAAGCTCGCCGCCATCTGAAGATAATACTCGTAAATTTCAATGAGATCAAAAGAATATGGTTTGAAACCGCAAAGACATCGTTACAGTAAAGTTTTTAATGGAGGCAGTACTGAAGGCAGTCCAGAATGATGTGCAGAATGTGCAAATAGTTCGCCATTTTTAAGAGAAATAATTTTTTACGGTGTAAAATTACTCAAAAGCAAATTCATCATCTCAAACCTAAGCATCGTGTACAACACACTCAGCAACACTTGCCCAATAAAAATTCAAATTCAAAAATTTTTCTCTTTAGCAAAGACTCCAACCAACTCCCAAAACTCTCCAATATATTGAACCATACTCGTATATATGTATGTACTTGTACAAAAAACATGCTCATTTGTTTTGTTCATACGCGAACATCTTACGAATTTTATTACTCTTTATAAAAATATTTGCTGCAAGTGATAGAAAAGTTATCAAACACTAACGGAGAGTGCGAAGTTTAGTGGAATATTATTAGAACCGCAAGTAGACCGAACGCGTCTAACGTGACTGGAATAAAGAAAGGCGAAGGTGGTGTGAGAAACTTTGTACAAATTGGAAAATATTGCAGTAAACACATAGAAATCCGGTGCGCAACTTCAGTGCCATAATCACCACCAATCTCACAAAATGGTTTTAAGTAACCATTGAAAATTACAAAAGATCAATAGGGTGAAGTGGCTCGATGGCGAAAACAACCCATCGGATGTTGGCGGAATGAAAAACAATCGAAAAAAAAAAATAAAAACACAACCAAAGTATTTAAAGTGTAATGCGTTGGAAAGGCTTAAGCGAAATCCGGAAAAGTCCATTGAGAGTCCATGAAATATGAAAAAGGGGCATTCGTGCACTATAACAATCCATTTGAAAAACCAACGACGCGTTGTCAGAAATCGACATAGCCCTAAAGAAGTGTGGCTTCCAGAAATAACAGTCATCAGCGGACAGCAGTCAGAAAACATTAGCAGACACGCAGCAACGCAGACGCATCAATTCAATGCGATGTCAACTACAAGTGCTAGCGGCTTGCCACCCATACGCACAACCAAACAAAAATTTAGACGAAACCACCTCGACCACTGTCGTTGGTTGCGTTGGGCCTTCACAGTCTCGTGTTCGGCAGCGAACCAATGTTGCGACATCGAACGTCATTTCGGTTGCAGCGCCGACTTCAAGCCGTGTCAAACTAAAATAATTGAATTTTGACAGCGCGGGCAAGTAGCTACATATGTTTTTGGTATTGCAGCTGACAGCCCAGCAGCCGCCAACCAATTGATGAGTCTACGTTTATTTTAAATGACATGCTGGGATTTGTTTAAATGCTAAATTTTTAGTATCAGACCGGCCTTAATTTATCTCTTTGAAAGAAAAAAAACTCTGGAATTATTATTAATTCCTCAGATATTTTAAATAGTGTACCTCTATATTAAAGCGTTCTTATGGTACTCTCTGTAGTTGCTCAACAAATGGCGCCAAATGGTTAACAAGTCCCAATAGCAGAATTTTTCCACTCTCTGAGGCGTAACGTATTTGTACTCTAGAAAAAAGCAAAAAAGAGAAATGATTCATTTTTATGCTTTGCTTCAATTTCATGAAATCTCTCTCTCTCTCTCTCTACTATTTTCGTTTGTCAGCTGTTTTGTTTTTCTACTTTTGAAAAACACCTTGAAGTGATTTATTTATTACTTTTTGTGTCCTCTGAAGGCAAAGCAAAGAAATGAATAATGATTACCGGCAGACGGACAAAACAGAAAATGAAAACTAGTTGTAGTTTGGGTGTAGAGAGCCAACCCGAGTTCTCTAGGTCTTTGAGAGCATGCTTCTTTAGGCCAAGTGGGCTCAGAGAAGCCCTACGCATTCATGATTTATTGCAATTACCTTTGAGATGAAAACTCTATTGAAGAAATTCATTTAAAAGTAGATGCTCTTCAGTGATACTCGCATTTTCTATATAAATAACTTCACCAGTGAAGATAATAAATCAGAATACAACAAAATATTACTCTTATTATTTTTTACTATTTATGTTAAATGTTGTGTATTAAAATATTGCATTCGAGTGTCAGAAAAAGGCAAGCTCACCGAAACCCAGAAATTTATATTTATTACTCACTATTGAATTCATGATACTCTACGCATCTAAGAAACGAACTATATGGCAGCACAATATCTTAACAAGATAACTCGGGCCAAAGAAAAAATTTGAGTTTCTTCTTAATATAATTAGGGTAAAATTTGGGCGAAATATGCTTATTTAACATACCGTCTTATTCTGTAAACACGAATAACCCGATTCTTCCCGATTCCGCTTTGTTCATTTTTGGGATTTTGGGTACGCTCTTTGGCGTTTTCACATTTGACGCCTGTAAATATGAAAAACTCCTGTCTTTCCTTTGAAATAACAACAAAAAGTTTTCACTTAATACCTGATTTATAATTACAAACAACTTGACGCTTAAACCGGGATTACCATATGTAGGGTGCTCTTACACATAAACAGTAGACGCCGAACAAAATGGACTAAGGGCAACACGAGTAGAATTTGAATTTGCCGGGTTAATATTGAGAACTAGTAAAATACAGTTAAAATGTTTATAAAAAAAGCATTAAAAAATATATGTATGTATAGGTAGCTTTAATTGTTTTAGATCCAGAACGCTTTTTTTTGGAAGTATGTATATGTATATTTTCTTAAGAGTGCTCAGTTTTAAATACATATTTAAAATTTTATAAATTTCCTTAAATTATCTTAAATAACTATATTCTCCTATATACTGCTGAGAGAGAACTTTCTCTAAGACTTTTTTTCAATCACAATCATCATATCTACACACGTTCCAAAACTGTTTTTTGCAACATTTGCTTTACGACTTTACTTCCTTCTGCAATTTTTTCATAGTCGTGTCATAAAACAATGACTAATTGACAACTCTATAATCGTGTTAGACTGAAACGGTATCATACGGGGGTCACCTGTACCTAAATGTTTGCTTAATTAAATTCAGTGCTGTTACTAACTGAGAGAAAGCTTTTTTCTTGTAGTGTCCTCTTTGTTAATTATCGTATATTATTTGTTATTTCCCACTTTTTGTAATTTAGTACTAGTACTAATAGTGTCTGCGGCGTCTGCTCCGCTCCTACCGCTCACAACACAGCGTTCGTTCCACAAGTTCACAACGGCTCTTCCACGAACATGCTCGTTGTCAACAGCGCGTCCGCAACTCCGTTGTGATCGCTGCGTTTTCCCATTGATTATTTCAGATTTCTTTTTGATTTTAACTTTCTCCTGTGTTTTGTTTCGTTAGTCCAATTCCTCCGTTCTCTTATGTCATCGTCTCTCTTTTAGTCATTGTAGGAAAACCAGAGCAAGTATCTGAATGAATGCCGCTACAACCACTCCGGAACGTTCCGTCAACTCATTCACGCCACGTATTCGACAAATATCAGAGCTATTTGTTTGTGTGAAGCCTCTCTACGACGTCTGCTGTGCAAGCGCCCCTACATTCCTCTGTTGTTTCGTCTACTGAACGCTGTCACAGTGCACGTTGCATGTTGCAATCGTGCGTGTATCTTAACGCTTTTAGTTACCATCCGAGCGCGAGATCTTCTGTGTCGCGATCTTCTCTAGAAAAAATTACGTACGTCAACTATAGTGCTGCAAACGCTTTTCAGGCACAGTGAAAAATCAATTCAGCTTCCACACAATCATTGTCAAAGCAAGTTCCATCGTACCAACAAAAACAGCAGCAACATGAGAGAAATCGTTCATTTACAAGCTGGTCAATGCGGCAATCAAATAGGTTCAAAGGTATGTACGTTTGTAAATCTTCATAGCTGTTTTAGCCGATTATCTACTGTAGTAATCCATGGAGAAACTGTTGATGAATTTGATGAATATATATGCACGTAGTGTATTTTCAGTCAGTACTTACGCGGTTTTAACCTCAATGTTTATAAATAAAATTTAAATTGTATCTTGCTGCTGCCTTCTCGTTTTCTTGGCGTCTACTTTCAACCAGCCATCGCAGTCATGCCTAATCATCTCTCTCTCATTTCTCTCTTTCATTAGGTTGGGTTCTTTTTCAGTAGCGTTTATTTCCAAAATGAAGCTCGCCCTACTCATTTATACGAGGAAAAGAAAATGGAGATGTTTTAATTTTTTCGACACTCATTAGCAGTGTTAAAGAGATTTAGCCAAAAGCAAACGCCGTTTCTGTCAGCTTAAATTAAACAGCTGATTTCAGATTAACAGTTTTAGAGATAAGTTTTTCCAGAACACCTTTCATTTTGCAAAGAAATATTAGAAATATTTGAGAAGAAATATTGGAGAATATCAACTCTCAACTCTATGCAGTATGTATATGTATGTATTTACTTACTGTGCGTGAACGTTGTATATAATATATATTCACGGAAACGTCTTTCCTGGGGCGACAGATACGCTGCGACCAACCCTGGATAACACGATGCCTGCTTACATCAACTCAGAGTATCGTTGACTGCAACAGCTCTATAAAAACTTGTATTTGTTTCTCTTTCTTTCGAGAGAGCATTTCGTATCGTTGAGAACGTTTTGTTATAACATAAGGGTTGGTCGATTTTTGTGTTTGCTGACATACAATATTTCCTTGATAATGATTTCAACGTCACAAAATCTCGCAATTTTTTAACAATTGTTATTCCATATATGTATGTATGTATGTATGTGTGCTGTTATTTCATATGCATATAAAAATTATGTCATCAATGGCAAACAGCGTTCGCCAAAATGCAAAAATTCACTTTAAAAGAGCAACAAATGAATGGAAACAGATTACGCATTGAGATAATTTTCAGGGCGTCTTTGAATGTTCCTGCTCAAAAATTCACATCGTCCACAGCAAAAGCCCTCGCTGACAAATAATTTGTAAATTATTAAAAATTATTTATTATTACAAAGCAATGGCAATCTTTCAGTTTAGTTTGAAGCGGTTTTCTCAAGCCGCGTATACTCTACAGAAAAGCAAATATTTTCCTGCCTACGGAAAAACTATTTAATTGCCCTCGTCCAAAAAGAGCATGTACTCGCATAAACAATTTGACCTCTGCCTCCATAGCGAGCGACGTAACCGCAACCACTTTCGGGAACACAATGTGTCAGATTGCTTTATTGAGTAATCATTGCGTCACTGCAAGCCATAAGCATCAGTTGAGGACTATTTATGGCTTTCGAATTTATGCTGATTCTAAGTGTAATTTAATTAGTTCAATTAGATAGGAGAGCTAGAAAGGCCGTTGGTCGGGAAGGGAGGGGGGGGGGGGGGGATGGGACACAGAATTAGTTCAATTAGAGGAAGAGAGCCGTCTCCGGTGCTTAAGAACTGGCCAGACATATCGGATGTGGCATGTCTGGCTGCACCTAATGGACTACTTAGACCATGAAAAAGCTGAAAGTCCGACAAAAACAGTTGAAAAAATTGACAATTTGGCGTAATTGTTGTTTGTGGTAAAGTTGATTTCAGCTTTAAAAGATCTGGATCTAATTAACATTTAAAAAACTTCGTGAACTGGCGGACTACCAGAATCTAGAATGATTTTTTAAAATAACTACTACTAATTATAATTATTTTTGCGTAATTAAAAATCGTAGAAATCGGAGAGTTGTGAAAAAAGTGAAAATTTAAAAAATTAATGCTTATATACTGCGCTAAGCTGAAATCATGACGTCATAATAGCCGAATACCCTCACATAAAACGTGTTTAACAAGAGCTTCACATGGTTGAATACACTTGGGTTGACGCCTTGCATCCAACGAGTTTCAGGTTAAAGAGAAATTTAATGTCACAAATTTTCTTATCAAGTTCGACTGCGATGACACCACTCTGATGAAAGACCTACTCGTACGTCCCGACAGCCAAAGAGCTTGTATATAAGGACTTGCCAGATACCGCAGAGTAGCTTTTTTACTCTTATTATATGACTGAATTTCATGCTCTCTCACTACACTCGCACTCTTCTGGTCTACGCTGCACAGTGGGAAATTTATCAAATCTATGTGAAATTCAAATTATTAATTATAAAATATAAATTGATTTATAAAATATCAAATTATTTCGCATAAATGCATATGCATGTAATTTTATGAAAACATAAACCATGCTTTACAGTTTTCAGATCAACAGGTTGCAATAAGGAACATATACATAATATGGTGGCGCAATTAGTCTACTTTAGTTATATTAAAAAAGAATTTGATTCTGAGATGAGTTTTTGGAATTTCGTCCACCTAGATTGGTATAATTTTCCACTGTGCGTCGACCATAAACATATTGGGTGAGTTTACACGGCGGTCAAATGACTGAACAAAAACAAATTTGTTGTTGCTTTCACACATCTATAAAGAAATTAACACATAAAGAGACCGAAAATGAATGAATGACAAACACCGAAATCGCTTGGTCCAAATTTTGATGAAGCTCTAGACGCTCTGCTTGACCACGGTTGCAAAATAAAAAAAGATTGGTCGAAAATAAAAGCCGTGGGCAAATGAACACTTGTGACAATGCTCTGCATTTCAGTTTTAATTTTTATTGTCTTTAAACCGCAATGAGAATAGTGTTGCTTGGCAATAAAGGGAGAGAGAGAGAGAGAGAGAAAAATGCCTCTCCGTAATTTTTCAATAATTATTACTTCCTAACTGACCTGGCTGGCTGGCTTTTTTTGTTTATCGGTTTGCCCTCGCAACTTTTGTCTCGGCTGTGAAGTGATCTGCCACCGATAAACATTGATTACTTTGCGTTGTGTAATTAAATTTTTGTACATTCATTTAAAATTTATAATCGCACACAATAAATAAAAATCAACAAAAAATTATAATCAGTAGAAATTTTTTGTCGCGAATTCTTTTATTTTATCACGGTCGGTTTTTTCCTGCCGCGGCGCCCGGCTATTGTGAAGAGTTGAGTTGCGACTGTTTTTCTCCAAATGCTGCAATTAATTATAACAATAAATCGTATGCTGAAACAATTTAAAATGGCGAGTTTTTTTCGGGGCCATTTAAATTAAAGTTTCTCTTGATTAATTGTTATTTATGGATAGGTTAAAAGTCTGTTTGGAAAATTCGACAAAAGAATTTTTTAAGCCACAAATGAGTTGGTCTGACGCGATTTTCGGAAATATTTACAGAATAATAAAATATGTATGTATGTGTATTGTAACTCGACACTGAGGTAAAATATTAATGAGGTGTACATATTGCATGAGAAGCCGCGTTTCAACAGCCGTGTAGAGCTTTTTTTGGGCCCAAAAGAGAAACTTTAAAAAAAAATTAATAACAATCAAATTCACTAAGTCAACATGTCACTATAAAACTTTTGTACTGCCAATCAAATGAGGCTAAATTAGTATGAAGGCAAAAATTTGAGGGCGCTAATATTTCAATTTTTTAATTAAATTTAAAAAAGCTCTTTAAATCGTTGACAAAATTGTCTTTAAATTAACCAAATTGCAGCCTGAAACATTTCTCAAATTGCTGAACGTCGACTACCGGCGCGCCGGCTTTATCTCACGTGATGTAGTACGTACCTACGTACTATGGCTTTTTTCCTAGCAGGGAAAAAAAATCCTATCAGTTGCAATTTTTTCGCTTTTTAACAAAACCAATTTCCATATTTATGACACGCGACTGCAACAGCAACAGCAACAGCAACTTTTTTGTGCTCGAAATTGTGTTGCTTTGTTTTGCGTCGTCAACTGATTTGCATAGTTTTCTATTTGAGAAGTCGCAACCGCCGCGGGGCCGGCTAGACGGAGGGCAAGAGCGTGAGCGAGGACGTGGGAACCAGAGTTGGAGGGAACATGTTGCGGGCGTGGCTTAAGGCGAGATCCGGCGCAAGGCAGAATGATTGAGAATGCATTCAAAGTGATTTAAAGTGAATTTTTGCAATGTATACGATCGCGAGCGTAAAGGACGCTTTTCTCAAAAGGAAAATGAAAAAATGTGACCCGAAATTGACCAGTATTCTTTGAACCATGTTCCTTTTCTTTCCTTCGGATGGAACCTGTCTGTCTTTTCTTCTTAAGCTATGCTGGTCCAAACCTATTCGCTTCACAGAAGGGTTAACACATAAGGAAAGCGCTGCAGCAGCCTGATAGCATCAAAAAAACCCATAATGCATATTTTACAACAACACACTCAATGTATCCAGGCCAAAATTTTCCCCGACCTCTCTCGGTTCTCGCCCTTTCAATGCCCTCGATTTTTCTTTTTGAAAGGACACCGAAGTAAATGGGCCCAATCATAAACAGCAGCAACAACAACAAAGCGTGTACATTTAATGCAGGCAGGCACACATGAATTATCCTTAGCGGCGTTGCATCGATAATTCAATTTCGTAGCATTGTGTTCAGCGGAGTTACCGCCACCAACAACCACCCCTTTCCCCCCCACCCTCTCAACACGCTCTCAATCGCATGCAATCCTTCACTTGTAACGGCACGAAAACCGAAGCCGAAGCCGATGGATGCCATTACAGGATAATCTAAATAAATGTTTTCGGCGCTCATCCAAAGTCAACACATGCGGCAGACTCTGCCGTCCCAGGGCAGGGAAGGGCAGGACAGGGGCAGCGGAGACTATATAGAGTGCTGGCGCCGCAGCCGAGCGGTGCAATCGCGGCGCTTCTTCCGCCCGCCGCCAAAGTGAAATAAAATTTCAGAAACAACCTTGCCGGAAAGTGATTTACCGAAAATTGGATCTTAAGTAAATAATGCCGGCAGCAAGGCCAAGAAATTGCAGTTGATGGCAACGACGGGCTCGTTGTTGCAAGCGAAGGCAGCCGCGCGAAAGGCAGGAAGGAAGGAAGTGGCGAAGGAAGGAAGAAGATACAGAAGATATGCAAATTGAAAAATATTGAAATTGAAGCGAGCGAATTTTGATGCATGTGTTTTACCGCTAAACGGACTTGAAACGTAGTCAAATTTGGGGAAAAAATTCCGTTTTTTTTTCTATCCTTTTTAAAAAAAAAAACAGGGCAGGAATGACGGACTGACTGACTGACTGACTGACTGACTGACTGAAATGAAGTGAAGTGAACTATACAAAATGAAATATTTCTGTTTCGATTTGATTAAATTCATGCTGTTTTTAAAAATGAGTTGCTAAAAGGAAGCGAGAACATTTTTTGAATATTAAGGATTTATTAAACTTACCGTAATATAAGATATATAACCTCAATTCATACTGACAGAGCGAAGACTGATGACCGTAAGCACTTTGTATAGACTTTTTTTCCTTAATCCAATAAGAGCTGATTCAGCCAACTTAAAATAGTCTCAAAATGTTGCAGGTCTTAAAATGGGAGCAACATAATTTAAAGAATTTAATGATTTCATAAGAAAGATGTGCAAAATTGTACTGATCTTCTAAACCAAAATAGAAAACTACACTCGGTCGGAGTTTGCTGGAACATAAAGCCCATAATACTTCTCCACAAAACTCCTTTAGCTCTCTTCAGGTTTTCAGGGTCCCTAATTCTGGATCAATTCGCGTCCAAAATTACAGTTTTTGTGGGCTCAGAAATTCGGAAACAACCAACCAACCTGATTCGAGCCTTTAATTACTTTTAATACTGCATTGATTAAGAACAAATAATTCTATATTCAATTTAACTATTTATTGTATTAAAACCAAAAACTCACAAAATTAATTTTATTGACAATTTATTTAATATAAAATATCCGTTTAAATGGTTTCATATTTTAGGTTGTTTCATGTTTATTTTTAATATCTTCGCTTTTACTTGAAAATCATAGTGAAAAATATTTAATTCAAAGTAATATTATTCAATGTGTAAAAGGAAAAAAGTGTAGTATTTTTTCCTCGGTGTGTGTGAGACGCTTTCAAAATAGTGGCAGAAGGGGGCGCATGCCGAAAAGGGTGGGAGAATGCAAACCCCTGGGCGTAAAAGAAGGGTAAGAAGAGGATTTTTTCCAAAAAACATGGATTATTTTCATTCATGGATTTCTATTTGTTGCAAAATAGTTCCTGCTCTACGAAAAATCCACTCAACGGGCCGCGCCTCTTGCCCACCCCCATTCCCATATAGTGACCCCGGGCATCAAGCAGCTGTACTGATGCACACGAAATTATGTTTTTGAATAAACAATTCGTTGATGAAACAAAATAATTTGTTTGATGCTGGCTGGATGCGCTCCACAGCGAGAATGCAAAACGGTATCTCTTAGTAATACAAGCACCTACCCCCAAGCCCCTTCCACCAACCATATATGTATATACATACATATGTATGTAACTATAAAATAACGTTTAGCCACAAAAAATAAGGGCGAGAGTCATGAATATTAAAGAAAACAACATGGTCCAACAACAGAAACAAATTATTATTGGTCTTGTTCTTGTTCTTTTTCTGCATAAATATTTTGCGCTCTCCGTGGTTGTTGTTGTTGTTGTTGTTTGCCGCAGGGTTAAATTTTATTTGCGCTGCACCACAATGCAGAATCGTTTTTTTTTTTGTCAGAAATATCGTACATCGACAGCATGCTAGAAAATTATTACAAGGGGCGGGCGCACTGAGGAGGGTAGTTGTGTCCTTGGCCCTGCTGCCGATATGTACATTGGTATGATTATTCCACATAAGTTTACTGCTTGCGTCCCATCAAATGGGACAAAAATAGGGTCGCTCATTGTGCGCCCTTGGTTCGTTCCCGTTATTCTACCTCTGTATAAGCTTTCCCTTCTCAGTACAGCCGGTCGGTATACGTGACTTGCTTTCACGAACATGTACTCACGATGCTCGACGCCATTAGCGCAAATGCTTTTGTGGCTTTTCTCGCTGTTCTTCTCTCACTGCTGGTTGGCTGGCTGCTTATGCAATTCGTTTCTTTGGCTTAAAACACTTTTCCTTTGAGCTGCCGCCCAAGCGTCCATCCCTCTCTTCCGCGGACGCGCCGCCCACCTGCTGGCGATGCAGCAGCTACAGCGACAAAACTTGCTGAGCAAATGATGCAAAGCATGTTGCAAAAATTCTATAAAATTCCCGAGTACCGTTTGCACCCGGCTCGGCACCTCAAATAAATTCCTCTGCGAACTGGTGTCCGTCCCCTCCAATGCTTGCGGAATTATTCCACTTTCAGGTCAAATTCTTTGGAGTCCAACAAAGAGCATCAAAGATTTATGCGATACATTTGTATGTATATTCTGCGTGGCTTGGCTTGTCTCTCGGTTTAATACAAATTTCGTCTATTCGTATTTGTATTGTACCTACATATGTATGTATGTGAAGGCAGACATTTGGTGACGGTCAATAGGTCGGTAAATGTCTTCTGGGCAGGACCACATTTATTCACTTCCTTTCACATCAGAGAAAATCTCGAAACATTCTGGAATAGAAATGCTTCAAGTAATCGATATTTTATTCAATTTTTAACAAGAACAAGAACTATCTGCGGTAATTTTTGTAGCATTAAAACTTTATTAACCTTCCATTTTTTCCCAGAATCAATATCTATTTTCGTCCTCAACATGGCAGCATCATGACAAAGGCCTAAAATGTCAACTATTGACATGTGATGACTAACTAACCTGCTAAGAAATTGAGCTTAAAAAATGTGTTTTTGCACGTTTGTTGCAAAAATGGGCATGACATATATTCGCCTTTACAACAACAAACATTGACAATGTCATTCTATTCAACATACGAGTACGTCCTTTCAATCTGAGACGAGACGGCCGGGGCTAAATCGATTCAGTAGACGACTTTGGAATATACATTTTTTTTTCTCCAGAAATCTGTGATTTTTGTGATGTATTCATGTTTGTTTGCTGGCGGCAGTAAACTGCTGAACTGAATCCTTGGACTGATTTGGGTACGATGCAACATTGTGGTATTGACTAAGCGTTAGCCAAAAGTACCTTTAGCATGTTGCAGCAGAATGTCGTGTCAATTTTTAATTTTTTAGCATAAACAGTTTGTTAAGTTCGCATCGCGATAAAGCACATTGCATCGTTTGCGCCCAATCTTTATTAAATAAAATTAACACCAAGCGTACGTATGGACCACCATTGACCAATATGCACCGGCAGGGGCTTAAGAGCTTAAGAGAGTTGTAAATCGGTGGCTCTTTGACATGACGGTCATGACAGCCGCCTACAAACGAGCGAGCGAGCGAGCATTTTTCGCATGAAAATTAGCCGCGTTTAATCATCTTTAAAGGCACTTTATGTTGTTGCCTCATAATAATAATGAGCGCGTATCCTGAATGCGGGCGATAAGGCGACGCCCCATAAATATGTGCATATGTACGAGTCTGTTTGAGCGGCGGTTGCATCAGATTGCTGCTGCTCGGCCTTCGGTTTCTGTAATACCACAGTAATACCAACAGCCGAGATATCGCGCGCCGTGTCAACCGTCAGCCGTGTTCGTCGTACTCGTTTTCGTACTTGTTTTTCCGACCATGTCGAAACAATGTCAGACTTTCGATGGTTTTGTCTCATGCGCTTTTATTTTAATGAAATTGCGTACGGTTTGATGACGGTTAAGATAGTGGCGGTGGCTCATTTTGTGCGAAATGATTGATGATTAAATTGTTCAGATTACATTGAAACTGCAGACTCAGCTCACCTAAACCGTCGTCCTGCCAACCAATACCATTTAATTCTGTGGGCGATGGCGATGCTTGAAATAGAGACAGAGACTGTTGACAGAAAAGAGCAGCAAATTCTTTCGAATTTCAATTTAAATTTAATGGTTCCGTTTCCCGTTTGCTTTTATAAAAATCTAAAGTTAATTTTGCTACGATGGACGATTCGGCCGATACACATCATTTTCATCATATATTCAAAATATATTTTAATAACTTTAACACACTCTCGTATACGACTCTTGTATGTGGTACAAAATTGTCAATAATTGTAGGTTCCAAAAAAAAGGAAGTGACCGGAAAGATATATGACCGTTGTTAGATATTCCCATTCAACATGCCAAAGGTTCTTTTGGATAACCCTGTACTCAGTTGTAAAGGGTCATGAGACCCTTCCCTAAGAGCATAGTTATTTAACAGTTTATTATTATTATTATGGTATGATACTACGACAAGCTTCAGATTCTGATCTTTCTATAATGCAGAATCGCCGAATTGCCGAAGAACCATCATAATGAAAAGCATAATCCTGGGTGGCCAAGCCAATTTCTTTGGAAATTTAATCCGCTTTTATTAGGTACAGTGCCGATATTTTTTACTACATATTATACAATAAATCCTCTTACGGATGAATTCGATTAAACATTTTCACCTGAACTAAATACCTTTTAAATTTCGCTCTTAAATCCTTTGTTCATTACGAACGCAAATGGATAATAATCGTGTAATAAAAATGCTTGAATATTTTATGGCACTGAAAAATATGTATTGTAGATACGATATGTATCGTATGTACCTGTATTATACGATATATTAAATAAATTGATTAATATTATTTAGTATTTTTTTTTCATTTTTCCGTTTTTTGTGAATGAAACAATTTTTTGTTTTTTTGCAAAAAACCACGTTAATAGAAAACAGTTGGCCAAAGCAACGAAATGCTCGTAATTTCAAAATACTTCCGTTGGCCAATTTAATGCCATCGGGTTAATTTTTAATTTTTAATTTCAATTTCAATTTCAATTGTAATTGCAATCTTTGCAGCGTCGCTATTTTTTTCGACGCTTCACATTAATTGGATTTTTGTGTGCGCCGCCTCCTCCGCCTAATAATTTGGCAAAGACTAAAAACGATAAAAACGCACCAACGCTGCAAAAATGCGAGCGCGGCGGCGTCAATAAAGCCAGCAATAGTTATCCAAGCGATAAAATTAATTTAAATGTCACAGCGTCCAGCGTCCGGGGCCGCAAAAGAAGGATCGTAATGTAAATCCAGCTTATCGTCGTCGTATTTTACGCGGTTTTTTGCAATATTGTCTTTTTTGTGGCTGACGTACATACGTACATAAATTAGAGCCGCCGCTCAAAACATTTGCTAATAAATACTTTTATTAAAAATTATTAAAGACAAAAAATCCACCAACTCTTTAATAATTTGATGTTTAATAATTGATGTTTTTTTAGACCCATTTAAGCGGGTCTGTTTTAACTCGGGTAGACGGAGGTAACCATTATAAACCTTAAATGTGTTTTAAAGAAATTTGTTTGCGTGATTTTTTTAGTAACTGACATTTTTATCATCAGCTTTCGTTGACGGCTTAATGAAGCCGTTAAAATTCCTTTCAGCATCCATTTTCAGTTTATTTATAACTTAATAAAAGTACTCTACGCGTGCGTAAAGAACGCATCTGTACTTGCGTTGGTTATTGCGTGACCGTGGCGACCGCGTGGAACCCCAAAAGGAAAGCAAATAACCCGCTTGACACGCCGCGCAAGACCTTGGCGCGAATAAGTTCTCTGTCAATCTGTCAATAAAATGGTATTGTAACAATTGAGCTACTTTTTTTCAAATCTTAGCGTCTTTTTCGACGAATTTAGATGAAGGCAAAAAAAAAATGAAGGTTTTAACCTGAAAAAAAATGGTTTTGGTCTTAACGAGAAAGTATGAACAAATACATTTTCCTTTTTTCTCATGAAAGTTCGGAAACCCATTTTTTTAAACTCTGCTTTTGCGTCACAGAACATGTTCACTGCTTTCAAACACAAGAGAATTAATCGATAATAATCGATAAATATCGATAATAATCGCTACAAAATTTCCGTTATAAAATATCGTGACATTTTTTATGCAATCACAATGCAAATTATACAAAGGCTTTTTCACTCAACAGCGGTTAACTTTTCCGGCTGGGTCCTCCTGGGAATCGGCTGTGTATGTGTGTGTGTGTGTGTGTGTGTGGTGTGAGTGTGAGTCAGTGTGTTTGATTGAATTGAATTTTATTCATTGCGTGTGTGAACCGTTGGTCGCTTTCTGGTCAACCAAAATAATACAATTTTTAGTCTCAATCAAACAAATAACAAAAGGAAAAAATAAATATATCGCAAATGAATTGAATACGAGAAACACACACACACACACACACACACATAGAGCGGCCCACACAAAAACGCGTTTCGTGTATTCATTAATTCACATACATACATACATACATACATACATACATATGTACGCTTGCAAATGGTTCACAGAATCATTAAGTATGAATGGATGTGTGGAGGTGCCGGCTAGCGGGATTTGGTGTGTGTGTGTGTGTGTGTGTGTGTTTGAATCATGAATTGTTAAAAATATCAACAACATTTATTGCGTGAAAATTAAACAAAAAGAAGTCAATCATAAAAGTTTTTTTACTTTGAATTATTATGAAAATATTCGCCGAATGAATGCGCAAAAAAGATTGGCAAATTTATTTAACAAACCGACAAACAGAGTCAGTCCTGCCATTAGCGCCCTGGAGGATGTGCATTATTTTTATTAATTTATCTCTGTAATCAGCAGACGGATAGACGGACGGACGCAAGTGCGTGTTATTACCTCCGGTGCCTGCCGCCGGCGCGACGGTGGTGATGGCAGACGCAACGAAATTAAAGCCGTTCAACACGATTTAAAAACGCATGAGGAAATTCTTAAAAAAGTAATATCATTATTATAAAAAACTAATTTTATCTCGTTTCCGGGGCGCTTTATTAATTTTTGATGTGTTAAATTTTTGTTTTGGGTTTTTTTTTCAATTTAATACAGTTTCGTTAGTATGTATTTTTATGGCCAATTATATAAATTTCCTCTGTCAAAAATTCCGCATGCGGCGCTGCCTCCTTTTGACGTGTCGTAGGTTGTGTGAGTGTGTGTGGGCAGGTGCCGGGCGGGGCACGGGTCTCCATTCTCTGCAATTATTTCAACCTGTCATTAAACAAAAAGGACATTTTCGGAATTATTGCCCGTGTCGTCTCTTCTGCACTGAACGAACTTTAACTCATCGAGATAAAAGTTCGGTTCGGTGCACAGAAAAAAACTTGATTAATGGCTCAATGAACTAAAGAATTTAGCGCATTTAATTATTTTAGCATTCCGAAAACTTTCGAAAATTTTTTAAACTCGAAGGCCGTTCCCGGCGTAGACCTTCGACGCGCATGAAATTCGCTGCGATTCACACTGAAAATGCTCTTAATTGGAATAAAATGCAATTATAAAAGAGTCATTTTGCATAGATTGTAATTAATTAAATCATTGCAATGTGTCTCTTTTAAAAATGCAATTTCACTAAATTGTAGTTTTTTCTCTTTTTTTTACATATTCTATAAAAGCATTTATTGGTCTTTAGGCACGTAACTGTACCGACAAATTTATTAGAAAATCAAACCTGCATAAACTGCATTGTGATTAAATCCTCCACGAATTCTTGGCCTTGGGCTGCACGCAGATCCTTGTAAATCCTCGCACAGACTTCACAGCGTTCACTTTTTACTTTCTCACCGAATTTCCTTTTAAAATATTGTTAAATATTCAAAGCGTATGATGTGCACTCTCATGTGTACTCTCTCACATGAGCCTAAGGCATGCATATCGTATCCTTTTCGTACTTGGTGTACTCGTAAGCTCAACATACGATGCGTTAATCCGCGCGCGATTCCATTAAAAACGCATCCATCAACAACTCGGACACTTTTTCATTACTCGCACTAACCGACCAACCAACAAAAAAAAAAACAACACGCATAATGCAATAACAACAATAAAAAGGAAGGACAATGAACAGCGAACAACAACAACAAATCAACCATAATATTATAGAAGCAATAATAATGGCAACAATAATGAAACATTTATGCAAAATTTAATTAAATAAATTATTATGGTGCATAAAACACAAAGGCATGCACACAAGTAAACAGGCACACCGTTACACACACACACACACACACACACACATGTACATACACTCGAGCGCGCGCTGTGCGGCCTGAACTAATGATTTATTTAATCACAAAAATAAAATATCATTAGTCGCAGTAGTCAGCCGCAGATGATGAGCGCTGGCTGATGGTTGATGAGTGGGCCGGGACGATGAATGGATGGATGGATGGCTGGATCGATAAATGGCTGAACAACAGGCGGGCAGGTGGGCTGAAGGCTGCAGGAAGGAGCAATGTTTAAATCGACACAAATGCCAAATAAATATTGTCTCTTCTGCACAAACAAATAAATTTGCCGATTTACCGATGATAATAGAAACACAACAATTAAACAACAACAACCAACAACAACAACAACAACAACGCCGACTCATACAGATCGAATTGCCAAACACTATTTCATTGAAATGGAATGAAATGGAATAAAATAAATGAAAAGCGCTCGATGGCTGAATGGAATAATCAAAATAACAATAAAGGCTGCCATCGAGAATGTCATCGAGTGGTTGTCGAATGTGCTGTTGCTGTCGTTGCTGCTGTGGGTGGTGTTATTATTGTCATGCGACGATACGATTTCCATCATCATCATCATGTTGGCTTCAAAGCGGTTGTTGTTGTAGTCACGGCAGCCGCAACTAATGTTTCACAGCAATTGAAATGCTTTGATTAAAACACGCGGATTATCTTCTGCTAAAATATGTTTGCGGTAGCCGGAGCCGCAGCCGCAGCCGTCGCGCCGATTGCAGTCTAAATAAATCGCGCAAAATTAAAAAAAAAAAAACAAAATCCTCGAACATTTCTAATAAATTCTGCTGCTGCTGCGCCACACTTTTGCAGCGCCAAATGTTCGGAACATTTTCACTGCAGGTGCTCTCAATTTAATGGCTCCCCCGCCAACCGTTAGCAAACGCTCCCGCTGAAAGCTCCCGCTCTTCACACGCTGGCAAACGAAGTGTGATGCATTCGCACACCTTCAACCAAACGCCATCACCGGCCAGCTCTTGCTTGCTCTGCTCAATGTTTCAATTTTGTTTTTATTTACTGCGAGCGGACCAATATCTGAGCAGCTGGAAAGAGATAGTGATAGTACTCACATTATGTTATACATTAACTCTAGGCATTCCACATTGACACGTGAGCAGAGCAGAGCAGAGCGGAGCAGAGCAGCGAATAATAGTGTCTTATTGTAACTCTGCCAGAGAAAATTGGCTCTGTTCTGTCTTAAGAGCAACAAATTTTAATATTTCTCAGGCAGACTGAAACGACTCTCAATTAAACTAATGTATGAGATAAAATTCACTTAACTTAAAGAGAGCAGCAACAAGAAGCTCTCTGCTTTATTAAAAGTCTGCGCTCTCAAGCGATCTGCAGCAACGACAGTGGCGACTACACAATAATCGCGTATCCATTAAGAGATTGTCTCAATCGACGCGACGCGACGATTCAGGCATCGAATGTATGTATGTACGTACGTACGATGCTGTGTATAGTTAATAATTTGTAGAAGAATAAGAACGGCGAAGTACGAGTACCCAGAAATAGTTGCCAAGCGCGTGTAACTAAAGCATAACTCATTCCATTCCGTCTTTCAGCAAATGCTGCACGCGGCAATAAAACAGTGACGACAGCAGGGAGCAGCGTCGCGACGCATCCCGGTCGATGGCAGCGCTGCACGCGTGGCGGCTAAGAGCACTTCGGGCACTCAGTCGGAAATGGCATCCATTTGCATTCGAATAGGGATTAAGTTTTATGTGCGACTGCACTAGTCGCGCCATGACACGCCGCGCTCTGTGTAGCTGTGTACAGCTGCGACCATTTCCGTTTCCACCATTGCATTTCCACCAACAGGACAATTGCAGTCTGCCTCCTTATCGTCCTCTTGCTCTTCCGGCAACGTGTCCCTTCGGCATCGATTGGCGTACATTTTATTTTAGTGGCATTTTTATGCTCAATAAATAAGTCTACAGGCTAATAGTACTAAAAGGTTTATCAAGGACGATTTTTATGTGCATACAGAGAGCACAATGAAGAATTGTGTTGGAAGCGGGTAGGAACCCTTTTAGCGTAAAAGAAATTAATAGTCATCGAAGTATGTAATAAAGTTCTAATGAAATGTGAAGCAGCATCATACATATGTATATTCATCAGTACCGGATGATCGGGTCGGGCAGAGAGAGTACCTAAACCATCAGCTGTGATCTAAACTGGATTTTTAATTCTGTACAATCAGATGCTTTTTGTTGTAATTTTTTATTAAAATTTTTTTTTAATTATATGTATAATTTTTATTTAAATTTTTGATTTTTTTAAATTTTCTTTAATTTTTTATAAGAATTTGGCTCCACCTTATGAGTTTTAGAGTTTTTTCTGATGAAATGAAAGTATGCAATGCTTTTTCAGCAAATGAAGAGTCGCCATCTATTGTCAAAAAATTTGAAGAATTTCTCCACGATCAGCGCGAGTTGGTTTCTTAAGTCTCCGATAAGAATACAAAAAAACCGTTGACGCTGACGCTGACGTTGACGTCACCAAACTGCCGCTTTCTGTTCTTACTGTTCTTGCTCTCTCTCTCCATTTCCTCAAACACTTGTTGCTCATCGCGTCGCAATCAGTAGTACATTGTTGTTGTAATTAGTCGCAGCCCAGTGAGAGTAGTCCATATGAAATGTCTGCGTCTTCAGCAATCTCTTCCAGATTCTCTCTCACTTCGTGTTCTGCCAGTACGATATCAAGGATCTTTTTATTGATCGTCATTTCCTTCGAAGTCAGCTCAGTTGGTCGATCTAGAGACTCAACGACTTCATCCGGCGAAGAGTTGATGCGTCATGTGCATTGACCACGCCTAAATGCATTAACAGTCAGTCAGTGCTTGACCGAGGAAGGGTAGACTGTTGGTTTATATTGCATTTATTAAGAATATGTTTTTTTTGCACGATTATTATTCAATTGCAATTAAACGGAGCGCTCGTGACAGCAATTTTTTTTGCATTGCTGCTAATTTGAATTAAGCATTTTTGCATATTTAATGAAATTTGTTGCAAATTGCTGAAAAATTAGCTAAAAATACAAAATTATTTCTGTTTTTTTTTTTGCAAATAATGCGAATGCAAATACAATTAAAGGTAATGTAATTATGGCACATACCACATACAATCATATTGTA
Source organism: Conops quadrifasciatus (assembly GCA_949752815.1). Taxonomy (NCBI): domain Eukaryota; kingdom Metazoa; phylum Arthropoda; class Insecta; order Diptera; family Conopidae; genus Conops; species Conops quadrifasciatus. The sequence continues at coordinate 31,797,651 of OX457078.1, read as the reverse complement.
AAATAGTAGTGTATGTGTTTGTGCGTGCGTGTGTGGGTGGTTGGGGTGTATGCAGTGCATACTGATTAAAACAAAGCAAATAAATATGACAAGATCGTGAATGATTTTCGAATGATTGTAGGCATCAGTCGCTGAATAGTTGATGTTGTTGCTGTTGTTTGCGTTCATTATTAAAAATTGTTTTTTGGCAAATAAAAATATTGTGCTACAATTATTTCAAATTTACCCCTTTTTTCCACTCCGTTCTTTTGTTAAATTCGGATGCGTTTAATGAATTTATTGCAATTTTCCTTAATTTGAATTATTTAGTTTTTTTTGAACACATAAAGAATCATTAAAATATTTTTTAATACAACAATATTTAGTGCATTTCAGTTTTTATGTGGTTTTTATAAATTTTTTTGCCTTCATTTATACTACGGAACAGTTTATACGAGTAGGTACTAACAAAATTCGGACAAATTCCGGAACAAGAAATTTATACGAGTGGCACACAAGTCTCGTTTTATACGCGCTGTTTTTTACATCAGCTTTTTTATGTATTATAATTATAAATTATTATTATTTATTTATTTATAGACGTTTATTACAACACGAATTATTTTACTCGATCTGTTCTGTTGCACGAATATATGGAAAGCAATAATTTTATTTTTACACGATTTGGTTTGATTTGACACGAATCACCGAAGTCCTAAAAATAATTTCTTGGCAATTTCAATTTTTCAATTTTCAATTATGTTCTCATTAGGTAACATTTTTCGACGCGTTTTTTTTTACGCGTTTTTTTTTTACACGATTTTTTTTGCACGATTTTTTTTGGTGCACTGAACGTATCTGCGGTATAGAAATAAACAGTAATTTTATCTCTTCAATGGACATTATAGACGAGAACAACAGCAGCAACACAGCAGCACAACAGCTCCTACTAATCGTCATTCGTTGTTGTTTTTGTGAATACGACCGGCCACAGTGATTGCTGCTTGCTCGCTTCTCTCCGTCCTTATTAACGTCAGCAGGGTCGAATGTGAAAATTGCAAGCCGCAGCAGTCGCATTCATTCTCATTCGTGGTTCCTTTTATAAACAGTTCTAATTTTCTCATTTCTCCCGTTTTCTCTTAGTTTATTTTTCTACTTACGAAATCGTGTTTACGTTAAGAGTATAAAATTTCTTTGTTATTTGGTGTTTGTGTGTGTGTGAGAGTACGTGTGTTTATAAATGTACATTAAAATACAGTCATTATGTCCTTTAATGCAAACACACACACACAGACACACACACAAACTAAAACCAATTTGCATTAAAAAAAATGTAAATTTAAATAATGAACCCAGTAGCGCCTTTTTTTGGGGGGACAGGAGGGTTTTGGGGGTTAAATTATTTGAAAAAAGTATGTCATTAAAAATTTTATAAACGCAAAGCTTTCATCCAAGGCGTTGCCTTGGTCTCTATTATTCATATAAATTCGTAATAAATTCAGTACAATTTCCAAAATCCTAACATTTTTTACTTCCTTTAAAATCTTCAATCGCAACGAATTCAATCCTTAGACTATTTCTAAACATCTTCCCAAAACTTTAGAACTGAAATCTCGCAGTTTCTCTCTTTCCTCTCTTCCTCGTCGTGGCTCGTGGCCATTCAAGACTCACTTTCTTGCCTGCCTTGAGCGAATTGAAGCAGCCAGAACAAACCGACGGCCAGCGACGCTTCACAGCGCAAAACCATCCGCCGCGGCGGACAACAAGAGCCGGGGATCATCACAGCAGAGAACAAAGTGAAAAGTTATCTGCTGCACTGCAAAAGTTTTCCGGGAACAATGCGATTTTTACCCTACACCACATTTAATTAAAAAAAGCAAAAAGCAGCAAAAGCAGGCGAAGAGAGAGAGCAAAAAGCGTCAGGGCAGAAGCAGCGCGGCACTAACGAGATTCAACTTTTTGCACGGAACATTCATTCATTTGTTTAACCCAAACACACGCAAAAACGCATTAGAAGCCATCGCAGCGCGCAAGAGGCTAAAACTGTCCTTCCGCGGCTGACGCTGTTAATGCAGCGCCGCAGTGCAGCCTTAATGCGAGTACAAGCAACGCTCTCCTCTGCTGAGTGTATCCTGAATTCTTTATGATGTTCTTTTTTCGTTTGGTTTCCTCTTTATAGCCACTGTTTGAGCCATTTTTATGCACTTAAGCGCACAGAGCAACAAAGCTTCTTGCAAGCGGAACGTTGGCTGCCGTGCGGTCGGCCTGGGCGGGGTTGGAAGGTGGCAGATGCGTTTGGCTGAATAACGTCGTCACTCGCGGTACAAAACGTACAAATGGATTATTTGATCTCGACAAGGAAAACTTTGCTCATCCGGCGAGTGCGACTCCTTGCGGGGTCATCCCGAACATCCTCTCATCCCTCGGAAGAAGGCCCCCGTACATATGTGCACCTTTTAATTATGTCGAAGGACAAACAACAGCGAGCTTGATGCGCTCCTTAGTGGCCGAAAGGAACCTCCGCTGGCTGCCGCGCCATTCGTTACGCACCGTGACGTGTCGTGTCGCTCGCTGCTGACCCTGTATTTAGGGACAAACCGTCATTATCTGGCGCTCCCTTTACGCGGCCCATTATTGCCAACGCAGCACGTCGTAGTCCCTAGAATTGCGGCCAATGGGACGAGCGTACCGCACCGCAACCCCTGGCTTGGCTTTGGACGGTAACCACAATTTATTTGTCCACGAAACGACGGCCACGAAAAAATCGTAAAGCAGAAAAAACGTTTCAACTTGAGGAAACGCTTGAGGAATTTTAATTTGAGCTTGCTTCGCAAGTTTCTGGACTGTCGTGGTTGCTCGTGGCCCGTGGACTCAAGACGGTCGCTGGCTCGGGCAGGCGGTCGGTCGGTCGTTCGGCCAGCCCGATTCCTGTTGATCACAAAAAGGTCGCTCTTATTTACTTATGACGTGCGCCATTGTTTGTTTTCCATTTGCTTGGCCGGATTTTTGCTGCTTTAATTTATCCTTAGTTACTCACTTTAGCCGCCGCTCACTTCAGCACTTTGACCCAAACGACTTTTCGCGTCTGGTTAGCCCCGCAGAAGGCTGGTGCGGCGGGCAGCAGCAGAGCAGAAAAGTAATTAATTTACGCAAATTACCGTCACTGGAAAAAGTTTCGGAGAGTTTTGGAGAGAAGTTTTTGCGGCAGACTACAAAGAAACTGTTTTAGTATCTGTTTTAGTGGTCTGCGCTCGGTCAACCCATTCACACACACACACAAACCTACGACCATATCGCTCCCTTTAAATTCTCCAAGATCTTTCTTTTTTTCCCAGGGAATCATTATAAAGAAAGAAGTGCTGTTTTTTTTTTGGTCCATCCGCCGGATAAAAACTTAAATTCATTCAAATCTTGCTGAATGGGATACAACATAACAAAGAACCTTTCCAAACCTTTTTGTCGAAAACTAGTGCAGACTCATACAAACTCATACAACCTCATGCAAACTCGTTCAAACTCATACAAGCTCATACAAACTCATGCGAACTCATACAAACTCATGCAAACTCATACAAATTCATGCAAACTCATACAAACTCATGCAAACTCATGCAAACTCATACAAAATCATGCAAACTCATACAAACTCATGCACACACATGCAAACTCAAGCGAACTCATACAAACTCATGCAAACTCATACAAACTCATACAAACTCTTACAAACTCATGCAAACTCATACAAACTCATGCGAACTCATACAAACTCATGCAAACTCATACAAATTCATGCAAACTCATACAAACTCATGCAAACTCATGCAAACTCATTTATAAACTCATACAAACTCAAGCAAACTCATACAAACTCATGCGAACTCATACAAACTCATACAAACTCAAGCAAACTCATACAAACTCATGCGAACTCATACAAACTCATGCAAACTCATTTATAAACTCATACAAACTCAAGCAAACTCATGCAAACTCATACAAACTCATGCGAACTCATACAAACTCATGCAAACTCATACAAATTCATGCAAACTCATACAAACTCATGCAAACTCATGCAAACTCATTTATAAACTCATAAGAACTCAAGCAAACTCATGCGAACTCATACAAACTCAAGCAAACTCATACAAACTCATGCGAACTCATACAAACTCATAACTAACAGAAGCTCCGAGATTCCATGCCACCAAAAGCTTGATAATGTTGGTGTCGGAAAAAGACCAATTTGGTCCATGGTCCTTCTCAATTTTGTCTACCCAACAGAGATGGTGGAACCGATTGTTGAGAGTTCCTTTGACTGCAATACAATGAGTTTGGCGACGTGATGGTACCTTTGGGTACTTCTACAAACGCCTAAGCTTAAGTCGAATAATCGGTCAACATGTGTGCGAGTTCAGCGAAGGACTTGCTGCCTTTGAAATTAATAAAATATGCGCCTTCCCACACACCCTCTCCCGCCCCGCCCTTCTTCAGCCAAAGAGTTGACAAAGAGTTGGACGACATTTTTATAGCGCCATTTTTATATATACATATATTTTTTTTTTTTTTAATTTACAACCGCGCCAGGATCATTGAAATGTATGAAATTATGCTTGCGCTGCGCTCGCATGATTTTGTCTGACATTTTATGAGTTTAATTTAACAACTCAATTTCGCTCGAATGCAGCAGCGGCAGCAGCGCTTACTTTTTACTTCGGTTCGGTTCGGTTCGGCTGCGGATTTTACATTATTTACGAGCTGCTTTTTGCCGCGCTCTCGTTGTGGGCTGAAACTTATTCAAATTGATATTCCGAATGAAGCGTGAATGATGGTTAAAAATTCATAGCGCGTTGTTGTGGCGCTTTTTGTTACCGCTGATGAAGGACTGTTACCACTGGCGCAGTTGTTGTTGTTCTTGTTTTTTGGCAAGGCGTGAGCCTGAGGTTGCGGCGGCAAAACAAATGGCAGCTGTGCCGCCGATCGCGCACCAAAAAAGGCACCAACCATTGCAGCGAAATTCGAGCTTCGGCACAAACAATCAAACAGAAAATACACACACAGACATTATCATTCATCACACTTGCGCACATGCACACACACACAGACACTTACTTATGTACACTTAGTACGTGTTCGTAAATGGCACAAAGCTATTCCCGAGCGTACGAGTATGATATCTGTGATGAGTGTGTGTGTGTGTGTGTTTTGAATGTGTTCAATATAATCGCCGAAGCTACTGATGTTACTTCGATGCTCAATCGCGTCTGATTCCGGCTGCCGCCGCCGCTGCTGCTGCTGCTGCTTTTGCTCTTGCTGGCGATGATGATGACGATGATTGTTATGATTGCGATTATCCTTTCTCATGCATTCGCGTACAAATTAAATTACCCACACACACACACACAGACGCGCGCGCAACAGCAACAAACAGTTAACCTCGAAAATCATGAATAACTCGCTCGCGTGTGGGCCGATTTGCCCCGATTGAAATGGCGGCATGTGTCTAATAGCAATATAACAACAACAATGATGATTATTCGACATACGGTTAAGTAATAACTGAATCCTGTTACGTGCTGCTACTCTTTTGCGCTCGGGCACAAAAGTTCCGAATACAATCGACAATCGACAGAATACTCAAGGATACTCCAGCTTGAGCCAATACCGACATAAACGTGAATTCACGGCGGCATAAATCGAGGCTGTGAAGCGAGTGTAACTCATCAGCCCTCATCAAATCGCGAACGAAGCATTGTTATAAAATTTTATAACGTACTTTCAGAGTTAGAAAATCGAACCGCAATAAGAAGATGCTATACATATTTTAAAAAGGAAAAAAATCGAATCCTTTGAAAAATAAAATTATTCAGTATTCTTTGTGTTTCGCTTCGCCAGACCACAAACTGCTGACCACTTTCAATCCTGGCCCATTCTTGCTTTGCAGAAGAATTTAATGTCTGATGGCACAAACGTGCCGTTTTATAATTCATCGATGACGACGCAGCTCCTTCTCGCCCTAGAATGCAGACGAAAAGTGATGTTTCTTGCGTTCAGGTGACGGCAACAACACACTCACATTGACTAAAGCTCACACAAGTCAGGGTGAATGTGTGCGTGTGTGTTGATAGTTTTAAATTATGCAAAACGAAGAACGATCCTTTGTTTCGTACTTTATCATAGCCTTGAACGCATAAACCAATCTACGCAATCATAGAGAGAAAAGCTACAACAATAAATTGAAAATAAACAACAACCACAAGAGATACATAGATACATACATACATATAAAGTGCTGAAAGGAGTATACCGTATGCCTTTCATTTGCTATGTTGTCAGAGTGGGAGAGACAGCAGACGAAAAGAGAAACGGCAGACTATGAGCTTCGTCCCATTTCGTCCCATTTCGAAAATGGCATAAATGCTGAATAAATTATACTGATTCTATTCATTGTATGACATTTTATTTGTTAATGGAGAATGTGACAGAGTATAAATTGTACTGTTTTTCTGATTATGAACGGAATGAAAGAATGAAAGTGCTTAACCGATTTCATTTAAGACAAACAAGTGGACAAGTGGACAAAATATATCGTAAAAACTTTAAGAAAGAGAGAAAGAGTTTTGTTTAAAATTGATGTCGCAACTGTCGCACTCTTTAACACTTAAAAAATGTTTTTATTTAATTAATATATATTTTAAATGCTACACAAGATATTTCTATTACTCGTATTGCCGTTCTAACGTTTTCCTAAAATCATCATGAGCGATCATTTTCTTTATTTCATTCTTGCCAATGAGGTGGCCAGCAAGTTAAATAAAAGTAGTAAAAAAAGTAGTAGAAGAGGTGGTAGAATAAGTAGTAGAAAAGGTAGTAGTAAAAGTAGTAGAAAATGTTGTATAAAATGTAGTAGAAAAGGTAGTAGAAAAATGTTTTAGAAAATGTACTCTAAAAAGTAGTAGAAAAGGTAGTAAAAAGTAGTAGAAAAATAAGTAGAAAATAGTAAAAAAGTAGTAAAAAATAACAGAAAAACTTGTTAAAAAATATTACAAAAAGTAGTACAAACATAGTAGAAAAAGTAGTAGAAAAATAGTAAAAAAGCAGTACAAAAATAGTAGAAAAAGTAGTAGAAAAATAGTAAAAATACAGTACAAAAATAGTAGATAAAGTAGTAGAAAAATAGTAAAAAACCAGTACAAAATTGTAATAAAGCAGTACAAAAATAGTAAAAAGCCAGTAGAAAAATAGTAAAAAAAGTAGTAGAAAAATGAGCAAGAAAAATAGAAAAAATTTTTTAAAAACAATACAAAAAGTAGTAAAAAAATAGTAGAAAAAGTAGTCGAAATATAGTAGGAAAACGCAATAGAAAAAGGAGTAAAAAAATAGTAAAATAAGAAAATAAGAATAATAGAAAAAAGAATAATAGAAAAATAGTAAAGAAAGCAGTAAAAAAATAGTAGAAATAGTAAAAAATGAAGGAGAAAAATAGTAGAAAAAGTAGTAGAAAAATAGTAAAAAAAGCAGTAGAGAAATAGCAGAAAATGTAGTAGTAGAAAAATGGTAAAAAAACAGTACAGAAATAGTAGAAAAAGCAGTAGAGAAACAGTAGAAAAAGTAGTAGAAAAATAGTACACAAAGTAGTAAAAAAATAGTAGAAAAATTAGTAAAGAAATAGTAGAAAAATTAGTAAAAAAAGAGGAAAAAATTTTTTAAAAATAATACAAAAAGTAGAAAAAAAAAAGCAGTAAGATAGTCAAATAAAAGGAAAACTATCAAAAAAAGCGTATGTATGTATGTGTAAGTGCTTGAAGGTGCGTATGTTTATCATTTTGTTGCTGCTTAAATTTGATTGCGAATACATTCAAAACACTTCTGCAGAAGAAGAAAACAGTATACGAGTATTTTACTGGCACTTACTCGGCACACGCTTCGTGCGTCTTCTTCTACGATATATTGAATGCTACTTGATGTGGAGAAGGACTGAAGGAAGCAGTGATTGTTGTAAGGACGTCATGTAATGGCAGCCGCAACAGCAACAACAAGAGCCATTTGCATATTTGCTCGTGGACAGTGCACATACACAGCCACACACACCGACACTCCCGCCTACGATCAACCTCACAAAAGTATTGTAACATTCAAAAAGCGCAAAAGATAACAAAAGATATTGTAGTAAAAACTTTTAGTTTATGGAAAAACATTTTGCTGTTGCTCTACGGACGCTGCTGCGCTGGTGACGGTGGCGCAGTTGACAGAGTTGACGGTTGTTTGGCGAGGAGGGCAGGCAGGCAGGCAGGCAGCCAGCAGCAGCAGCTACTAGTAGCTGCTCTTTATGATTTTGTGTATTATAAATTTTTGAATAGCATGATGGCTGCTTTGGTATTTAAAGTTTTGACAACTTCTTGCACACACACACACACACACACGGACAATACGTTTGGTTGTACGGTGCATATGCAACGGTGTGTGCGTGTGCGCGTGGGAGCGTTTGTGGTGTGCTATTTGTTTGCATAGAGCTGCAAAGTTTCGTGTCGGTCTCCGGAGAAATTTCGCAATTTCCTATAAACTCACTTTCAGATAAAAAATCCGTCCGCCATGCGTTAAGTGCGTTAAAAGTTGGCCATTTTTGTCAAAATCTTCCAAGTGTCGTTTATTCAGTTTAAAATTATTACCAAATTTCCAACAAACAATAAACAACAAACGGGGCTAATCTTCCTTCTACGTTATCGCTTTTTCTTCGTTTCTCGCTTCAAAATGAAAGCTTTCTTCTTCTATACTGCCTTCGTTTATATATTTAAAGATTTATTTATTAAATTTAAGCACAAGAGTTACCTATTTCTTGAGATTGTAGAGCTTGGCTTTTCTGTAAGATAATCCCCTCCTTCTGGACTTCTGTCCTTCGGAATAATTATGAATTGATCCATTCGACAGGACTGGACATCGCTGCATCTTTAAAATTCATTATAGTGAAGTTTTCTTTTCCGTTTGAGTAAAAAACTGTTTTTTTTTTTTGAGCCAATTCAATTAAAAAGCAAGCTGCTCAGGGCGCCCCCTTCCCGCTCCCTTCCTTACCTCCTCCTTTCGCCAAGCTTGTGTTGTCAATGAGCGAGCGGTAAGCCTGCTAAGGCTGAAGGCAGAGCCTTACATTTATTCGCTTCTAGCGCTCGAGAACGAACGTATTGAGCCAGTTTTTAAATGAAATACAAACAACGCCAACGAAAACGTAAACGAAAAGCACACAACGCCCACGATTCAGAAAAAATAACGACCACACGCAGAGCACAAAATATTCCGAGGAAAAATTCAAAGTGGCAACGCTTAAAGCGATCAATTGTGCTGGCGCTTGTGTTTGTGCTCGCGGAATAATAACAAAAGTTGGTACAGCGACAAAAAATGGAAGCGCTGTCGAATGCAGCAGCAACAAAAAAAAAACAACTAAAACAATAACAACAACAAAAACCAGCGGCAGCAACAGCAGCAGTAGCGGCCGGCGAGCGTGCAACAACTGCTAAACGTCGAATGGAAAAGGATCAGCAAATAAATACAGAACAATGCAAAATTGCTTTTGGCATGTTTTGGCTGTTCGTGTGTATGTTCGTGCACACACACACACGCACACCTGCGAATAAATCTCAAATGAATACCAATAATTTCAGGGAAGGACAGACTCTTTTTGATGTCACAACATTTCGATGGCTTTTTTTCCGTTTCGCTTGCATTGATTTCAAACGAGCTTACACGTTGCTTGCGGTTCGGTGTGTGTGTGTGTGTGTGTGACTGCGATGGATTGATTGCACACAAACGCAAAAGATTACATTAATATTCGTTTGCCGTGAGTGTTGCCAGCTCAAAAGGAACGCGCTAAAGAACTCTAAAAACTAACCAACGGCTAATTGTTCGAAGCCAAACGAATCAGCAGCATCATCATCATTTTATTATAATTCTTAACGCAAAGCAAAAAATCTTGGCTTATTTTATTATACTTTTATTATAATTATTTATACACCGTCAGTGAGACAGTGCGTCAGAGAGTCTACCAGAAATAACGTAATTAATTTTTTGAAATGAGACCTCAAGCTAATTTTGATATAATTTCAACACGCCTGCCCTTTCTTCACTGTTTGAGCTGAGGCTGAAGCTGTCACTGATAGTCAGACTACTTGGCTTTTGTTCCATACCTCCCCTTTACCCGCCCTCCCCCTCCCCCCCATCCCCATCCCTCTTCTCTCTCTCTCTGAATTTTAGATTTCTAATGGAATTACAAAATAATCTAAGGTTTTACTCTCTCTCGAATTCGAAGCTTAGCACTTTACTATTCATTCTTCTTCTTCTTCTTTTTTGCAGTTCTGGGAAATCATTTCCGACGAACATGGCATCGACCCCAACGGCATGTACCACGGCGAGAGCGATCTGCAGTTGGAGCGCATCGACGTCTACTACACCGAGGCCAGCAACAGCAAGTATGTGCCCCGAGCTGTGCTAATCGATTTGGAGCCGGGCACCATGGATTCCGTGCGTCAGTCGCCGGTGGGACAACTGTTCCGGCCGGACAACTTCGTGTTCGGTCAATCAGGAGCCGGTAAGTGGAATTTGATGTCGAATGCAGGATGAACATGGTCATGCTGTTCGTGCATATATCGGTATAATATGTGTGTGTATGTGTGTGTGTGCGTGCGTATGTGTGAACATGCGAAAAATTGCAAATCTCGTGATTTCGGCCTTCAACGCCGCGCGCACTATCGACAAATGTTACCTGAGGATAACTGTTGTGTCGATTAGCGGCGTCCATACGCATGGAAGGTCTGCGTGAAGGGCGGAAAGCGGAGGCGGTGTGGGCGGGCGTGATATTCAGAACATAGCTTTTCTCATTTTGCTTTCCTCTTCAGGCAATAACTGGGCCAAGGGACACTACACTGAAGGAGCTGAACTAATCGATTCCGTACTCGATGTTATACGTCGCGAATCCGAAGGCTGCGACTGCCTGCAGGGCTTTCAATTAGCCCATTCGCTGGGCGGAGGAACCGGTTCCGGACTCGGCACACTCTTGATTTCCAAAATACGCGAGGAATACCCGGACAGGATAATGAATACATTCTCAGTGGTGCCTTCACCGAAGGTAAGTCGCGAAAACCAATTATGCCAATTATGAAGAGTGAAAGGAAAAAATCAAATTTGGGTATTATAGTTACTAAGAGAATTTATAATAGAGGTATAATAGATATAATGTTGTAATAGAATAGAATATAAACACTTTATGAAGTACTTTTTTCCTTTGAACTACTTTTTTCTAAACAATCCAGGTTTGGGATTTTTTAACATTTGTCGAAGAACTCTCAGATCCAAATTTTTAGATCTAAGAAGCTTAATATTAGCTAAAGACGTTACCATTTTTACTTTCATTTTCGAAAAAACCACATCAAAATATTTTAATCCGATCAAAAGTTACAGAATTTGAAGCGCGCCGCAAAGTCCGAAACGACGGCAACTTCCTCCCACAGCGCGACGCCCTTTTATTCAGAGAAAGTGTGCTTGAATTCTCTCCTTTGGGAAGAAAACCTCATCATCGTCCTTACCCTTTCCACAAATTGCTGCTCAGTTCTTACGTGCGCCGCGCCGTCCCGCAAATCAATTTGTCTGCTAAATAAATCCGCCCAACGAGCTCGTTGAAATTCGAAATAATTAAGAAATAATTATGTATGTCGCAACAACGTATTGCAAAGTCGCAAGATAAATAAATAATTAACAAATTCGTTTGTGACAATTTGCCAGTGACATGCAGCAGCCGCAGCAGCAGCAACAGCAACAGCAGTGCGACGACGGCCAATGCTGTCCTGCCTGCCAAAGTGGCAATACACTCGCCGCCGTCAGAATCCGATTAGTTTCAACAATATTTTGGGAATTTCGGCTGACATTTCAGCCGCTTCAAATCACGTGGAATCGGCTTATCGCACACGCAGACGGACAGAAGCGATTAACTGCGCACAGGAGCGGGCGAGCGGCCGAGCGGTTGAGTGCAGCAAACGGAAAACAGAGCAGAGCACAGTGCTGCATCAGAGTTGCATCAATAATTTCCACACAAATTCGGCAACTTGTCCCGCAGGTCGGCGGCTCGGTTCGGCTGGGCTCCTCTTCCGCAAATAACACCACTAAACGAACAAACAAAAGGCGCGTTACGTTGTGCTGCGTGTTTAGATGCAACGCATGGAATACAAAAACTGGCATTCAGCAAAAATTTATTCGGCCGGCGAACGTGCAGCACAATTGAAATTATATTAATTATCGCTTGGCAGCCAAAGTGACATAGAACGTTACATCCTGGCGTCCTACTCGTACTCGTATGTGTGGGCGGGCGTGGGTTAGTGTGTGCCTACGTGCGTCGCGTCGCGTCCTTCGTATAATTTAATTAAAGCGACCAAATTAGCCGCTTTATTATTAAGAGTTTTTCACAATTGATTGATTGCGTTTGTTTTCGACGTGTTTAATTGCGAAAAATTGCTGCTCTCCGTTCCGGTTCAATGATCACCAAAACACAAACGGAATAATATTTGCGCGCGTCTAAAGGTAACCCGAAAGTAGTTCAAACTTTGCCTGCTGAATGAAGTCACCCGGCGCTGCTCACGCCAATAAATTAATTAGGCTTTAATTGAATTTCGTAACATTTTATTAAATCAAAATTTCAATGGACTGTTCGAGCATGGACCACGCCCCAAAAATCCTGGCAAACTAATGCACCAGCACAATCCTATCACTTTCCGATGATGTTCCTTGAAACATTTCGGAATAAGTAAGGAATAAATTTTAAAAGCCTTAATAAATTAAAGTAAGAGATAACATTAATGATGAAACGATGCCAAAAGTTGTAACGATTCCGATACGAATGCTGCCCAATGCTGCCTTAAAAATTCCGATTCCGCTACGATTCCGATTTCTCAAATGAGTTAAATTCTTCAAATTTACTTTCTCATTCCAATAAATAAAAACACGTTAGAAACTCATCGAATCTACGATTCCGATTCCGATTCCGAGACCTGAAAAAGTGTCGATATTTCCGATTTACGATTCCGATTTCAAGAATCATCCCATCACTAGACAGCATACATAAAAATTACTCCAAAAAGTACGTAAAATTATTCCAAACCAACCACAAAAGTCGTCATGCGTCGTCTTTGGAACCAGTCTACCTAACAAAAAAAAGCAAAAACTCTACTCATGGCTTAAATATTTATCTTTACATGCATAAAATCAGGTTATAATTCGTGGCTACGGACGGATACGTACACAGTACGTCAAAGGAGTCCGCCTGGCTGCGGTAAATAAACTATTATAACATCAATTGAGGCGATCCTTCAGTCCTCCGAGCAAAATTGCACACATTTTCATGCTCGCTTTGGCAATTTCACGCATCCTTTGACGACTTGCATCAGCGTCGGCCACGTTGCAAAACATTGCAAAGTGTTGCAAACCATTGCAAGCAACACTTTCGAAGCATTGTTGATAAGCGGTGGACCGCTTGCTTCGAAGTAGTAGTGTTCGAGCGCCCCTATGACTCGTGCGTAAATCATAAAATAATGTCCACCGGAAGATATATACAAATGTTCTACAATATTATTGCATTGCGCCTAACGCAAACCGCCCACTGCGACTCGTCGCCCGCCTCCCGCCGCCCACTCAATCATCTCATCTTAGGCTCTCCGGAAACGAGTGTAACCAATGAACCGCAGCGGTAATAAATTGCGACAGTTTAAATAAAAATCAGTGGCGCAAAGATAGTAGATTTATGTGAGCTCTTATTATGTGGGCTCTTCAATTACACTGAATATATGAATATATATCCGCTAATACACAACACACACACACGGTTATGCACACACACACACACATAGATGCATTCAGCTCAATTGGCGCGTATCTAATTTCACGCCTGAAAGCCCGAACTAGTTGAAGTTTAAAAATAGTTTACAGAAAAGCAGTTACTTCAGGAAGTGGTCGACCACTCAAAACGTGGTGGTGTGCGTTAGAGGGGCGTGAGTTGTGTGGTGTTCGGGAGCGGCCACAAAGAGCACAGCCGCCAACTGCTGCAGCCATTGTGGTCAGCCACTGCGTTTACTGCGCGCACAAATATCTACAACTAATACATGAATAAGCTCAGAAAGGAACTGCAGGCGGAGCATTTGTCTCTCCATGGCACCACTATGCCATTCTAGCCAACCCCACCCACCCTTTAACACGGCGCTAAAGCAACAACAAGGCACAGTACAGTACAGTACAGTACAGTACACACGGTCGCTACGAGTCTTCATCAAAATTTCATGATAGTTTAACGCGGTTTATCGCACACGTCAAAATCAATCGTTCGGTTACTCGCAGCTGACCGCAGCTTAAGTTGTCGACAATATTTCGTTGAAAACGCCGGTGGGTGAGTGCGTTGGTGTGTGTGTGTGTGTGTGTGTAGCGCTTTAATCATATTTGTTGCTTTGTTTGTTGCCTTTTGTTACTTTGCTTAAACACAAAACTATTTAAATTCAGCCAAAGAAAACAATTTTCCAATACGATGTGAATTTTTTTAATAAAATCATGTGCAATACATATCTCCTGAATTCTATACTATGTATACGTATTATTAAATTTTCACTAAAAGCCATGCGTGTGTTCGTACAGCCGTTAAGTCGTTATACGAAATTCTATAAAGTATTTGAACATTATTTTAATTATTATTATGGCAGGATCTCAGCTGCGGGCATTATTGCAAGTAATTAAAATTGCAATACATAAACGCTGATACACACATGCACGTACATATGTACTTCCGAACACACACACACACACATTTTCGCACAAATTAAGAATATAGCCTCGAGCTAAGTGATTGTGTAGCTGCATTTGTCGGCTGCACAGACGATCTCGATGAATAATTCGACATATCACAACATGTTTGTTTGTTTGTTTGTTTGTATGTACGTGCGAGTATTTACACATGTATGGATGTGTGTGTGTGCGTGTGTATATGTACATAGCCTCCATACAAACCGATCACTGCTTTATGATTCTGCATGCGGTGCACTCTACAGACCGAATCAATGACCGAACCAGCCATTATTTTGGCGACAAATGAAGTTCAGGGAACGTTTAGGGGCGCCTTTAAAGAACATTTGCAAAAACTATTGCATAAGAAAAACTAATCTCTCTCTCTCTCTCTCTCTCTACCGAAATGTTCGGAAATCTCTGAAGAAGTTCGATGTCTTTTTGCTTGATTACAAAAGATTTAAATTCCGAATTTGCGCTTAATCTGCAGCCGATTAAGAATCTCAATTTCCGTTCTTCCCTTTCCCTTCAATATTTCACTAATACATACATACTCGTCTAGCATTATTGCACAATGCCTGCTGGCCTCGTGTAAAATGAGCAACTGCTGTATGCGCGCCGACAGGCCTGAAACTGCTGCTGCCTCTGACAACTTAAACCCAAACGTGCTGGCGCATATTTTCTGCAATAAACAAATATTTATCGATACATATCGTACGCAGTGTAGAAATATATTGCACATTATTTAAATACGAGCCTACGAGGTACGTTTGTATGCTCGCAAATGAATTCAACATGATTCCGGAACACTCACTAAATCTTGGAAAACATTGCATTGACTGCAGAACTCGACATGTTTTGAGGGGGGGGGGTCGTTCGCCCCCGGAGTGAGGCGTTGGCGCTTCTCTGGGCTGCGACGCTGTGCTAATGGACCATTTATGTTTTCATTCTAAGGCAAAGGAAAAGAAAGGAAGGGCATATTTTTATGAATTAACAGCTGTACTACATTATCTAGGCACGAGTACACGACTGTGTGTGTGTGTGTGTGCGTGAATGAGCCAGCAATTAGTACAAAATAATGTTCAATTTATGAAAATAATAACAAGGAATAGCAGCGGCATCGGCGACGGCGACGGCGACGGTGGCACGAATTACTGCAGTAGAAATGAGAACAACACTAATTAAATTTTATGTGAAAAATATGCAAACTGCAGACAGCGACACGCCAGTACTTAAAAGGTTTTATTCGAGATAATAAATTATTTATGAGCTGAAAGCGTAACTTAAGTGTAATAAAGAGCTAAACAAAACAAGGCTTTAGCTGCAACAACAGCAACAACAACAACAACAAAATCCCCAAAAGTACATTAAGTAAACAGTTTACCTTAAGCTGAATTATTTCTATAAAAAGCAATGAAAACTGGCGATTAGGCGGCGTTAATACAGTTGGTTTACTTTTTACTTACCCTTTTCTTAGTTCTTTATTTTATTTAATTTAAATTTATTTTCTTTTATTTTAATTTATTTTTTTATGTTGGCTGGTGGTAACACCTTTTTGGGAATAAAGTCTAGTACAAAGCTGCAATAAAACCGTGCTATAGCAACAGCTAAGAATCCTTTTGCAAACGGATCAATTCGAAATGGCTTTTTAAAGAAGAGGAAGAAAAAAAGCAATCAGCACGATAAAGTCCTTACCACAACAAATGTTGGTGTTTTTTTTTTCAAAAACAAAAACAAGCAATGATTTCTTTTTTAAGGAGAGAACGATAAAGTAATTGTTTTTTTACTATTAAACGCAACTGTTTATGCTACTTTAAAATCACTAAAACAAAGGTTAAGACAACATTAGTCTTTATTATCGGGGCCATAATCAATTTAGGAATATCTCTTATGAGAACTGTTATAAGATTAAATTCTTAAGAGAAGAACTATAGCTCTTTAATACTCATAGAAGAAAGA
The DNA here is from genome assembly GCA_949752815.1 of Conops quadrifasciatus. Lineage (NCBI taxonomy): Eukaryota > Metazoa > Arthropoda > Insecta > Diptera > Conopidae > Conops > Conops quadrifasciatus. The sequence goes on along the minus strand of OX457078.1, from coordinate 31,780,914 downwards.
AATCCTTTTCTTTTCACAAAGGTAACACCGAAATTGAGAAAAAACTTCAATTAATTAATATTTTCAATTAAATTGAAAAACCATTAGCAAGTCCTGAGTGTTGACAGACGTTTTTGTCGTGCTTTAATCAATATCCTTTTGTGCTTTATTAAGAAAATTCTGGCATTTAATTAAACGCACATAATTTTCAAAGGCGCCCGGTTTTAGTCTGTAGTTTCTTAGGTAATAACATTTGTCACCATCATTATCATTATCGTTATTATTAATTCAATCATCACAACAAGTACTGACGATAGCGTATTGTTTGTTCATGGCCAGCTGTCTAACATTTTCGTTTTCTCTTTCTCCTTCTCTTTCTCCTTCTCCTCGCACATGCACCCAAACAGGTGTCCGATACTGTTGTCGAGCCGTACAATGCGACATTGTCCATTCATCAACTGGTGGAGAACACCGACGAGACGTTCTGCATCGACAACGAGGCGCTCTACGACATCTGCTTCCGCACGTTGAAGCTATCGTCGCCAACCTACGGAGACCTCAATCATCTTGTATCCGTAAGTTGAACATAATGCCCAACTAATAGATGCCCGGCCCCGTGCGCCAACAGCCCTACCATTATTTACAGCCGAACGCGAAAGTGCAGCAGCAGCAGCAGTCGTCGTTATTGCATCCACCCGCGTTGAGTTGAAACGAATGGGTGGTCGTCCGCACCACGCCACGCCTCGCTGCCTACTCATCGATCGATCGCATATAGCGAGGGCATCAGCGGAAACTGGTGTCTCGATAATGAAACCTACCCTCTGCACCTTGCGCAACATCAGCCGGCGAGCACGGAAAATGCGGATGCAGATGCTGCTGCTGCTGCTGCTGGTGCTGCTGCTACTGCTGCGTCTATTGTCGCCTGTTGCCGGTGATTTAAATCATTCAGCTACGGTCGGTCGCTCCGTAGCAATGCGCTGACAGTGATTACGAAGGCAGAGTGGCGGCACAAGGCACAAGGCAGAGTGGCTGTGACACTCTTCTTCTTCTTCTTTATTAGCGCAAGTGCAAAATAAGCACATAGTTCTTTTGTAATAACTGCATAGAAAAAGGTAACAACGTCGAAATGCTTCAACTGCATAAAAATAATTACTTCTGCTGCTTTGTACGCGTTTTCATGCGGCACCGTGTGCCCAGTAACGATTTTTTTGCTAATCGCAAAGGCCAGAATATAGTAAATCAACAGACCATTTGTGGCGGCCAAAGGTTTTGATTCCAGATACCGAATTGAAATTATTATTCGAGTCGAAATCAACAACTAATAAAACCCTTTTAGCGCTCTTAGCGCCAACCGTTTTTAACGCGTCAACTTCTCTGTAACAGCACTCTTTTTCGTTTCTCTTCCTGGCAGGTGACCATGTCTGGAGTTACCACCTGCCTACGTTTTCCCGGCCAGCTGAACGCCGATCTGCGCAAATTAGCCGTGAACATGGTGCCGTTTCCGCGTCTGCACTTCTTCATGCCCGGATTCGCCCCCTTGACGGCCAAAGGATGCCAGCAGTACCGCGCCCTCACCGTAGCCGAGCTGACCCAGCAGATGTTCGACGCCCGCAACATGATGACCGCCTGTGACCCGCGTCACGGCCGCTACTTGACAGTGGCGTGCATCTTCAGAGGTAAATTTTGACAACGCACGAACACGGCGTCGCCCTAAATACGTGCCATCCATCACTCTTTGATTGCTTTGCTTTTGTTAACAAATTCAGTGTTTCCGAGGAACCCTCAGGGACAACTAACAACGACAACAACAACAATTACAGCACTACACTCCGTTTTATGATGGCCTACGTTTTGTGCTAGAATTAAGCCAAATCCAGCATAATAAAACTGTCTGATTCTCTGTCTCATGAAAGCCAAACTCGAGCAAAGTTTGGCCGCCGCTGCGCTGTTTTGTCGTTCGTGTTTAGCAATTAATTAGCTTTGATTAATTTTCCGGAATTCTTATGATTGAATCTTCATGGCTTTCTCTTATCTTCACTGTGTCACATTTCATGGCTGCTGCCGGCAGGCGAGAGCAGACGAGAGCAGATGCGGCGATGCGGCAAGTGTGCGTCGTTGCCGTAAGACAAATGATTCTTCGCTGTTTTTCGTTTACTCTTGAGCCTGTTGCTCGTTATTTTTCCTCCATTACTATCGCCATCGCTCCCACCCACGGCAAGGAAATAAATTGTTTTCTCGAAGTTGACTTAAGTCGATGTAATTCGGTGCTCAGTCAAGTCAGTCACAGTAATGAATTGTTTGTTGTCGCAGCCTATGATTATTTATTATTGCTAATGCGCTCGGTTCTGTATGCCGAGATAGCAGGGAAGTTGCTTCCGTTTTAATCGCGCCCAGCCATCGTGCCTGGAACCTGGAACCATCACTCAAGCATTATTAATACACCGCAGCTCAACAGGAACCAGAACCATCCTGTTGGTTGGTTGGTGCGAATGAAGGGATGATTTTTTGTTTGGAACGGAAGCGACTGTAGGGACAATAGAAGGGTGTTCCTTCATGCACATTCGAAAAGCTTTCAACCTTCAGATGTAAAATATTCAAAAAGCCTTTGAGGAATTTCTTAGAGGAATTCTGAATGAATGTGTTCAAAAATTATCATAGAATTTAACACAAAAAGTCTTCCATTAACTGCTTAAGACCTTATTGGGCCAATAAATTGTGACTTCTTTGGAAAATTGAACAGATGAACTAATCATTTAAGTTCATCAGTTTTCATGGTCGCGAAAACAATGAAAACTATACCATTGAACCCAAAATCAACTCAAAATAGTTAAAATAATTTTGTTGTGTAAATCAGTCTATAATCATTTCAGCCATCGATGCAGTGACCACACTACAGGACACCGATAAAACGATATTTACGATATCTTTAGAGTAATCTTGTAATAATCGATGGTAAAACTATGTTATAAATGCTTCTTGACTTTAAGCTCATTACAGTTTTTTTAAGTCCTTGTTTTTTCGACAACTGAACCCATATTATTTCGAGGTTTTTGTCTTCATTATCATCAACTTCTTCTTATTTTCGAGCGTTTAACCTTCTCGCGACTCTTTGGAAAGTAGGACTCCGGCGGCCTGAGCATGTTCATTTTCCAAACTTTTCATCACAAACTACTTGCCGCAAATCAAGATTTTTTGGGTGTTGTTGTTGTTGCTGTTGTTGTTGTTTTTCTTGTTGCTACAAATTCTATTCTGTCCTTCTCTGAGTTTATTGTTTTCGTTGCTCGTATTCTTTGTTGTTACAAATGTGGTTACCGGCAGCAGCAGAAGAACAAGAAAAATTGCCTTTGAAGAGAAAAAGTTTAAAAAGCCAAAAAGTATGCAATACAAAAGAAAACTTTCGCATTCCCGGGCATTGCAAAAAGTAATTCAGAGCACACACAAACGTACCTACCGCGTCGAGTAGTCAACTATAGACAGACAACTTTTTAGAAAGCAACAAAAAAAAAAAAAGGAACGCTCGACAGCAGCAAGGACGACGCCGGAACGCACGTGCAGCGGACGCGACGGCAGGACGCTCTCGTTTATTATGCAAAGCCTACTTTTGGGCAACACTAAAAATGATTAATGAAGTTGAACACTACTTTTGTCAAGCAAACACGCTACTATGGAGACCACCACCAGCATGAAACCTTCAGGAGGGAAGGGGGGGGAGGAGGTTGAACGGCGGGAGGAAGTCTCAGAGTGTATACAACGGCTACACGGATCAAAGTAGACGCTGACAAGCATCGAAATGCTAGCATGCTAGTATGTAGACCATTTCAACTGAGACCACATGATTCAACAGACGGATGGACGGACGGACGGACAGGCACAACTTCTGTCACAGACAAACACACGCATACCGTTGATGAGATCTGCATGCAACTTTTATGATAGTCATAACGCAAAAAACATGTATCGCACGATACATATTTTTCCACTTTAAACACTCTGAAGGTCGTGAAGTGTAATAAATCCGCTTATGCGAGTGTGTGTATTTTTTGCTACAAGAGTTTTTTAACGCGTTTTGAAGTCGGAGAGACTATACATTATTATCATATTGACATAGTACAATTACAATTTATGGCTTTACCAAACTGAAATGCAGGCTGGAAATATTAAGATTATTGTAAATTTGCAAAAATTTGGTAAACACTTTTGTTAAAATTCTCTCAAAAACTAGTCGAGAGTGAGACGCATTGAAATTACGTATGAAAAAGTTAACTTAAAGAGCATGATTTGTTCTGGTGCAAAAAAAGAAGGTAAAAGGTAAACGTGGTAAAGCTGGAAAATAGAAGAAGCAACGAGTACCGAAATGTTGACAAAATGTTGCTTGGAATTAATTAACAGTAAATTAAGAGCCAGAAGACATGACGTCAGGCCGTAGGGTAAAATTGCTCGAGGCGGCAAAGGAGCAAAAGCACTTAACATTAGCTCAAACTAAACTAATACGAGTACCGTTAAGCATTTTAAGAGCAGCTGGAACATCGACGATTTTTCACAACGTCCGCATCTTCCAATGCGATTCAAATAAATTTGTTGGGCAACGACAATGTAGACGAAAATAGAGAGCGGCAGGAGTAAAAGAATTAATCAAAATTGTCTCTTAAGTACAAAGAGCTCCTTGCCTTCCCTCCTTCGTGCGACAATTCCTGCCATCCTGCAAGCCGACTACTATACCACCCCCCACGCCCCTTCAGAGCGCTTGCAAAGTAATGAAACATATCTTTAAGAAAAAAATAAATGCCTTGGTGGAGTCTAAATCAAGCGTAAAAGCTTTCATTCCCATCGAGGGAATCCAGTATAGCTCAAAAGCATACAAGCACCAAAGGAATAAATAGAGGCAGAAGTAAATCTTAAAGGTTGTCTGCACCGTAGCGGTGCAGCCCTGCCAACATCATGACACAACGACGAAGCTGATGCTTGAATAATTAATGCCACCTTCCGCCGTTCTGCTTTTTTATTCATGAAATTGAAATGAAGTATGGACGTAATATTTTTCCGGTTGTTGTTGTTGTTGTTGTTTCCATCAGTCACAGCTACTAAATATTATGAATGAAATATTTAATGGCCCAATGGAATGTACCTCTGTGTACCTCTGAAGGCAGTTTGAAGCGAGCAGAAGAAGAATTTTTCTCTACGCTTCCAAAAAATCTTTATATATAAATCTATGCTTTAAAAATGATAATGATAATGAGTCTGGTGCTGTTGTTGTTCTTGTTTTTTTTCAACTGCATCCCACCATCATTTTTAAGCCACTCACATTCAAGCTTAAGCTTCTCTCCTCTGCCCCTAGACTTTTGATTGATATATTCTTTGTGTGTTTGTATTTTTTTCGTCTCGCCACGCCACGCCGCGCCGCCACAGGTCCGATGTCAATGAAGGAGGTCGACACACAAATGTTCAACGTGCAGAACAAGAACAGCAGCTACTTCGTGGAATGGATACCGAACAATGTCAAAGTGGCCGTTTGCGATATTCCGCCGCGCGGCCTGAAAATGTCTGCGACATTTATTGGCAACACGACCGCCATTCAGGAGATCTTCAAACGGATATCGGAACAGTTTACGGCCATGTTCCGGCGCAAGGCTTTCCTGCACTGGTACACCGGCGAAGGCATGGACGAAATGGAATTCACGGAAGCCGAGTCCAATATGAACGATTTAATATCAGAGTACCAACAGTATCAGGTGAGTTCGTTCAGTTCAGTTCAGTGAGAGGTTGGCAAAGTAGATGGAGAGATGTGCACGTTATCACCTGACGTCTCCTCTTCTGCTTCGAATTAAACGCACGGCATTTCAGTTTCGCTTTTTCGTCATTGCAGGAGGCTACGGCAGACGACGAAGTCGAATTCGATGAGGAACAGGAGCGCGATGTATACGATGATAACGCCATTCAAAATGGTGGCATTTAAAACGTCAGAAATGCAGGCGGTCCCCCCTCTCCCCTTCCTCCGCATTCCAGAATCCAGAATGCAAATGAAATTTTTATATTATGCTGTTAAGACTACACTTTTAAAGTAGAAATTAAATGCTCTATTTTGGACAACAAGAAATAATAAAGCCCAAATCATAATCCTAAAGAACGAATCGAAAATTTTTGTATCCTCGCTTCTGCGGGCCTTCACATTGGAAAGGTCTTCTATGCAAAGGAGATATTATGTAAGAAAAGCTTAAAATCCTTTAAAAAAAAAATTTTGGGGCTTTTCCCAAACGAAAATCAAAATTCCCCGAAATCAAAACCAAATTCTTTAGGAAAAATAAAAAATAAGCAAAATAATTGAATGATAATCTGCAGCGAAAAAATACTGGTAATGCCACAATTTGATGGTACCGCCCTCTCTTAAAGAGCTTTTGTTTTCAGTCTTTTGTTTTGTAACTATTATGGAAGCTTTTCTGAAAAGCTTTTCACCAATCCACACAGTAAGCTCTCTTCGCATTCGCCCAACATAAAAAGTAAAGCTTATCAAAACAAAATCGATGCTTACTAAGCTCTCTTTAGTGAAGGCATAACTTTTATTAAGCATTCAATTTGAGCTTTTATAGCGGATAATTCAGCAGGACATCTTGTCGTGCCAATTCCAAAAGCATAGGATCATCGAAGAACTTATTAATAGACACATCTTCGGAGAGGCCTTTGCGACGTCTGGTCTTAATCATGAATTCGCGTGCTAAATGCGAGGCCTGCTGCGGCTCCAGCGGACGAATAATGATAGACTTATCCAACGGATCGCCCGGTACGATTTGCCAGTGATGGAAGACAGACAAACAGAACGCTTGACCTTGTGTATGCGTGCGCAAATCGGTCTCAAATCCGAAGGAGTCAATGGCGGGAATGAATGCCTTGATCGTGTAGAGTGGCGAGCCGGAAACAGGCGCATCCTGCGTGACGTGACCACTGTGAAAAAATTGAAAATGTCATTTGATGGCAAAGAAAGGAGGAATAAACATATTGTACCGTCTGCGCGCCAATACAGTGTACACAGCTGACACACAGTCAGCAGGCGCCTGCACCTCGACAAACAAATACGGCTCCATCAAGCGCGGAGTGGCCATCAGAAAGGCGGAATAGGCTACTCTCCGCGAGGTCGGAATGACTTGACCACCGCCTCGATGAAGAGCCTCGGAAGCTATTACCGCATCGAGTATTTTGAATTTCACATTTCTAATGGGCTCTTCACAGAGAGGGCCCTCCCGCGTGCCCCACTGAAAGCCTTGCACGATGGAGTCCTTCACGGAAGTCAGCAGGTTCTTGTCGACTTCGGAGGGTAGCGTGTCGTCCACAAGGATGTTGGGGCCCGTGGAGTCTGGCCCAAAAGCCCAAATGCTGCGCGCAGCCAACAAGTCCCAGTCGTAGTTGACTTGGAAGAATTCGCCAATGCGCTTCTTGTTCCAGTTAATGGACACTACCTCATTCTCGATATCCTCGGCCAGACCCTTTTCCAAGGGCTCTGAAATCATAGTGATCTTGTTCTTTTTGTTCGGAGTCTCCGCAAAACACTTCAACGAACTGGTTTCCACGACCGTCTCGCAAAAAGCCACTACGGGATCGGCCACTTTTATATCGATCTCCGAGTACATCTTGCGCAAATCGTGCATAACACAATCCAGATACAGTTCGCCGGTACCCAGGATAACATGCTCGCCCGATTCCTCCACGCGCGTGGACAACAACGGGTACGACTTGTTGACTTTGCGCAGACCGTCCAGCATTTTAGGCAGCTCAGAGGGATTCACCGGCTCCACGGCTATCTTAATGATACTCTGAGTGTTGAATTTTAAAGGCCGGAAGATGTACAAGTCCTCCGAGGAGTTTAGCCCCACAATGGTGGCCGTCTTGACGATGCACTGATCTATACCCTCAATAAGAACCCAATTTCCGGCGGGCACGCGATTTAATTCGACTTTGTAGCGCGCTTCATAAACCCAGAGACGACCAACTTGGAGAATGCGCGAGTCTTCTTCATCCTGCAGCGTATAGTTTTCGCCCAGCACGCGAACTTCCTGACCAGCATGCAACGTGCCGGAAACAACGCGAGCCAAAACCTACAACGAAAGTCTCTATTTTTAATACATTCAACGAAATCGCAGAACAGCTCACTTGAAAAAAGGTACAATCGTCGTTTGGATACATCTTGGAACTGTGCACCATAAGCGTGCCGCTTTGGTTGCAATCAACCATGTGCTTGTAGATGTCGCCCTCTTTGGGTCCAGTGTAGATGTGATCCACTTTGCGCTTGGCATTGTCCTGCGGTGACCGAATGTGATCCACGCACATGTCGACGAAGCCGCTGAAGTCGCCCATGAAGCGGTTGCAAACCAGACGCAGCAAAGGACGAATATTGCTCTTCATTTCCTCTTTGGTGATTCGCACGTTCAGTTCAGCCAGCGTGTCCGCCAGAGTAGTGTCCACGTCTCCCACCACTTGAGCAATCAGCTTGTACATGGGCTCCAGTATGAACTCCACGAAGCTCCGCTGCGCTGAATTGTGGGGCGGCTTCTTAGTGAATTTTCGCCTTCGGGAATATAAAGTCAGTTATTAGGCTAGCTCATGAGATTACTAGCAAAATTTCGCATACGATTTGCTGTGGAAATAGATGTCCCCCCAAAGGCGCTTAGCAAACTCCACGTAGTTAACGCCGTCGTAGCTGTCCGCATAGAGTTTGGCAAACGATTTCAGAGTGAAACAAAAACCGTAGAGCGAGCTGGCGAAGCAAACATTTCCGAGTACCGGGGAAACGAGCAGACCGTCTTCGGTGGAACCATAGACACTACATAGACACACGCATTAGCTGCTCGCAAGATGCAATCAGATTCATTATATTCACCTCAGCAAACTGTTGACTTCCTCGACGATATGTTTTAGCTTGAAGTAAGCGTCTTGAGGCGGCAGCTTCAGCTCCAGAATGAGACGATCAATCTATAAATATATTTTGCATGAAGAAAATAAATCAATCGGGAAAATAAACTGGCAGCAAACCTTGTTAATGCAAATGGTTATGGTCATCTTCTCCTGAACCGCATGCTTCAGAAGGCGTTCAGTATTCAGACTAACTCCTTCGGCAGCATCTATAAAGACCACAACACCATCGCACATACGCATGGCAGCTGTCACCTCATCGGAGAAGTTTACATGGCCTGAGAAATACATGAACACTGAAAGGAAAAGAAACAGAAGCCAACTCTATACCTGGCGTGTCGAACACATTCATCAGGAAGCTCTTATGTTTAACATCTTGAAGAACGAGCGTCACAGGCGTAGCTTTAATGCTACAGCCGCGTTCCTGTTCTGTAAAAAGCGTATCCGTATATCGCAAAGTACGTTCCTCCGTATGCTCGAATTGCGGATGCGTCTGACGCATCAAACAGTCGACAAATGTCGTCTTTCCGTGGTGTAGATGCCCGACAAGCGCTACATTTCGTATGAGTGGAGGCGTGTCCATCAGATCGGCCATGAATTCCATTTCGTAGGTGGTCTCTGGCAATTCTTGTTCTTTGATTTGAAACTTGAGTTTTTTAATGGGTTCTATGAGAGGCTTGTCGAGAGCTTGAGCATCTTCCTCTTGAACAATAGTTTCCACATCAGGGCCATACACTTCCACCGCGGTAGGATAATAGCGCTTATCTTCATGAAGAACGACAGCAGTAACTTCCTTGTCATCATCATCTACAACCTCTTCCTCCTCTTCGTTTGCATCATTCTAAAAATATATGCAAGCGTTTATTAAATAAACTCTTTTTTGGGCTTTCGAAATTCCTTACATCTTGCTCTTCAGTCACTTCCGTTTGCCCATAAATACTCTGATCATCATCCTCATCACTGTCCAAATCCGGGCCTATATAATTCCCAAATTCATCATATAAATCAGAATCCATTCTTAAATAAGATCACGGCCAAGTTACTGCAATATAACGAAAGCAATTTTGATTTATACTTGAAGTATCTTTAACCAATTTAGCGTGGTAAAATTTAGCGCAAAAGACAAATAGAATACGTACTGAACAAAGTCCTAATCCTTTACGTCGAAGCGTAATTATTTAGAAGCGGAATTCTTTTTTTACTACCAGAAGCGTAAAAATATTATTCGATTAATTTTTTTTTTTTTTCTACTGTGACCACTGCTGAGAGTGGAATTTTATTGGCCAGTTGAAGAAACTATAAGACCAAATTCGATTAATTTATAACCAAATACAATTCACCGGCAAAGCTCACGCAGAAAACTCAAAATACTTTTTCAGGAACTGTCAAGCCTCTGAGGCAGGGATGGAAAGATCTTACATGAATTTAGTTCAGGCGAACACAACAAAATGTTGGCTTGCTGCCGTATCCAGACACATTGTCAATTACATTGGCTCTAATGCTGTAAACACAATCACAGCAGCGAGCAGCAACTTCAAGTTAGGGCTGCAAGAAATAGCGTATCGTTAAACCAAATGGCAGAGCAGCATCTTCTGGCAGCAAAAAATTGCATATGAGAAAGTCAAATGTAAAAATTTCATTTGTTTACAAACAGCTGTGTAAAACAACAAAAATGCGTTTTGCTGCTGTCAAAATTCGAATTAGCTCGACAGCAAATTGAAGATTCAGCAGCAAGTAAGGGCAGCAAAATGGAAATCAAACTTTTTTCTCGATCTCCATAAGAGCCCATGTAATTTTGACAGTTGAGAAATGAAGTTGCTTCTCGCTGCTGTGATTTCGCTGCTGTGATTGTGTTTAATGCTTAAAACTGCATTCAGCCAGAGCGCGGTTTTCGCAACGCGCTGCGGGGCGTTTTCGTCTTGGTGTTCAGACAGAACGCGGATCGATACAAAAGTAAACAAATCAACGGGGAGTATATATAGATAGGAAGATGCCGTATTTGCTGAAAATGGTAATTTTTTAGAAAGTTTTCCTTCAAACTTTCAACTGTCTAACGATAACTGGTAATGTGACCTCTAGCAACTCCAAAAATTGTAGAACTGAATTCACTCACTCACAAAACACTAACACCAGTAGGACATTTTGTAAATTTTCACAACGCACCGCGACGCGTAAATCTCTACGCCGCGACAGTAAACAACGCATTTTCTCCGTTTGAACAGCTAATGGGATTTTTGTGTTTACAACCCGGCGGAAACATCGTCCCGTAGCGATAAACGCGTTTTCTGAATGCAGCTTAAAACGAATTGCCGCTCGTAGCCCAGCTTAAATGCCGCTACCGATAGATCCATTTCGTATTTTGTAGCTAGCAGCTGCTCTTGTGCTTTGTAGACTTTTTTTATTTAATTCATATGCAACTAAAAGCCAATGTAGGCCCAAATAATTGAAGTTATAACCGTAAAAAGTACAATAAATCTCATTAAATTATAAAGAAGAAAAAAACAAAGTTTGAATATGAACATTAACTTATTGCAGCCACCTAATACTTACAGCTAAACCAAAAGGCATAACAAATCATCAAATAACATAACTTTATTTTTTGCCAAGCAGCTGAGAGTTTTACCGTGTATCTTTGCCGCTTGTAGCAGAAGCTATTGAAATTGTATTATGTGCGTTAGGTTACGTGCTTGATAGTACTAGAACACAACACAACATTTACAGAGGCATTCCAAGATTCACGAACTATTGAAATCGTCTTTCAAAATCGTCTTTAGACGATTGAAATCGTCTTTCGTATTCCAAGATTCACGAACTATTGAAATCGTCTCTCAAATCGTCTTTAGACGATTGAAATCGTCTTTCGGATTCCAAGAGTCACCGAAATAGTTAAAATTCTTGCAAAACGTTGAAATTATCGTCTTTTGGTATTCCAAGAGACGATTTTATCGGATTTCTTCTCCTAAAAAAGACGATCAGAAATTAGCTCTCGTTCCCTAATAAAAATGTAATATTTCAATGAAAAATCTGGTTATATATTTTTTGATTCACTTGTATAGTTATTATTTTCTATTTTTATTTATAAAATAGATAATAAATAGTAAATACATAATTTTTATAAATAATACTAATTCCAATTTTGATTTCGAATGCGAATTAATTCCTTCTCAGAGTCTTCAGCAAAAAATTCCACTAAAGGAATCCATGTTTTTCAATGAAGCTTAACACACGAGAACACTTCTGCTTGCATTAAACCGTCGCTTGTTGGCAAGGGAGATGAAGAGCATGGTAGTTCGTGCATTGAAATTCTTCACTCTTGGACCTGCATGAACAGAGCACAAAACTAACACATACACAATTTTAATTAACGAGGGTTCTGAATATTTCACCAACACATACAAGTGACAGGCCAATCAAAATATTCAACAATATACATACACGGAATGTTTTCACTTGAACTGTGCAATACAATGGAATTTTCCATTGTTCACAAGTTCGTACAGTGTTGGAAAATTTCTAACAAAAAAAACAATGGTAATTTTTTTTTGCTAAAATCTAAGCGAAATAATATAAAATAACACAAATATTACTCTACATATAATTCGCGATGTATATTCTATATTTTGGTAAGGTTTGTAACTTTGTTTTTCGCGAAAAAAAACAATTTTTTTAGGTTTTTATTTATTCAACATAACTACAATAATCAAAGTTTTGCCTCCTAGCACTGAAAATGTCATCTTGAGCTCAAACTGCAGTAAAAGCAAAAGACGATTCGAGTTTCGTGAATCTTGGAATGCCTCGTTCCCTTTTTCGTGACTTTTTTGCCGAGATAGTTTAACGATTGACCTCGAATCTCAGAATGCCTCTGTTACACAACATTTTACTATTTTTTACTGAGGGGTACATTTCTGATCTACGAACGATTGACAAATCGCTCGTTCTGCTTTGTTTATTTTATCCGATATTAACGGATAAACGCAGCCTATTTTTGACATATTTTTTGACTGGAAGGAAGTTTCCTATCTCCTTATCTATGCTTCCAATTGAGTGCAAAGCAAATTTTGGCAAAACTTTTTACTCTTTCTACCACTTCTAATTTTTTATGATTATAATTCACACAAAACATTATGAATTTTATAAAACAGGTAAAAAAATATTATAAATATATTTTAGATTGATCACTTCATTCACTAAATCCTAGCTTGGGCAAGGCCTATTAAAAATGAATCACCGCCATAGGGGAATTCACACCAGTGAAATTTGCTGGCGAACACAGGCTGGACGTTATCGCATAACCAGGAAGAGAGACAGGCCACTCACCTACGAAATGGCTAATCCACCGCATTACATTGCTCATCGTAAATCGTGGAACTCTTGGAACACATGTAAGCTTTCCAATTGAACTTAATATATTCATTATTAAATACGATTCAATTTTAGCGACACTTCTCGATGGACTACGACCATCTCAAACTGCAATAGAAGACCTCTTTTTGCGTAAATTCATTGTGGGTACCTGGCACTCATTAGTTTGCTCGGAGGTCATCATAAAACGACAACATAATATGATACGTATCGCTGCGATCATGCGACAAGCTGTTAGCCCCCGCAAAATGTATTTTCTTATCGGTTATACAGAAGAGTTGCTGTCATATTGGATGCAATGTCCTGTAATATTAGAACTACAAACTGTGGGCGATAAAAAGGATGTTGTATTTAAGTATATTTAAATAAGTGATTTTTTAATAAAATACTTTAAAAAACAAGTCTAAATAACACTATCAGTGCACAGTGATTTCGTTGTGATTTTTATTATTTTGCCATGATTTAATAGCTTTGTTAACAATGACTGCATCCTGATCTTTGACCTAGATATCGATAAACATAAATCATTAAAAATAACTTTTATCATTAAATCCTTACCTGATCAATAATGCTATTTAGATCACTTTGAGAGCTGCAGCTTAGTATTGAGTCACGGAATGCTTTTACCAACTCTAGAAAAACGAATGCTACTATTTTCCGAGAGCCTCCACAAATTTTATCCCATACTTTAACTAAAAAAATCTCACTTATTACACCAGCAAAGCAAGTAGAAAACCATTTATCCACAATACTATTGTTGAGAAACACTCCTAATTTTTCCAAGTGACTGTTGGATGTAGGAAATAGAAATGAGCGTTTGGTAATATTTTTGTTTAATCCCTACTTATATAAGACAGAATCTTCGCGGTTTAAAATCATTTGAGCCAATTCAATCAGGCGTTCGCTATCCACCTGTACCTCTATAGTGCACGCATAAAATTCCTTTGCAATCCAGTATGCTCCAACATCGTCCTCAAAAACTTCAAGCAAAACCTTTACAATTTCTATAAATTTATGCTCAACCTATTTATATAAATATATGTAAATACTAGAAAAGCGTAAATTAGTTTATAGTGTATATACTTCTGTATTTGTTCCCGGGTGTAGCTTTTTGCTCTCGAGCAACCACATAACATAAAATATTCGACTTTTTGAAGTGCAAGAATCAATGTAGCGCATCAAGGTTACCGCTTGGAGGAGATCGTCGTATACTGCTCGTAGTTGATCTGTAATATAGGCAGTGGAATTCTTATGTAGTGGTAGGATTCCTAGTATGATACTCCAAAGCAGAGCTCTCTGGGTGGTTGGGACACTGTAACTGAGGCAAAATTGCTTTAGCTTGGAGTGGTTTCGAATATTATCTTGAAGAAGCTTATTTAAGGACTTCTTTTCTTCCACGCTATAACAGCCAACCTTTTCATAGTAACTTGATCTAAAATTTCTTTCGTCAGTTGTCATTATAAATTGCTCTATTTTGTTCTCAATTCAATTAAAAACTCAGTTGTTTTTGTCTGTTCAGTTCTGTCAAGAGTATTTATTAAGGTTTAGTTGAGGTAGTTTACATAAGTAGACAAAAATGTGATGTTGCAAATTCTAACCCCGACAAAATCTAAAAACCAAATGTAAACTAAACTCGAATTATCTTTAGCATAAGTAAAGAATAGGTGAGTGGCTCCGATTTAAAAAATGTTCTGTGATAGCGCTTAACCTCCCTATTCTAATCATGTTGAAAATTAGCGTCGGACTCGTTTAGTTTAGGAGATATAGGGTTTTAAATGTCAAAATTGGAAGATCTGTATCTCTGAAACCAGTTGAGATATCGACGTAACATTGGCCGTTTAAAAGGCTATTTTAAGGCCTGTCTTTTATCTAATAACCTTTTTTGTGATTACTGAGGTAATTACGGAGATAGTTCAACTTTTTCAAAAAATGGCGTGCTCAATTGTACAAAATAATTTTTTTTCTCACTTAACCCTTCTGTCAATAAAGATCTGGCCAGACCTTTTTTATTTTCAAGAAGGTTTTTTTAATATCGTAGCTACGTTGACGAAACTTTTTGACTTTGTCGGCGTACATTTTGTTTATAGTTCGATGTGGACAAATAATTTAAGAAAAAAGTTTTTAACGAGAAAAGGTTTTTTCTACGGCAGTCCCTGGAATCAACGGAATAGGTCTGGCCAGACCTCGCGACCCTTTCCTACATCTCATATGAAAAAAACATTATTATAATTCATTAAAAACAATATTTTTCGTAGTGATTAACTTCGGTTCTCAGATAATTATTTCTTTTTTATAGCACCGTTATAAATAATACATTTTTTAGGGTTTTTCCCTACATTTTCAAACTTAATAACTGCAGTTTCTCGCTGATTGCTTTAAAGCGCTTGTACGTCATTAGGCCACTTGCAAATTTTTTATAAACTTGCGGAAAATTTGTGAAACTCTGGGTAATAGCTTTTTTGTTTAAAAGGGTATATAATGAAGGTAAATTATTATTGTCATTGAGTAAAATTTAGTTGAAAGTGTTAGAATCAATATCTTTTTACCTGATTATAATGGCTACAGCTATTTAATTGGCGGCGAATGAACGAAGAAGAAAGAGAAATATCTTCTGTTAGAAGATTTCTCTTTCTACTATTTCTACTACTAAGACTTCTCACTTGGACGATTTTAGTGAGGACATGATGAAGATTATAGTTCTGCGGAAGACGAGTCTATGGATGAGTCTATGGATAATAAATTATTTTATATACAGAATTGATAGTAGGAAGAATCAGTAAAATTTAGGAAACCGATAACGATATTCTGAAGAAGTTGCAAACGTTCGAGTTTTACTATCAACAATTCATTGCGTCACGGAAGAGGTTGAAGAGAAAAAAAACCCTATTTAAAAAAACCATTATTTTTTATAATAAATATAAAGGAGGAGTCCACGTCATTGGCCAGATGTTAAGAAAATACACTTGTAAATTACAAGCGAAGAGATGGCCACAGGCGTTTTTGGACATATTAGACGTTGCAGCATTGACATCATATATTTGCTCAATAGCAAAATATAATAAAAAATCAAAAAACTTCCATTATTTTACTAAATTCAGGTTATTTTTATACAAATCGTATATAGGTCCAGCCAGAGCTATTCCATTGATATGAAGGTTTTAAAATAGCCATTGGCAGAGGGGTTAAATGACAATTAAGGTATCAAATAAATTCACTTCTTTCATAGCCCATAATATTACCTTTCTAACGGTATATAATATGTTTCGGTATCTATTGTGTTTTTGAGCAAATTATTGAAAATATCTACAAATTTAGTGGTTGTCTGTAATACTGCGTAGTTAGTATTTACGCATATTCAGAAATATAATAAAAAAGGTTTACTTTAAAATAAGACCGCCAAGCATAAAAACCTTTATGCAGAAAACCTCACATCACCGAGAGGATTCTGCTGATTGAGGGTTATGATCCCTGCCGCGATACACGAAAAAAACTGTTGCAAACAAATTCACGTGTTCGTGAGGGTTCTGCTAACATTTTTAAAATAAGCGAAAGTCATATAAACTAAAGTAGTAGGTTATCATATTACATACCGTACTGAAGGTAAAAGAACAGAAAGAAACAGAAAGAACAGAAAAAAAATTATTGTTTCGAGAAAAAATTTACATATTTTCACCAAAATTGGTATAACTCCTTAACCGTTATGATACAAACAAAAAAGTGCTTAACATAAATGGTAGGCAGTAAAAACCTTTATGCAGAAAACCTCACATCACAGTGAGGGTTCTGCTTGAAAAAGCCTGTATGCAAAAACCTCACATGACCGAGAGGATTCTGCTGATTGAGGGTTATGATCCCTACTGCGGCCGAGAGCCCCACGCGGAAAAGCCTGTATGCAAACTCCTCACATGACCAAAAGGACTCTGCTGATTGAGGGTTATGATCCCTGCCGCGATACACGAAAAAAACTGTTGCAAACAAATTCACGTGTTCGTGAGGGTTCTGCTAACATTTTTAAAATAAGCGAAAGTCATATAAACTAAAGTAGTAGGTTATCATATTACATACCGTACTGAAGGTAAAAGAACAGAAAGAAACAGAAAAAACATTATTGTTTCGAGAAAAAATTTACATATTTTCACCAAAATTGGTATAACTCCTTAACCGTTATGATACAAACAAAAAAGTGCTTAACATAAATGGTAGGCAGTAAAAATAACTTAACATAATATATATATATACATATATATATATATACATATACTTAACATAATATATACAACAGTATATTACCCGTTTCGATAGCTCACTTATTTACAGAGATATTAAGCTTTTACTAACATAGTTGCATTTACTTGAAATTTAAAACTTCTAAATCTAAGATGGCTGACGAAAACAAAATGACTACTTCCGGTCCTAGCGGTAAATTATAAAGGTAAAAAATAAAAAAAATCGAAGCTACTCACCTATTCTTTACTTGTTCCAAAGTAAACAAGCAAGCAACAAGAAAAGTAAACAAATCCTAAACGTCATATTATGCTCTAATATAAATTTATAGATATGGTAATATTGTCATTGAAAGAATGGCTCTTGTCACTACAAGAATTGTCTCTGTTTGTCAATGCATTCCTTTTGGAGCAAGTGGTTTCTGTTTTTAAGAATTTTAGTTTAAATTATTAATACTTAAATAAAAGTATTGCCTGATATTATACTCGTGATATTTTTGTACGCAAATACAAAGACAATGTGTGAGAAACCTACGGTCTTGATATTGGGTGGTGAGTAATTGCGACTACTTGTTGCCGGGCAAAGTAACAGAGCTGCCGGGCTTCAGCGTTTATCTTTATGGAGATTTTTACATTGCTTTGTTTTTATTACGAAATGATAAAATATAGGGTGTGGTTTCATTGGGCGCAACTTGGTGACCTACCTAGTAGAACGTGACTTGGCAGCGCATATTCGCGTGGTGGACAAGACTCCTCCCCAGATGGCTTGGCTGAATACTGTGCACTCGGAGGCATTTAAGTCGGAGAAAGTGGAATTTTTTAGTGCGAACCTAATCAATTCTGGTGTGAAAACAATCGCTTTTGATATTAAAACGCTTATTTATGAACACTTCTTCCGCAGCGTCATGTAAAAATGTGTTTGCTCCCGAAGTAAATACCGGACGATCGTGGGACTACGTTATCAATTGTGCAGCTGAGACGCGGCCCAATCAAACGGATGCCGTTTATAGAGAAGGAATATTTAAATTAAGTATAAATTGTGCAACGGAAGCAGCGAATATCAAAACAAAGCGCTATGTTGAGCTCAGTTCGGGCTGTGTGAATAGCTCCGAAAAAACTCCCATTACTGAAGCCTCTAAGTTAGATCCCTGGACAGCCGTTGCTAAACAGAAAGTGAAGGTGGAAAGAGAACTGCAGGATATAAGTGATCTCGCCTATACCATTGTACGCCTGCCAGTCGTCTACGGATTAGGCGATAAGCGATATTTAAGTATTACTTTTCAAATATACACTGTCGAAAGCAATTTCAATCATTTATACTTACAGTGCCGCGTATAATCATTGCTGCGCTCTACAAACATCTCAATGAACCTATGAAGTTGCTTTGGAATGAAAATATGAAACTAAATACGGTCCATGTTAGCGACGTGGTTGGCGCTATCTGGCAACTAGCACGAGCTCCCCCAACTGCCGGTGAGATATACAACATCGTGGATGATTCGGATAGTACGCAAGGCTCAATAAGTGATATTTTGGCCGATATATTCGGAATTACAGTGGATTACTGGGGCATCGTTATGTCTAATTTGACAAAGGTAAAGATGTTTTACTTCTGAGGCATCAATTTTGTCGTTATCAAAGGGTTTGCAATTTCAGTTAAGTCTCTCGGATACTGTCGGAGAAATTAACGACAAGCACATGGCTCCGTGGGCTGAAATATGCCAAATTAATGAACTCAGCAATACACCATTAACACCTTATCTAGATGAAGAGCAACTTTATCACAAACATCTGTATTTAGACAATACGAAACTAAAAGAATTCGGCTATGAATTTCAAGTAGCCAGAATCACAAGCCATCACATCAAGGAAATCATAAACGATTATATCAATCAAAAGCTTTTTCCTAAATTACTTCTATTGTAATTCGACGGTGCGACAACGGTGTTGATCAACTATACCCGACCATATTTTATCTTTTATATTATAAACTTTAAAAATAGTGCTACCACTAGTAGCACCTTAACTACTGGACTGTCAGAAAGTGTACTTATAGTATTAAACCTTTTATGCAAAACGACACAGCAGGAACGACTGTTACAGTATGCTTCGAATATTATTTCTATCGATGTACGATTATGTAGCGCCAAAATAAACTTTTATTAAGCACCCAACGCACTTACGTTTCATTTGTTACGGTTCTGCACATTTTACGCACTTTATTTCGCACGAATATGAAAATTGAAAAAGCCCATTTTTAATTCGTTCGCTTTTATTTACTTTAGTGGAGTTATTTCCTCTCGTTACGTAGGCGTAGACGTTGCCATTTGAAATATGTTTAGGTTGAGACGATAAAATGCATCCGATATATCAATTCTTTATGTGTACTTAAATTAAAAATCAACAATGGAGGACACAAATTTGTATAATTAAATAATTTTAAACAGAATATCTAAAATAAAAAAGACTGAACTGAAAAATGCACATTGAAAAAATAAATATTTTTTAAAATATAAAACTTGAATAGCTTACGGATGATCGAGAATGTCGCGTGTCCGAGCTCTTGCCGTTTTGTTGACTTTTATAATATACTGTAGTTATTAAGTGGCAGGAGACAAATCTTAATGATTACTTTAAAAGGTTTATTTGAAATAAACGTTCTGCAATAATGCAGTTCTTTGACTTTAAGCTTAATGTTATGTTAATGTTATTCTTAGTTAACCAATGTCGATTTTACCGGCGGTCACCGTTTAATTAATGGTTTCTAAGATTGTCTGCTGGTTTGCAGATTAGAGCCAACCTAGAAGGCCAATCCGGCATCACGATAAGTGGTGAAGATCTTCTCAATGGAATTTACGTAGGCAGCGGTTCTCAAATCCAGACCCAAGTCGTATTTCATGGCAGTCTTCATAATGGCGCGCGCGGAACGTTCCATGGTGTAGTCCAGGCCTGAGTGCACGATGTCCTTTTCAGACGCACCGGAAATGCGTTTCTGGAATGATTCCGAAGGCGTTACAGGGATCCGCCCACCGACGCGACCAAAACGACGCTCCAAAGATTCCTGTACGGACTCTGTGTGTTTGAAATGAGATACAAAGATTGGCTTAAACATTTTTGAAAAGATTAAAACGAATAAAAGCAACAAAAGCAAAAGCAAAGAATAGACAAGGAATGAAGCAAAAATGTTTTAATTGTAGTTATATTGAATTTTTACTACCTAAAATAATTTTACAAAGGAACATTCTGTGTTAAAAGGAAAAATAAAATCTTTTAAAGCATGCGTAAGCAATCAGAAAATGGAACATTGTTAGCTAACTGAATATAATGAATAAATTCGCGGGCTGTGCACCAACGAAAACGAACATAAACGCTGCTTGAAAACATGTTATATTTTGTTATAAATGTTAAATGATTATCCTGGAGAAAATTAGGATATAGGTAAGATGCAAGGCAGGAAGAGAAAAGCAAATGAACAAAGGAATCCAGATTGCACGAGCTGTAGAATAATATGAACTATACCGTCTAAAACAAATCGCTCAATGGATTGTTGTACTGACGCTATATTGACAGAAAAATGAAAGCAGAAAAATAAAAATGATGTCTTGAGAAACTAGATAAGGATTATTAAGGAGCTTAATAGAAGAGAGCCTTTTTTCCCAAATGGTTACCAAGTGCGCCGCGATCAACTGATTGAAATTAATTAATATCGTATTTCAAGAACTGTCTTTAGCGGTTAATTAAAGCTGTGTTATTTTTTTTTTTCTTGATTAATTGAAAAACTTTAATGAAATAAATAAATGAAAAATTCGAGTAAGTACTAATAGCAATATTTCAAATTGATAAATTAAAGAAAAAATAAACCAAAGGAAGCAAAAGGTACCACTGAATTTATGCCGTTACCACGCACTATTCTGCACGAGAAGACAAAGAACCTTCCAATTTGCATTTTTGTTTAAAATGTTGTCCCTTTTGCAGATTAGTGCGGAACTTTGTATGCTATAACTTGTATGCTCACTTTCTATTTGAGGTCTATTGAGGCGAATGCTTACCCAGCAGATGATAGTTGGATTCACGCTCATATTTAAAGGTCAGACGACCGTATGACACATGGTTCAAGTTCTTCAGCCATTCAAAGAAAGACACAGTAACACCGCCTGCGTTGATGTACAAGTCCGGAATCACCAGAATCTTGCGGTCGATTAATATCTTATCGGCAGCGGGTGTGGTGGGCCCATTAGCAGCTTCCCCAATGATCTGCAAAGTGCCGCGAATTAGACAACAGAACCAGACTAGGTGAGTACATCCGCTTACCTTCGCTTGGATTTTGTGGGCATTCTCGCTGGTGATTACCTTCTCGACAGCAGCCGGAATGAAGATGTCGCAAGGTTCAAACATCAAGTTCTCGCCTTCGTAGGGCTTGGCATTGGGAAAGCCTACAATGGAACCTGTCTCATTCTTGTAGTCCTCCAATTGCTACAGAAGGATTCACAAAATAAGCAAGAGTGAAATTTAACATTATATAAAAAGGTATTAGTTTTTCGAATGAAATTAGGCTGATCTTCTAAGACACAGCAACCAACCGTCCCAAAGGATTTTTTGGTTGCATTACATTAAAATAGCATTCAGAGATTGGACTTACTTTTGGATCAATGCCTTCGTGGTTGTAGATGGAACCGTCATGCTCGATAATTCCAACGCAGGTGGCACCGGCCCGTGTTAGATAGCGGCAGGTGTGCAGACCCACATTACCGAAACCTTGCACGATGAAGCTCTTGCCACCCCAACCAGGAGTGGTACCTATGGGAAAGACAATCCTTATGAGATCTTAAGATCTTTATCAATCCCTATCTTCCATCAACCGACCGATCATGCTCATGTAGTTGGCCTCGTTGATGAAATTCTCTATGCCGTGGAAAACGCCGCGTCCTGTAGCCGAAACACGGCCGTGGATGCCTCCCTGGTTGATGGGCTTGCCCGTAACGCAAGCGTGAGCATTTATATCCAAATGACCAATAGTCTTGGCGTAGGTGTCAGCAATCCACGACATCTCACGCTCTCCGGTGCCCATATCAGGCGCAGGCACGTCGACACCGGGTCCGATAAAGCCCTTCTTAGCCAATTCGAGTGTGAAACGGCGCGTTATCTTCTCCAGCTCGTGTTCAGAGTACTCCTTGGGATTGATCTTGAGCCCGGCTTTAGCACCGCCGAAGGGCACGTCAACACAAGCACACTTGAAGGTCATCAAAGCAGACAGAGCCTTGACCTCATCGCGTGAAACGTCCAAAGAGAAACGAATACCTGCGAAAAAGCAAAGCAAAAATTAGTACATATAATACAATTAATATATATATATGTACACTCATGCATATTCATTCGTACACAAGAATATTGCAATAAAACCTAAGCCTAAGCCAATAACCAAAACAACAGGACGGACAGACAGACGGACGTCTTGGTGCAGGCATAAAAATTAGATTTGAAGGCAACTTATGTATTTTCTTTAATTCTATTTTGCACGCATTCTCTTTTGTTGGCGGCTCTTGGACGTCTTCCAAGTGATCTCAATTTAGGTATTTTGTTATGGATTCATGCTTTCATTTCAAGGTGTTGAAATGCGTACTATGCATACTGAATTCGCGTACTTTAGGCAGGTACATAGCACTCGTAAAAGATTACATATATCATTCTTGTATATAACAAATTTTAAATATTCAGATCTTTGAAGTGGAAACACCCGGTTTTGGTAACACAGATTATTACAATATTATTTATACAGTTTTAATTATTTTCTTTCCCATACATTTACTCTTGTAAATCTCTTGTAAATTGAAGCTCAAGCTATTCTCGGAAGTGTTTAGATAGTAATAATATCTATTACTAAGTAATCCCAAAGCTGTACCGTTATAAATCAGATAACAATTTTACAAGTTTCTTGAAAAATCATTAACGGCAAATATGATTTTCTAAATACAACCAATAAAAATTTTACCGCCTGAATAATTTGTTTTTTATTAAGGATTTTGTTTGCATAAGAGTTTAGAGTTTATAATTATTTAGCAAAGAAATTTCAACTCATGTGATTCAAAAGCTGAAATGAAAAATGTATTTTACTTATATAAAAAGTGCCAGCCAGCAAAGATTAAAAATTATATAGCAGGCAGGTAGGCTTAGCTACTGAGCTCAGGGGCTCTTACTTTATGCTCTGCTAAGATTTGTTTTTGTTCGTGAAATATGATTAGGTCACACACACGGTGAAGTGATTAGCAAAAAAAGGCAGAAATAATCTGTTAAAAGGTGTTAAAATTTATTCAAATAAACTCACGTTGTTGGTCGTATATAAAATAAACCTAAAACTGGTTATTGATTAAGCAGGTTATGATTGTTTTAGGCTCTCGCGCATCGAAAAACAATCAAATCGAAGGTCGGTTTTGTTGTCAGGTGATTTTTTTTAGTCGATAATACCATGCGATAATGATAATACTCGTAGAATGTGATAAATAGTGTGGATCAAATTTAAGTCACACCAATTCGTCACACTAAAACCGATTTATTCTGATTTCCAGGATGTACATATAAGTACTTAATACAATGCTAAGTAACTTCATTACTTAATTATATTAAGTAACTTTTTACAAATAAAATCACGGCAAATAATTGATCATATTCATATCTGAAAAAGTAACTGAACTTTAAGATATTATGTATTATTTATATCTATCACGCTTATCTAATCTCTACTAAAGTGGTTAACTACATAAACGCGTGTAGGCATAAAATAAAATCTTCCACATCAATCTTGCGAATTGTCCAATATACGAGTATGTATATATACAATATTTAGAATGAGCATGATATTTACTTTTTGATATGGTTAAAAAAGGTAAAAATTTAACTGAAAAATGTCTCAATATAGCTGAAAAATGACGTCTTTCGATAATAAGGCCAATAGTGTTTGTAAGGCCGGTAACCATGTATACTATAATACAATACATTAACATCTTTTATTCTACCGTTTTTATGAAAAACGGAGAATTTATTTAGCATGGAAAATCAATAGAGTGGCGAATTATATTTATTCAGTACTATTAATATTTATTCAGTATATTTATTCAAAACATTAATCTAAATCACGAAAGTATCTACGTCATTAACGGAGAGACTAAAAGCGGTAGATTTAGTTCATAACGATTATTTATTAGTTACGTAACGATCTTTTCGAATTTGTTTTTATGTACGCTACGTTACTCTACGCTGAAGTTTAAAACCTTCAATTAAACTATTGTTCCAAAGTAAAAAATTTAAATTTTTTTAATTTAATGCAGATTAGAGAATAAGTTAGATAAGTTTTGAGAATTAAATAAAAAAGATAAAAAAAAATTGTTCATAACTATTGATAAAAGATACTCATACAAAAGGTTTTATGTAGAAATAATATAAAGTTCTTGTGGCATTAAATGGTTTCCTGTGCGAGCGAAGTCGGTGGCGAAAGCTAGTGTAGATATATAACTCGATATACATAGTTATAAAACGATTGCTCACCGTTTTCCTTTTACATTGGAAGTACATATATCTATTTATATAAAACAATAAAAAGCTTTATAAATATGATCTGCTATAATCATAAAAAGTAGCATACTCATACAATAGAGAGTGTAGCGTTGGTAAATATGAGAAACATACAAAGAAATTTCAATGCAGAATTAAAAATTTCTAGTCAAACATCTACACACACACACACACACACACACATGTACTTATGAAGGTGTCCGACGGGATGCGATAACTGAGAACACGGCACGTTAAAACACATAGACGAAGTTAGGAGAGCAGTCAAGGACGATGAAAAAAAAATTTTAATTTATGGATTCTTTTTGCCATTACGCAACAAGGCCAAATAGTAATTTTTATTGTTTATTAAGATTAGATTACGATTTAGATGGTTTTCACTTTTTGTAGGCACTCTTTATATAATGCAATAAAAAACCGTATGCAATAAAAAATCTTTTTACGAGCCCCTGCAAAATATCGATTTATCCTAGAGCTTTTCACTACTGACCTACATGCAAATATTACGTCTTTTACTTACCGCCCTTCGTTGGTACGCGGTGCGTACTATGCTGGGCACGGTAACCAGTGATCATCTCATAATCACCGGAGTCCCGCCGGAGTGGGAATGCAATCTCAATGATGTGGTCACAGGGTTGCATAAGCATGAGAATGCCCTTCACCTTTTTCTTTTTCTCTTCCAATGTAAGTCTACCCTTCATGTCATTTATAAGCTGATCCTCAGCCATTTGGCAGCCACGATGGAAGAAGTATTCCACCATATCGAAGAAGCGAGGATCGGTAGCAGTTGGCACATTCTTGAGGCGTTCCGGTATTTGATGTTCTGCATAGCCCCGTGTCTGTAATGCAGCCGCCGGCAATGCTTTTACTAAAGTGGCCACTTCTTGACGTACCGCAGCTTGTCTTGCCAAGGTCTTCAAGTGATACATATCGAAGCCTCTGCTGTTCACACTGCCGTTTCACAAAAAATTTACTGAAGAGGTGGTCTCAACAACCGTAAGCAAACCAATACCGCAACCAACTGATTGCAGTTAAACCAAACAATTGGATGAGCTAAGATTTTTAGCCAGCAACGACAGATGAGTTTTTGGAACTGAAGCAGTCTCAATGAATTGGTTAACATATAAAATTATACACATACCCACCAAGTATTCAGTATTCTCATTTTTCGAGCGAGGTGATTCTTGTTTATTCTTCTTTGTTATTTTCCAAATTTGTTGCTGTTTACCAGCAAAAAGTAGAAATTTGCCATTCACAATTGACGAGATTCACCTTGTTCGTTGATTAAAGTAAGAAGATAGCAACACGTCATGTTGGGAAGAGTGCGACAAAAGGTTTTTAAAAATGAATATATAAATTTTTCGGAAGCACGGCTAATCTTTTTATATTTTAAAGCTTAAGATGGTAAGAAAAAAAGTAATCAATTCTGAGGAGAATATACTCGTATTTAAAACGCTAAATAAACATACTTTCTAAAAAATATGAACAGTAATGTATGTGGCTTTTACTGTGAATTCTATTTGGTTTAGAACAAAGTTAACATAGGTATTTTGAGAGTCACTTACTACTGAAATCGTCTTTGTATTGCAAAGAACAACAAAGAGACGATTTTTGTTGTTGTTTGCAATACAAATAGAGACGATTTCGAGAGTTAGTGACTCTCAGAATACTTTTGTAAAACTTTTTTTCTGCTATCCTTTAACACTCTTCGGCCGACTGTCGTTATTGTGAACTTTTCTAAATATTGTGAGCTTTTTACTTATTTCATTGTTTACTTTTGTGGAATCACCGTGAATAAATTCTTCTAATATTCAATTCTTTGGCAGGTCTTACACGATATATTTCAAGCAAAAGTCACGCACTGAAATATACAGTCCTTTCTACCTTTCGATCGGCAGTATTAATAGAGAAAATCCGGGATCTAAAATCGAATTAAAATTTCAGTTGGAAGAAATCTAGTATGTATGGGAGTTTTAAAATCTTTATTATCCGAATTGTGAAATCTCCATTGCGAGCTCAATTACAATTGGCTCCCATACAAGTTGATAAATTTGTATACCTGAATTAAATTTTCAGTTTTAAGAAATTTTGCTTCAATTTTTTTTAACTGATATAAACTTTTATAGAGGTATCCTAAAAGTTTATATAAGTTCTCATATGAACCATTTAATGGTTCTTAAATTAGAAATTACAAACGTATATACGAACTATACATTATATATCACGTTGTACTTAGAGTTAAGGAAGTTCTATAAAAACTACTTAATCCACAAAACCGCAAGTTGTGATTTATATCGCTGTTTACCTAAGAACATAATTACAAGAAATGTTTGTGATAAGTTTGCGACATTTTCTGTATTCATTTGTTTAGTGGAAACAAAACACTAATAAAAAGTAAAAGGTGGCAACTATTATTCTATATAGCTTATTTTGGCAGGATTACATATGAGTGGAATTAATTATGGGATTAATAACGAGGTTTTGTTGATAAACAACAATTCAATTTTGAGGATTCTGGGTATTTCGACGCTCGTGTGAGAGCAAATTTGACACTCCAAAAAAATTTTTGAGGTGGACTTTATTCCAATTTTCTTTTTTTAAATTGTTCAGAAGACAGTCAATCGGCGTTGTTGTATTTTTTGTGCTTACTGATTCCCGTTCCTGGTTGAAGTAATATAAAAAGGTTGTGCTGCTGAATGTTATCACCTGATTCTGATACTCTAACAGGCGATAACCACCGTATTCTGACTTCTGTGAATAATGCCACGTTCTGTGTTCTGAGGAGTGACACTGCAATTAATGAAATTTGCACAGTTCCTGCCATTCAACAAATATTTTACTGTAAAAGAATTCTTCAAAAGGGTAAGTTCCCACATTTGGAAATCATTTCCATCATTTGGAAAACAAATTTAGGAAAATGTCGATTCTGTATATATGTAGTCTCTAATGGCATGACCGCTCCTTGTGGACACATAGTTTTTACCCATCATGCATCATGAAATATGGAAAATGTTCACATTTTTGGGCGTAGGTGAATGAACTTTGCTGTTGACCTTGACGGCTGCTGCAGTTCTACACTGTATCGCATTGACTCTTTGCTTACCGCCTCTTTCAAGGTCAAGTTTAACAGTATGCGGCGTTACGGACAGATGCGTGGGTGTGTGTGTGGTCGTATTGTATGCTATAATTTTTGTATTTGCAAAGGTATTATTTATCCTTGCTGAAGTCTACAGCTTCAGAAGAAAGAAATAAAAGACACTATTTCACTCGTTATGCAGCTTTCATTAACGTCATTATCATCTGGTACTTCCGGTATGAGACTGTTATCTATTTCATCAGAAATCTTAAAGTAACTTATCTGTGTATCTTAAATATTGAGATGACTTATTTATAAATGAGAGTTCTCCAAACGAAATATTGAAACTATGTTGTAATTTTTATAAAATATTTTCCCTAATCCACAATGTTTTCTCTTCCAGATGTCCACCGATATCAAGTTTAATGCCACACTCACTGCCAGCGATCCTCATTATAAACCGGTACTCATCATTGGCCAATTGCGCCACTTGAACCTTCTCAAATTCGCAGATGTTGCAGTGAAACTTGCAGCACGAGTCTCGGAGGAAACATTCAACAATGCTGTCTCTTGCTTGCACCCTTCGCCCACCGATAAGTGTTCGTTGTATCTGGATGTGGCCACTGTTGCTGCCGTGCCGCTGAAGTGCTCGCGCCACAACACCTCTTCTCGGGCACACGCCCTTACGCGCTTGGTCAAAACCAACGTGTTAAACGTTAGCGAAGAAAGCGTCGTAATCGTGTGCGAACGTTCCGACATTTTTGCGAGTGCTTGCGCAGTAGTTCGGGCGTTTCCACTTTTCACTCGAAAGACCGGAGGCAATAGTAACCGGCAACAGTTCGATGTGGACCCAAAGGGTACCACCGATACCACAGATGGCATGAGTGCCCGTAATCCCATTATCAGCATTGAGTTCATTGTCATTGAGAAGGACGGCCATGTGGCAAAACAAGTTTTGACACCGGATGAGGTTGCTTGCATGGAGAACGCTGCCCGCGGCATACGCTTGGCGGCGCGCATTGTGGACACGCCTTGCAATGAAATGAATGTTAGTCACTTTGTCAAGGAGGCTGAGAACATTGCTCAAGAGCTCGGTATCACGGCCAAAATTTTGCGCGGCGAGGAGCTGCGTGAACGCGGATTCGGTGGCATTTACGGTGTAGGCAAGGCGGCCGCAGTGCCACCAGCTCTTGTAGTTCTGTCGCACGAACCGAAGGGAGCTCAAGAAACCATAGCGTTGGTGGGAAAAGGCATTGTGTACGATACCGGCGGTCTTAGCATCAAGGGCAAAACGGCCATGCCGGGAATGAAGCGTGACTGTGGTGGTGCGGCGGCGATTTTAGGTGCCTTTTACGCAGCTATAAAATGTGGATTTCGAGACAATTTGCACGCTGTCTTTTGCTTAGCGGAAAATTCAGTCGGGCCGAATGCAACGCGGTAAGCAAGGCCAAATACTTTCAACATGAAAGGAGAGAAAGTAAACAATATCGTGTTTTCGAAGTTGAAATAACTTCTTTCCCTTCTCCGTTACTTATTTCCTTCCTTTCCTATCCTTCAAATGGTTATTGCTTTTATGGTAGAAGACTCTCAGCTCTATATAAAATGCAATTACTTTTAATCATTCGCCAAAATATAATAAAAATTGTGATTATTAATTCGTTGCCTAGCCCCGACGACATTCATACGCTCTACTCGGGACGCACTGTAGAAATTAATAATACGGATGCTGAAGGCCGTCTCGTTTTGGCCGATGGTGTAAGCTTCGCACATAAAGATTTGAAGGCAAATATAATTTTGGATATGGCTACACTGACAGGTGCTCAGGTAAATATTACCTCTTATTACATGGTGATACATATATATTGTTGGCAGAAACAGTTTATGTAATTGCGGAAGCGCGGTTTATTGTTATGATTTATATTTTTGCCTCAAGTACATGGAAAATTAAGGAAAGTAAGAGTCGTTCTCGAGGCGAGTCCTCAAATCGACTCAGAATGTGATTTTGAGCAAGAATGTATATCGGTTGTCGATGTGTGGCCCTTACTATTCGAGCCAGTAATAGACTCAATTGTCCATAAAGGAAAAGAATCGCGTTGTACTCGTAATAATACATCAAGAAATATGTATGGTCCAATTTGTTTATAATAAATGGTCTTTTCTACAACATTTTGCAATTCGTCTTTGTAAAGTGATGTAGAAAATTATAATTTAAACGTAAAAAGAGAGTGAAGTAAACTACCATTTCATAGAAATGAAACGGCAATACATACATATATCATCCAAATGTGTCTCTTGTAACACTTAAATTGGATTCGCTTTGGGAAAAAGCATCACTGCAAAGCAATTATGATGATTGCAATGTTACGGAGCTCATTCAGTGGCCGGTTGGGTGCTCACGTCGTGTGCGCTTCAGGTGCATCTAATGTGATTTAGTGCAACCAATTTGTGCAAAGTTTTATGAAACAAAGTTAATTACAAATGTAAATGACAAAATAAGCATTGCCGTCTCACAAACGTCCCCAGGTACGCTGGAGTTCACACTCCAGCTCCAGCTAACTCATAAATCCAAAGCAAAATTATTAACAGAGAAAAAAGGGGAGTTTCCCCTTTCCCTGTGGAAAAGGGAAAAAGGGGAAAGGGACTTCCGTAACACAAAAAATTTGTGTCATTTTAACGTCTCATTTTTTAAATTTATTGATCTCTGCTATGGTTTCGGGAGAAGGACATGTGTTTTAGTGTGAAAAACACAAAATGTGATTAATATTATCCAATTATGTTTTCACGAATAAATTTTGAATTTAAAAAAAACCAAGAAGAACTAACTCCGGTTAGAAAATTCATTCATTGATTCAAAGGAGGATGATGTCATTGATGTAGCAGAGTTAATCGGAAGCGGGGAAAAGAGCTGCTGTCAACACAAAGCAACATTTTGGTCCATCAGAGACTTTGCTGGTTTCAGTTTGCTGAGGTTTGTCAGCCAACCTCAACATAACATAACATACAGTATCCATAGTACTCGTATCATCAAAGAATCTCTTGCGTCACGAGATAGTCAAATATATTATGACTTTGCCTATTCAGTGTCGGGGCCGTCCTTAAGATACTCGAAGCGGCGAGATATTCTGCTAACTTCCCAAATTTTCCGTATTTCCTAAATATGTAATTCTTTCCATGTAGGAACGTCCTGAATGCGTTCATTTCAACGCCTGAATTTCCACCCTGTGAAGTAAATAAATAGAGTTATTCAGTTATCTATTATTAACGGCGGTAATTTCAACAACAGACACATTAAATCTTCTAAAGCTCCGGCTCCAACGTGAAACAAGCAAGAAGCTTATAAATCTTGTTTTTCCATTAAGAAGAATTTTGCAATTATTTGTTCACTCTTGGTGTGGTGCACAAATGTCCAAACATACATACATGTACATACATATGTATGGACATTTTCCTACAAACCATAGACTAACAATGAAATTAATTGCCAAGTAGTGGCACAATTCGCCATTTTACTTCCGTCACTATCACGCTTTTTCCTACGAAGAGTAGGTTTTTTTTGAGCTGTCCAGCACAACTCGGGGAAAAAAAAGGAATGCCGGAAAGATATGCTCAATGAAGCAAGTCCAAGGAGTAATAGAAATTTTCATCACACTTCTCGGAAACAATTAAAGAAACGGTTTTGAAATGAAATCGTGGAATGTGAGTGTTTGTTTGCGCACCAGAAAACTCTTAACATCCATTGTACATACATACTTATAAATTTCATAGAGGCTGAGGCGATTTAAAAAATTTTTTGGTGATAAATATGCATATTCAAAAGTTTAATGCGTTAATGTGATGTGACGTTAAAGCTGATTTACTTTTCATGGATCTTATTTCGAAATATTCAAAGTTAAAAAGATTGTTTTTCCTTAACCATGACGATAGATGCATATTATTATATTAAAAATATAAGAAGTTTTGTTACTAACAGAAAACGTTTTTACGGTTTTTAAGGTTCTTTGATATTAATCTACACCTTTTTATTTGTTATAAACTATAAAGCTTTAAAGGTTTAGTTTTAGTTAACAGTATATAAAATAAGAATATGAACATTTTTAGAATTCTGATGTCATTG
Organism: Conops quadrifasciatus; assembly: GCA_949752815.1. Classification (NCBI taxonomy): domain Eukaryota; kingdom Metazoa; phylum Arthropoda; class Insecta; order Diptera; family Conopidae; genus Conops; species Conops quadrifasciatus. Next base: position 31,748,696 of record OX457078.1, on the reverse strand, counting down.
AAACAACAAGAAAGAACTGTTTAAAGTTTAAGCTTTACCAAACAATCAATCACGACGTGCGTAAAAAAATCATTTACATATTGTACGTTCAGAATCATCATAAATTTGTGACAGAGAGATTTAAGAAAAAAAACAATTTTCCCACGAATTTCAAGTGCGGGAGGTTATTAATTCATACAATATAACTTTCTGTTTGAGTACAATAACGATCTATGTACGATACAACGTGCGTTTTTCTTCTCTTCTCTTTCCATGCCCAATTATTCGTACATCCATCACAGGGCATTGCAACAGGCAAGTACCATGGCGCCATATTGACCAATTCTGAGGAGTGGGAGCTTAAGACACTTGAAGCTGGACGCAAATCTGGCGATTTATTGGCGCCAATAATTTATTGCCCTGAATTGCATTTCGCGGAATTTGCATCGGCTGTCGCTGATATGAAAAATTCAGTTGCTGTGAGTATTATTTATATGAATTTATTGATCAGGTAGAACTTATTTTTTTACAACAGTAAGTCCCTTCTCCCTTCAGGGGGTGGCGGTATATATTTAGAATTTTCGTTTGTTCTATATTATAGTTTTTATAGTTTTTCATTTTTGTTTTTGATGAAAGCAATTTCTTTAGTTTGCTTTTTGAAAACATATAAAATAAATGATAAGCACCTTTTATAATAACAACCGGTAACGAGTTCTATTCTCAACGGCTGAAAAACTACTCTATTCTATTTGTTTAACCTTTGGCATTTATGTATGTATGTTAGTTTATCATCGCACAGTCCGTCCGTTCGTCTCTTTTGTCCCTGTGAATTGATCGATAGGTGCGAATGATTAATGCGGGCACAATAAGTGTTCCTGCGGTGACACGCTGCTTTCGTCCTGCACCGTTGGTGTGTTCAAATCATAAGCACTCATTCAGCTCCATCCATCCATCCAGAGCGCTCTGGTTCAATAGTCGTTCATCATTTCGCAAGGCTCTGCTCTACTGCGGTGGATTTGATGCCTCTATAGACGTCAAGAGGCACGTTCGAGCAGGTTGAGCTTAGTGCGCTGTCGAGGGGGCCGGTGCGGTGCGATGCGGTGCGGGTGGTTGTCAATTGCAGGCTGTAAGCGTGGCAAAAAAAACATACAGGCGTAACAAAAACTCTCACGGTATGGTATGGTCACAGTTTGTGACATGATGGGCTCCACTTTGTCAATGTTGGGTTATGTTGGACGATGTTTAAAACTGAAAGTATTGCCGGATGCTTTGTGACTTTATTTATTTACAAATATTTTTTTTTTAATTCAAAGAAATGTGTTTTTAATGGACTAAGCAGCACTTTGTGAACTCTGTGAAGTACATCACATGAAGACGCATTTTTTACTTAAAAATCAGTAGTTTTCAAAATATTGGTGAGCTCCAATTTAAAAAAAAGGCTGAGGGTTGGCGTTGAAAAAGAGATAAAAAATTTTGAATTTCAAATTTCTATAAACTTTACCGAACTCGTTGCTTGTTTTTATAAATTCCAAATAGATTTACAAGAGCGCATTCTGTAAAGAAAATACCGAATACTATGTGTGTCGGTGGAATGCATGTGGTGGTGCACTTGTTTAGTTTGGGTGCTGCCGCTCCGCATCGTACCCCTCGATTCTGCCCACTACTGCCGCCCTATAGTGGGCTATAGTGTGCCATAAACTGGCTTGGGGCAAAGTAACCCCAAAACGACATGAAATGCGGCCGCCGCAGACGAGGAGCAGAAATAATAAAGCGCAAAACCAACAACAGTGGAGGACCATAAAAATTCCAGCTCGACCAACACAATTTATTGCCATAAATTCTTTGCTTGCTTTTTTCAGTGCGAGTATTTTAAGAGCTCGTTTTACTCTTATTGTTGCCGAAAAAATGCACTAGTCTTTTACCTTAAAGCGTCGGGCGAGTGAGATGGTGCTGTGGAGGGGGAACAGGGGCAGGGAGGCAGTGGTCGCTTGTCCGCAGCCGGGAGTCGAGTGAATGAGTTGAGCTCTATTTTTCGATTTCGAGGCGAATTGTTTTGGCCTCGCTTCGTTCGTTTCCTGGTCTTTGTCGTTACTGTTGTTGTTATTGTTTTATTATGTCAGAGCAGAGAAACAGGAAATAAATAAACACTTCTTAACTGGCAGCTACTCGCGGCTTGTGGCGCAGCAGCGGGTGGCAGCACTGGTTGGTTTCTACTGTGCTTTTATTGCACTAACAGTAACAGTAAAAAGATTGCAATAATAGCAGCCAGCGCTAACAAGAAAGTGTTCATAAAATTGTGGAAACCAGCTGCGAGGCAACGAGCCGGTAACGGGCGGAACAACAACAACAACAACAACAATGAGAACAATGCATTCAATAAAAAGAATCTACTTAAGAAATTGAAGAAAGTGTATAGATTGCTACTGACCTTGTTTTCGTTGTTGTTGTTGTTGTAGCTACCTTGCGGGAGGATCTCCTAAACTGGTATAGTTTCTTAAATAGAAATCAGGGACCACAGGGACTGCTTGGTAACCGGTCTTCATAAAATGGCTACTGCCATTATTTTGAATGCATGATGCTTCAGCGTTGGATGAGAGAGAGAAAGAGTTGGATGCGGAGGGAGAGAGAGTGAGAGAGAGAGAGAGCGATTGATTCACCTTCGTGAGCATAAACAAAATCCTCTCTGATTCTTTTCACCACCCTTTGCATCACTTCCTCGAAGTTAATTGTCTGTTTTCCTTCACTCTGGCCAACCTTTTTCTCCACCACCACCCATCACCTACTACCACCACCCATCACACACCGCCCATCACCCCTTCTCGTCCTCCACATTTCGAATTCAATTTCAAGAAACAATTTTTAAGAACATCGTACATAATTTAATTTTTTATTTCAATGTAGAGGAAGTACAATAGTAAAGTACTCGTTTCTATATACTTTTATTCGCATTGTTGTCGTTGTTGTTGTGGCTGCCTCTTGTTATTCGTACAAATGTCTTCTTCGTGTCTTTGTTCTGGCGGAGCAAATGCTGCTCGACTGTGCTCGCCAGAGTCGCCTCTAAGGAACGGACAACTGGGGCAACCGCTCCGGCCCCGCACTTAACAAGGCCCCACGCTTAACCCTCACACGCTTTGGTCCATTTTCTAACTAAAATGCTCGGTATATACCCGGGTAAATAAATACACGTATTATATCGAAAACCTTTAGAAACTTTAGAAACATATTAAAAATTTTTTAAACTGATTTGAAACTAGCTTCCCGATGAGCTAGAGACTCGAAATGGTAACCATAGCTCAGAAATAGATGACAACGCAATAATAAGCATAACTTAACAACTCACGCCCACTTTGAAGGATAAAATTTGGGCCCACTTTCTAAAAAACGTAAAAATGTTGTTTCGTGTTCGGTACAAATTTTGGAATTGCTTTTAACCTAACTTTCCGATGAGCTAGAGACTCGAAATTTTAACCATAGCTGAGAACTGTATGACAATACAACATAAAGCATAAACTGACTACTCACGCCCGCTTTAAGGCAAGACATTTTGGCGTTTTCCAAATGTTCGCTACAAATTGTGAAATTGATTTTAAACTAGCTTCGCGGTGAGCTGGAAACTCGAAATTTGAACTCAGAACTATTAGACAATGATATATTAAGCATAAACTAAACATTAGCGCCAACTTTAAGGCAAGAAATTAAAAAAAAATACATATATTTCACATTAAAATATATTATTTTAAAATTACATATATTGTTTATATTTTACATTAAAAAATATATTCAATAAATGTTGCAAAAAATGCGGTGTTTTTTCAAATTTTGAATAATTTTGGTTAAACTTTTTAGTTCGTTGTAAAAACGTTTAATATTAAACAATTTTTTTATTCGATACCATGTTTGTTTTATAATTTCCTCAAATTTGCTGAAATTAATTCTTTAAAGTTAATATTAGATATTTTACTTATTAGCTTTTTTAATAATAAAATATTAGGTATTTCGCTTTTTTAATAATAAAAGAAAGTGCCCCGCAATTTTCGTTTTGCCCCGGCCCCCGCCAAACTCAGGGGCGGCCCTGGTGCTCGCTCTGCGCGCTTGTCGGTCGATGTGTGTTGGAGTGTGTTTGTTTGAACGGCACAATGAGGCGGTGTTGCCACTTTTATGGAAACACGTTTACATGCAATTTGTTGTCGGGGCGTTTTGCTGACTTTTCCATGAATTTGTTAAATTTTCGGGCAAAGAAACGTTTTATTGCGTTCAATGAGTTGCTGCGAAGTTTGCGGTTTGAATTTTAATTTTTGACTTCCGCTCTGTCGCGTGCCATGCGGCGGCGGCCGTGGTTTACGAAGCGACTTTTCTCTTAAAATGTTTACTGTATCGCGTGAATAATATTCGATTACGCCGAAAAGCAACTCATTAATAAACTTTAACAATAAGCGATAATTGTTCTTTCGGTAAAATTTTGTAGTAAGTTTTAACAGAGAAACGATTTGGAGTGTTTAACAGCGTATAAGTCGGAGGCCCAGCGTTGGTGAAGATTAATTAAATCGCTAGCATGAAAACTAAGAAATCTTTTTCAACCTTAAACTTTGGTATATGTATATTTAGGAATCTGGAGTTATAGGTGTTGTACGTAAATTTTTACAGATCTTAGTAGTTGATGCAAAAGTTTTTTTTCCTTTTTGCACTTGATGCAAAAGTTTATTTTTCTTTACGCGTTTCTCTGCGTGTGTCTATCTCCATGACCATATTAAGGCTACCGGCTTATTGTTACATGGACCGGGGGATTTCGGGGGAGAATTTGAAATTACTCTACCGTAATAATACGTGGATTAATATCATAATTTTCCCAAAGGAAAAGCCCATATTATATTATGCCATGCATTACCACCAACGGCATACAAATTGGCCGCGAATGTGTGTTGCTCACAATTGAAAAGTACATAATTGTTACCGTGAATAAATATTGGCTTGGATTTGGGCGCACGGTTACACGGTTAATGTGTGTAACGTGCGTGTTTTCGTGCTTCAAACTGCACAAACCAACGGATACATGTTCAACACATTACAGCTCTTCCAATCGATTAGGTCATCCAATTTATTGCGCGAAGATAATTTCAATCAATCAGCTCAGTTGTACCTTTTATGGCCGAATTAATTTTGCGAATATTTCAAAAACGTCGTAATTATATGTTGGACTAATGATAATCAATGGATTATAATCTATCAGAGTTGATGATATGAAATGGTTCAATGGTGGGTAATGACTCGTATCCATATCGAACTGACATTTTACCTTGTAAAATATTATTTATATATTTATGTAAAATATTTTTAAAGACTATTTATTGAGTTATTTGAATTTAGTGAATGTGTTGCATAAAGAAAGAAAACTCGTGGCTTTTTAAAGAGAACCATTTTTTTCAAGCAGTTTTTCTTATAAGTTTTTATTCAATGGCGTATGTGTTAGTTAGTCTTTCGACAGCTTGTGTATGTGTTGTACAATCACGAACAAGAAATATTGCATATTCCTAAATTGTCTCTACCTTAAATGCATTTTGAAGCTGCCACGAATCCAGCGGCATTTCCGAAAGAAGCAAACTCACTTTTCCCATATTTTCCATGCTCTGCGTCGCGCCGCAGCGCTGGGGGCGGCTACCTCTCCCTACAGGCAGTCACGTTGCAACGCCGCACAGTGAGGCAAAAATCCTAAAAGAGGGAACAAAAAAAGTGTTGCCAGCTGGTGCACCGAAGTGTGTACTATGTTATAATATGATATACTTGTAGGTAATGCCAACTTTTTACAATTCTTGCCCCAAAGTGCGCCGTCACAAAACATTTTTTGCTGCAAAAAAAGAAATATAACCTAAAGTATTATTATCTAGTTTTCATCTTCATCTTAAGTGGAGCGTGTCGAGCTATAAACTCGTCCCACTACCCGGCATTTTCGATCCTTCAGCATCACGCCAAATGCTGTTGCTTGAATTTGTTGCAATAGCCTGGAATATCGTCTTTACTTTGCTATCGCGTGTCGACGACGCAACGTAATGCAAGCCTTGAAAAATCGATTTATGTCATAAAATATATTAAGAAGAATACGAAATGTTCATGGCTGTTAGTTGTTCTCTATTGTTGTTCATTCCTTTACTTGATCTCATTCAATCTGCGATGCCAATGGACCATTTTTCTTGGTACGAGCTCAGCTCCTCACAGTTTTGTTGGCACAAGAACATTGCGAATAAGCTTTCTCGTTTGGGTTAAAGAGATACAGCCGAGCGGAAATAGTTCGCAGACGTTACTCGCACGTAATGTTGTAACTCCAAACTTACTTCAGTTTGGAATTTTTTTTGTGAGAAGGTGGTTTTTAAATGATATGTTTCTCAGAAGCGGAAACCGGAAAACCATAGGTCTTCATTTTAAGAGCTCTACAAGTTTGAAAGGCTTATTGGTTTTGGTAAGAAACCGTGGACCGTCGAACATTATGTACCATACTATGCACTAATTATTATATTATTTTACATATTATAATACTATATGTAGTTCCATGTATTTTTTAGTAATATATAAATACTTTTATACTGTTTAATGGTGTTCGAACACTTTAAGATTAAGTTATCGGTTTCGAAGTTTATTTTGTGAATTATTTGTGTGCAGTAGTGTTCATTGTGATAATGGTCGTGTGTTTATATTGATTTTGTTTCCGCGTAGAATCGTGTTGGACGATTGGTATTTGTTTTACGTTGATTCAGTTTTGATATTCTCGCTTTTGTAAGTTTATTATGTTGATTCTTTGTCACATCATTATCTTATGTCGTTCCTGATGATGGTGGTCGGTGGTCGGTGGTTGCTGTTATTGACATTTGTACAATTATCATTGTTTATGTAGTTGGTATCGAATCGAATACTTTGTTGTTGTTATCGTTCGAGCTTTTTGTTTATCTATAGTCGTTTATTCTGCCGTTGGTTTTTGTACATTTTTTGATAAAGTGAACAGTTTTGTGACTACTATCTTGAATGCACTGAAGGGCATTTATTCAATAACAACAATATTACCAGAAATGCGATACGTTATGAATGCTCTCGCAGATTTTTAATCATCATACATACATACATACATATACTCATACTCGTATTTAAGGTATTTTTAGTTATTTTAAGCCTCAGTCTTCTTACCTAAGAAACCATGCAAAACAAAAACCATGCAATCCCTTTGTTTTATTTAAATAGAAAATATTTCTTTTTGTACGGTAAATCATGCCAATTATTCGTTTCGTATACTAGAATTGTGTGCTACTAAAACTTTTTTAATAAGGAAAAATTAAAGCTTTTTATATTAAAAAAATATTTAACATTAATTATGTATTATTAAATTTCATTCCATTAATACTATTTGAATGGGAATTATTCGTGTAATTGCTTTTTGCAAATTCTTTCTTGTTTCTCAAAATCGGAATTTGTAATTATCTCTCTTTGCTTTTCATCTCTCCATTGTCACGCTCTCCTTTAGGACCGCAATAATGCTCAGTCATCCTGTGCTGGACTTTTTGTAGCTGCTCATCTGGGATTTGATTATCCGGGCATCTGGATGCATGTCGATATGGCAACGCCGGTTCATTGTGTGAGTATCGCTGTAACCACCTCACTTTGTCTTGATTGATTCCGTTCTGTTCGAATTTAATTGCTTCCAGACCCATTCGAGGGCATGGTGGTGGGTGTGGCTCTGCTAATTTCAATTTACAGTTAGCAGCTGTACAAAAAAAAACAGACCTTCTGGGAAAAAGTAAAACGTTTTCGCAATAACTAAATCAAAACGTGACTCAAGGCGGAAGTAACTACATTGCATTCGTTTTTCGAATTTTATACGATTTTTATATAATCATTTATCTTCTCTTCATTTCTTTTTGGAGTGAATCGTGAAAAGTATACGTTATAGTTTTTTTCAATGGAGTTAATAAAGTTACGTGTACGAAAATAATTAACATTTTTGCATCCTTTCAGAGTATTTTGAGCATAAAAGATTGTGGCTTTGTGTGCTTTAAGCTACTCGCGAGCATACATTTAGCCAAACGATTCAGCCAAGATTTTTCCCGTTTTAAGTTTTATTGTATTTAAACCTTTAATCTCGCTATTGAGTATTTGTCCTCTATTCCGAAACCTTTTAAGCATTGACAAATATCTTTCCTTAATTTGACTCGAAAGAGTTTTATTTCTGTAATATCTCCGTGAAGTACGAGTATTTGCCAATAACGAAATACAACGGAATTAAACGTCGTACTATTTTTAATGCTATACAAAAGAACTGATGGTTTTCTTCCTCCTTTTTCTTGCAGGGTGAACGCGCTACTGGTTATGGAGTCGCTCTACTGCTGTCTCTGTTCGGCAGTCACACCAACTGCACGATGCTGCAGTCCATCGCTCCGCTCGACTCGGAGCCGCCCGCCAAGCGCATCTGCCGCGATTAAGATCTTCCAATTTCATTTGTATTTCTTTTCGTTTGTGTTATTTTTTTTCTCTTCATAATGTCACTTTTTCTTGTAGTTTTTTAAAATTTTGTTTCTTTAATCTGAAAATGCTTAAAAAAATTCATTCTCATTTTTGCAATTTCTGCTTTGGGCTATTATACTTATACAGTTTGCAGAAATCAATTTTCCAGTGCTAGTTTTGCTCTGGCTATTGCTCTGTTATCCTGCTTTCGTGGCTCGTTTGCAATTACGAATCCTGACGTTTACTATTGTTTTTCTTACTTGTTTAGCTGGTTGTCAGCTCGGTTCAATGTTGGCGGCGACACGGACGGAGCACAGAGGCAGCGCGTCACTAACGCTGCCGATGCCAAGTTTGTTGTGTCCTTCCTTTTTTGGATTTTTTTTTTTTCAGAAGACAGATGGATACCACCATGCAATTTATTGATTCTACCTTCTGCTCTGCCGAGGAGGAATTTATTTATTATTATACACAATCCCTGCTTTCCGCTTTCCACTTTCCGTCATCCTCGTCGCTGCGGTGAATCCCGCCCTCCTTGTTGATGAGCATCCTGTCGGCGGAACACCAGATAGGAACCGTTGTTTTCTTTCCGTTTCGTCTTCGTCTTACTGAGGATGATATTAATTTTTTCTGTTTTTCCGTGCTTTCTCTTTTCATCGGCTTTCGCGGTCGGTCGTTCAGGGCTTTAAAGAAGGACTTTTATTTGGAGTATTCTGTTCAATGCGACGAGTACAACTGTTTATACATATATATGTATATACATAATTTTAATATAGATTATGTAAATAAAGAAATTTTAAAATTTTTATACGCACTGTTTTGTAACTACGAGGATTTTTGTAACGATTTTAAGAACGGATTCGGGTGCAACAACAGCAGCCGCTAAAACCTCTTAAGCTTATACTGTTAGCGCAGAAGTCAGGACCCTTTTCTTTACCAGACGAAATGAGGTGAACTTGCGGGATGTTGTGGTAACATCTTCCTAGCATCAACCGCCTCCTGATCTCTAAGATGATTCGGCTTAAACTCGATGCACTCAACTGAACTGAGGCAACGTATGCGGCTCGATTGTTTCAACCAACCGGATACGATTATATTACCTTCTTAGTACTGAATCGAAATAACATGCTATATGTTGTGAATTAGTCCCCGAAGGATAGGTTAAGAGGCAGTTGTCTGTTCTCTGAAGAACTGAATGCAAGCAGTTTAGAGCAAGAATGAGAAATTGGTAAATCAGAGGCTTCAACCCAATGGATTGAAATGAGAGCCAGTGATTTTGGAAGGCACAAACAAATGCTTGGGATGAGGACCAATGGAGCTTATAAAAGCAACAGCAATATCTCACTTTTGTTGCTCGCTTAAAGAGCGCCGTTACACAAGAAGTAAATTTAATACTTAAAAGAAATACTGCGAATGGGTGCGAATACCCAGAAGACAGCTTACACTCTTTAGTTGTTCTCCAAATTATTGCTGTTGTTGGTGGTGCTGCGTGCTCCAAGTTATGTTGCCGTTTGAAAAATTAGTACCATAAGTCAACATTACGACAGCTAGCTAGCTTGGTAAATGCAATTGCTGCTGCCAGTAAGAAGCGCTGCGGAAGTGGCACATCGATTGCTCGCTTTGGGACTACTGCCGAGACCAACGTTCACTCCGTCAAGCGGAGATGCCGCAGGAGAAGCAGCAGCAGCAGGCACCAAGCAGCAGTAAATGTGTAAATCTGTTAGTAAGAGTGCAGTAACTTTCCTTCGGTGCAAGTAGAGACGGCAGCAGCTACACTCCCATCTCTTGGCCGCCTCTGCGTCGTTTGCCTTTCGCCTGCTCGCTGCTCGCTGTCCTCGCGGTGCTGCTATCATCGTCCCAGCACTTAACCCCAATTCACAATTTAATCTTTTAATGCTTTCTTTATGCTCTTCACCGCAAAAAGTCCGCAAACAGGCAAAAAGAAAAGAAGTAAAATTTCAAATTTCTCGTCTAGCTGCTTTTGTTTTTGTAGAGAATGCATATTTTTAATTTGAATTTATTTGTAGGTTCCAGGGATGCCAACAAACTTTGTTGTGGGCTACTTTAATTATTTTCCAGACAAAGGGCGACGACCACATTCCTTCCGAATGCCTTAAATATTATGGCTTTTGTAATTCCTTTTATCAGGCCACAACGTTTGAACGTATGTAGGTTGATTATAGGTTTGTCAAATTTAAACAAACAAAAAAAACCGCTTACGGCCTAATTCTGTAAAAGCAACACGACATGATTCTGCTTGAGAACTTTTCTCTTTTGGCAACACTGCCGCAAAACACCGAACACAAAAAAATTTGCTTCTTGTGCATCTTTTTAACGCCATTTAATGTAGTTGGTTTTTTGTCAACTTAAAATCCTTTCGCCGCCGCCTCGGTCCTTTCTTGCACTTGTCTTTACTTGCTGGTCCGGTTGTTCGCGGCATTGTCGGCTCACACTTAATCCTCTGTCGCAACTAAGCTTCGTTTATTTATTAACGTTGCTGCTTCTTCGTGGAACGGTTGGACGGACGGAGCACGATTCTGACGATGTCATACCTTCAGTGCAAGCCTTGGAAGCGCTATTTCAAAGGTTGAAAGTCATCGATATTTTTTCTCACGGTCCGTCACGTTATAGAGGATCTATTTTTCGTAAGTATGTATGTCCGTTTTCCGTGCGAAAAATCCTATAAATGCTGGATTAGATGAGAAGAAAAGTGCGAACGTCTTTTCCTTGGCGGGGCGGGGCGGGGCGGAAAGGTTAGATCATAAAAAGTCTTAAGAACTTGAAAACCCATAAAAACAAAGCCCGTTGGATTACATTTTTTGTTTGTTTGTTTGTCGAAAGCGAAGGAGATTTATAGTAGAGAGAAGTAAAAAAACCACGAATATATAAATGATGATCATTTTTATGAGGAAACAATCCACTACGAGAATAAAATCTTAATGCTTTCAAGATTTTATCTGGAAACTGGTTGTCAATCATTGAAGTTTGAGGGCTTGAAACTGGTTGCTAGAGGTATATAAAAAAAAATTAATATGTATTTTAGCCCTAGAATACTGAGGTTTTTTCAGTTTATGGTAATGATAGAGTTCGTACAAATGACGACTTCGAAGCAAGAAGTCTTTAGTATATGGCTTTGTTAATCTTATTATTTTACCTTAAATCCTAAATTAAATCTTACTTGAGAAGATAATGAAATTACAATTGTTTTAATTACAGATTTTTCAGGTCTGTTAAGTTTTAAATTGAATATTATTGATTTTTTCTAGTATGTATTTATAAAAAAAATTCACTTTTGTCTATTTTTTATCAAAATTTTTACAACGATAGAATTATAGGTTTAAATTTGTTATTAAAGTGTTCTTCTTCTTTCTATGTAAATATAGTCGTAGAAACCTAATTCCAAAGAACCGTTTTGTGGCTTTGATTGCAATGACCAATGACTTTATCTAGACTCCTCTAGTACTTTTTACGATATATTCTGTACGGAAAATAAAGTTACAAAACTTTTGTAATTCAAATTTTGTGAACACTTTTTTCATTTCGGTTCTTTTGTTGCAGTCCTTCTGCTGCTCCCAATCCTCCCAGCAAGCTGTATTTAACAACTTGCTATCTTGCTCTCTCTCTCTCTCTCCCTCTCTTCTACCTTGCTCTTTATTTCTTAACGCCACACTATTTCCATCCATGACTGCTCACAATTAGCAAATTCCCGATTTTAGTAACTACTAGTAGTTCTCAAACGATTTTTATTCCTCTGTAGAACTGTAACAATTATTATTACAGAAAGAGAGAGACAGAGAGAGAGAGAGCGAGGGAGAAAATCATGATAATGGAGTTGTTATTAAATTATAAAAACAGGAGCCCAAGGACACGAATTTGCCCGCCCGGCACTCGTAGTCTCTCTCGAAGCTGGCGAAATAAATAAAGTTTTATTTAACTTTTAATATGACTTATAAACACAAATTAAACTTCAAAGAGTTGAAAAAGCAGCTGAGAATAAATGGAAAAATTTTCCGGAAACAAGTTAACCGAAACTACAACGACAGTAGCGAAAAGTACAGCCAGCCGTTCAGAAAGATGAAAGCGGAAAGTATTCGCACCAAAAAAGCCAACAGAAAATATTGTACAAAGCCGAACGAACGGGTTAAACTTTCGCCGTTGATGAAAGTCAAACAAAAAAAGTATTCGTTATCCATTGTCATTGCTTTCTTGCTCATTTTCCCTTGAGAGGCAATTTATGCAGAAGTTTACGTAAAGTGGAAGATATTGAAAAACTGCGAAATTATGACCAGAAGTAATTTTTTGTACATTATAGCAAATAAAAATACAAAATACATAAAATAATAATGGCACTAACAAAATTTTTATTTGAGATCACCTCAAGAGAGCACCTCAAGAGAGCACCTCAAGAGAGAAGAAAGAATGTAAAAGTTGAGAGAAAGTATGTACGAGTATGTGTATGTGTACGAGTATGAGTATGGATCTGTCAGGAGAGTGGTGCCAACTATTACTCTATTGTGTATGTGGCCTGTTGGAAATCTTGTAAGCAGAATACGGTATAACTTCGAAAAAAGCCAGATATAATTTAAATTAATCAAATTAGTTTCGTAGATTAGAATCGTGTCAGATCTGAAGCACCCGAAATGATTTCGCCCGTTTAGTTGATTGATCGCCATTGGATGGTTGCCTAAAGTAATTGAAATTGCGGAGTCTTGATCATCTTGATTAGGCCCCGGAGAAAAACTGCTTTCTCTTTAGAGTTTGCAAAGGACTGTTATTACTTCTAAAGTTCAACTTTGTGGTTTGTGCTTCCGTGAAGAAACACTTTCTTGATGAGGTTATCTAAAATTCCTGACAACTCAGGTAACAATTGTGGGTAGGTTCATCTTTGTATGTACATTGGGCTGTACATTGGTGTGCTTGCTTTTATTTGCGTAAATATTTCATACGGCTTTGCATGCATTCCGGAAGTTTATGGAATCATTTGTGTAATGGAGCTGTTCTGTTCGTGCGTCTTTTACTTTAAACGAGTATACTCGTACTATGTAGTAAAATATACACCCCGATGGGGATTTAGACAGGCACGGAGCCAGCTGTGAGCTGCCTGTGCCACCACCTTCCTACATTAAATCCGAAGGAGTCAATTATTTTCCCAATGGTATTCCTTTCTTCTTACACAAGTTTCCGCCAGCAATGAGCTGCTCTTAAAACATGCTTCCTTTGCGGCGGCAGTGATGTTTTTGTTTTTGTTTTTGTTTTGTGGCCCATTTTGTTGCTCGCGGCGTTGGTTGCTTGTGTGCTCTTCTGCGGGGGTCTTGGCAATTTTCTCTTTTATTAATTTCAGTCATTTTGCAGCAATCTTCCGTGCTTATGGCCTTTTTTGGCCATATCGTAGCCACAGTCGTTTCATGTCATGAGAAGGTGGTGGTGAAGCTGGAGAAGGAGAAGGAGAGGATTTTTATGGTTTTTTGTTTGTCTTCCATTAATTTTTTTTAAACGCAAATGCTTTAAGAGCAAAATAATGTGAACGCCACAGTCAGTGCAAGAGCAAAAGAGGAAAAAATCGCACTAGCAACATTGAGTATATAAATTATATAATTAAGTTTTCATATACAGACACACTCGTACATTCTTATTTTAGGGCGATATAGTATATTTGCTGTTGACATTATTGTTGCTAATAACTTGAGTACAATTTAAAAGTATATTTTATTTTATTTTACGCGTATATGCATTAACAAAATAATGTCGTTATCCTTAAATTAGTCATTAGTCATTAGAACAGAAATGAGTCTGTAATAGAAATGAGTCGCTGAGAAGCTAAAGTGTTGAAATCCATTTTTAAATTTCTTAATTTAGCTTCTGTTTTTTTTTTGTATACTTTATTCGAATAAATTATTTTTATTAAACAATTCAAGTATTTTGTTAGGTTAGGACCAGAAAGCTCTTTTGTTTATAGCTTCTGACTAGATTACTTTTACTCTATAATATTCAAAAAAGAATAGTGCTCTCAATTGTTGTTTTCTGGTCTTAACGGCATTGGCTTATGTGCGCCTCAAATATGATTTCAAAAAGAGTAAGGTTAAAAACGATGAAAAACTGATTTTATAGATTTTTAACTAATTCTTTATGAGTTCGTTAATTTTGATGATGAGTGCCTTAAGTACTTATACATATAGTATTTTATTTTTCAAGATTGACGAGAACTTCTCTCACCCAAAAGATTTTGAATGCGAATTCTTTCGGTCCTTTCATGAATAATTTAAATTCTTCCAGAGATTCAGACTGGATTGATGAAGTCTTGTCTTGTCGAAAGAGTGAGCACAAAACACAGGAGAGGATTATTGGAAAAAGAAAAGCGACTAGAGAAACAGGTGACAGATAGCTTTGTCCAAAGGGACAGCTGCAACAAGCGTCCAAAATTCGATCAACTCAAATCCGGAGTATGTTTACACTTCATTCCAATATTTCAGTTGCTCTTTGGCAAACAAACGACATGAGAAAAATTCCTTTGGACGACCTGAGAAGTGCTAAAAAATTGTTTCCTCAGCACTTCGGCTAACATTTCACATGCTCTCTATTCTCAGTTTCCAGAGTATAAAGTTAACTTTTTGTGCAGCAGGAACCAGTTCGACCTTCTGGGGTGAGCTTCTACCGAATCTAACACTGTCGATGGCGACATCTATCGACCCACCTTATCGATGTTATCAACTGCTGCTGCTGCCCTGGTTCATTGACGATAGTGGCACTTTTTCTTCAAAGCACTATTGCTTTCGTTAGAAAGAACGCACCTATCTGCATTATTGTTGGTACGTATTAAAGTTGTTAGTGCTGTTGTCGTTGTTGTTGTTGTTGTTGCTGTTGCTGTTGCTGTTGTTGTCGTCGTTGTTGTTGTTGGCAGCAACAAAGTCGTTGTGTTGTCAGTTCTTATGTCAAACATAGTCATCATTTCATGTCCTTTGTAAGCCCTTGCATCAATTTGCATATTATCCTGTGCTCATGATATTGAAGGAAAAAGCTTTCTTTGTTGTTGCTTATCCTTGTCGTTATCCTCTTGAAGCCTAGCTTCATCGAAAGTGTGCTAAAAGCACAATAAAGGCGTTTCCTCTGCTCATGTATCCATGTTTTTTACGCTACATTCGAAGGCACGTGTGTTCAGTTCAATCTATGGCTTGCAACTGTAAACATTTTATGTATATATCGTTCTGTGGTGAAGCCCAGAAAACATTTAAAACTTTTTTTAATAACTATAAAAAGTTCTTCTAGTCTAACAAAAACGAAGCGACGAGTAAATACTTTAATTTTTAAAAAAAAATATTATTTTTTTCGTTTAAAATTTACAAAAATCAGAAGCTAAATTAAGAAATTTAACAACGAACTTAAACGCATTCGCTTCTGAGCGACTCATTTATTAAAAGAAGTAACGATCCTTTTCACAAACATATCGTTTTTTTTTAGAAATTAGACAAAAGAGAAGGAGAAATGTAAAATAAAAATTTATTGAATTATCTGCCGCGATAATCTATATGAAAAACTTGTCTTCGAAAGCAGTGAGTTATCACAAGTCTTTTAATCTGATTAAATAACATTGCGTGCGCCAAGTTGTCGAGTCAGATTTAGGTTAAGTTTGACGAGATGTGTATTAGAGTGTAGCGCATAAACGCTTCCACCAGGCCGATAAGAACACTTTTACTTGCTTCCGCAAAAATGCTTGCCACTGAAGAGGCCTTCGTGCCCTGTGAAAAGTTGTATTGTGGTATTTGTCTGCGGTACCTGAGCGCTGCCACATGCTAAATTCTCGCTTTAGGAATTTGTTTTTAATGCGGAAGAAATTTTTCGCCTCGTCGAATTCGCCAAATGTTGGTGAAAATAAAAGCGAGGTTTCGTGGTTGTTTATTTTTTTGCGTGTTGTTTGGAAGCGAATACAAATTAAAATTAATGAAACGATTCATTGGAGGGGTAGAGAAGGTTTTTGTCCTCGGAGGCAAAAGGTTTTCTTAACCTCGGAAATACGTAGACGAGGCCAAACCGTGATATCGGTAATAAAATAATTGGAAAAAAAAATGATTTGATTTTTTAATTCTATTTTGTTGGAGTCGTTGGATCCGGATTTTGTTCGATGCTATGATAGTAATTTAATTATATTATAAGAATCTATGAAAAGAAGAAGCCATTAATTTTATTTCCACTGAAAATGAGTACATAACACAATAACGGCGGCAGTGACTGATATCATCGGTACATATTGTACATATATGTATTTTATTGAAATATTTAAAAAAAGGCCATTATTGCAGCAGCCGGCCGGTCAACGTGCTCTGCATTTAATCATAGTGATTGGTTTACGTTTCACTGTCAGTGATAATTAATAATAATTAAGCATGCCTCATAAATTTTATTGTTTTATGGTATTTTTCACATGAACACGGAGTCGTTCTTATCTACGAAAACACGTACCGCCCCATAAATTAGAGAAAATTATCGGTAAAACAAAAACAAAAACAAAGGCAAACACAAACACGTCGAAAATAATATTTAAGGGCAGCCAGCAACAAATACGATATTTAAAATTTGTAAATACGCGTACAGAGTACACAATTGAGCAGACGAAACATGAAAATCATATCAGACGCATAACGATTCATATCCTTATGAGCCTTTTGTAAGTGCATACATATGTATGTATGTACGATATGTATACTAGACTACGTATGCATTGCTATAAATGTACACTCACTCACGCGCGAAACGTAGCGAAAGGGTAGGATAATTTGTGAACGAAAATTAAAACTCAGAGCCACTAGATTGCATACGATTGTAACCAGATTGCCGCCCATTGAATTGTAGTTGTTAGTGTTAGTGCAAGAGAAAAGCATGAAACGGGGCAATGAAACTAAGCCACGATCAATTTAAAATGAAACTTAGTGAAATTTAGATTTAAAGTTTTTATGCAGATTAAAAAAACAAAAATTTCGTACATTTTACTTTACAAAGACGAAAGCTGCTGTCGCGTAGTTAGTAATTCAATAGGAATCGCGACATTTCAAAAATCTTAACAAAAAAAATTCTTTGCAAAAATCGGCAACAATAAAATATTATTATTAATTAGTTTTGTTGATACTTGTGTTTTTCCCGTTTTTTTATACTAATTTAAATAAAAATAGGGCAAATAATAGCAGCTTTTAATACCGCTTATAAAGTTCGCAAACAAAATATGTATACATTTAAATGTCAGAAACTAGTTCCGAAAATACTAATTTGCAATGTTTGTCCATATTGAGACCACATCAATCCTTCTTGGCATGGACAAGCTCATGCTCAGTTGGGTGATGTCATGATGAGTCAGTCAATTTCCTAGTGGGTACAAGCAAAATATATTTACCAACAATGGTTTTAAAAAAAGATTGACTGACTTTGACAAAGGTTCAAAGATTCTCTTGGGAATTTTTGCAGGGAAATTAATATGTTTTGTAATTTCCTTAGTTTTATAGCGTTTTTAAGAATTGGCTCTCTCTCGTGAGATGGCCGGAAGGTGGGGCAGAGGGTGGTGGTGGCGAAATAGACACAGAGTAGAACAAGCTAAAAATAGTTTGTTTAATGATTAAATCGAAGGAAGATGAAAAGCTATAAAGGAATGAGCGAGCTTCCGTGTTTTTGTATTAAATTTGGCTAAGACTAATTGCATTTCCCTTTTTCAAATCTTGTTCTTCTTCTATGGTTAGGTGTATGCATGTGAATGGATGGCTGGAATCTTGAAGCTCTTTCTCTCCTCCAACTCTCTTTGGCTTAATAATTAATAGACAACACAAAACTGTTTTCTCGGCAACTAAAATTTAAAGTCGAGTCGATCGACTCTGTTTTGTTAATATGAAATATGAAATGAAATGAGTCAATTCTATGAATCTACTCGCATCTACCTCGTTACCTATCGTCACTTTTAGTCTATGGTAAAAAGTAAATGAATGTTTTTCTTTTTCTGTCCGGCGGAATAACTAAAATAAGCAAAAAAAAAACCCTGAGACTTTTATCGCTGTCGAGACATGAGGCTCTTAGGGCACTGTTGTTCGACTCTTTTCGTATTTGCTCAGCAATAATTTTATTATTAAAAACGTCTTCTTTGTATGTAATTACTTTTGAAAAGCTTTTAAGCAAATGTAAAAGATAGATAGACGACATTTTTGCCAAGTCCAGAAGTATTAAAAATTCAAAAGCTTTTTCAATTTTGTTTGTACGGACGTACAATTCGTTACGAAGTAGAACACGCCCACACGCCTCTTCCGAATATGTCATGCCTAAAATGCACAAATACCTACGCACTAAAGTATTTATCTGGTAAGCCATAGTGTTGAGAACATTTTAGATATGTACATATGTACCAGTATGTATGTATGTATGTTTAAAAGCCTGAAAATCAAAAATTCACTCAAGTCTGTATTTGTATTTACTTCCACCAAAGTGATTGTGAATTCGCCACAACAAAAAAAAACACATAAGGTTCTTTTTATGCACCGGAAATACGGAGAATTCTGCGAGCCATTAGACAAGAGAGGCACGCGCTGGCAGGAGATAGAAAACGTTTCATATTTTTTTTGGTTTTTCTTGAAGTAGTTTTTTCTTAAATTATTTATTTATTGATTAATAAAGTTTTTAAAGTAATTAATTATAAAATAAACTTAAATATAGGCGCCAACAACTAAAGGTCTCCGGGCTATTTCTTAAATTAATATTGTGTTATTTTATGTAAAACCACAATAATATCTACACAAACAACAAATTAGTGTCTTTTGAAGTGTTTTTCGTTCCATTATTTTTAATTTTAATTTTTTTCGTCCAGTTTTTCTTTGCATTTTCTCACAGTTTTCACGTTTCATTGCTTATGCTTGTTCAGTGCGCTTTCAATGAAACCGGAAGCCATTCCTTCTTACCTGCTGCCAATCGATCTACGAGTATATTTATTCATAGCAAATGGTATTGGTTGTGAACGTTCCGACGTTCCGACGTTCCGAAAGTGATCAAACGTTCTGAAAGTTTCTGTTTTGTTTTTTATCCAGCTTCAATTAAAACCAGCCGTTTAAGTCGGCTTTCAAGCGATAAGAAACAGTTAAGAGCAAGTGTCATGGAGACGTTGCTGGATACCTAAGTGCCCGTAAATAGTGATTTAACCTAAAAGAAGAAGAAGAAGAAGCATTAAATTTTAAGAGACCAGAGAGTTTGCTTGCGTTCAATCGCAATCAACCAAGCATCGACAGCAAAATAATTGCTTTTGTATTTAAGTATTAAAATAAAACTGATTAAAAAGTAAAGTTTTCTTTTACTTCGAAGATAAAAAGAACGAAAGAAATAAAGCAAGAAAGCAAAAGAGAAAGAAAGAAAAATGACAAAGTAACATTTAACGAAATGCCAACAATTTAGATTTGATTCAGGAATCATTTTAACGGATACAGCAACTATCATTTATGGGTTCTCTCTTTGTCCATGAGACAAAAACTTTTGTCACAATGACATCAAAACAACGCAGTGCTCCTCTCTCTCTCTCTCTCTCTCTCTCTCTGTGTGTGTTCGTTTGAAGTCTGTGACCACGTCCTACGCTTCATTGCCAAAATAAATGCCAAGAAAATCTTTTTGTAATCTATCATTCTTGCTGTTCAACATTCTTGGTTCAATAACATACAACGTCTACAGCGTCTCGTCAAGACGATTTTCTAAGGGTTACTCGCGTTTTACACAAGATATTTCGCAGGACTTAAGGGCAGAAGCCGCACCCAACTCAATGCAGCGCTTCAGAAGCGTACTACAGCCAAGCAAACATATGTATGTGTGTATATCTTATACATATGTATATGTTATACCTACATATATTTTCTAAATAAGTTTTTGGTCGAGATCTATGTAGTCAATTTTTCAGAAAATCCGTATGAGAGTATACCCCCCCCCGTAAGCGCTCAAACGCATGGGCGTGGGGAACGGACTGACATTATGAAGAACGTTTGAGTGCTTTAATGAAATTACCGTTACGTGCGGAGCGCAAACAGACAGCTCTCGTTCATTAAAGAAGCTCGTTATGAATAAATGCACTTGTACAGTCCGGCAGCATGACACCACCAGCAACATCATCTGCGGATGTCGTGCTGAGTTCGAATCAGAAATGAGTTTCCAGCACAAATGATCCAACACAGTGGTCATCACTCAACTCAAAGGTTGTTGCGGGCGAGCCGAGGAGAGCAGAGGAAATGAGAGTCTTTTTGATACAAAGAAATGGCAAGTATGAAGTGTGAATTGCCAAGTTTGGGAGGAAAAAAGGACGTGGTGCTGAAGGTTAACCTATCACACACACACACACATGATTTCTAAAATACTTGTTTTCATTTCCATTTCCTGGCTCACTCACAGCACCGCAGTTCTCGGGGGGGATGCGGGGCGAGCGGGTGTGTGAGAATTGTGTGTTTCGGATTATCTTTTGACTCCATTTGGTGTCTTGTTGATTTTTGTGAAATACGCCGAAACCATTTCCGCACTCAACGACGAACAAACCGAACACACAACTCGCTGTGTTTAAAAGGGACAACACGTAGGCACCATATCCGCTTCCGGTGAGTGAATATACGACCATGACAGCACATCCATAAAAATGCTCTCAGCATTTAGAATGTTGTCTCGTGCTGTCTCTTTTTTACTGCACTCGTTTACCGACCAGCGAGCGTCCATTTCATGAATATGTAATAATATTATATAAGGATTATAGTCGTCATCTCGCATTCTGTGAATGTGATAAATAATATAAGAATATCTTAGAGCGTTTATATTACTTTTTTGGGGGAGGCGCATATAAATCTCTCTTACGAAAAAGGTCAGAGGTTTTGGAGGTTTTAAGAGCACGCCAAGAAAAACTTGTTTTTTATTAATTAAAAGCAATTTAGTCTCTTTGCTCATTAGCTCTAAAATAAATTAAATTGTGGTTTATGGGATGCTTTCTGTTCTTAATCCATCAATACTCTCTCTCTCTCTCTCTCTCTCTCTCTCTCTCGTACCGGCCCGGCGCTCTCAGCAAAACCGGTGAATGCTATAAAACGTGGTCGGTGTCGCTTGATCGATGAGCTCATACTCTATTGAGCTTCCGGAGCTTGCCTGCATTCAAGTCTCCGCTGCGAACTTGTTCTTCTTCTTCTTCCCATTTGTCTTAATTGTTTGCAGAGTTTTGGTAGTCGGTAGTTGTTGATGGGTCTCGGGGTTGGTTTTACTGCTGCTTACGCGTTGTCTTGAGCGTTGTCTTTGGTGCCGCCTTGCACTATAGTCGTTTGTTTATACTGTCTTGTACTGCTTCAGTTCCTCAAGGCTTTTACGGGCGTGTTCATTGTCCGGTAGATGTGAAAAACAGCATCTCGCCCACGTGTCACGCCCGCGCGCTCCTACTTTTAATTTGTAAGAGGATGTGGGTGTGTTGTGTGTTGTGTGTTGTGTGTGCAAGTCCCTCAAGCCAAGCCAGGACTCGCTCCTCCCGGAATGTGAAACCTGCTTTGATCACTCAACAGCGTTAACGGTCCGGAAGCGATGCTTTTGCCAGTCTTGCTTGCCATTTCGTTAAGTATCTTTCTTTCCGGCAGCTTTCTTGATTTGCTAGTTGCTGTTGTTGTTGTTGTTGTTGTTGTTGTTAACGGCGCTCCTAATTTTCTTTCTTGAATTTTTAATTATTCTAAAAGGCACAACCTGCGACCGAAGTGATTACTCAGCGCTGGTTCACCGGAGCAGAGTGTTCGGCGGCCTAGAGAAGAGCGCTGAGTGCCAGAATGCGGTTCGTGGTTCGTTGCGGGGGCATGACTTGGGCCAGAGAAAAGTGAGGCAGAAAAATTGCTCTATTTTACAACCAGGTCCTCCCTCCCTTACTCTCTGCACCTTTGTCGAAAATATTTATTGAGACAAATCTGGCAGAGCGGCATCTGCAAAAAAAGAGGCACCAAGAAAAAATACGCGAAGAGCAATAAGTGAGAGAGAAATAACGGCCATTTTTTATGTCGGTATGTAAACATTGAATAACTTTAGCATTTATCAACCGATTGACTTCACTAAAGACGTTTTCGAAATCTCAATTCAGTACAATTTTAACTGAATCGAAACAACGCGCCGATATAATGACGCTGTACATTGAAAATAGTCGTGCATATCGTCGAAAATAGAACGTGGCCAAAAAGCACCGTCTGACAACACTATTCGTCGTTTGGTGTCGCTCATCAATGCGCAAGACGTTCCAATGAACTGGTTGCAGCGCGGTAAGAGAGAGTGTTGCCGAGAAGCCACATGTGTCGTATTGTCACCGCGCTCAGCATTTTGTCATCAGTGGAACCACCTTGCGGCGGATTTTGAAGGATGATTTACATTTGTTTCCGTATAGAGAGCAATTGACTCAAAGAATATTGCCGACAGACCGTCCACGTCGCTTGGAATACGGCCAAACAGTCATAGACCGACATAAAAGATGGCGCAGCCTGTAAATAAAGCAATTTTTAATTTTAAAGAGAGACAAATTTTAAAGAGAGATCAATATTTTAAGCAGTTAAAACATTAATTGTTTTTTTTAGGCTTGCTCTTCCGTCTTGAAAACGCTTTCTACCGCATACGTAATATTTTATACTAAACTAAAAAGACTTAAATTGAAATTTTAATAAAGAACTTTTTATTGACTGCTTCGAATTTCTCCAGAAGTTCGATGTTTGAAGTCAGTCGTCGGTGGTTAATTGGTTGAATTTTTGTTGCCAGAAACGTTAAATTTAAGATGACATGACTTAAGCTACTTTACACTCCTTCTCCTTCTCCTCCAGCGCAAAGTTTTTCTCCTTATTTCTCTTGTCCTTTTTCTTTTTCAACTCCGTCGGCATCGAGCGAGCTTCGTGCGGAGAGTTGTTCGTATGTAGGCCGCATGTTTTGGCACAAATTGTTAAACCAACCGTAAATATTTCCATTTTCGGGTATTAAGTGCAATGAAGGCAAGTACGGAGCGCTACAAGTACAGCAGCAGCAGCACCGACACACCAAGTACAACAAGCAGAAGGACAATATGGCGAAAAGGATCCTGGAGATTGTAAATTGAGCGAATGGATGACAATTTCTTTTGCAAGCGAATAAGCAGCAGCACACAAAGAGAGCTCACGAGCAAAAAAGAACCAACAAAAAAGACAAAAAACAAAGAGACAAAAACTTTGGAGGACGAACGATCAACGGGTGGTTGGAGGGGGGCGGGGGGAGGAGGGGAGGCAGAGCTGAGATGCTAGTAAAGCATTACCATCGAAGATTGCGTCTTGCCGTTTCGCAAAAAGGATACGTCTTCGATATCGTGCGTTGGAAATATCACCAGAAATAAAATAGCAAACGTTTTTCAAGGAAAATGCAAACCACGCAGCAGCAGAAGGGCAGAGCGCAGTCGAGAATGGTGGTGAAGGCGAAGGCGGAGGCGAAGGCGACAGCGAAGAGTAGATGTGTGTAAGAAGGGTCTGCCTGTGTGTGTGCGTGTGTCCAAGGAGCAAGCAAGGATGTTAGGAATGCTTGAATTTCTTTGCATGGAAAAAGAAAAATACTGTCATATAATTTTTAGAGCGAAATTGTCAAAAAAAAACAACAACAACAACAACACCGCTGAAATCCTTGTTTATAAGTTTGTTGCATTCGTGCAGCGCATTCCTTGATTTTTCGATATACTTTCAATGTTCTTTGGCTGGTGCTGCGCTTTTATTCTCCGCCTTCGTCTTTGGTGTCTGCTCCTTCCTCTCCACCAAAGTGGCCTCGTCTGTGTGTTGCAGAGAGCAAAAAAGAAGACAAACTTTCTAGTTTTTCTTTGCTATCTTGGATCCTATCGTATCTGTTTATTGGTCCTCTGATGAGCAAAAACTTATGCTGTTTGTTTGACTGAATGCATTATGGATGAAGGGACAGAAGCAGCAGCAGAAGAAGAAGAAGAAGAACCGTCGGGGGGTTCTAAAACTGAGGACTGAATGGCTTCTTGATGGTACATCTAGAATATGCTTGGTGTTATTCTTATCTGATGCCTTTCTTTTCTATTTATTACTTCTGCTCGATGTTGCTTGATGGAAACTAAATCCTATATTTTGCTGGAAATTTTATCAATTCAGTCTGCAATATCGAAAGTCTTAACAATTTTACTTTGCGCTTTATTTCCAATTTCGGTTGGCACGACGTACTTTGTCAAAGCAATTAAATTCATTAATTGTAGTAAATTAAATTAAAATCAATGCCCCTTCGAATGCACCAAAAGCAGTTTTTATGGCCACGTAAAAACACCATTGCGCCTAAGCTCTCATTGTCCTTTGATACTTTATTTTCTTATTCATGTTCTTAATGATTTTGTGTTTCTTAGAGTAGACCTCATATTACATACAGACGATGATCGTTACATGTGACAAATTTCAGGCGCACAGTACAATGTATTGTCATAAAATCGGCCATAAAAACTGGCGAAAATCCTCGTAAAGCCGTTTTTAGAACATTTTACTAACGAAGCCAACAGCCAAGAGCTCTTGCACAATATAACTTTGTAGCTACCACACATTGGCAATACGATACCGATTGCAGCGATCCTTAAAAGCAGACATCATAAAAGCCCGGTAAACTGCATAAGGCCGGTCCATCTAACTTTGGCAATTTAAATAAAAGCCGGCCACAATCACAAAAAGTTAGATAGAAAATAGTCGAAATATAAAAAAGTTGTGTGTGTTTGTTGTGTTTTATTGGTGTGTGTGTGTGCGGGTGTGTGTGGTATGGCAGTCACGTTGAGTGGACCACAAAACTACGAATCGTTCTTCAACTGAATGTCTTTATGATCGCCAGTAATGTGACATAATCCTAAAGAACCCTGCAGAACAAGAACAAGAAGGAAGGATCAATTGTACTTACGAGAAAAAAAAAAACAACAACATTTGCGCAATTGTCCTTCATTCCGAAATTTTCGTAGAGTCATTATAGCGTTTCGTATTATTGCAATTATTAAGATTTTAAGCTTGTTTAATTTAACATCTTCTCTGCAGTTGAAAGAGAAAATGTTGGAAGAGATGCTTCGCAAATAGTTCTCATTTAGTGTGGTTTTTGGCCGGCGCCTTTCAAGCTCAAAGCGCAATGCACGCTTGCTTGCTTTGCTTCAAAGCGTGCTCTCTTCAATCTGTATAACCTTATGAAGAAAAACCGAATGCACGCTTGGCTTTACTCGCCTCAAAGTCGCAAAGTCGCTGCTCAATTGAACAATGTTCTCTTCGGAAGAGCGTTAATGTTTTCAAGTAGTGGTTTTCTCTATAAAATTAAAAGAGAGCGAGAGTTGCATCGGTTACTCAACTGTAGCAAATGGCTCTTTATTTTGATAATTTTAAACATAGTACCATCTTTTTACTAAATTTTTTGAATTTTCTGCTCCTTTTCTTAGTATAAGTGCCCCGTGCACAGTGCCACGTTTCATAGTATTTTATTTATTGTTATGCAAAACTGGGAAACAAAGCAAACAAGCTTCTATTTTACATTTGGCCTTACATATTAGAGGTCTGCATGAGACGTCTCGAAAGATTCGAAACTGACAGAGCAACATTTTTGCGTTGATGCAGTACTTCCATTTGATTTCGAATCAAGCCGTGACTATCGAAAACATATGTGGTAACGTTTTCAGCAGCACTTCCCAAAGTCACGGCTTGATTTGAAAGCAATGGAAGCATTTCAGACAACCCCTAAAACTTTTAAGACATCTTGAACAAGCCTTCGCCACGTCTAAGGCAGCTCTCTATTACATATTCTGCTTGCTTTAAAGTCGAAGAAAGCGAAGCAAGCAAGCGTGCATTGGGCTATTGCCTTAAGGCTCTCTTCTATAGTTCATGCGTCCAGAAGAGAAATGATTTGCAAATAGAGAGAACGTTGGCCCTTCTTTTGACGTTTTCTTATACATATTTGAATATTCATTACTTTTATAATGAAGTCTGTATTTTGCATTGATTTGATCTGTTGAGTTGAGTGAACGTGTTTAATTCTGTGGAAAAATGTAAATTATTTCTTTTTTAATTAATACGCAATCAACTGACAATAAAATGCTGCTGCGCCTGCAATATTATTCTTTTTTGCGTTGCAAAAATTAAATTTAATTCTTAATAGTCTTTTATTTTCATTGAGAAAGAAGCTCTCGCGTTATCGCAGCCTTCGCCGATGGCGATTTCCGTCGTCGGCGGCGGCGGCGGCGGCAACAACGACGACAAAGATTAATCAGCAATTCTTGTAATCGTTGTTGTCGCTTTCGTTTTTGTGGCTTGTTGGCTGTTCCTGTTTTGTAACAAACCGCTTTCAAGCCCAACCAACAGCCACAATCTCACAATCCTACACAGTCGAAAACTTTGTCCTTTCCAGAGATACTCGCAGCAGGAACCAGCAGACGCCGCACGAAGAGCGGAAGCTTCGCTGGTGATTGTCGGCACGATTTACTTCTTCCTTCTACACACATAATAATCGACAATTGAACATCCGTTGGCAGTGCAGCAGCAGCAGCAGCAGCAGCAACAGCAGCAGCAACAGCCACAGAAGATTGGCTTCGCTTGTTATTGATGTTGTTGGCATTGTCATTGGTGTTATTGCGCTGTTGCCGAAGTTGCTATGTTTTTGTGGTGGCGCACTGAAAGGACATCAGTCCGTTTGGATTGCGAGAGAACACGTCGCGACAAATCGTTGTTACAGAATTTGTCAGAAACAGTGAAGCTTCCTGAGCGTTTGTGTTGCAGGCCATTTTTCGGCACAACAGCGCCCGATGTCGCTTAGTGGGCGGAAGATCAATAAAGTATGCCAACAAAAGTCGGTAATCTTTAGCATTTCGAGCGCGGTTTTTCTTAATCTCGAAGTTTTCTTCGCAACATTCTACGACTCTAGGTCCTTGCATGACTCGAAGGAAACGCCGGAATCGGGCTCATGTTCCTGCATTTAGATTTATAGAATTTTTTTTCCTAAAATTCAAACATTAAAAACTTAATTTTTCATTTGTTTGAAAACTACGAGTATTGCCATTTCGTTTGCTCATGCTTGGGCCGGCACTCTGCTTCCCCAAAACCTTCTCTTCCTTTCCCCTTGCTACCACCACCACCACCTCAGTTCGTTTCGGAGAGTGCATAAAGGATTTTCATAATTTATTCCTTCATCATCGCTGCTTCTTTTCCGGTGGTATCATCCGTAAGCGATGCGAATTACGAGTAAAGCGAGATTTATGAAAATTTAACAATTGCAGAGATTTGCTCAGCGCTTATGGGCGTGTCCTGGCAGCGCGGCAATGTGACGTCCAGCAGCAAGTACGCGGCTTCACCCGCCGCCACAATGGCGGCGTCCATCGCCGTTTTCGGAATGTTTTTCGAGCCTTTGTGTTGTGGTCGTCGTCGTTGTCGCTCTCGTCCTCGTCGTCGACAATGTGGCATTAAATGTTGTTGTAACTTAATTAATTAAAAGTAAATAGTTGCTGCCATCGGTCGCCGCTACCCTGGCACGGTCTGACGTCCGGTCAAACGTTATTATTTTGTTTCTTTTCTTCCGATTCTTGCAATTAATTGTTTGCATTTTTTAATTGCTGCCGCGTAAAACGCTCTCTCAATTCAGTTTCTTTTACACTCATACAATGAATATAATGTACGAGTATCATATACATTGATGTGTGTGCGTGCGAGTGTGTGTGGGTTTATTTGCAGAGAGAACTTAACCCACGACCACGGATTACTTCAAATCAATGCAGATGAATGCAGAGAATAGTCCTTTTTTTAAAATTCTGCCTTAAGCTTCGTGTTAATCTTAAGCTCTTGTATGTCTTTATGTAAATGCCTTTAATATGAAAAAATCTCGTTTTTATTTTTAATTTCGTTCATTTTTTTGCACAAGTAAAGTGTTAATATGTATGTGTGTATGTTTCACATTAAATAAATCTTTTTACAGAAATAAAACGTTTTTACAATTAATTAATTAATGTCTGGCTTTCCATTTTAAAGTGTAAAAATATTCTGTGAAAAATGTCTTTTCTCTTTTTAAAGAGCTTTCGAGGGCTCATTAAATACAGTTTGCTACAAAATAATTAATATAACGTTTTGTGGTTGAAAAATCGGATAATATCGTAAAATTGATATTGTTAAAAAAAACAACTTTCACCCTTTTACACTTGCTGTCAAATTTTATAAGAAAGATATACAATTTTAAGTTTTTTTGTTATTCGAAAAATTAGGATTTTGAACATTCCTAACATTCCTTTATAATTCAGAATAGTTTTTTGACAATCGCTTAACCTTTACGGTAGTATAGCGTGGTTCGGTGGTGGTTCGGTGGTGGTTCGGAGGTGGTTCGTAGGTTATTCGGAAACCAGCAAACATTACTCATGAGGAAACTCAGTAAATCGTCCTCGATCGGCAGAGTTATGTAGATTAGGTTTCAGTCTAATCATACCATAAATTTGTAATTAATTTAATACAATAATAAATATGTACCATTATTTTGTACAATAGTAAGTATAATAAAGAGCTCCTCTTGTTACTCAGTTTTATCTCAAAGGACACGAATTGAATTCCTTTTCTGCGTTTTATTACCATCGCCCTGATGGTAACTGTCTGGTGAATGAATACCTTTTGAATTTAAGCACCGAGTTGCTGCGTGGATTTCTCATGTAAAATTCATGACTCAAAGACTACTTAATAGTCTTCTTCTTCTTCGCAATGGCGTCTGCTTTCACTGAGGCGTAATGCCGCGCGCCACGAAAGAAGCAGGTTTCAGGCAAGTTAGTGTGGCCGGCCAGCACTTTACAAACGGAAATGCATTTGAATTTCTCCGATAATATAACCTTCTATATAATGCATGCATATATTTTATATAGAAAACTTTGGCCCAAAACTTCAAATGGAATAGATTGATTTTTAGGGCAGCGATATCTTTAAAGAAAAAGTCTTTATAGTTTGAACTTTAAAAGAGCCTTCTGCTAGCGTAGTTGATGATAGAAGCCAGTCGGGCCACTTTAGACCTCGGTAAGTAGTCGAAAAAACAACAGAAAAATTAAAAGAACAAAAAGTTATATTTCAGTCTAACAAGTTTGTAAATAAAGCAGGACAGTTTGCTGTCGAAGATAGTGAGAGAGAAATGTTGGGTGGAGGAGGGGAAGGGGGGGGGGGGGTAGCAGTGTCGCAGTGCCTCCACCTGCCACGTAACAGTTGCTGTTGACTGCATCAAAATGTCGACTACAGCAGACAAAGCCTTCTGTATTCTAGTTAATTGATTCTTCTTTCCTTCGTGTGTGTCGATCTGTCCGTCTGTCTGGCTGTCTATGCGTCGATTTCTTCTTCTTCTCGCACTCTCATGCTAAGAGTAAGAAGTTCATTTAGTTTTGTTCATCAGACCGAAGGAGCGATGCTCTCCTTCGGACGGATTAAGTGGATGGCATGCACTCCAGATGGATTAAGGAAATAGATTGAAGAAAAGTAAGTACTGAATGGATGGATGAATGAATGAATGAATGAGTGAGTGAGTGAGTGAATGAAGACGAGAATGAGCATCTGCAATGCATGTTAATCCTTGTTCTTCTTCTTATCTGTCCAAGCCATTTGATTTTGTAGCTAAATGGCTACAATCGTTGCTACTTTTACACTCTTTGTTGTTGCTGCGCTGTTGTTGCTTGCCTAATCTGGTGGATTAGGTTTTGTAATTGCAGTTAGGCTTTGGACAGGCATACACACCGGCAGCCGCACAGGTGCGAGCACACAGTCCATAAGCTCTTAGAATGGACTTCAAACGAAGCAATATGCAAGACCTCTCAGAAGAGGTCCAGGGAGAGCAATCGGTGTAATGTCCTGAATTCTATCTGGCGAGAGCAGCTTTTATTGAATCTGGAGCATTCAGCACTTGTCTCACTCGGCCGTTCATAGACGGTGACTTCACGGCATGAGGAGAATCCCCTGGAATTTCTGATGATGTTGTGTTCTCTTTTGTTTTTGTTAATATACTCGCATCGCAAGATATTTTAGTGCGCTAAAATTTTAATGTAACTTCTCTCTGCCTTTGAAGTGTCACAAAATAACACCGAAGTGCCGCACACACGCACACAGAAGAGCGCTCGGAGCTTCTGGAGAAAAGACTTAGAATTCTGAGAAAATGTTAATGGAAATGCATTTTTAGAGATTTCGATTTCAATTCCATCCTGCTCATTCCTCTCTGGAGAAGAGACTTTCTTGCCTTTGTCTTTGCGCTGTCAACTACTGAGAGTGACTACTTTGAATGCTTTTGAGTTGCTTTGCTGTCCCGTCGAGTACACCGCGGGCAGAGCGAGCGCTCGCAGCACTGGAAGGAAAGCACTTGGCTGTTATGACAACCAAGTAGAGTCGAGTTGTCGCGATTGTTGTTGTTGTTGTTGTTGTTGTTGTTGCTGTAAGCATATGCAAATGTCAACGGCAAGCAAAATGATATCAACCGAAAACACAACAACCTCAACAATCTCAATGATGTTTCTTTTATATAAATTTAATTTTCAATACTGATTCTCAGAGTTTTGTGTATTTGTCTGAATGTGTGTGTATGTGGATGTGTGTCTATGTGTAGGTCAGTGGTTTATAACTATACAAAACCGTTTGTCAAAAGCTTAAATCATTTAAAATTCAAAGAGTAGGAGCAAAAAATTCAAAAAGACCACATTCTGCAAACCGGTATAGAAGCAAATACCAAACAACATTTTTTGCACATCCTCATGCTTACACACATACGTATCTACCTGCATGCATACACGTTCATGTGAGGAGATTTGTGTGAACACCACTCGCTCACATTCAGAGCAAATAATTTGACAGCTGCTGATTTTGGTTCATTACTGAGACCGAACCGCAGCGTAGCCAGATTCAGCTAGATTCAGGTGAGACGTTGACGTTTCGGTTGACTTCTGTTTGTGGTCTTTTTGTTGCTTGCACAAATGTTGTATGTATGTTACAATAATGTAAGGTTGTCACCGTCAGGTAAAATACAAGTTAATCACGCGCCTTTGCGTCCGTTTAATTGTTGTTTTTGCTGCAGTTCACTTTGCTTCGTTCTTTGATTGAATTTTTGACATTCCAATTTTTAGCAGATTTGTAGCGCTTAACTCTCTTTAGTGCTTGAGCTCTCTGAGAGAGCTTGTTAATAAAAACTAGAAACTATATAATGTTATTTTTTATAAAAAAAAAAACTCTTAACTATTAAAAAGTTGCTTGCAGTATCAGTTTGGGATTCACCGAATGGCATTTTGGCTGGTATTTTGTGTCCTGGGGGCAAGAGAATCTTAAATTCTTCCTTTAATAGGGTTAACATTTTCAGATAATTAACACTCCTCTTGCTTGGAAACGTTTAAATTGATCATCGAGCAAGGAACGAAAAAACCGCGACCAGAATCTTCCAATCAACCCTGGCGCGTGCAACATAGTAATCATTTCCCGAATTACTTAATTTCTTCACCAGCAAAAAGAACAACACTTTCGCGCTCTCAACGCTCTCAACTATCGCCGAACACTGCTCTATCGCGGCAGTGCGGGGCGAGAGAAGCAGCGAAGATCCTCTAAAAAGTTTTTAATTCTGAAAATCTGCTGCTCGTGGCCACACTTAGCAATGCAGCCGCGAGACCGGTGCAGCTATTTGTTCATCCTCGACGATGCACACACAAAGGTTTATTTCTCGGTGGTGGCGGTGGTGCCGCGTCTGAGATAGCAAATAAATTTTCGTTTAATGGACTGCATGCCGCATTCCTGGCGAGTGCAGCCGGCTGCTGGCTTGGTCGTCGAGCGCTGCGGACGTTCGGTCGATGGCTTCATCGGGTGCCTCATCATCAACAGCAGCAGCTGCAAGACCACAATTTAATAATGGCGCCATGAGAAGGCGAAAGGAAGGCTGGTTGAGAACTGCGTGGGCGGTTGGTGAAGCTGGAAAAATGGCAGGAAGAAGAGATAGCGTTGCGCCAAAAAGAAAGAGAAATGAGGAAAGTGAATGAATATGAAAAAATATCTTCTATCTGCTATCATTTTTATCTTTTCTCTGTGTTTTTACCTTCCAGACAAGTGGAAAGAAGCAAAGTGTAAAGCGACATAAAAACCTGGGTTCAAAACGGCGTAAAGGAAGCGAAATAAATGTTGTAATGACCATTGACAGCGGCTTGATTTCTCTGCTGCAGCAGATGCTGCTGTTCGATGAGCGGACGTGGCAGGCGGCAAGCTGCGGTTTCGGAGAGCTTTCGAATGCAATGCGGCGAATGTAATACGATCCATTAAAGCGGCGGCAACAAGCAGAGCTGCAGAGAAAGAGAGAGGAGCGTCGAGCATCGAGCGACAAGAAATTGAGAAGCATTGCAGGGGCTCTATAGTCCGCCGACGAAGAGGCGGCAGGGGCGGCGTTCATTGACTTTCAATTCGTTCTTCATTATGCTATAAAAATGCAAATGAAAAGAATGCTGTCGCGTGCGATTTATTGTATTTCTCAGAAGCTGCTGCTCTCTCCTCTTTCCCTCAAACGAAAATGATGCTGAAGTGTTATTGTTGTTGTTGTTGTCTGCCTGCTTCCTTTTAGGTTTTAAAGATTTGAAATTTTTAATTGATTTTAATATGATTTGGAACTTCGTAAGTTTGGTTAAAATAAAATATTTAAGAGAAGAAGCGAAAGTGAGAAGTTCCCAGAATGTGGAACGTATGTTTATAGGCTGTGTTTTGTCTCTTGTAGTATATTTCTGTGTGTTTGTGTGTTTGTGTGTGTTACCATTTGAATCCGCTCATAGTCGTTTATCAGTATTAACTGGAACCGCATGCAGCGGTTCGTGGGCGTCCTGCTGTCGACCGAAGCCTATGCTCTCTGTCGAGCGCGAACGCGAACACAGCTGTCTTGAGATGATATTAATATAAGCTGTAAGCTTGAATCGGTGGAGCATGACACATTGCTCGAGAAGCCGCCAAGAAGCTGCTTGATGCGTACACAACCAGAATGAGTATCGATTTTAGCAGCGACCGCACTTAAGCGGCTGATTTTGAACTCTTCCAAAATGTATATAAAGCGTACCTATCGAAGGATTCAATACGTGCCACTGATATTCATAGCAAATACCGAATCTGTACCTACGGAAAAGGGAACCAAAGATTATGCCGGATGAACTTGTTAGCGCTTAGTCATAAAGGATAGGGTCCTTTGGTCTGTTTAATCAGTCTGTTTAAATCAGTATAAGGCTGTGTAGAAGGTTTTTATTTACTTAACGAGAGGCGTCTTTTTAAGATTCTGTGCGCGTCGCGTCGTCAGTCCGCATAAAAAGAGCAAGCACAGAAAAGGTCGCTGAAAACGGAAAATATCGTAGCATTGAATTTAAAGCGCAGTTACGAAAATCTATTTAAATCCCTCCGTTTTTGTTGCTCTTAATGCCATTTTTTTTACTTCTGTAAAAAAAATAATCTGCCCTCATCATTCCTGCCGCTCCAGCCAACGATTCATACGCACGCTTCAGCATTCTATAATATCGTATATAAATTAATTAAGTTGGAAAATATTTTCTCATTCGCCTTTTTTTGTGTTCTGGTTCAGGTTCTTTCGGCGTACGATTTCGTGCACTGTGGGAAGGTTGAAGGCGGAGAAATGGCCCAAAGCCATTTTAAAGTTGGAAAAAAAAATAACTATCGTAAAAGAAACTATGTTTGCACTGAAAAAATTACTGAGGAATGTAAGAAAAATAAGGTTTTGCTTTTAATTTGATATATTTTTTTTAGTTCTCGACGTCATAATTTCGATAGAAACACATTAAGACTGCTTCAGAATATTTTTGAAAGAATTTTTCAGAATTATTTATTTTATAATTAATTGCATTTAATTTGTATGGTTCTATTTATATACAATTTTGACAGTTCAACTGTCAATTCAACTGTGAACAATCAACTGTCAATTGCCAACTGTCAATTGTCAACTGTCAAGATCGTTTTTGGTCATTCTGACACAGAATCTCTTGCTATATCTATCTATTTTAGTGTGTTTTCATATGAAAAAGTCTGTTTAGTTCTACCTAGATCATTTCTAGAGGCTTTACCACATCGATTTTCTGCGTTTTCTCAAAACTGCCTCGCGTGACTAATGACTAGTCCTTAAAACAAAAGCTCTAACCGGTTGTGGTCGACTCCAACTGCTCACTGAAACACTAAAAAGGCTCATCGAAATTCGACTTTTGCTCATTTTTTGTTCCTTTTAAATAGTTTTTGTTCCAGTGAGTGCGTTGTGTGTTGTTCCTTGTAGAGAATCAACCTCAGTTCGAACACTGCCACTTTTTAATTATTCCAAAAAAAGAGAGTGAGAGACACTTAAAAGCGTGCATAAACATACATACTCGTACTCGTTCGATTTTCAGCGAATGTTGTTCGCTTTTCGATCCATTTTGGCATCAATTCGCTGCCTTTTAACTCGTTGCTTCTGCTGCTCTCGCGGCGGGCGATTGGGCGGAAGCGTATTAAGTAAATTGCTCCAATAGTTACTCACACACCAATGGTGGTGCACACAGTTGGTGCGGCAGCCCGCGCCACCACCCGCCACCCGCTCTTTTGGAAAGTAAATTGACAGTTTTGAAGTGAAGCTGTCGTTCGATTTGATGAATACGTATGTCATGCAGGGCAGGGTCCTCTCGTTCTGCCCCTTAACCCCCGGGCGGGCGCTTCATGTGTCGCTGTATTTCATCACCTGCCCGACACCGCCGCCGCGCCGCCATCAGGCAGGCACCATCGACTACATGAATTTTAAATTGCATTCAGCCTGATTTCAGCCATGAATGAAGTTCATCTGCACACCCGTAGAGCTCTTCATTTGCGCGTAGGCACACACACACACACACACACACACACACACACCAGCATCCAAACAGATTTCCATTTCGTGTGGGTGTGTGACTGATGTCGTCGGCGCTGGATTGACGACCTAAGGCCGTTTGCGACATTCAGTGTGCATTTGAGGGCTGTCGTCTTTTTGTTGTTGGCTGCTGTTGTTGTTGTTGTTGTTGTTGTTGTTGTTGTTGTTGTTGCTGTTGTAGTCGTTACTGTTACTGTTTCGTTTCATGTTTATCACACTCGCAGTTGATTTATTGCTCACTGATTGAATTAATTTTTTGTTCACGGTTCCTCGCGACCGCCCGTAACGTATCCTTGACCCATTTTGTTGATTGCATTCGAGCCATCTACGTGAGCTTGAGTGAGAGTGGCTTGATCATGTTTTTATTTAATTATATCGTATTTCAATTTTATATTTTGCAAACTTTTTACTGGTCGATTACGTTGCCAGCCGAAAGGCAATCGTTTAGACAAGCGTCCACAGAAGGAATCAATTTCGACGAGTTGACATGAGATGAGATGAGATAAAGCTGTCTCTATGTGTCTCTCCGTGTATTTCCTTTTAAAAATATTTAACCTTTTGATAAGAAATTAATGCATGCATGTTCATGGATCATGGTTTATGGTTCATGGAAGGGTGAAAAACGGTTGGGAGTCCTTTCGTTTGCAGCCAGGGCTACATGAGCACCAAGAGCACCAAAAGACTAAGCATAGTATCAGTCCTTACTGAAGTTATTGAAGAACTGCATCGATTATAGAAGTTCCCAAATAAAGAATTCTGACAAAAAAAAAGAAAAATTTGTGCAAAATGCGGTAAATTTTTTTCTGCGAAATGAATTTTTCGCCTCTTCCTCCCTTCCTTCCTTCCTTTCTTCCTTCCTGCAATACGAGTATAATTAAATTATTAATTCCTTCGCGTTTATGCTCCCGAAACGCATTCAAGAGTAAGTGACACATTTTTTATTTGCTTTAATACGAAACATTTTAATACATTTATTCAAAAAACATTTTTTGTTGACAAATTGAATGATGTGGCATGCAAAAAATTGCGGAAAAAGAATTTTGCAACGAAAATTAATTTAATGAATGCAGCAAGCTTTTTAATGCGGCTTTTTCAATAACCAGCGCGCAGCGGTGTCAGTTTCAAAAGAGTGGAGCGCGTGTTAATTATTTATTTCCATTTATTTTCATTGATACGGACGCAGCTAAACAAAACCAGGCGGAATAAATCCACCGCAGCAACAAAAAGTATTATACTGTAGAGATAAACAAACAAATAAACAAATAAATAAATAAATAAATAAATAAATAATAAATGGTAAATGTAAATGAAATAAACGGAGCAGAAGCAAATGCAATATGATGACATGCTTTTGCGAAAATTGACTTATTGAAATATCAGTTTAATTTAATTCAATTGAATTTAGCTGCAGCGTAATGAATTAATTTCAGTGGCATTAGCCTCAGCATACTCGTGCCACACGGTACGTTGCTGCAGCTGCTGCTGCAGCTGCTGCTGCTGCTGCTGCTTCTGTTGTTTTGTTTCTGACGCCGTGAATGCGGCGATAAGAAGATTCATCCTTTTAAAATTTAGAGCTAAGACTTTACTTAAGCTTAATCCTAAAACCAGGTATGTAGTCCTTCCTAATAAGTCCAATATGGAGCCGTATAATTGAGCGCCGTTATGTTATGTTGCAATGTTGGTCGTGTGGTTCGATTTGCGAGCGAGCCTCAGATCGAAGGGTGCGTGCAACAAAGCCGCGAGCAGGAACATCAGAGTCCAGAAAGCATTGCTGGCGGCCGCGCCTGCGGAATATTTCCGACGGAAAAGAGGAGAAGAAGAAATGATAATTAAATTATCATTTAGACATTTAAAGTTTAGGAAAGAAGACTCGTTTTGGGCTTGGGCTCAATCGAATGAACTCACCGGAATTGATCAGCTTCTGATTGCTCAGATCGCCGCCGTCTGCGTGCACCAGTAGAGCGCTCACTGCGCTTTCCCGCCGCAGTTCCGGGAAATTCTCAATTTCCGCGACGCACTTTAAGCGCAAGTGATGCCGGTCGCTGCCGCGGAAGCGCGGGTCGTTGGCATAGAAACCGATTTGCAGGGACTGGCGATGAAGCTGGTACGCGTGAGCCGGAATCGTTGTCTCGACGTTCGGCTGCAAGTCCAGGTAGGCGGAGGCCTGCAATGAACCATGAAAGATAGACAGACACATCGATACAGCGTTCTTCACAGATTGTGCCCCGCTTCTGCTGAACGGAGTTGGAAGTGTTGGAAGGGTTGCCAGGAGGGACGAGTGGGCTTGAGTTTATTGCTTGTGACGAGATAATCGCTCCAATTGACTGTCTTTAGACCTACCTGCTGTCCGTTGATGAGCCAACTGAGGCGGACCGGCAGACTGGCGTAGTCCGAGCTGCAGTTGGCGGCGACGAGCTCATCCTCGCGATACGCGGCCTTGAAGCTGCCGATGCGGGGGTCATTCTGAGGCAGAGCTGGAAGTGGAGGAAGAATAAGAGACTTAAGGTGCGCAGTTTCAAAAAGTGATCGTCATATCGTCCATGAGTTAAGATAATCGGTATAACATTCGAGATGAAATGCGATGCAAGAAGTTGTTAAAAAAGGTCAGGGTTCATGGAAAATGATATACGAAAGTATGGCCGCCCTAAGTAAGTCCTTTTCTTGTGTGTGTGTGTGTGTGTGTGTATTTGTATGGATCATATCCTGCAGAGTTTGGAACATACTGAGAATGTTGTCGTTCTTATGTTGCCCTTTTCATCTGAACGCTCTTTGGATGCTCTTACTATTCATTGTTTTTAAAAAAAAACTGAATTTTAATGGCTCTCTCTCTCTCCCCCTCCTTTCTGTGGCACCAAAACAAAAACAAAAAAAAAAGAGATTGCACGACTTGCAGCTTTTTCTCTTTTCTAATTTTCCTGAAATACGAAGGTGAACATTGCTTGCAGGCCAGCCAGAATCCACGAATAATCGCACAAATCAAGGAGCCGGCAACCACACAGACCAGGAGTCAGGATGACTGCTGCGTTGGAAGCGTGCATAAAATCTAATGCGCTGCAGCTCGAGAACTGCAAGCTCTAAAAAGCAGAAACCGAAACCAGAAGACAAAAGCTCTTTCTGCAGAGGCTTGCAGGACAGACTGCTCCTTGCTCCTTCGTTATATACCGGCACCGATAGCGATACCGATGCCGGAAAGCGGTAACAACAGAGCTGGCCCTCATTGACCCTCATAAATCACGGATCTTTTGCAGGCGATTCATTTCGTTTGCAACGAACAAAACACGCGCCAGATACCGTAGGGTCAAAGGGTGGAAGGGTGGATGTATGGGTGTTTGAGTGTGTGTTTGTGTGTTGTACCAGCGCGTATTAAGGCCAATCGTCTTAAATTCTGCGATTATTTCGTTTGTCTGCGTACAATTGGTACAAATTTGTAGATACCAACAAATCATTGCTTAAGATACTGGATGTGGTTACGGTCGTACATACTCGTACAATGATCCGAGGATTTCTCTTACTATTCTATTTCTCTTCTATTTTATAAAAGTGTTCTATATAAACTGGCGTTTTGCTACTGATAGTTGCATCGCTGAAAACTGACAGTTGCATCGCTGAAAACTGATAGTTGTATCGTTGCAAACTGATAGTTGTATCGTTGCAAACTGATAGTTGCATCGTTGCAAACTGATAGTTGCATCGTTGCAAACTGATAGTTGCTTCGTTGCAAACTGATAGTTGCATCGTTGCAAACTGATCGTTGCAAACTGATAGTTGCATCGTTGCAAACTGATAGTTGCATCGTTGCAAACTGATAGTTGCTTCGTTGCAAACTGATAGTTGCTTCGTTGCAAACTGATAGTTGCATCGTTGCAAACTGATCGTTGCAAACTGATAGTTGCATCGTTGCAAACTGATAGTTGCATCGTTGCAAACTGATAGTTGCTTCGTTGCAAACTGATAGTTGCATCGTTGCAAACTGATCGTTGCAAACTGATAGTTGCATCGTTGCAAACTGATAGTTGCATCGTTGCAAACTGATAGTTGCTTCGTTGCAAACTGATCGTTGCATCGTTGCAAACTGATAGTTGCTTC
Source organism: Conops quadrifasciatus (assembly GCA_949752815.1). Taxonomy (NCBI): domain Eukaryota; kingdom Metazoa; phylum Arthropoda; class Insecta; order Diptera; family Conopidae; genus Conops; species Conops quadrifasciatus. Next base: position 31,709,300 of record OX457078.1, on the reverse strand, counting down.
GTTGCAAACTGATCGTTGCATCGTTGCAAACTGATAGTTGCATCATTGCAAACTGATAGTTGTGTCGTTGCAAACTTATAATTGCAAAATGTCAGTTTTTCTCTGTTCTTAGAAAAAGGTTCACACATTTCAGGCGTTAATTGATGCCTTTTCAGAGCATTTAGTTGGCAAAATTTATACGTAATCTATTTTTAATCGCAGTATTTTTTCTTTGGATTAAATGATTTTACTTTTGCTTGGAGCTCATCGTTCTTCGATAGAAGTCCATTAAAGTGCATTTTATTGATTTGTACTCAATGAAATAAATGCTCGTACAATAAAATGAACTGATGAAAGCTGATGAAAGAAATCAACGACTTACCGGCAACCGTCATGTTGGAAGTACGTGCTGCGAGCTTGAAGTGTGGTGCATCGCCGGACACTTCGCACTTGTAGACACCCGCCGACCTGACGTCCAGCCAGCTGAGTTCCACTCGGCAGGACGATTCGTTGCAAGCATTCCCGCCCTCCGCCACATGGACACCTTCTACGGGGAACTTAAGATGCACAGGATGCGTCATGGGCGAAAATCTGCAAAATATCGTCTTTTAACCATAATTGTCATGGACAACAGCTGTAAAATTGTGTAAAAATCTAATCTAAATTATTGTAATAATTATTTATTATATGGAAAAAACTTCCTATATTCTATTTTGGATAACCTTAAAAGTTTCATTTCATTTCTTTTGCTGAAATTTCGTAGCATTTTTCAAGTCTTTTAAGTTCGGAAAGTTCTTTTTTGAGCCTTTCTACCCTGGTACTTTTATTTTTGTACAATTCTTGTCTCTTATCATTATTGATAATTGACATTTATTAAGTGCAAATAAACTGGAAGTGCCGGCGAAGTGCACAGAACGAGTCAACCCAACCCACCTGTGGCCCCCTTTTTTGTGCACAGAGATCGTTTCTGTTCCCGAAAGTAAACACCTTTAATTAATTATGTTAATTAGAACTCATTGTTTTTCATACAATAAAACCTTCCCTCGAGTGCCATACCGCGAGGAAGTTGTTGTTTGCTTTGCCCCTTTCCTCGGTATCTCTCATCTCTTCAATAACCATGACGAGCATGATTCCGCTGCAAGGGTTTGCGGCATGCTGCAGACCATTCTCAGGGTAACCATGAAAGATATGAGAAATCATATTTTTCTTGGCTGGCTGGCAGCGCTGTCTTGGACGGACAGACTCGATTGCAGGACGATTTGCAGGAGGCAGGAGGTTTTTCGAAGGCTTCAGAAAGCAGTTCGCTTGTGGGTTTTTGTTGATTGTATCTTGAAAATTTTCTTCAGAAGTATCTAAATGATAAAGAAAAGCAAAGCAGCAACCGCCGCAGCGTGAAGCATTGACTTTTATAAGCGAAACCAAGGCCACGGTTGACGTCTTTATCTCCTCTGAAATACAAACAAAATTAATTAACGAGTAATAAATAAATAAATAAAGCTTAATCTGTTCTCCTTGGAATAAGTGCGGTTTTGGAGAGTCCCTCGAGCTCTACACCCTCACGGTGCCTTTTTTTTGTATTCATTTTTTATAACTTTTTTCAGTATTTGCGCAACACACTTCACTAATTGTTGGCCGGGGCACAGGTAACCCCCGGTAATCGTAATTGTAAGACATGCATTTTTGCCAAAAAAAAAAAAATACTAATAAGAATGAAATTTGCCATAAAACAGAGAAAAATCTGAGAAACTCAGAAAATGAAATTATATTATTCATAACTAAAATATTGAGTGGGTCAAAAAAGACCCATACCAAAAATTAAATACGTACCAAAATAGTACAAAATAGTACAAAATACGTACTAAATACGTACTAAATGCGTACCAAATAGTACAAATTGTTTGCCAAAGTTTTGAAAGCATATCCTTATGCTTCGGTTTGCCCAAAACTGACCAACATTGGTCAGCTTTCAGCATTGTCTTTTATGCGATAATCTTTTATGTCTTTAATGTTTTTGTACCATTTTTTGGCAAACCATTGTCTTTTATGGTTTTGGGCTATGGTTTTCGTCCCGCAGGGCGAAGCCGGGTTAATGAATCTGGCATTTTCAGGCAATGTTCAATGAGTTACTATGTCTAATCCGTTATTATCTCCAGGAATTACACTCTATTTGCTCGTAATTCATGAAAAACAAACCCTTTTTAAGCATATTTCGGATACACCGCCAAGTACCGTCCATTCGCTGGCTCCATCCTTCGCTACAAGCCCACAATTCATCGCTCATCAGCTTGCTAAACAGTTTCCTACTGATTACCAAAATCCTTTGCTGATTTTTCCCCACACACACGATATCCTTTTTCGTGTCTGTCCGCGTGTCTGTCCATCGAGTCTTGTTCTCCATCGAAGCATGGAAGCTTTGAATGTTTGATTTCTTTCTTCCTTCCTTCCTTTCTTCCTTCCTTCTTTTCTCTGATACCGAATTTATTTGTGAAATCGTTTAGGGCTGCCCCTTTGGTTGTCGGTGTTGTTGTTGTTGTTGTTGTTGTTGTTGTTGTTGTGGAAATGTTTGATTGCTTCTGCCGCATTCGTGTCAATGAGATTCCATGTCAATGCCGTCACTTATCGCCGCTCTTCCTGCGTTCTTAGCTTATCAGAGCAAACCACGAGTGGGCTCCGGGTCGACGCTTTGGCGCGGCCTCTCTTATCTCTTAATGCCATTGTCTTTTTGGCACCACTACCAATGTAGCCTTCAGTGGGACTTTTTGCTGCAGGATTAATGAGCATCGGAACCGAAAACGAAAACGAAAACGAAACCGAAACCGAGCCACCGAAACCGAGCAATTAAACGATGGCTGAGGCCCAACAAAAGCCAATCGGGGCGAGAAAACCCAACCGTTTCAGGCAGCGCCGCTGCCCAAATTCGCCCGAAACCAAGTCGTGCAATAAAATGTAATTTGCCAAATCGGGCGTTTATCTTGTTGAGCTCGTAACTGCTGCTGATGCGTTGATTGCGCCGGCCGATGGATGGCTGGCTGGCTGGCTGGCTGTGTGTTGGCCGGCAATGTTGGTCGACAATGGGCGTATGGACAAATTAATCCGGCAAGGAATGAAAAAGTAACGAGCGATTGGAGGGTACGGCTTAGCGAAGGGATTACTATCGTTTGAATCATGTTAACAGTGTTATATTATTGTGCGATACAATGACCAGGACGCTTTAAGGACTCGTCAAGCTTTTTCTGCTTAGAAGGCAAGTGACAGACGACTAATGAGAAAGAGAGAATGGAAGTAGAGCGACGAAAATAAGGTTCTGCTCGTTTTATTTGGCCTACGTAAAACATATTCGTGAAACAAGAAAGCTCTTCTACGTTAATGTGTTCATAAATTTTAGTTAAATTGTGCTTAAGGTCCTTGAATTTGCGGCGGAAGCGAATTTGTCCGTCTGGCTCGAAAAAGTGGGCTAAAATTTGGAATTTTACTTAGCCGGAGAAAGACGCGTCGTTGTGAACGGCGTCTGTCTAACGAAGAGCTCTTCGATGGCGCTGCGTAGATAACTTTTTCGTGTTTGCAACAAAGCACTGAACAACAAAGGAAAGGACTCCCTTGCCGCCCTTTTGCAAGGAAATATTTTGGTATTTAGCATTTAGCTTTGTATTTAGCAAAGCAGTCTACCGGTGTGACAGCATAAGCCGCTTATTATTGTATTATTTGCGTCAAAAATCTAGCCTGACAAAAGGACAATTTTATGATCATCTTCATTGTTGTTCGATATTGTCAATAAAACAAAGTAATGCTCGATTTAGGTATTTGTTGGTTTCAGATTGATGTAAAGTCGACTGCAAGAAAGGCGAGGAGATGTGAACATTGACCCCTTCTTGACCGCAATCAATCTTCAAAGCTTTAACTTTGTCACTTCATTTGTGAGATTAATAAAGTGTCGCACACACACACACACACACACACACACTTGTACATATTGATTCCAGAATTAAGCTTTAAGCAGAATTAAGTTAAATTGACTCCTTTTCTAAACAAAATGCAACAAATACAACGCTTGTTGCAGAAAGTCCTTTGCTGAAAATTGTCAAGCAATAATTATTTATTTGTTGCGAAATTAATGAAGAAGACAACAAGTCGGCACACACACACACAACCGCTTATCAGTGGCGTAGGTAGCTTTTGCTTTTGGGGGCCATGAACAGTATTTGTGAGGCCTGAAAGCCATTTGGGAGGTGGTTCAAAGTCATCTTAACTGATGAATATACTGATGAATATATAAAAAAGTGACATATTTTGTAAAAAAACCCTGAATTTTTCCTTTGCATTTTTTCTGGCAGATAGGTAGAGGGACCTCTGCCCCCTGCCCCTCCTCTAAATACGCCACTGCCACTCGCACACAAACAAAACCAGCGCCAAACAATGAAATGGTATATTTTATAATAATCATTATTTCAAGACAATTTCTCTCGGGCAATCGAAGTTATTAGTAATTTATGCATAGCATTCAAAAAGCACTAACCGCAATAACGACTGTAAACAATACTCGTCGCAGCAACAACAAAAACTGCTAAAGCTTTGGACAAAATGGCAGTATGCATGGTCACGAAGCGGTTTATGATCGAGAGTATGAGTATATTCGACTTGTTAGGACCACACACAATTTCATACACAGTCTGGTCCACACAAACACACTCACTCACACACACACACGGCACATTGCATCCAGGATATGTTATGGCGACTATGCGTGCATCAGAGAAGACGTGAAAAGAGTTTAGTGAGGCGTTTACTTAGCTGTTATTGTTATTCTTATCGCAGCTAAAGAAACGAAAACGTTGGCTGCACTTGGCTTTAATTTGAAACGTACTGTTGACGATTGAGCAACGAACATTGACAGACTAACCAAGGCCGTTATTTGGCTGACTAACTGAGCTCACCAAATTAACAAGCGCATAACAACATAGTTAGGAATTAACAGCTGTTAAGATGTTTCGCATTCTGGCGAAAAATTGAGAGCTGATTTCTTAATTATATTGCTAATCAACGAGTGGATCCTAACAGCGAACAAAATTCCATTTTGTAGCAAAATTCCATTCTCATTCAACATCCTAAAGGTACTTTTGGTTAATGGCCAGATATGTTGATAAGTAGGGCATCTCTTGTGCTGTCTTTTACGATTTACCTCAAAATGAGATCGCCCGCCACCTTTAAATGAAATTTCTTTCATATGAACTTTAAACGATTTATTGAAATAATTCAGAAGAGAATTTCCTGAAATAAACGCTTAAGCTTGAGGGATATTTTGCAAAATTATTTTATCGTAATAAAATTGACAGCTCAGCGCGAGTGAAGTGTACGCAACAAGCGGTGAATGGTTGAGCGTCAGTTGAGCGGTCGATTTAAAGAGATCCCCGCCGGCCACCATCGTCGCGGTCGTTGTGTTAAAATAAATTAACTGCGAATGATTCAGGGCTTAATTCGAAATCCGGCCCGGGTTTAAAATAAATAATTTCAATGATTTCTTACCACCCTCAGGATGTACAGACGAAGCCGAGCAGGCAGCAGAGCAGCAGAGCAGCAGAGCAGAAGAAAAGCAGAGCAGCAGAGCAGAAGAGCAGCAGAGCAGAAGAGCAGCAGAGCGGGAGAGCATGAGAACCATGAAGTGAGCGTGAATGAATCAAAGCAGATCAAGCTGGTTCGCGTGCTCTTTTATTCAGAAGAGCATATTAAACGCAGCTTGAGAGTAAATGAACCAACGAACGAACGAATGGACGAATGGACGAATGGACGGACGCCGCGTAACGCAAACAACGCGTACTAATAAATTAAGAATAATAACGGACCCGATGCCGGAGCAGCCGCAGCAGCCCGCGGGAAAAACAATGAGCTGCAAGCGGCGGAAATGAGTTCTCGTTGTTCGACTAAAAAAATGCATAAAAGCGCCAAAAGAAAAAACAGCGCAGAATAAAATATTTTAATGTACTTCTCGTGTTCGGCGTCCGTTAAGCGCACAGCACGCGCGTACCTACACACACAACCAACCGAACGCACACAAACATGCAAGCAAGCAAGCAAGCAAGCAAACATGCATGTATTACAAGCTGCCTGTATTCGAGCATTAATGTTGATGTGTGTTTGTGTGTGTGAGTGTGAGATTGCCGGAAGTAAAATCTTTGTAAACATACACAAGCGCACAGCCACCGACGTGGATGAGGGCAAATAAAAGGGTGAAAAGAGCTGTTATTGTTATTCTTATCGCAGTTACCGGGCGTGAGTGTGCGTGTGTGTGTGTGTGTGCGTGCCTCATGTTGGCGAATGTGAGTGCGTGTGAGTGTAAGTGAGCTACTTTGCATTCGCAAAATGGATTTAAATGTTAATGCAAACCGAAGGCAGCGACTATAATGATTGTGGGCTTGCGAGTAAGCGTGCGTGTGTGTGTGTGTGTGTGTGTGTGTGTGTGTGTGCGTGAGTATGGTTGTACGCTACTGTATGAGTACTCATAACTTGTTCAGAACGAGCTTCGAGGATAAATAATTACGTGTGTAAAGCGCGGCTATGCCCAAGGCCTTTCGTTGCCCGAAGCTAGTGCTCCGCGCAAACAATAGCGATGGGTATACTCGTATGTAGTCGGTTTTGTTTATTTTATTGTTGCCTCAAGTGCAGCCCTACATGAACTCATTAACCCTTCTGACAATGAAAATGGAGTGATCTCTTCACTGATTATGGTCAAAGTAAGCAGCAGCAGCAGTCGGTTCATAATCTAATATTCTTGGAGTAATTATGAAGTGACTCGCATAAAATATAGGCTTCTACTACGAGTATAATAACCAATTTTTTTGCCTTAAGAATGTTCCATTGATCAAACGTGGTATGATGATGACGACGCTATTTAGATAACGTTAGTTAGTTGGTTGGCTCAATGTTGGCCAACTTGGGATTTTCTAAATTGAATAATAACAAACCTAGCGCATGTACATTAATTATAAGTGTTTACTTTGAATTCTAGTAACGATAGAATATAATATGACGGATAAAAATGCATGTGGCGTTATAGAAATGCGTGGAAAACGCACGGCTTCTGGCGTGGAAAGCGTGAAAGAAGCTGGCGATAGCAGCTGTAAAAAAATGGTGTGGCACGAAGAAGAAGAAAAATGCTTTAGATTATGTGAAGCGCAATAATCGGAGTTTAATGTTCACGAAATTACATAAATTATAAATTTATCAATCTGTAGGGCTATCCAAAATAGACTATAGGAAGTTTTTTAAAATAAGAAGCATACTATTTTTAATATTTTTTAGTATTTTTACTTAATTATTAGGTTATTTTCTATGACAATTATGACTGTAAGACGATATCTGTAAAACGTGTTCAACACGACCACGTTTACAGACATTAATTCAAAAATCAAAATTGTCAATTCTTGGGCAGCATTAGCAGTACTTTCACGAGTTCTCACGCTGTTTTTGGTCTGCCCGAATTTTGCTTGTCATTTATTTATTATTATTATAATTTTAAAATTATTATAATTTATTTAAAATTTGAATTAGTTTCTCTGATGGACGATTATGCCAAAAAAATCAGGTTTTATTTGTAGTTAAATATCGATTTTTTTAATAAATTTTAAAAGCTATACTATTATCGTATATGATATCGCATATGATCGTATCATATGATATACGATTAAAATTGTCGTATTTTGTAGATTTGAAATGAGCGAAAATGCTAGAGAAATAAACATCGCCTTTCACAGATATTCTCATTCAACATCCTAAAGGTAATTTTGGATAATCCTGCTGATGTAAGCGAAACTCTTTTTTTTAATGCGCTTTTTCTTGATGTGCTTTTTATGTGCTTCTTTGTGTGCTCTAGTAGAATAATTTAACGGCGAGTTGAGAATTTTCACTGCTTATTTTTTGTAAAGTAAGCGAGTTTTTTGGGCAATCTCATCTCGTCCAAAAACTATCAGTCTTTTACTGTACTAAACTTCTCTTCTGGGCCCTCGGTTTCCATCTCGACTGTTTCGTTATCATTCCAGAACGATGTCTTCGCATCAGTCCACATCGATATTCAGGATATTGTCTACATAGACTGAACACTATTGATTTCTCGGCGCAGATAGACATAGCTGTTCATCCCAAAATATGTTTCTCCCTTCGTCAAAGAACCACGAGTTCAAACAGTAAAGTTTTCCAATTTGGAAAACCGCATTCTCTGGCAGATTGAAAAGAGGCTCGCCGCAGAGGACCGGCCCGGCCCGGCCCGGCCAACCATTCATTCATGCAGTGGTTACGCTTTTACATCATCAAGCGAATGCATCCTGGGGCACCTGTTTTCCATTAAGAAAATTAGTAATTTTTTTGCGGCCAGTTATTCCGAGTGCGACGAACGAAGACGTGGACGGCGTGGACGGCGTGGACGGCGTGGCGCGGTTTTTTCTTTCTATTCCTTTTTGGAATATGAAAAGAGCGGCTCTTGAGCCGCGGGCGGTTCACAAACATAATCACATCGGAACTGCAAGATTTCATTACGCAAGTAGACCACTCACTTCGTGGGGCAACAGGGCGCCCTGATGGCAGCAGAAGTCGTTGGTAGTGCATTATAAAGTCGGCAACAAAATGGAAATTGCAAGATCTGCGTCTTCTGCGCAAGCACAAACGCATTCCACCGGAAAAGAACGCACTACGCAAACCGACGTCGTCGTCGTTGCAAAATTTTTGTCCAAAGTGAATGTGTCCTTAAGGGAACGATTAGTTTATTTGGTTTCAATTTTGTACCGAAGGCAGAGAGTTCTTTAGCAAAAAAAAAAAAACACAAAAAAAACCAATGAAAAAATGTAGAACGCTTTGCGTATACAATAAAAATATTGTTGCTGCTGCTGCTGGCGCACTCACCGGAAGAATTCCATCTCGTCCTTGTACCACTTGACGGAGTTCAGCGTGTGACCGCTCATGTCGTAGCTGCAGGATAACGTCACGTTGTCGCGAAAGTCAACGATTTCCGGAACATTGATGTCGGTCACAAAGAGGCAGGCCACACGCCGTGAAACTGCAAAGAAAAGGAAAACTTTAATAAAAATGAAACCGCGAACACGAGGCCTCTTCCAATGAGACGCGCTGCTGGAAGGACGAGCCACATGCGAAATATTGCGTGTAAATGTCGCGAACGTGGCATCGTGTATGTACGTATGCACATATGTATGTACGATATGTGTACGCGATTAATTTCAAGAATGGAGTTGACGCAAATAAAATAAAAAAAAAAACTGGTGCTGCCAACTTTTCCATTTTTCGTATTACGCTCGCGTGCCGTGTGTGGATGGCATTGAAAGAGCACTTGTCGGTGATGGCGTGAGTATCAGTTGATTATGTTTTTTACGAGCCATCATGACATCACCTCCCATCGTCAACTAATTAAACGGAATGACGACACGACTCTGATATTATGAAATCCTCAAAAGAATTGTCGCAAGAGCCATCGTTTGCGAATATTGTACAATGACGATTACGACAGAAGAAGCAGACATTTCCGCAGAAGTGGCGTCACTGAAAATGTCTGAAAACTATGAGAAGCTAACGACAGTTGTTGATTATCATCATAATCATTATACAAGTATGTAACGGGTGCGCAATATCTTACGGCGGTGTGTAAACATTGAATAACTTTAACATTTATCAACCGATTGACTTGAGCAAACAGGTTTTTGAAACGTCAATTCAGTACAAAATTAATATCAATTCAGTAAAATTATAATTTTCCTTGATTTGACATTTTCGTTTGTCTTTTCCATTTTCCATTTTTATAAGACACAGTTATTTTTTAAAGACACAGAAAGAATGCTCCTCAAAAAAAAAAAAAAAAACAACCAACCGCTACCAACAGCAACAGATTGCAAATGAATTCCATCAATTTTCTATGATGCAGTTTGTTGTAAAATTTGCTAAATTATGAGAAAACGAGATTGCAAAATCTCATGCATCAACAAAATTTTCTCTTTTATTAAATGGAAACGAAAGGTTTTCATAAAAGATTCTCGTGTGAGTGTGCAAACAAAGTGCCCTGCTTTATGTATGTATGTTTGTACGCATGTACATACATACGTATGCTATCCTAAAGGTTGTATGCTACAGTGTGCCACAGAGATGTCCAACATTTTTACCCATTGGGTGACATTTAATGAAATCTAGTGGACTTTGGACTATTCAGTTTAATTCTATGATGGTCTATATACCTCTTATAAGAACTTATGTTAAGTTCAAAGTTTTTTCTGATTTTTTTTTTTTTTTTTGTTTACTTTCAAGCTTTTTGTACCCATTTCTGTTATAATATTAAAGATAATATTATTATATAAATGGAAGGCTCCTGTATTGTGCCTTCTTTTAAGGTTTCTTTTAAATTTTTTCAACTTTTGATGATATTGAAAATTATTATTATAAAAATTATAATCAAAATTGTATTTGTATCAAAATTTGTATCATAAAAAAATTGTATTAAAATTGTATTTTATTAAAATTGTATACACTTTTGCATTTATTTAATATTTCTCGCGTAAATAATAAATATTTAAACATTTCATCATTTGTTTAATTTAATAAACATTTTCATTGTTTAAAAATAGAACAGTATAGATTTTATGCAATGGATTTTGTGGGTTAGGTCCACGAATTGTAGGGCGGCGCACCGCGTGTAGGTTGAACATCCATGATGTGGAAGGTAAGGTAAAATGTAATTTAGTATATGCTTCTTTCTGCTTGGTAACAACATTTATACATTGTTCCATTAACTTCATGTTCCGAGATTTTCACCTCGATCTCGTTATGGAGTATGATAACATCATACGTGGCATAACTTTATATGGATGTGTGTGTGTGTGTGAGTGTTGACATCGGCATTAATTAAGTTCAAACATAATGCAAAGTTTGTGTATGGCTGTGGGTATGTCTGTGGGTATGTCTGTATGTATGTATGTTTGGACGAGTATGTAAGTGTTTCGAGATAATCACTTTGTCAAAAAAGAAGCAGACACCACTAATCCTTTGTTTGCCACGAAGGGTGGGTGCCTTCGAAGGTGAGTTAATTTGTAAAAGTTACGTGAGAAACACGCACACACACACACACACACCCCCACGCTCTCACGAAAGCCCTCAATATTCATTGCGCCAACGTAAAATATTGTAGCAACCTGAAATGGCTCTATTCTTAATTGGCAGCCTCAGAGAAGGTGTTAGTAGGTGTTATCACTGTGCATGTGTGCAGTGTGTACAGACGGGTACGTGTCACACTCTAAGCCCCATAAGAATTCGCAGTAAAGTAATGCTTGATTAAAAGAATCCCATTTAGAAGAATAAGCGGAGGATGTTAATGAAAAGTCTTAATGAAACAATACAAAGTGTGTAGTTTTCTTTTTTAACGAGTATTCTACTGACATTTATTCAGAGAGCAATCGTTAACTGAAATAGCATTTATATAATAACACGGAATTTGTGTATTTGTGGGTTTATGGCTTCGAAGGCAATAGTCATCCTCCAAATTAGCCTTCAGCCACTTGGAGAAAAGATAAATTACAAAAAATCGCCACTTGGAGCTTTCTCACAGACAGAAAACTGAAGACTAATCATTTGCCACAATTTCACAAAATCGGCGGCAGCCCTGTTTTCACATTGAAAATGCTTTTTTGCGAATGATGTGCCAAAACATAGGGCTGAGGAAGGTTAAGGGGAGAAGGATATAAAAATAAAAGTTTTTTCGAAGAAATGTGTATTGTTTCAGTGAACTTTTTTTATGAGTAAAATGATATTTTATGATTACATTTGCAGATTTCATAAAGGGCAGTAAAATACGAGTACGTTTAACTGAAAAACCATTTTTATTACCGGAAAGTTCAGGACCTTACACACGTACCTACGTACACATACTCGTACTATAAACAAACGGCCCGTAATTTTAAACAGAGAACATTTTGTATAGACCTAAAAAGCAATAAAATGGAGGGGGCTACCACTGAAAGACTTCATCGCTTTCGTTTGGCGCCAATAAATGCTCTCTGCTCTCAACAACTCTTGCCGATGATCTTCGAAGAAACTTCTGGTCGTGTTGCATGCACAAGCTTTACACACTGTGTGTGTGTGTGTGTGTGTGTGTGTATACGAGTATTTACTTACGCAGTTGTGTAAACAGCAATCAAATCAACAACCTGCAAAGTTTCGTTTATAAACAAACAAACAAACAAACAAACAAGCGTCGAACGAACAAGCCGAAGACAAAGCATGTTGCACAGCCGAGAGACAGCAGCATCCTTTTAAAAGGTGTTGCAGACAACCCTCGCCCTCGCCCTCGCTTTCGCCCTCGCAGCCAAACACACACAAACATTGCTGGGATTATTACACTCTTGGGAGGCATAAGTATTGTTGTTCACCATAATAGCTTATACCTATTTGAACCCAGTTGCGCATTTTCTAGAGAGTCCTGCCTAACGGAAGACCTGATAATGGAAGGTCTCGTAAAGATTTTTAAAGATTATGCTTAGAGAAAAAGGTCTTAGCAGAAGGCATGCTTTTGCTCGAATTTCAGTATATTGTATTTCATTTTTGATATCTGCTTTCATAGCGAATTAATGTTTTCGATACTCATATATCTTGGGTAGTTTATGTTTATAATTCAGATTATCTTTTTCGACCTTAGTGCAACAGCTTTATTAATAATTAAAAAACGTTTTTTTATTTGCGTTTCCATAGTCCATAGTGTTTCTATAGTGTATTCCATAGTCCCATTTTTTAGTAGTTTACTTTATGTTTATAATTCCGATTATCTTTTTCTACCTTAGTGTTGTTCATAAAGAACGTTCTTCGTTCATTGCTTTCATAACGTATTCGAATATCATAATGTATTCGATAGTCACATTTTTTAGTTTATTTTACGTATTCGAATATAATTCCGATTATCTTTTTCTGCATGCTCATTTCATACAAAAAAAAGATCACTTCTTTCTCACTCCGTAAGAAGATCGGTTTGAAAGTGTTTTTACGACTTCTAATAGGGTTACAATGGGTTTTAGAGAGCATCCAGAGGGCTAGAATACATTGTATTTATTCAAGTCACTAACTTTCTTTTCAAGAATTGAGGAAGGACTTGTTCGTTAAGTTTTTCGACAGGTTCTCCCGGATGATGACGGATTTTGGAACGAATTTCCGTCAACCTTTGACAAGCTTGGTTTAGAGACAAACCGGTTTCGGCCCCGGGAGTGCCATCCTTAGTGTCTTTTTTCGTTCTGGTTAGACTTTCTCTTCCGCAAAAGTTTCAAATTAGCGATTTTTTTCTCTCTGTGTACAAAGATTCTCTTCTCTTGCGTCGACATAGTCCAGAATTCTTAGCATTGGCGCACGTTGGTAATGAAAATTCGGTGCCGGGAGAAAGCACGGTAGAGCAGCTCTGTAAACAAAAAAGAGGGCGTACTTGTTTTACGAGGGTGTGTGTGTGTGTGTCTGTGTGTGTGTGTGGGTGTATGGATATGTAAAGGCGAAGAAATTGGACAGGAATGAATTCGATTAAGTTTCCATGCCACACTATTTCTGGCTAAGGCTAAGGTTTTATTGTGTGTAAAATTCGCAAGCAGGGACCGGCTGAAGGGACTGCGGTTATTTCGTAAGGATTTCAAATGACCTAAAGGGAAAGCCGAATGAGTTGAGTCTCTATCCTTTCTTAACAGTGACAGTTGTTCCGTGTTTTGGGCTCTTGTTGGCCTACTTTTAACTTCGGAAACTTTAAAGTACTCGAAAGGAACACTAAACCCAGCGTTTTCAGTGAGGATTTCAAAAAAGCGTGTATATTTTTTGAACTCTTTGCTGCAACTTTAATTTTTCTGCCCACGAGCAGCGTCACGAATCACGAAAGCTACGAAATCTTTTAGAAAATCGTTGCGCTGCAATGGAAAAACATCGCTTCTCCCGCCGGCACTTACAACAAACAAAAAACAACAAACAACAAACAACGAATAACAAATCATCAACGCAAAGTTTATTTATGCAGACAATCCAACAACATTTAAACAAAGTTAACAATTTAAGCAACACTTTCGCAACGACTTCTTCGCCAGATGCAGCGGCTACAGTCAACTTCTTAATGTGATTTATACAAATGCGCAAACCTGCTGTTGGTGCAGTTGTTGTTGTTGTTGTTGTCGCTCTTGAACAGCACTCTCTTATTTCTCAGCACCCGCTTCTCTCTACCGTGCTTACCACCTGCTCTGCTCTCTCGTGTTATGGCTCTTTGCGAATGTTTAAAGATTATGTAAATACATTTAAGCAAAACTTTTCATCGCTTCGTGGCAGAAAGGAGCTGCTCCAATCGCGCAGCTTCGCCTTCTCTTTTCAGCCTTCTGCTTTGACAGCATCATCGCATTAACAGCGGGCTGAGAATGTTCGCAGTCTCCGAATAGTTAGAATAGCATTCGCTGTGCGATGTATTCGTGCAAAAAGTGTTGACAGGCGCGAACAACGACGCGACGGCACGACAATGACAACCAGCAGCAATTCGTTTGGAATCGTTGGGATCGCTTCTGAGTTGGTAAAAGTGAGCAGCAGCAGCCAAAGTGGAATGGAATTCAGAATTAAAGTAGTTGCAAAAAGAAAATGCTGCACAATTAGAAGAAGAAGGAGAAGAAGAAGAAGACATGATGGCGAAGGGATATTACATGAAAGCATAAAAATCTCACAGAATCCTTCTATCTTCTGCAAACGAAAGCACTCACTCACTCTCTACAAATTGAAAGGAAGGAAGAAAGGAAGTAAGAAAGGAAGGAAAAAAGAAGTAAGTTGAGGTCTTTTGTACGGCGAAACGTTTTAGTTATGGGCCTTCACTTTAAAACCTAATGCTATCAAACAAAAAAACCTATTTTGCTATCAATTGCAAAATCATTTGAAATGTCTTTAATAGGGTTATCCAAAATAGACTATAGGACATTTTTTTAGATAAAAGACATAATGTTATTATAAATTTTATTGGTTTTTCTTTTAGTTATCAAATATTATCTATGACAATTATGAGACGAAAGACGAAAGCTGCCAAATGGTCACCACCGCGACCACCGCGTTTACATCATTTCGAAAATCAAAGTTTTCAATTCTTTAAAATAACGTGAAATAAAAGTTAATGCGTCAATAGCAACACTTTTCGAGCTGACTTTGATGTGACAGATGGTTTTGGTTTATAATAAACAGATTCAATTTTAGCAAATTTTCAACAGAATTTCGTATTTTTTCCGTTGAACGTTTATGCCAAAGAAAAAAAAAACGGGCTATTTTTTTCTATTGAACATTGATTTTTAAAATTAACTTTAAATTTTTAATAACAATTGCTAACAATTGTCTATCATTGTAGGTGAGAAATAAATAAAAGCGACACGACACAAACATAGCGTTTGATAGATATTCTCATTCAACATTCCAAAGCTGCTTCTGGATAAACTTGAACTAAAGAGTGCACATATCAAGTGTAAAACTGTTTTGGATTTTTCCTGGTCAGAAATTGTTGAAAATGTCTTAATTATAAACTCAAAGAAAGTTGTTTTTTATGAAGACTTATTGCCGCTCATTTTTAGTGTTCGATCTTGAGCTATTTATGATCATAAAATGTATGCGTGTAAACACATATTCTCCACCAGAGTTGTGCAACGTTTCCGTTTGACCTCTTTTCTTATCATTACACAGTATTTTCCACAAGTAGCGCCTTATCTGCGACATTGATTGAATTTTATTTTAGGCAAAAAGGACTTTACATATTAAAAGTAAGCATATTAAAGAGATATGACCACGAGCCGGAAAAATAAAATTATAAACTACAGCCTGTCCACTCCTCTGCTTCCAGTCCGTTTTTTCCTTTGAGCTGACTGATGATGACGATGATTAGGATGACGACGAAGACAATAGAAGCGACGGCAGGACCAACGATGTGCATACTTTGCGGTGCTTATTAACATATAAATCGGCAAGTGCTGCCGGCTTATACGACGAGTCAGTTAATAATATGCTACCGCAGAGGTTGACACGTAATTTGTCATGGTTATGACAAATGAAGATTTCCAGTCGACAACAAAACAGCAGCAAACCACTCGCATGCAAATTCAAATGAGCAACTGCACGTGTGTGGGTGGGTGTGGGTGTGTGTGTGTGGGTGTGCCTCCGCATCCGTGTGTCTGTGACAGGGTAAGTGTAAGCAAACACCTTAATCAAGTCGAGTCCTCTGTTGGATTTGATAACCCGTCAAGGCAATTTATGCAAATAATATGTTAAAGAGACATCAAGAGCGTCGTCTCCGTCCGTCCGTCTGTCCGTCAGTCGACGCTAGATGACAAGCCAGAGCAACGAAACGTAACGTAACGTAACGAAACGAAACGAAACGAAACGTCAGCAGCAACGTGCTGAAGGTGAGAAGATTTTTTGAGCTTCCTAACACGCTGGCAAAGCAAAGTTTTCTAGGCGTATAGACACACACACACACAAACACTGAGCGAACACTCTCAGCGAAAATACTCGAAAAGTTTCCGAGATTATTTACAAAGCCCGTCAAAGACTTTCTGCTGGCGTTTCAATTTCAATCGAAGACGAAGGGCCTTTAATGCCGCGATTACTAAAAAGCAAGTAATGAGAGAAGAAGAAGAAGAAACGACAACAACAACAACAACAACAACACCAACACAAACGAACCATCTAAAAATTACGACGATTCTCATTTTGATGAAATTGAAAACATTCATTATCAGAATTCAAAAGAAAAAAAACAGAGTAGTAGAAATCTTCGTGTCTGCGAAAGCATTATTGTCGAAATCATCCTTGATAGTCATTATCATCATCAGCACCATCAGCACCATCAGCACCATCACCGTCATCTGCACCATCACCGCCATCACTATCAGCATCACCATCATCATCATCACTATGAGCATAAGTAGCATCATGAGCATTACAGCAGCGATGACAATCAGAATATCAAGAACAAAACAACAACAACAACAAGAATAGCAGCTGTCGCACAATCAAAGCTGCGTGAACACCACAGCCACACCCAGTGGGCGGCCAATGCCGATGGGCGCACATGTCTTTTAACAAAGTTCTGCCTTCTAGAGAAGTTCTTCTTCTAGAGACATGTTCTTCGATTGCCGTAGACTGCCGGGTTGCTACCAACTCTTCCCATTTCAACCCCCCCCCCCACCGCCCCTCCCCTTCACTGCCTTGCCGACGGAGCGACACATTTGCTTAAATGGAAAAATCTTTTCGGCAAACAAATTCAATTTGCATATTTTAAAGTTAACCACGGCAGCACCACCTCGCTGCAACCTGGCTGCTGGGGGTGGAGGAGGCTCCGCAAGAGCCGATAAATGTGATAAAAGACACGAGTATACCATACCGGCACACACGATCATCCCTCTAGTAACACAGCAAATGTACACAATGCTTATATATATTTTATTCTCATGCAAGTATGACGTGCGAGTATATTGTATGAGAGATATCGAGCGATAATGGTACCGACGATGGCATGGTTGCGGTCTTCGGCAGCGTCCCACAGAACATGGCTCAGAGCACATTTGCATAACGTGGTTTAAGATTATAATTACAATGCATAACGACATAACGAGAACTGAAAGTAATAAAGAAATTATTACAAAGACTAAGAAAACTGTTATTACGATACTCGTAAAAGTATTTCGTAAAAGTTACGAGCGGGCGAGCGGGCCGGGCTCTCTTTGTGCAGGTCCTTTGAACAGAGCAGGTTAAAGAGTTTGTTTTTGGTCTGGAGCGCAGGAAATGGATGAATATATACACACAGTCGAAATGACGTGGAGGCCCGCTGGGATGGCCCCCAGCTAATCTGTATGCCAATTGACTTGTCATCATTAAATGTATATTTCACATTTAAATTTGGATTTTATGTAAAAGCAATAGAAGAACAGCAGTACCAGAGAACTAAGTACTTTTTAGATACTTAGAGAAACGCAAATATAAATATAGAGTTATCCAATAGTAGCTTTAGGTTGTTGAATGAGAATATCTGGCAAAGGCCATTGATTGTTTTTGGTCGTTTTCTTCTATTTCTAAGCTACAATAATAGACAATTTTAATTGTAATTTAATTGTAATTTATATTGTCAATTTTAATTGTTTGAAAAAGTGGAACGAGTTAAAGCTTTTAATATTTATTTTAAAAATCGATGTTTAATAAAAAATACCCTTGATTTTTTCAATCAAGCAAACAACTCGAAATAAAAAAAATGGGTAAAATTGTTAATGATTAACCGAAGCTTGGTAGACCAAAAACAGCTGCAGCATTGAAAATTTTGATTTTCGTAATAAAGTCTGTTAATGTGGTTATGGTGGCCATTTGGCAGATTCTTCCTTTGTCATAAATAATTGTCATAGATAATAACTGCTAATTAAATAAAAATAAATATAAAATTGAAGGTAAAATGTTTACGATTTAACAAGAAACTTTCTATACTCTATTTTGGATACACCCTTTAAGAAGAGATAACAAGTTTTATACTTAATATATGTATTTTTTATATGATATATTCTTTCCAGTATTAAAGTGTACTCAAGTGTACTTCATAGCTGTACTCCAGGCAAAAGCAATACAGCTTCTCTTTTAATTTATTGTATTTTGTAATTGCGCGTATTGCGTCCAATCTTTTCGAATGGACGAAATTAATTTTCTCAACAATTTTCACCCCTTTTTCTCGGCTTCGACGATGATTAGGTTCTTATGTTACTTTCTCGCATGTAATCCGAGTCATGCTAGTAATTTCATGTTGTCATGATTTAACACTTTTCGGTTGCGCCTTTATTTTATGATGTACTCGCTGCCGTGAGATTCTTCGCTCACGTTGCTCACGGCTCTCTTGTGCTCTCTCTCTCGCTCGCTGTCTTCCTGTATTTAGCTCATCGTCAATGAAAAGCCTTAATTGCTCCATCCGATTACCTGGCCCGGCGTTGCCACCATGTTAAGCTTGCATTACGCCTGACGCCGTGTACCCTTCGGGCAGGTTAAGCATTTTTAAGCATTTTAAACATTTTAAATGGCACCCTTCAGCAAATCTCCTTTTACGCGCACACGTACACATGTACATACATACAGGGTCGTTGGTAGTTTTTATGATTGTTCCGCGGTGAGCGGTAAGTGGTACATGCATACGTGACTGTGTATGAGTGCTGGCATTAATGAGTGTTGCGCGTGTGTTTGTGTGTGAGTAACTGTGAGCAGTTTGGGCAGACTTGGTTTGGCCGTTTGCTACTGCCTGCCCTGCTCCGGGGTTGGCCAAAGCCGCCGCCACCGCGGCTGACTTTCTTTCAAGGGATTTTTGTGCATTTAGCGGGCTGCATGCTTTAAATGCTGGCGTCGCCCACGTGCGGCCCACAAGCTGGCCGCGCACACGACCACGATTTTGTAGGGCGCTGTGTAGGTACGTACCTACTTGTGGTGCAGAAGGCGCAACACTCGGTCGGCTACTTAAGTGTGTGATGATTATTGCCTCGTTGATGTTATTGTTGTTGCACTTGCCACTAAAACAGCCGGGTAACATAATGAATAACTTATTCATGGCGGCGCCTGCTGCTCTGTAGGTTTATCTGCATCTACTCTTCATCTTCTTTTTCTTTTTCGTATTTCCACTTGCGGCAGGCAAGTGTGGCCGGAGCAGCACAAGAGCACATACAAAAAAATAACATCATTAAAGTATTTTTCTCGCACTCGAGCTTTTGACGCCTTCAGAAAGCTTTGCGCGTTTTTGCAAAACAAAGAAACAATTTGCATTTGTGTGCATTCGCATTAAACGCATTTAAATGCAAACAACAAAGAAGTTGCAAAAAAAAAATTAGCTTATATTTCGAGCAACCTACGCAGTAGAAACGTTCTTCCTCTAAGCCTTTGTTTCACCTTTTAGTCAAGAGACATAAATTAAGTTCGAAAGAGTTAAAGAGGCGCGCATAAGTACCGGCATTTTTATGCCCAAAGACAGCAAAATGGATGGTAGAAAAGCGATTGCAGGGAAAATACATTTAAATACAAAGACATTCTTTAAATGTTGAGTTAAAAGGCAGTAATGTATGCGGCCTGTATACCTTTTGGGGCATTATATAGATTGTAGCGTACTCGTATCATGAAAATTCAGAGCAAACTGAACACTAACTTACCTCGATTCAAGCGCGCACCTCGATTGTGCTACGTACGGGTAAGTTTGCAATGGGCGTTGATGCGTAAAACAGAACTAACTGGTCAATAGCATAAGTTTGGTTACGTTCATAGAGACGTTCCCATATCGAGTGAGCCATATATGAATCACCGAATGGTGTAAGTTTTAATGGACCCCAAATGAAATTCACTTGCAATTTAACACGTCATCTGGCAACCCTGCTCCCGCAATTCATCAACAACACTCGCACCAAGAGAGAGAGAGAGAGAGATCTTTTGTTGCTGCTGCGGCTGCTGCTGCTGCTGCATTCATCGTTGCGGAAGTTTTTCGTCAAGTATTTGGAAATTTATAAAAGTTAAATGAAGAAAGTTTCTGCGAAGAACTGAAAGATGAAGAAAGTCAGCTAAACGCAGAGTTCGTGTTGTCGATTGGGTTCGGGCGCAGTGGGAGGGAGAGGGTCCGAACACTTTCGATGAGGCGTTAACGACATATATATTTCGTCAAGTTTGAGTTATTGCAGGACACTAAATTGCCACGAAGAATGTCTGCTGTCTCTGAAAGACGCAAATTTCGAGAATTTACAAACGTACTCTACGAAAATCCTAAACCCATCAACGACTGACGACTAACGACTAACGTTTTTTGCTGACGGCTCACAGTAACTGCTAACAGAAAATAACCGGTGAGTCCATCACCGAATTCAAATGAACGCATACATTAATCGAAGAATGGAAAGCTGCTACTGCATTTAATTAACTGCAGCACGCAGCATGCAGCATGCAGCACGCGATGAGATTATGCATTTTTGCGTTTATGTTTACACCATTTTCGCCGGATAAAGTAAAGGAATCTGAGGCGAGCGCGTGGAGGGATAAGTTTTGTGAGGATGCAAGAATGTAAACGACATCTTAAGAATTTCTGTTCGACACTAAAACCGTTCATGCTTTCAACAGCAGCAGCAGCAGCAGCAACAACGACGACGACGACGACGACGATGGAGACAATGATAAAATAAGAACAACAGCAAGAAGAACTGAAACTAGAACGGACAAGTTTAATTGAAAGGGCGAACCAATTTTCAACGAAACTCTAGAAAATTACACGAGAACAACAGCAACAACAGCAACAACATTTACAACAGCAACAACACCATGAACACCAACAACACCATTTCTACAGTGCAAATAATAACAGCTACAATAAAACACAACTTAGCAGGACTTAACAATGGAAGATGGATGAAAAACGCAAGTGGCGGAAAAAATGTTGGAACAAGGAACAGATAACAGACAACCGACAGCGGACAGCGGACAACGGCCAACAGACAACGGACGCAAGAAGTACGAGTTTAAAATTTATAAACACAGGCGCTGAGAAGTGCCAGAGCTGATTAGTTTAAGGTTTGCTACCAGCAAAGGAGTTGTTGTTGTAGCGCGCTGGTGGTACGAGCAGTTGGTGGCGGCTTCAGTGGCGGCCGCAGCGCACTGGTGGCGATGTAGCGGTGGTGTCGTTTCTAACTGCCGCGCTTTGCTTGCGCAAGCGAAGGAAAAGTTTGGCCAATTGCAAACTTTCGGTTTGCGAAAGTTTAACATTAAGTCGCTGCTGGACGCAATTTGTGATGGAGCAGAAGAAGAGAAAGCAAAATAAGAAGGACGCAGTAATGAGGAAGCAGCAGTGGTGGTGTGCTGGAAAGGTGAGGAGAAATGTTCTTTCGAATTGTTGGGAATGCGTGCAAACAGTAATAAGAAAAGTCAAATTCAACTTTCATTTCGCAAATGTCAAGATGTCAATATGTTTTGGTCGCCCTACAAGAGACTATACCGATATATATACTCGTATATTCGGATTTAAGAAGTTTTTAAATTGCAATTTTGGTATTTTTGATTCTCGAATTGATGTCTGTAAACGCGCTGCTGGTGGTCATTTGGCATGGATATCGTCTCTTTGTCTTTCTCACATAATTGTCATCGATAATGAACGGATAATTAAATTAAAAAATCTACAAAATTAAAATCGGTTTGATCTTTATTTAAAAAACACTTCCCACAGTCTATTTTGGATACTGCAAATTACTGCATTAATGCATGTTATATCTTATATAGGTTACTAACCTAAAACCTAACAAAAAATCTTATAAAATCGAAAAATAATCATTATACATTAAATTTAATTTTTTTTATTTTTATTTTTAAAAAAGTCTCTATCACCAAAAAAAGGCGAAAAAAATACAAAACGTATAATCAATTCTCACGATACTTGTCGCAATCTGCCAGCTTTCGTCGTACCGAAAAAAAAAAAAAAAAAATCCAACATACATACATATTATAATGCCATTGGTCGGTCGGTTGTGCTCACCGTCCTCCTTGACGTCTCAATGTCTATCTGCTTTCTGTGTTCATAAAATTTTCAGTTTACAGCTACCGTTAGCCGTTTTTTTTATGAGCGTGGCTGCGTCTGCGGGCGGCAAGACACTGTCTTATAAATAAAATATTTCCAACAATGTTTTTATATAGTTTATCCTTTCAGAATATTTAAATATTTTGCTTGTCGTCTCTTATACCCGTTTCCTCCTTCCTTTTCTTGTTACTTTGGTTGCTTTAAAATTTATGCAAAGCCTTTGAATGAACATGCCCAATAAATAAGAACGAGCTTCAGACCAGACTATATTCGTACATTTCTAAATAATTTTTTAACGGCTATGTCGTCCGTCGTTGCTGTGGTTGGCACCCATTGCGGTGCCGGTGCAAAAATAAACTTCACTGCCAACAGTTTCCATCGAATTCGCCCTCAGAATAATTATCTTTCTCCAAGAACTATAACGTCGCTACAATTTAAAGTCTAAATTTTAGACTGTTATCATTTTGATGCTATTCATTTCGTTTTGTATGGAAATCGTGTACCCACAAAAACTTAGCAACCTTTTATAAGCTCAAATCAAAGGACTGTAGTGTAACTAGAGTGTATTTTCGAAGGAGATGGTTTGAAAAGTTGTCTAAAAGTTGTCTAAAGAGGTTGCAACTCTTGTTGTCCTCTTTATTCTGACGAGTTTGGGTTTGAGGAACCCAACAGCAACAGTCAAGGCGTCCACATTCTCAATGATTGGCTCTGTCAAGCGAACAGAATGACATACATATATCAATAAAAATGTCAGTAAGACGTCATAAAATTCCGTTTTTATGGCTTCCTAAATGATTGTTTCGGGGAAGGGGAAGCCCTCTGCGGCACAGATTCGAAAGGCATATTGTATTAAAGCGCAAAATATGTCAACAAAAACTTGCCTGCTTTCATAAACTATAAGAAGAATCTTTCGTGCGGCATTTTATAGTTGAAAAAAAAAAACAGTCGTATGTAAATTCGTTTTGTTTCTAAAGAATAAAATATTGCCGCACTAATGGCAATCTTACCGATAAATCCACAAAGGATCATGATTCTCAAATAGTATTCCATGGTGTTAGCGTGTCAGTCGTCTCTTTCTTTTTGTTAAAAGTATTCCAAAACGTGGCCAACGGCTGGCGTAGAATTTTCAATATCTCGTATCGTTGGCAAGTTCCCGCCGCATTGCTCGTTTCGGCTCCGTTTGGCGTCCCAAACACTAAACACTTTGTTTCCAATAAATTTGAAGCGCACCATTTAATCATTCATTAATTCGATAGTTTATTCAATAATTCCGGCACTAAACTTAGCGTTCCTGTCCTTCCTCCAGCCCAAGGAACGGCTGCTCCGTCCGTTCATTGGTCCATTCAGTTCGCGCCGGGGCAACGCGGGCCCTTTAATACGCAGCAGAAGTTTCGAAATTCGCGTTAAGTTCTGACTTTGCTGACTCTTTTACTGTTTTTGAAACTCATCAATGTCGACATCGATAACATCAACAATAGCTACAACAATAGCTACAATAACATAAAAAAAAACCAACAACAACAACGACGAAGACGACAATGACAATGACGGCAACGAAATGAAGCAATTTCCATCATTTACAAGCAGTAAAAACACGTTGTTTCTCGCTCGGCAAATTTGTCGCTCGAGAATTCTTTGCCCGACGATTCCTCTTCGAGTCTTCTTCGCAACGATTCCCGTTCAACGGCTGGTCATAAACGAAAATTACGTCCCCATCCGTAGGACATAAAGTCCGAAGTTTTTTGGCACCGGCTCATGCTTTTTACCCAACAAAAAACAACAGCGACACCATCGCCAGCAATGACAATGACAGCAAACTGTGGATTGAGGTTGCGTCCGTCCGTGCAGAGACTGCGCGCCATGGCCGTACGCACGCCATAAGTTATTGGGGCTACATTGCCCGCGAATTTGGGTACCGTTTGCCCCAATTGCGTACCGTTTCCGACAAAGAATTTGCTTTGCTTTTATACGCAGAAATGTTGAAAATGGTTTTTTAAGCTGGCAAAACCTTGCCCCCGATGAGAAAATCCTGCGCACGCCATTGGCCGTCTCCGCGCTTCGTTCGCAAGAAGAGCACGGAGAGCACGAAGAGCACGTCATTGCGATTGATGAAAGCCTGAAAATGCTCTCTCTAAAGGCGCCTTCAGTGTAGTCGCTCATTGTTGATGTTGTTGCACTAAGAGCTGATTAAATATTTTGATGTCATTTTAAAGTAAGATCTTTGAAGGGCTACTTGAAGAAGAAGAAGACGAAGAAGAGGAAGCGTCATTGTGAGAATTGCTTTTATTGCTGTTTTGGGGCATCGTCTTATCGTTGTAGTAACGTAACGTAGAATATGCTCGTAATACGAGAAGAAGATGCCGCCTTTTCGGCATTTTTAATTGTCTACGAGTGAATTCTTAATACATAAAATGTTGATTATATCTCGTGAAAAGAAATTGCATGAAATTGAGAGCAATAGCATCTTAACGAAAAAAGAGTTTAAAAGAATGTGAGAAGAGCGAAGTGTGTGTGTGTGTGTGTGTGTGTGTGTGTGTGTTGGTAGTATACCATTTTCATAACAATTTCCATAAATTTATTTAAAACATTTTTTTTAATTTTTGTTAATTTTTTTTTCTTAAAATTTCTTATTTTGCTTCAAGAAATCTGAATTTTAGCGACAAATTGGGCGCGGCCATAATCTTTTGTTGACTCTTGTTCTTCTTTATGCTCCTTCCCTTCTTCTTCTTCTTCTTCATCATTATCTTCTTCTTCTTCCCTTGTTTATTTTCACATTTACACAACAATTGAGCCGATTTCATATCATCGTAATGGCTTTTTTTATCGGCTAAACTGCTATCGGGAAGTGCTATATTGTCACGTTAATCCTATTTTTATCAGTCGCTGAGTCGTCGTTTGTTGTCTGTGTTTTTCTGCTTTATTATTTCCTGTTTTCTGTTGGGCTTTTTTTAGTCGGCAGCTTTGACATCGTAAACAAAAGCCTAGTTGTGAGTGCTTGGGTGTGTGTGTGTGTGTGTGTGTGTGTGTGTACATGTTTGTGCTCACAATAAAGCCAATAAAGAACGATGATTAACTTTTATCGCACTGCGGAAATTCTTAATAATCCCGCACTTAACAGACACAAAGAACAGACACAATCGTCGGCGCTAACGGTCCCACACAAACACACACACACACTCGTATACCCTTGAAGGCGTGGTTGTTTGGGTACGAAATAATTAATAGATTGCTATCCTTTGCTGTGTTTAATGTTATCACAAAAAAAAAAAAGTTATGTTCGCGCCTCTTGTTTGAACTTAACAACTCTGAATAATGCCGCACACATTGCCGCATTTGTTGCTGTGATTCTCGTCCTTGATCCTTGAGAAAAGTTAGATCCGCTTAAGAAAAGTTTGAAGGTTATACTTGAAGGCTTACTCAAGTAAGCATTTGACGAGCTTTAATTCGTTTTACGTAGCAATAGTTTTGTTATATCGTCGCGCTTTTCTATTTTATGTTGCCGTAAAATGTTTTTTTTTTCGTCTGTTTTTAACGAGCATTTTTCCTTTTTTTTTTCTGTTGGAATTTTAATTCCAAAGCACGTAAAGGGCTTGGCTTCGAGAACTTTGCCAGCAGACTGATCAGCCGGGTCGAACTTGCTCCAAAAGCAGCGTCCTCAATGCATAGCCTTCGTGCGAACGGCGGACGCAGTTGCACGGACCATCCTCATTTGCTCAGTTGCACTATGAGCACTAATAAGCAACAAAAGCGACGACAACAGCAACAACAATAACAGTCGACAGATTGCTGTGCTCTTCTCTGTTACTCTCGTATTTGTGTAGTGCCGACGAAAAACCTTCACGGCTTCAACAGCAGCTTCTACACTTCCGACGATTTAGGGCGCGTCGTTGTATTGAATACCAGACTGGAAATTCTTCAGTCAGATAATCGGTGGAAAATCTCAGTTGGAAAATCTCGTCAAACACCGCCAAAAACTTAAAGGCATTTCCACTTTTCTTCAAGAGATGAGAAAACGAGGAGATTTGGCACGCTGGCAAACAAACAATGGAGTCGTCAGCATCACGGAGCAGCGGAGCAAGAGCAGGAATCTCTCGTTGCCGCTGACAAATGTGAATCTGAGCTCGGAGCACGCTCTTTGTAGTTCTGTGTGGTCAACACGGAGAACTCACATCCTCGAGAGAATTGAAAAAAGAGTCGTCGGTCGTCTAAAGAGCGAGAGCGAGAGCG
Source organism: Conops quadrifasciatus (assembly GCA_949752815.1). Classification (NCBI taxonomy): domain Eukaryota; kingdom Metazoa; phylum Arthropoda; class Insecta; order Diptera; family Conopidae; genus Conops; species Conops quadrifasciatus. The sequence continues at coordinate 31,682,524 of OX457078.1, read as the reverse complement.
CACCGCAATGTACGATGATATATGTATGTATGTATGTACAACAGAGTTAAAATCTGCTTAGAACATTTGCTGTAAAGCCACTGTTAACAGTAACAGTGTTGTGTGTGTGTAGACTTTTTGGAACCAGATACTGCTAATTTACGCCTTTTTTATACAGTCTTTGGAGAATGTTATATATCCGGCAACTCTTACAGAAAATGCTAATAATGTTAGGAATAATAATGTTAGCAATAATGTTAGGGTATGACATCCTTTTAAGCTGCAAGTAGTCAAATCGTAACATGACGGGCCGTGACAGAGAGAGAGAGAGAGAGAGAGAGCTATCTTGCGGCGGCCACTGTAAACGATAAATCAAATCGTCCGCATGAACCTTTTAAAATTTGGTCTCTCTCCGTCACGTCCCGTCGCGTAACGATTTGACTCTTTGCTGCTTTAGTCACTCTCTTCTAAAATTTTCAAGCTAATTTTCAAGCTCTTTTCTCTTTACTTAACAGATTTGGTAATTTTTAATGAAACCGCTTTTTTCAAATTTAAATGACAGAGAAAATGACATTGAAATATTTTAGCCCTGTTAATTATAGAAAAGGAGTCTGTTTGCGTAACTGCATTTTGCTTAGGAGGTCATGTGATGGCCCAATGATGACCCTTTGAATGACTGTTCATCATTCTCGTTGGAATCAAGGAGTCACTTAATAACGCTGTTGTAATAACAGCAAGCATTACTTCGAATTTTGTATTGATACAAATGTCACTAATTGTGATTCAACTGTTCGGGTAACTCCTTTGGGATCAAACGATCAACTATGAGCCATAATTTTTCCGACAAGCGCCAATAGCTTTACCTTCATCAATACGTCCCTTCCTCCGCGGTCCTCACAAGTTCTATGCTCTTAAGTTGCTTTGCAAAAATTTGTGACTTACGTAAGCAGGCTCATCCGTGATCGAGGCAGGATCTGGAAAGTGTAGGCACGCCGAAGGCATGCAATATAGACGACAGCATATTACAAGCACAATAATACTCGTAACAGCAACAGCAACAACAACAACAACAACAGCAACCATAGTGAAACCACATCAAGAAAGTATGCCACGTACTTTAGCTTATCACGTTCCGGTACAAAGCCGGGATACTTTAAGCCAAGAATAATGACAAAGAAGGAACAACACGTAGCCGCATGTTGTTTTATGGTCGAAGCAGCGACGGAGAGACGTAGAAAAACTTTCGAGCAGCGAGAGTGCGAGTTCATGGAGCCAACAAGAGAATGCTAGAACGACGATTCTTCGACTATGAGATGATAACAACAACAACAACAACCAACAACCAACAACAACAACCAACAACAGCAGCAGCACTTTCGCAAACCGTGCAGCGATTACGTTACAATGCAGCGCAGTGCACCGCAGCGAGCCGCAGAGCGTTACGTGAAACGCTTCGATGCGAGCAGACGATTTCACGAAAATTTAAGAGCTAAAAACGGATACGAGCAGAAATAAGAAGAGGAAGCAGCTCATATCCTCTGCATGCCTTCAATTTCGCTGCCGTCAAAAACACAAAAAATAAGAAAAACGGACAAAAAAACTGAGACAATTCTGTGTAAAAATGAAAAAAAGACAAATAATAAGAACTGCGGTGAAGAAGTTGATTGTAGCGGCGAGCAGCGAGAGAGACACACATGCATACACGTACATTTTGAAAGGACCATGGGCGGAAAATGGTGGTGGCGTTCGTCGATGACTTGCAGCGCCGAGTGACGCGCCGCAGCGCACGACACAATAACTTAAAGTGGCAGCAATGACGCGTTATTGCAGGAAGCAGCACGTTGACCAAGTCATCGCACTTCCAACGATTATTTCAGCGGTCAACTTTAATGTGTTTTGGTCCTCCCCCCCCCCCTTCTTCCCCTTTCCTTTACCCTTTTCTCCTTCTTGCTGCTAAATCATTCATGCATTCATGGCTAAGATGCGCTCTTCTCTTCAGCTCCTCAAAAAACACTCTATCGGCGTTTGCTTTTGGGTCAGATTGATTCTTCAAAACAATCGAAAAAGTCGCCCCAGCCCGTCCGGGTCCGTCTACGCTGGCTTCTCAAAGGCTTAAGCCTAACAAATTGTGAAAACATTCGACTAATAGGATTTGTGTTTGTTATTGTTATTATTGCTACAGCGGAAGAGGTCTTGTCTGGTCTGGTCTGGTCTGGTCTGGTCCGGTCTTTTGTTCTCTTCTGGAAATAAGCAGCTTCAGGCCCGCCCGGCCAGGCCGCCCTGCATGGCCCACATCAGGGCACGTCAATCATTTGACGTGGAAAATTGAGTTTTGCACCGAAGCATAATAGTATTGCAAAAAGAGTCGCAACATAATATTGAAAAGTGCACCCAGCGCGCTCCACTTCTTCTTCTTGGTGCTGCTGCTGCTGCCTTTGCTGCCTTTGTTTCCTCCTTGTTGTTGTTTTTTTCATTATCTTTCTTCTGTTTGCTGTTTTCTCCATTATTTTCGCTATTATCAGCGGCGTTACATTCATTGCAACATTCTGTTTGTACGTCGCGTCGTGTCGGTTTGGCAACAGACCAAGATTTTTTCCATTTTGTTCGATGAGTCGAAGAAGAGTTGAAGAAGAGTTGGCGTTTTCTGCGCCGCGGCCGCTGTGAAGGAGCTTGGAAAATTCCGGGGCAGCCGAAGTGGTTGCGATGATTTGTGGATGCGATTATTTTCGTTGTTATTGTTTGGCCGTTTGTTGGTTGTTGGTAGTTGTTGTTGTTGTTGCTGCTGCTGCTGCTGCTGCTGCTCCGTTACATTTGAGGTTAGAGTGATTCTGCCTAGAATGCATCTCCTTTGCTTGATGCGGGCGTTGCTGCATTGCTGTGTGCCGAATAGTTTAGTTATCAGTTTGTGCGCGTAGGGTGGAAGAAGAAGAAGCAGAGGCAGACAAAAATGTGGTGCGGATTTTGAAGCTTCAGTGAAATGCATCTGCTTTTTGCTAACGTCGCGAAATGGTTTTCTTTAGGAGCTGCCAAAAGACGCCAAAGCCCTCTTTCTAAAAATTTCGTAGTCATTAAAGGAAGAGTTTCCACAGGTCGGCCTGAAAGTATGCAATGGTTTTTTACAACAGCCATAAGCAAGCGCATGGCCGCGCATCTTGCCTCGTCATCACAATGCATTGAGGTTACGTAAAATCGGTGTATGCCTCGATTTATGTGCTTCTTTCTGCAAAACTCTCTTGGGCTTCTCTTTCTCTTTGCTAAACCGAAAACGAAACTATCGAAATTGTTTTAATCTACAGTTTCCATTGATGACAATAATATTCGTAATAAAAATTAATAATGCTACAAAATCGTATTTGTACTATATATACCAGTATATATCGCCCGGTTCGGTCTGCAGAGCTCAAAAGTCCTGTCGCATTTAGTTTGCTCGTGATTTGCTCTCGATCGGTCGCCGCTCTTAATAAATACCGGCCGGCATTTGCAGCAGAAGTCAAGCGTTTGAAGAATTTTTTCGATTTCGTTTTAATAACGCTTTGGCTGCTTTTCCATTTTCCTTTTCCATACTCTTCGCGTACTCTTCGGCGATTTGAATACGTCGTCGCCTTCTACGCCTTTCCCACGCAAAAATCGCCAGCGCATACGAAGCGAAGAAGTTGTTTCGCTTTGCCAGAAAATTATTTTTTTTTTTGGAGATATTCTCAAGAACTTAGAACATAGCGCTGCTGACTGACAAGGGACCATTTGACGAATGTACTCTGCCAAATGGACGGACGACAGCTGATGCTGACTGAGGCTGCGGCTTGGATTCGGGCCCGACAAGTACTCGTAGCAGTTAAAAAGAGAGGGCGAAAAATACGGACGCAGAATAAATGAAATTTTGATGAACTTTTGCAGATCATTAAAGACGAAGACGACTGAAAGACGGCCGGAAAGTTTTCCGGAAGAGAGTTCGGGAGGGAGTTACCCGGGGAGGAAGGAAATTTGTTGTGTCAGTTTTTGACTTTGTTTGAATCTTGATTTGTTGACGTTGGTTGGCAGCGACTCGATAGAAGAAGGATTCGTACAAAAATATTTACCAAGTACCCTTCGAGCTTGACGAATAAAATATAAAAAAAGACTTGTTGAGTTGTTAGCGGTGCATGGACTGTTGTTGTGTTGTTGTTGTTGTTAATGCAGACGTTTTTGTTGTTGTCGTTATGGTTGTTGCATACTCTTCTCTTCTCTTTTCTTTGCTTTTATTTTCTTAATCATAAATGTAGAAAGTTGATTAATATTTTTAATTGTTTGGGTAAAATAATCGGAGTTATTTTTGGGTTTTTTGTGAATTTTTTTAAGGCTCAAAGTGCACACCAATAAATTTATGAGTTTTTCATAAAATTGCTCAAACAAAAAGCTGAATTTTCTTATCAATTCATAATCGTGAAACTTTTTGCATTAAAATAAATTTATAAAAGTTGTTTTTTTTTTACCTCAAAGTTGAATTAATGAAAGAAAACAAACCACCAAATTTTAGGCCTTTATTTAAAATTTTCAAAATTTTCAAAAATTCACAATTCTCCAAAATCATAAATAATCGGCAGTCATATTTATCAAATGATTGTTGTCTGAATGTTCAAAGATTTCCTAAAAATTTCGTAGTCCTTAAAAGCAGAGTTTTCTCAGGTCGGCCTGAAAGTATGCAATGGTTTTCGAACAGCCATAAGCAAGCTTACAACCAATGCGCATAAATTGAAAGTTATCAGAAGATGTGCCCGCCCCACCGCCGTTTAAAGAAGATGAAGATGAAGAAGAAGAAGAACATCAACACAAACCAATAATTGTTAAATCAAAAAGAAAAAAAGCTTCATAGCACCTTAAGAAACGTCGACTTGCTTACGTATGCCGAACGCATAACTTTTTGCTAAGTTGCAAATCCTTATAGAATGATCTTCCTGAAGTCGTCCCAGGGGATGAGGGCAGGTGGAGGAGGATGGATGGATTGGTGGATGGCGGGCGGATGACATTGAATGAGTGCGGATGTATAAAATCTCCGGGTGTTTGCCGTCTGTTTTTGTTGGTCTGTTGTCAGTGTTTATGTCCGTGGAGGTGATTAGCATTCTGGGCATAGACGCATATTACACGTACTGATATTACAATATACGATATTTCCGCCGACGCGTCGCCCACTGCGTGGCGGCGGTACTGTTCGTGTATGCACACAACGTCACAGCCGGTTATGGCTCGTTTATTCTTCTGCCTTCACTTCTCTTCACCTTCTCATCTCTCTTTCTACGAAGCTGATGTGGATCAGCGAGCGTTTGTTTGACTGTGTGTGTGTGTGTGTGTGTGTTGGATTGCGCTGTCGGTATTTTTAATAAAGACCGACTTACATCTTATTAATGGATTTCGTTGCGTATTCGTATTGTAAAAGGCCAAAAGAGCAAGAAATCATTTAACACGTGCCGTCGCCTTCCATGTACCTTCAATCATTCATATAAAATCACAGCCAGCTTTCAGGACAGAGACCTGCACGTTTTTGTGACGCTTAAAAAAAGGCAACAACCTGCTAAAGGCCTTTATATCTACAATGAAATCAGTTTCCTCCAAACCATTTTTCAAAATCTGTAGTCTCTGCAAAGAAGTTCTTTGACGTGTATTTTCTTCGGAATGTTTCCAATGTTCTAATGTTTCCGGTTGATAGGAGAGGGCGTGGCGCTACCACTAGAACAAAAGCTCCATGAAATTATTCTACAAATATACTCGTACATACATACATACATATACATATGTTTAACATCGTCGTTCTATCCTAAGAATTTAATCGTAAATAACTCCTTTTCTCCTGATGCGAGACCGACCATGCGTTTGGCGTCCAAAGAAACCAAATCGGGCTAGCGGGAGCGTTGAGCTGGATGAACACGTTATAATTTTCCCGAACAGGTATATCCCAAGAATTATTTGCTCTGATTCTGCTGCCGACCGCCGCTCGCCGCTCGCCAGTCGCACGTTGTTCAAAACATTCGCAACGAATGGAGACGTTGCCAGCAGCTGCATTCGTGTGCTAAAACGGTACGTGTGTTCAGTGTGTGCGTGCTTGAAAAATAAATTATTGGTTTGCGTGTGTGTGTGTGTGTGTGTTTATGTGCATGTGGCTTTTGTTAGAGTGATAAAGAGTAACTTGAAAAAGCGTGACAAAAAGCAAAATCTGAAAAAAATGGACAATGTGTATAAATGCCACACCTCCTCGGAGCAGTGGTGTGTGTGTGTGTTTACGGGTATGTGTGTGTAATGAATACAGAAAGAGCAAAAACAAACGAACACATGTTTTGCGTCTACATTCGAACGAATCCCTTTCACCATAGTCGACGTTCCCCACTCCCCCCCCCCCCTGGCCCTGCCCCCTCTCCAACCTACCACCACTCTGACAGTCGGTTCCGCCTTGCGCTGACATTCATTGTGGACTGAATCCACCTGCTTTTCCTCCCAAACACGTTGCGCGAAGAATGCTTCCAGATGATTTATTCGCCTGCAGAAAACGTGCTTAATCATATTAGAGAGTGCATTAAGTGTCTTACCCACACACACTCACACACACACACACACACACACGCCCAACTGAACAATGGCATATGTACACAGAAATCTCTTTTCCACTGCTCTGGAGATAATTTATTTTATCATTAGATATTTTCGTCGTAATAGTTACTAAGCAAAGCTTTTGCGGCAGCAAGTGGCTCTTACCCATCACCTCCCCCCCCTCCCCTTCCTCTGCTTCTTTTATTAGTTACGCGAACGCATCCGGTTCCTGGAGCTGCGTTAATTCAGTTATTCCATTTAACGGTTGATCATATCACGCTGCTTACAGGATGCGCATGGTTGCATTACACACGTAGCAAAAAGTAGTCCATCATAATCGCTGACATTTTCCTTCATCGCCATTTCGAACAATTGCGCTTTAATATTTGCGCTTAATTAAAGTGTTCATGCTCTTAATGCTGTAGCGACACGTCCGCGTTGAATTTGTTAGAATTCCAAAAACTTCTTGATCTGTATACGGCATCATTTGTCGTTAAGCAGGGCGATGCGATTCGCTTGTATTCGGGCTCATACAGAGCAGCGCGGCCGAACAAAAACTCCAAAAGACAAAGCAAGAGCGAGTGTGTATACTCGTATATACACTATGACAATATAGTCATAAATAACGAAGGGCCACACTTCTACAGACCCACGCCCATATACATATGTGGCCCATGATGTCCATATTGGTGAAAATATATAGTTGGGACTGCATTTTGGGCCATGAAGTGTACAACTTACACTGAGCCAAGTTCGTCCGATCTATGGAAATTTTATGTACGTTCGTTACGTTCGACAAAAATAAACTTATCTTGTTTTTACAGGTTTTTTTTTAGGTTTTATACACGGACAAAAAAAAAATTCTAATTTAAATTTTGAATTTTGCTGTTCCTGTTTTTTTTTCCTTTTGATATGAACCGTTTATTTTGAAAGTGCCCCAAGTACGTTTATATTAATGTTCGAGATATCTAATGTTTTCCTATTACATACTGTGTGTCTTTTTTTTACACGATTTTTTTGTACACGCTGTAGGTATGTACAACCCTTTTGAATTTGAAGCATTCACATTTAGCCAACTCTTCTTCGCCTTTATCCGAAAATCAAATAATTAAGTTATGAATGTTTGAAGCTTATTCAAATATCCTATGTTTACACTACAAAAAGTTGTCATACAAAAGCGTCGTGAGCGTGCTGAGTCTGTCAGGAGGATTTTTTCCCCTGCGTTTATTGAGAGAGAGAGAGAGTGCATTTGCAGAGTTGTCGTCGTCTTTGTTGTTTTTTTTTGTAATTGCTCTTTTTCGTTATAGTAATAATTATGCCTCTTTCAATCTGAATGTAACTTTCAGAGTTCAAGCGTTTCATCATCTAATATTTACCCAGAATTTATGAAAGATGTACAAAAAGACGCACGGCGGCGACCAACCAACTCACCCACACACATACGCTCATGAGAGAGGATACTGACGTATGCATGTACACACCTTCATGTGACGAAAACTTTCAGAAGAAGCTCATTAGCGAGCTCATAAAGTTCTCCGAATCTTAATCTTAAGCAGAAAGAGAAGAATAAACTTGCAAAAGTTTACAGCATAATTCTTTGAGAGATAGATTCCGGCCTTTTCGTACTAAGGAAGCATGAAAAGAAGCCGAGATTTAAGAAACTATTGGTTGTTAAGGCATCGGCAGCGGAATTTTCTTCGCGATTAAGTTCGTATGTAATTAACGCGGGCGAGCGAGCCCTTTGAGGCAATATCCGGGAGCTGATTAACTGCTGTCTCTACATGTCTTTACATGTCTCTACCATGTAGAACTTACCCAGGTTGGGGGCCCCTTATTTCTAGCCCAACAATTATTAATAATATTTCAGCAAAGTGCGTCAGTTCGAAGGATTTTCATCCGTCGATGTTGATTACTTTCTCATACGAACACTCGACAAACTCAACTAAAAGTTGAAGTTTATTTAAGCCATTGAAGAAAATAAGTATTATACATACTCGTAGACAAACACAAAACAAAAAAACATTGATCAATTACGAGGCGAATTCATTTAGTTCGTAGAAAAAGCATTGCAGTGCTTAAAAAAGAGTTCATTCGTTGGTTGATAAGCATCGTTTTATGTGGCTGTGTGTAACTCTTCGGGTGTCTGTGTGTGTGTGTCTTCAAGAGAGGATGATGGCTGCTTTGGAATTGTATTCATCGCTTGACAATCCATGGCTGGTCGGAAGGGAGGCGGTTCGGATCGGCCGCACTTGAAGAGAAATTTTCGGATTTTACTGGCTCGTCTTGTTTTGCTTCGAGTTGTTGATTTTGCTGAAGCGCTAACTTTTACCAAACTTTTAGTTATTTTTGTTGTTGTTGTTGTTATTGTTGTTATCTTTGCTTAAAATTATTTATGCAAATTTCAATAAATAAACAATGCTAACGTTGTTAAGTGTTTCAATTTTCTCTCTATTCCTCATATTTTATCAGAATCGAGGATGCCAGGATTAAAAATCAGCGAAAGTTAAGAAAAGTTAGTGAGAGGAGGCTTCAAGGGGCTTTTTTATACATACATACCTTCACTAGCTGTGAAACAACGCCTCAGACAAACTTTTTACTTTTATATTTAGACTAAAAGCATAAAGACCAACCCACAACGGCCGACAGGGCACCTCAGCGATGGACCCTGGGTCGATTTAGCCTCTCCCGGCTACGTATTATAACCAACCAATATGGACTAACTAACAAGAGAGTTGCACATTCCGCGAGGAATTCTCCTTCGGAATCTTCCTCATCTATATTGCAACCGCGAGGTTGGTCTGGTCTCAATCTTACTAAATGAGAAATAAAATGAAATTTTTGGCGTTTACAAATTTTAGTCCACATTTCATTCGGTTCTTCCTAACCATAAAACCGCTTCATTCGCATTGAATTGAACGCCTCAACTCGACGCCTCTCGAGAAATCGTTTGAACAATATCGTTTTGAAAACTTCACTGACGCAATTAGAGACAATAATTTTCGCTCAAAATGTCGAGACTCTCCAGGATACTTCTTCATGCTTTTTATCTGCAATAAGCAGCAGCACTAAAGCAGTTACAGCCGTTACAACAATCGGTTCACATTCGTCTGCCGCAGCCGCATTAAATTGGTTCGAAGCAGTCAGTAAAGGCCGCTTTGCATTCCGCATTCATCATAAAGCCACTGCAGCCAAGCCAACTCCTTCAGGCTAAGCGTGCCGCACATAAAAGTGAAATACAGCGTACCACGCTGCCGCACATCCTGTGGCAAATAAACCGAGACCCGGCGATATCAGAGATTTGAATATACGTAAACCGACCCACCATCAATGCGACGATAGACGTTTCAACGTTTGTAGGTGGTAATGGCAGCGATATAAAAGTGTGTGTGTGCGTGTGTAGAAACAGAGAGCTACGAGCTGAGATTTTGTTTGAAAGGCGGTGTGCGTTTTCCCGAAATGGCATGAGTCGAAGAGAAACAAATTATGAGAGCCCAAATTCAAAACGTGTTCGGCATCGGTTGCGTGTTCGCTCTGAATGCCGTAATACAGTGGACGAGCGCAGCTGAGACGCGGCCAAAAGTGAAAAAAAATATTATTAAAATAAACACGTGTTTTTAAAAGCGTAAAAAAGTAAATTAATTGCTATTAAAAAGAAATATACCTTTTTGCAAAAAAGCAGCATCAAAATATCTTATTCTATTGCGAAGAGTTACAAATTTCTTCGAACGACAAAAATCAATTATTTCCGTACACTGTGCGTCGACACAAAAAGTGGATTACGCATCGACAGATACGCATTATCCATTTGAAGTTTATATGTAATAACTGCACTACTTACGGCAGCAACAACAGATACTTCAATCGAAATAATATACTCTTTCATTGCATCACCGCCTCGCAAAAGCCTACGAAATTCTGGCAATTCATACTGCCAGCCAAGCGCGTTGTTTGCCAACTAGCCTCTAGCGAGCGAGGCAACACTAGCGATTTGTTCTCGGCCACAAATCGCAAACGACGACGCGACGGCGATAAGAAGAGCAGGCGCAAATGGAAACGCAGCGTACGGATGATGAGAAACTGGCAATGTGCCCGCTCCCAGCTGCATCGATATTTCACGCCTTCCCCACGCGGTTTATCTTCACGGTGCTAAGAGATAGTGCGAATGGATGGCAATCGTTCGTATGAACTGTGCAGTTAGTTAAGTCAATTACTGGCGGCCAAGTCACCTGCAACCTGCCTCGGCTCATGTATTTCGAAATCAAAATTGAGTTCATCCGGCCGTGTCTTTCTTTGTTTTCTTCATAAAAGTAAGTTTGAGTGACACCGCCTCGATAATATCTCGGTAATATCGATAATAAATACGAAATGACAGAAAATTTTTCACCTGGCAGTTAAACATTTACATAGTCCATTCCATTATTGTCGTCAGTTGAACATTTCCTTCTTTCGTTCATTTTTTTTTAATACTAAAAAAAGTGTATCAAAACTCACGCATTATCTCATTCGCATCGTATTCTCGATGGTGTACGATTCGCCAAATGCGCTGAACTGCAATCGGCGGAGTGGTCGGTTCATGTCACTCCAAATCGCAACGAAATAACTCATCTGTCAACACAAATTTCCAAAAATTCGACTGTACGACACTGACAGTTACACTGACAGGAACCGAAGAAATTTACTCACCTGACATTTTACATCGTGCGTCGTAGTGCACTTTAAAGCTCATCAAATCATAGTCGCCAATACTAAAAATCAAAACGATTCAATTGGATGTGACTTTGTTTCGTAATGGAAAATGGCACTGTGAGGCGGTGGGTGGGCAGTACAGTGGGCAAAAGAGTTTAGCGCGTTGTGCTGACTGGTACGAGACTGGTACTACGAGTAAATTGTGCCGAATCGCGCGTGTGTGTTTGTACGTGCTTGCGAAGTTGTGGCCGAATTCGAATGTGGCGAGGAGAGAAATTGTTTTTAAATAAATCATCGGGAGTGTGGTACTCATCGACACTTGCTCGATCATATTGTATTTGACACTTATTTCGAATGTGTCGGACGCAGCTGTTTTCAATGTAAGCAATAGCGTCAGAGTGTTGTAAATAATGCTCTACTGAAAAGGTTTTAAGTGAGTGCAATTTTTTGTGGACATAAATTATTTAGAAAAATTAAATACTCTTCTTTTTATGTATTGCTTTTAGCGACAGCTCGTATACGTTTATGATAAAAAGTTTCTATAGCTTAAAATGTTCTCTCCTCTTTGATGACTAACCTCGACCTCATAACATTATACACTCTCTCGATAGTCGCCATAGTGCACTTTTCTCTTCCATCGTAAAAACTTTTCGAGATGTTCTTAATTTAGTCAAGATAAGTAATCATCATGGTGTAATCATTATGGCCTTCCCAATAACTTTTGATTTTGCTGAACAATATTTCGAGTACTTTTAATCGCCGGATGAACTCAACTCAAGTGTGAGAAGTCGGCGCGGTTCCGCGCGCTACTGTTTCTGGTACGCTCTCGCTCACCGCGTCCGCAAGGAGAGTTACGTAACAGCACAAGGAGACGGATACAACAAAGAAGAGGCGGAGGGCGGCAGATTACCAGTTTATTACCGAAATGAATGTTAATTCGCTTAGAATGCGTTGCGATATGTTTCTACGAGTAAATGCGCATTCATGCAATGTCTAATTTGCAGTAACTGATTTCTTCCAGATCCCTAAAGTGGGTTTTTGCGGTAGAAAGGAGTCTGATGTTGCTTACAAATGGCCTAAAGGCCTAAAATTAAATATAGTTAGTTGCTACGAAACCTGCCCCTTCGTAGCAACTCGAAAGAAACATTAAGAAGATTGATAGAGAGGAAAAAAGCAAGGCAGATCGAGACATTTTAGGGTTCTATATGATCTTATCTTCTGGCAAGTGAGCAATAATTTATATTAAAAACTACATTTCAAATCTCAAATAGTACTTCTTTACTATATTAAGTTAACGGATGGTTTCCTGTCTTGCAGAGAACTTTTAATGCTAGAATGGAACTCTTCGAATTGCTTAAAAATCTGAAAAAAAAATGCTAAAAACAGTATTACAAAATCTTTCTTTTTTTCTAATGAAACTTGATGAAAAGTTACCGCTATGAAGACAAGTCTCTTGCCCCAACGGATGAATATTATTTGAGTTTAAAGTTATAAAGTCATTTCTACGTAAAAAAAACGTTACGGCCTTTATGGTCGCTCTGAACTGAAACGCCTCTGTGCACGAAACGAACACTGCAGAGCGAGACACTCTCATTGGAGTTTATGAAGGAATGAACATCGCGCACGAAGTACTCGTAGCGGATCAGTCGTGTGTTGCTTGCCAGAAGCACTTCTTGCGTCAGTGTTATCCCAACCCAGCAGCAGTCAGCAACGAAGGACAAGCGGAGAGTCCGCAAAAGTGCTGGTTACTGACTATTACGTGTTGTTTTTGTCCTGCACCAGCACCGGCACCAGCTCTGTTCATGTTATTGTTTTAACATGCTCCAACAATTCGTTGCCTACTGGCAACAACAACAGTACCACAACAGTGCCATGGCGGCAATATCACGACTACATAAAAACTTTATGTTTAACTTGAGTTCATGCGAAATATTCATAAGCAGCTCATAAATTTTTTTTCACATTAACGTATCGTAATGGTAACAGGCTCATTCGAAGGCCGCGCCACTTGTAACTTAACTTCGTTCCGTTTTGGATGAAAGTTTTATAAGAACTTGCAATGTTTCGTTATAGACGACGGACGACGGATGTCCGGAAGAACAAAGATTTTGAGTTCGATTCCGAAAGAATTAAGTCGTGATTTTAGGTTTTTAGATAAATTCAAAACTGAATTTTAATCAGTAGATCACGAAAACGAGCAGCTACTGATGCGATTTCAACAGATTGGTTACCATTTACTTTACTTAACGAATATTGTGTGGGCAGGCGATCCTTTTTTTGCAGGATTTAGAGTATTTCGCAATGGTATTTCCCCCTCTTTATGGCTATAAAGCCCTCTCTTTTTACCGCTCACGTTTAATTGAATTGAGTTTTCAATTTAATTGGATTGAAACAAAAAAAGTGCAGAACAACATTAAAGTCTGCATCGGTAGACTTCAGCCACTAACTGCGAACACACCAGTTCAACGCTCTACCCCTCGTGTCTATCAACGAGTCGGTCTCGTCAACACGTGTTAGCCGGCAATTTTCAGTGCTCCACGTCGCACGTCGCACGTCGCACGCGCTGGCAATGCGGATTCCGTGCAAAACTTTCTAATTATTTGAAGCACTAAAACAATGGACGATGCAGCGGAATGCAGCGCCTCACGCCTCACGCCACACTGCCTGCTGTTTGGCCTTGTGTGTCGTTGTGTGGCTGCAGCACTCGTCGCGACTAGTTTTCAACGCCGGCAACACTGTCGACTGACGGCTTGATTTAGTGGGCCCAGCGTGCAGCGTGCAGCGTGCTGGAGAGCTGCCACGGACGAAGTGCATACACGCCGCTCCAATTGCGCTGATGAATTGCAGTTGACAGCATGATTTGTGCCACTGTGCGAGCGAATGATTGATAGGGCGCTGCTCTGCTGGGACATCTGAAGTTTATTATGTGCACGATGGAGATTAACTAAAAGTTGCATGTGTTTTAATTGCATTCCGGACATGTTGAATGCGGAGCGGCGCAGTCTTCTTCTGCTATATTTGCGTATATTTGAAGCGCTTCCTGCTACTCTCTTTCGCTCTCTCTGGCATTGCTGACGGCACAGCCCTTCTTGTTTATTTATGTGTTTGTGAAGAGATTTCGGTCAGAATTTATACAAGATATCGGCGTCGTGGCATTAGAGCTGGCGACGGCATTTGTCCTGAAGCATTGAAACATTGTCTTTGTGCACCCGAATACTTTTGGTTTTTAGCATTTTTTGTTTGTTTGCGGCGCGAGCGAGCTTCGAATTTGTGTGGGTGACAAATACACCTAAAGCGCGCTTACACACAAAGGCACAGTCGTCAAAGCAAAGCACGCCGCTCTTTGATAACGCAAATTTAATCAAAGCAGGCCGCCGAAGCATGTCACAGAAATAATGCCGTTGGCAGCGTCTGTGCTCTCTCTCTCTCTCTCTCTCTTTCGCAGTCAAAGTTAAGAAGCTCTTTTTGAGCCAAGTAATTCTCGACAGAAGACCATATTCTTGTCACCTTCAGGCCATGCTCGATTTTAAAGTTGTACGTATTGATTTTAATCACATTCGTCAAGCGGTCGCTGTGGTTTTCCGGCGAAATTCGCTTGAAATGCAGGAAGTTCATGCAGAAGAATTAGTGTGTAATATTTACCGATTTTTTGGTGCTTCAGAGGTATTGGCAGAGGCTTCATCTTCTATTTATCGCCGAATGGAAGCTTTGGGCTTCTGGTTCCACATTTAGTCGCTACACTTCGACCATGAAGTGTCTTCAACTCAAAGATGATGAGAAATTCGGATGCTCTTTTTTCTGAAGCATGAATATTCTCATTGTAACATAACTTAGCCAATTTGGGATTTTGTTTAGTATGCCGGGACCAACCTAAAATTGAAATGTGCACTCACAATCATGTCCGTCTACAGCAGAAAGAGATATGACCATTCTCCAATCGACGTACTCTTGTCATCTCATTGTCGCCCAGGCCCAAGCAGGCACATTTTCCGGCAACTGGCAATAGAAATGCCATCGCATTTATTCCGCTCGGCTTCCGGCACTTGTGTTGCGAATGACACACTAACGCGCCAGCGAAGACCAGTCGCGAAAAAGCGACACCGCATAATGATTGTCCACCAGAGACGCGGCGGCGCTAACGCTACGCCGCTATCGCTTGGGATGCATTAATGAGCAGCACAAATATACTCGTAGTACAACAGGATCACAAACAGGATCAAGAGCAAATAAATATCGTATTATTCGTGCCGCTGCGAAGATTCATTCGAATGCACCATCCAGAGTTATCAAAGTGTGGCATTGAATAAATTCAATTGTTGCAGCTGCTGGCGCTGGTGCGTCAAAAAAACCTCTTGACCTCGTCGGTCGGTCGCGGTGCCGCCGCGGCTAAATGAATGCTGAGTTACGTTGTGTGTTTGCAATTCAGTTTATCCGTTTTCAATTAAGAATTTATGCGTGTTCGTGTTCGGCGACAGGCAGCTCAGAGTATTTTATGGAAATGTAAGAGAAGCGGAACAAAGGAAAGCCGGTTGATGGGGAAAGAGGGGGAAGGGGGGGGGGGCGAAATGGAAAGGGGAACTGCCACGTGCCAGTTTTATTCCTATCCTTAAGCTGGAATTTAATGGATGTGTATGAATGGAAAGCTGAGAGCGTTTGCTTCTTTCCGAGATCCTTTTCTATAAGGAGCCTGTTCCGTTTTCTGCAGCTGCTTGTGGCATAGATTAAGCCACTTTTCGCAAGCCAAAAGCTTTTAATGAAAGGATGAATTCAAAATTTATACTCGCTAATTATAAGCTACGATTTTAACGTTTCCTCAATATTTCGCAGAGGAATCTTTCTCTTTCAGAAATCTGCTGAAATTGAAATTAATCAGTTTGGTCTAGTTTGGCAGCTAGTTTTCTAAATCAGCCCATTTTTTATTGACTTACAATGCGCGTATAATGACAAAAATTTCTACTTAAATATTTGCCACTTTTCTAACATAAAGATTGTCATACTTTAAGATATCGTACGTAGCGCAATATACGCTATCGTAGCATATATGTACTATACCTACATGTGTATGTATGTATGTCGGATTTATTCACGACCTCAAACCGCTTCGACCGCGTTAATGCAAAATAATGTTCTCCTCATTTATTCAGGAGCAACGACAGCAGCGGCAAAAAAAAAAACGAAAAAAATCTGACTTTTGCTGTCGCGTAGAATATAGAGACAAATCTCGCGCCACTTTGTCAACTGTACGGCTGACGACGAATGGCGCCGCATATTAACCACAAGCAAACATTTGCACCCTCCTCTCTTCCACACCACTCCTCTCTTCACCACTCTTTGCAACTCCTCTCCAGCCGGACCTTTTCGAATTCATAAATTTCCCTTTATTTACGCTCATTTTTCCTTTTTAGTCGTAATGCTTTTTGTGTGCAATGACTCTTGATGTCTAGTTGGCTGCGCAGCTCCGCAGCTCCGCAGCTCCGGAGCGGTTGCAGGTCAAAAAAGTACAAGTATTTCCACCTAAGAAAAGCCCGACTTGTCATCGCTGTGGCAGACTACCTCGCAGAAGAGTTTTTTGGTTATTTGGGCCCACTCTATACTGCATGCGATGGGTCTCTCTGTGTCCACAAACAATAGCTTAAAAGATTTCCTTTCCTCTTCCTGCTGCTTCTTCGAAAATGTCGCAATCGCCGAATGACGCTGCATAAATTAGCTTTGAAGTGTTTAATGTCTTAGAGGAAATTAAGAAGACGAAAAAAACCCACAAACACTTTGACTGATGAGAAAAATTCGAGATTTTTGGGCAACGCTTCGCATGCGGCGAAAGAGAAAATAAACTCAGAAGCACTAAATCTCAGACGCAAGCTTCGAAATAAATGAAAGCGACGCAATCAAATTGCGAAAAGTCGCCATTAATGCAGCTGAGCATTAAACAATTTAACCTTTGTGCCATTAAACGCAGACCTTGACTAAGGTTATTTTTAATGAAAAAAGAAATGGTTAAAAACAGTTTAATGCACTTCAGTTTCTTAATAACTTTGTAAAAGTTCATATTGAGTTAAATTTTTCAATAAAAATAGCAGAAGTTCTGGGAGAGGATTAAAAATTTATGTCTCTATAGTCAGGACATATCCGGATTTTTGCTTTTTTTTATTTATTAATTTATGGTTTGTCTCCAAACAAAAATTGACAAGGGATGACAGAAATTCGTTCCAAAACTCATCAAACTGAAAAGCCTGTATTCATGGGAGGTATCTTTGTTCCTTTTGTGCGAAAATCCTTTTCACACAAAAATTTCTCCGAAACTAATATAATATAATATAATATAATGAATACAATATAATATAATATAATACAATATAATAATACAATATAATGAATTGTGTTCATTGATCATTTTTCTTGCGAACATTTTGAAGATATTCACAATTTGCATTCTCTTCATAATTTTCGCTCTTGAAGAAAAGGTAGTAATAAATTCGCTTGCGGACACAAAGGTTAAGTTCGGCATGGCAATCCTATTTCGCAGAGAGATTGAGCTGCGGAAGAAACAGTAACGTCTCCCAAAAAAAAAGAAGACCGTCTGAGGAGGAGACGACGAGGATCTGCGCTAGGAATGCTACAAATACTGCAAGTAACAGTAATGAGTACGCACAATTTGAAGAATGCAGCACTAAGAGCGACGCGACGGAGATTTAGATGAACCAGAACTCTCGCGGCATCTCTTGCGTACGAAGAGTACGAAGAAAGAGGCAGGCGGTGGTAAGTCTGTGTGGAAGAAACGAAGCGAAACAATATGTTTTCGTATTCACTAAAGAGTATGTACTTTATATAAGAAGTGCAGGAATATCAGCAGAGTTGAAGAGTGCAATTCTCGACGAGAACCGGGCGAATACTTCAAAAAAGTAAACTATATATACCGGTTTTTTGTTCCAGGTCGTTAATCGTGATAAAAGTAGACGAAATTTAACTTTTTAAAGCAACTGATTATGAATAGTTTTCAGTTAAATTATGTCCGTGTAACCGAACTGGAAAGTTTGTGCTGTAGAAGTTTTTCCTATAGAAAAATACTCTAATGGGCGCCGACGACTGTGGCCAGAAACCTATCTTTGTCGCTGCTTAAGAATCAGCTTTTTTCTGGTACTTATTAAATTCAACGCTACTATTGCGTAGTAAAGTCCTTATGATGAGGAATCACACGAGTTCCGTGAGGCGTGTAACAATCTCGAATTGAATCATATTAATCTTCTCAGTCGTCTTTTACTCGTACCTTCCTTTCGACAGGAGGACGGGGCCGGGGCCGGGGCCGGGGCCGGAGCCGAATTTATTGTAACAGAGGACGAAATTAAAGGCAGCTCGGCGAAGAGATTAGCATTGCCCCGGTGCAGAAGCTGAGCATCATCACAGCCGCTCTGACAGTCAAGGTAAGATTTTATTATTTTCTTATTATTTTTATTATTTATTTTTTATTATTTTTTAAGGTTTTATTATACTACGAGTATTTTTTATTTTTTAAAAGATTTATTAGTCTTTGGCTGCCAATGGTCTTCTTCAAAGTAAAGCGGATTGTGACAGGATGGAGTTATCGTATCTGAGAAAGTTACGAGGAGCGAATGCGTTTTAAAATCGACATTCTCCTCCTGATGACATGAGGAGGAGGAGGAGGAGGGGGAGGACATTCTCTTGTTAACCCTTGCAGTGAATCGCGCATAATTACGTTTTCTTTTAGCTTTAAAGCTTTCGAAAGAAATAAAAGACTGGCAAAACGAATCGGTCGTCGGTCTTTGTTGAAGGACGCAATAACGAACGAAATGTCAGGCATCAGAGGAAATAAAGCAAAGTTCATCTCCAGTAAAGTAATTTGATTGGGACCACAATTTGAGTCCAAGTTTCCAACAACATTTCTTCCATCAAAACCAAAGCTTGGAAATTTCAATTATAAGAAGGTTGCTGGATGAAATAAATACGTTTGGCAAAATACAGTACTAAAGTACATAATTTTCTTATTTTCATTTTTCATTTTTTAATTTCAAGGCGGCGGCGACTTTCTCATTTTCTGGAGAAAGTATACCGTAGAACTGAGAAGTTCATAAAGAGCTGCCAAATTCTTATAAAATATACAAACCTTGCTATTATTATCATCATTTTTGTATGAAATGTGATTTTTGCCGAAATTTCACAAACCTTTGTTGAATGTCTGTAGAGGCCTTTTAAAGCTGGTGGTGCTGGTAATTCCGCAAATTTTCAGCTAAGTTTATTTGCAAATTGAAAGCTTTGTAAAGTAATCCTGCACTGAAGGGCTCTTGGACATCATTCAGCTGGGAGAATGGAGAGTGCTGTCACAGATGCCATAAGCCATCCTGTGAGTGATCATCCAATTTACATAAATCCACACGCACCTACGCACTCACACGCACACACACTCGTTGCACGTTACCGCTTGAAAGTTAATTAAGGCATTGGCTTATCTTGTAAACACGATTCCGGTGGTTGTTTTGGTGGTTGTTGTTGCTCTCTGAACCAGGCAGCAACTACACAGCTGCACACACATGCATACATGTCTACATGCACACATTAACATGTAGCAATAACCTTTTAGACAAATGTTATCGATTGTATAAGTAGCAAAGTGGTTATTAAAGCCATGACTGAAAAGTTCCATCTTTTTGCAATCCATACTGAAGTTTTGCAATACTTGATAACTGAGAATATCACGCATGCTGTTACAATACAACGCGTAAATGAAGGCGTGTCATGCATGTTCTTCTATTCTTTACTGTGGACGCAGTAAATTTGCTGCAAGCTGTTCGTCCTTACTTTAGTGGTTGCCAGACCATCATTTTATGGTTATATTGAGCATTATTATGAGCAATTTTTTTCAGCGGAGAACTTCTTACTCGAATCAAGATTTTGCTCATTCGTTTTTTTTTAGTAAAATTGTGTAATTAAAAAACGTTCAATAAAAAATCGCAGAAAAGAATTCAAAATTTGGTTAAAAAAATTTAGTGAAAATTTAGTCCAAAAGCAGCTCGTTTGAACGAAAACATTGCTGCTGTTCGTGATCTAATGTTGCTAATGATCCAACAACTTCATTCAACGATGCTCTCACAAATTGAAGAATTGAAAATTTTGCTTTTCGAATTGATGTCTGTAGACGTAGTCGCGGTGGTCATTTGGCGGTTAGCGCCTCTCACTCATAATTGTCATTGATAATACTCGAAAAATAAATGAAAAAACCCAATACGATTTAAAAAATAGCCTGTCTTTTATTTAAAAAACTTCCTTTAGTCTATTGTGGATAATTCTATATGTATAAACGAAACGTATCTAACAGAGGTATTCTGAGAGTCATTAACTATTGAAATCGTCTCGAAAATCGTCTTTGTGTATTGCAACAACAACAAAAAGACGATTTTTGAATTAAAAAGATGATATTTGTTGTTGTTTGCAATACAAATAGAGACTATTTTAATAGACAGTGACTCTCAGAATACCTCTGTAAGTTTGTAGAAGAAACGTAATAAGTAAAATCGTGTGAAAAACGGAAATAGTTTTTTCAATTGAATAGTTGTGAATAGTTGTCGGCAGCTGCTGCTGCTGCTGCTGCTGCTGTTTAGTGCATTTATGTTCTGGCGTTGTCTTAAGTTAAGACGTCTTTTTTCCGAGGCCAACAACAAAGGAAGTCGTCGTTAAACGGACGTCGTTAAGTATTGTAGTACGAAGAAGGAAGCAGTTCCATCAAATAAAAAGGCTAAAACATAAAACAAGCAAAGAAGATTACAAGCAAAGAATATTCAAGAATGACAGAAGGACATTGTCTGAATAATGAATGGAACGAGGCGTGGCGGGGCGAGGCGAGGCATGAGGGAGCACTTAAAACTCTTGCTTTCTTCAGATTTATGGCAGCGTTGCCAAGAAAAAAAAAACGGTAGGTACTCGCATTTATGGCCAAAAATGGCGTTTTATTCGGAAGCTCTTGTGTGCATTGCTAAAGCGCTGTGACCTCGGATAAAGTAGTTATTTCCAGCTGAATTCTCGGGAAAACTCTGGATATTTTTCTGGTTTTTCAATTAAAAAACTAAAGATATTTGAATTAATTCTGCGAAAAGAATATCCGCATGCAAATAAAAACGAAGCTAACAGACTGAATTTGTATAAAATACGAGTAATTTGGTATTAAATCGAAGTGAAGGCGCTTCTGACCGACCGACCCTTCTGTTCAACAGCCTTCCTGTGCCTCCTTCACTCTGCCGCAACACAACACAACAAACCTTCGCCAATGCCAAACGGCAAAAAAATTAAAATACCGTCAACCGTCAAAGCCAGACGGGCTTAAAATTGAAATAAAGGAAGATTTTCCAAAGTGCAGGAATGTTGGCTGGAGAATTACTTGCAGTTGTTGTTGTTCACCGCCTGCCGGCTGCCGGCTGAGCACGACTGCATGGCGAATGCTCCGAATTCGGCAGAATTGCGAGGTATTACGAGAATTGCGGGCTCGTTCTTGAGCATTCAACGGTTGGTTGAGGACTGTCGCTGCTGCTGTCGTTATGCCGAAATCCCTCCGGTTCTCCAAATAAGAGCTTGGCTTAAGACGAGACGAAATCGATGGACATGAATGGCTGTGAGTGTGGGTGTGGGTAAGGATTAGGGCGCGGAGTATGCGGTTTCGATTATTCTGTTTCTATTAAACAAAATATAAAAGTTCAAAAAGCAGGGGGGGAAAGACAGCCCCCGGTCGGTGCTGGTGCTGCGGCAGTCTGCTTTCAGAAGTCAATACGGTTAAGTTCGTTTTGTGAGATTTTCTTTCCGATTTTTGCTGTTATTTTAATGGAATAAATAATATTCTTTTTACCTATTAAAGTCTTTCATAACTTTTTAACTTTATTTGAAGTAGTTCTTAACGAAAAAAGTTTCGAAAAAAACATAACATAAAGACATAAAATAATTCTATGAAAATGCATGTATTTATGTACTCTTTTTGGTGCCGTGTAGTACATCCAGAATCCAGAAAACGTCAACACGACAAACATTTTGAGTTTTCGTTTTCGAGTCTGCCGACTTTGCGCCTCACTATCGTGGCGCAATTGGTGCGGATTACTGTCTGCCAAGCTCTGACTGCAGACAACCGCTAATGAGTTTTTAATACCACTTGGTCGCATCGCATCACTTGACACTCGAAGAGACCGGCTGCAGCGTTCGCCACAGCCGGGACTTGCCGGCTCTTCCATAAGCACAAAAAGCACCCCCCCTTTTTTGCACCCACTTTCGCCTATTTTCGCCTTCTTTGCTTAAGCTGTTCCGAAATTATTTTTATGGACTCTCTCTGCCTTCAAAACATATTTGTATCACTTTCGTTTTTATTGCTTTCGTTGTTGTTTCTTTCGTCGTCGTCGTCGTTTGTGCCTCATTTAATTTAATTATTCTCAGCGTTCGGCGGACCTCGGGGCACAGTGGACGCAATTAAAGCTCGGCGATGGTGGATACTCCGATAACAGACTAACAGCAACGTCGTTTTGTCTTCGTTAATTGAGCGACTATAATCATTTAACAGCAACTAGAAAAATTGTCTGTAATAAAAACTGCAGTTTAAAGGTACAGTGTCGTATATATAGAAAACAAATCAGCGCGGTACTTTTATACTCTTTGGGTATCCCTTTCCGTTAGATGTTGCCAAAAATCACGCAATATCGATCCGATTCCTTCACCAGATTCGTGCGCTTTTGAATTTGCGTATTACGATTTGCAGCAAACATTTCATTAATTTCATACTTAATGAATGCCGAGCCAATATTTATTATTTCCAGAATGCGGCCTGCCGCCGAAACTTGTTTGTGTTGCCAAATTAAAGCAAATAATCGGCATTCCTTGCGCATCGCCGCGTCTCAGCTCGCCGCCAACGCAACCGAAACTAATCAAAAATGCAAATTCATTAATTTTGACAAATTTGCGCGGCATCGCATGACATGCAGCGCATTGAATGTTGCATTCAATTAAAAGCACAATCAAGCCATTGCAATCCGCCCCAGAATGGGTCACTGTATGGTGTTTTTTGTTTTTTTTTTTTAGCTGAGAAGCAGAACCACCGCGCATCGAGCGGGGGCGCGCAGTGTTCGCATTATATTTTGGTTAAAACGACAGAAAAAAAAAACACTTTTCAATTGAAGCCAATCTGTAACGCTTTTACTGTTTTGATGCTGATTGATTTTAGTCATGATTTTATTCAAAAGTTTATCTATTCATTGCGAATGTAATGTAATCGCTCTTAATTAAATTGTTAGTTAACGTGACCAGCCAAACATGTCACTAAATATTAGGTATTCTTTAGGTCGAAGACCTTTAGTTGTTAGTGCCTATATATAGGTTTATTTGAGAATTAATTAAAAAGAAATTTTATTAATAAATAATAAATAAATAATATAAAAAAATACGAGTATATTTTAATTCCTTCTTTACTCTCTTTCTTCCTTCCTTTCTTCAGCTTTTTACACCTTCTTTTATTGCGAAAAACAGTTTGTTGAAAATGTCATCATTGTTGACTTTTTATCATCCTCACTAGGACTCATAAGAGTTTGCAAATTCATTTTCGTTTGCAACGCAATCGTTTGCAACGAAATCGTCTGCAACTAAATTATTTGCAACGAAATTGCTTGCAACGCAATCGTTTGCTTTACAAAGAGGTTGTATTTGTTTCATGATTAGCGAATCTGATAAGAGATCATTCAAAATAGATGTTTGTTGTCAGTTAAACTCAATCATTTCTGTATTTTATATTAGAGCTGAATTTTAGGCTTCACTGTCACTGTACAGTCAACTAATAGAGCATACGACGCGACGTTAAAATCAACGTTCGAATCTTCTCAACAAAAGCAACAAGAACTGAAATATCTCTCTGCTTCTCTCCGCTCGTTTTATACATAGATGTAATGCCTATTATTGAGGCGTACTAGTATTGTAGGCTGGCGGAACTAGAGAGGCTGATGTGAGTAGTTTTTAATGAAGTATTGGCCGCAGGCGGTGCGTATGAAGAGCATGCTCAAGCATTTTTTGAGAGATTGGGCGATCAATCAATCAAATGCGAGTTAAGTCTCTCACTTTTGTCGCTACTCTCTAATTGCTGCGTTGTTGCTGTTACTAATGGCTGTCTTAAAGTGTTCAGTACTCTGAACAGCGCTGAACTTTGCTTACAAAATAATTGCACTGGGCTCAGTGTGCGTGTGAGAGTGTGTCTTATATATAAATTATTCAACGTGGTGACAGCGGTGCAGCTGTTAACAGACTGGCACCAGCGTGAGCACAGCCAGCCACCAACAAGATGCAACCAACAGATTCCACAAAATTCGTCCTTCCGTCAAAGCCACTGTCGACTGCACTCGTATCTACGCGCATATTGTTATTTATACCAATTAAAAGACTGATGAGCTCCCAACACACCAGAAAGCGGCAAAAAGTTACATCAGCGAAAGCCACAGAAGCGCCAGTTTCAAAGCAAAACCAACTGTGCACAGTCTACTCGTTGGAAGAGTTATTATGTACGAGTACAGCTTGTGTGTGTGTGTGTAGGTCTTTATTTATACGGCGTTGTGCATGTACCGTCCAGCGTTCAGCAAAAATATAAGTATTAGTAAAGGCTTAGTATTTGCATTTAGAAGAGTGGACGAGTGGCGAGGACGAGGCTGACATTCACATAAAAAACAAAACAACAACTAGCAAGAGTTATTGTCATATGTACGAGTAGACTGTGGCCACTCAGAGCAACCGAAGCGAGAACAGAATGGTCCCAAATGTTATATCCCGTTGTACCCTCTTTAACGAAGGTTGTACCTTCTTTCCAGTTTAGCTAGAGGTAATGTATTGATAATATTTTTAAGCCATTAATATTTTTGAAGGTACATATATATAAATGACCTTTTACTTAACGCCTGGAAAATTCTTTATTTATGCAAATTTCTGTATTTGTGCTGATTATTTATTATTATTTTATTTATTTTTCTTTTCAATTAATTTCAATTGTTTCTGTATAACCGTTTTACTTTACCTTCAAGTGTCGATATATTTGGTAATTTTTTCCAATTAGGACTGAATAAAAGCAAATAACCGTTGGGTGGTTATTGTTTGCTATCCTTTAAAAAACTATATCAGTTGCTAAATTATTAAATTATGTACGAGTAGGCATCCCTTCACCCTAATGAACCGCTGGAAGGTTCATTTCATTACATAAAGAGCCGTGAAAATGAGCGTGTATGTATGTGTGTCGGTGTGTCGTTCCTGTATGCGCGTGTACATGCTCGCAGGTATTATTTCAAATTACCGTGCATTACCATCCATCCTTTTACCGACGCACTGTGTCCTTCCTCTTGCATAGATTTCATCATTTGTACTACATTCAGCAGCGATGCCGATCATTTACTCTCTCTCTCTCTCTCTCTCTCTCTCTTTCTCTCCCAGATAATTTTCCACTTTTTCAGGAAAAGCAAAATTTCAACAAGGTTTCACAAAAGCCACGGAAATGTGTGGTCACTATGATGCATTCCTGTGGCCATGGATACTGTCCAGCCGTGTCCGGTAGAGGGAAATTCTGTTTTTTCTCTCATGACGTTGTGCCTTTCGTTCATTTGGTCGAGCCTGAATCACGCTCCGCAATATTTAATTTTCATGAAGACCAGCCGTTTATTTCAATTTTGGCCATCTGCGAAATTAACGCACGCGTCGGTGCAACGAATGAGGAGACCCATCATCCAGTAGTCGAGAATGTATGGCTGGCTGTGCCGGCTTTTGAATCAGGACCAAGTGAATAAAGGTATTATTTGTACATTTTATTTTATGGACCGGCTCATCCGGCTGATGAGAAGGTGGTCGTGGTCGTGGTCGACACAGAAGGCCTGGCACAGAACCTTGCTGCAGGTAGCAACGATTCAAGGCTTGACGACCATCGCGAACAAGCGATGGAATGTTTCGTATTACAACAAATCGAAATTAACAAAATGCAAATTTAATGTATGAAATTAGAATTATATGCGATATGTATGCGTATTCTCATTTAGTGTATGCTTAATGTAATCTACATTAAGCTGTCAACTCTTTTTATTTAATTCTCTTCTCTGAATTTTTTTCTCTGAGTTTTGATTAAATAAATTTCGTCTACGAATGGCTACGTGATGGCAAAGCATTAAATCAGCTGTTCGTCATCAGCTGATCGCTGTCATTGCACTCTTGTCGAGTCAACGTCTCGGTCAGTGCTCAAAGTAAATAGAGCACTTTTTAGGTTAAATTTAAATATTAAATCCATCATTCAAACAGAGTTTTACAGATGGAAAGAGAAATATTGCTTTCTTTTAATAGTCCCGTTTGCATTTCTGACACTTTGTTGAACATTTTTAGGAAATAACGCGTAAAATGAAAAACATATTTCAAATGCGAAATCGAGCATTATTTCCCAACAATTTTTCAGGCTTCTTTGCCGTTCAACTTTGAACAGACGAACGAAGTACAAAAATAATCGATTTGAATTCATTGGCAATCATTTGATTTTAGGTTCAAAACTTTATATTTAACGAAATGATGCTACTCGTACTTGAGAGCGTAATTTTATCATTTCCTTTCCGTTTAACGGCGATCAACAACAGCCACAACAAAGACAAATTCAATTTTCATGTACTTTTACGAGCGCCACTTCAATACTTTAAGCATTCAACTTATTTGCATATAAATTATTTTCGCAACACACGAACACACCTTCCAGCCACACACCCTCCCTTCCCGCAAGCACATCATCGATTGACTGTCGCGTGATTGTCTTCGTTTCTTTTGATCAATCAACTGAAGAGATTTCAGCAGACTCGGTAACTGCAGACTCTCGGTACTGATACTCGACGTAACACGATGCACGTAACGCAACCCCAGCAGCCGCAACGGCATAGACTTATTCATGAAAAATCGTGTACGAATCAGTGACGAAAGTTTATGCCTCAATGACTATGGTTTTGTTCATTGTTTTTGCTATTTTAATTGTCATTTTGTTAGTTATTACTTTCCAAATCGGATGAACTATAAAATAGCTTGAATTTTGTCGAAGAATAGCCCTTTCTACACTACATTTCTATCACCGATATATAGAAAAATTGAAATTTCTCAACCGATGGCAGCTCAACACCTGATAATTTCCTCATTGGCCACACAATCGTCGTATGATGGTCGAAATTTCGTGAGTGATTCGTTGGTACTTTCTTAACGATATGCTTTCCAGGGACATGTTGCATAAGTTGTCAGTTTTTTTTTGCTTTTTGAGCGCCGTTGATAAGAATCCAGCTCGTTAATTTATACAGGTCCTCCAGCTTTAGTCTTTTTGTTTGGCTTTTTACTGGGATGCGTGAGTGAGATGGCCACTCTGTGAACTCTGAAGAATCATTCTCCTAAATCTACTCTACCGTAAGTGCCACGATAACTACGCAATCTGTAATCTTCTCTACGCAATGTAATCATTTGAAAGTAAAATCAAAAGATTTTATGTATTTAATTTGATTTAAAGATTAAATCTCTTTCGTGGAATAGCAGTAGCAGCTGCTGTCGTGACAGTGGCGACCGACAGTCACGAATACAATGATTTTCAATGAATGTTAATGCAAAAAAAAATCATTAAGTTGGCCATAAAATAATTGAACCGCATTTGAGCCGAGTTCACAAATGTTCAAGAACATTTATGAAAACTCTAAGGATGCAAAAAGTATTCGACATCTCGTATGCAAAAAACCTGGCAATTGAAGATGTTAACAATTGTATGCTGCTATTTTACTATCTTACGGACAGAAATCTCAACCGTCTCTTCCTCCACCAACATCGTTCTTGTCGAAGTCTATTGAGGAATGGGATGTAGAGTACCTCATAGTGCCTCACAATCGAATAAATTTTTTCGAATACATTTTTTTTTGCAACTGTGGACTCCTGCTCCCCCGACCCACCCTCTCAGTTGAAGAATAGTGGGATGGAAGTATACGATAACTACGTACATACATATGCACGCATGTACGTGCACCATATTTTCCGGAATAGCAACAACTTCGTGTTTCTCTGCCTGTATGAATGCTGTATGAATGTAAAGTATCTACTCGAATGTTTTCATCACCGTCATCTGCCCTTTTCCGCTGTTCCGCCTTACCCGCCCCCAGCGCTCGCCAACCATCGTTCAACCGCCATTTCCACAGTTATTTAGATTAATTTAACGGTTGACTGGTCGGGCAATTATTTTAATTTCTGGCGTTTTGCTGCTTCTTTTGCCTCGAGAACTGCCGCCTTTGACTGACTGACTGACTGATTCATTCATTCGCATTCGCATTCGCATTCGAATTTGATTTAATTTCCTTTTGAGGCATCGACAAAACTGCATACGTCGTTTCGTTTCATTCCGTTCCGTTCTATCGCATTTCGATTTTATATAATCGTTGCGTCGCTGCATTTGTTGCCGTTTGTGTTTTTGTTTCTTAACATTTCATTTTCTAGTATCGTTAAAAGGTAGTCTTGCCACCTTTTCGCTATAGCTTCCGGAGAAGCGGAAAAAGTTTTTGCCGTTTGAATTATTCATTTGTAAACCTTAAAAACAAGCAAAAGAAAACACAAGCACAAGCTATCAGTTGCAGTGTGAAAACTTCGTTACACCGAATCTTCAAATTGTGACAAGTTTTTTTGCCTTTTGCCAACCGAACCAGCCGGTGTTACACGAACGACCATCCAACGGTCCCATTTTGCGATGGCCCCCGGGATGGTCGTGCTAACATTCAGTATGCAATGCATTGCAAATGACTGAGAGCTTTTTGAGAAGTTGAAGTTTTCCAACTTCGTCATAAACTATGAAAGCGATAAAAAATTTGAAATGCATAACTTTGTGGAGCTCGTACCGCCACGCACACCTGCCTGCAATGGGCTCTGGACTTGCGTTACCTTATGCGAGATATGTAGCTCTGAACTTCTAGTGGAAGTTAAGTACGTTTCTCAATTCGTTATTAGTCAGGATTTTCAACCGTTGCCCCATTTGTAGGTTAAAGAGAAGACGAAGTTGTTATTTGGAGAAAGTGGACATGATAGATATATTTAAAAGATCTTTTGTGCCAAACTTCTAGTATTTACTGCCCAAAGCACAGCTCAATAAGCCCCATTATACGTTTTTATACCTTTTCTCTGAAAATTAGCTCAAATTTCGGCAAAGGTATGTGGGTTTTCTCCTCTGTTTAGAGAATTTTTATATTTTGGTACTCTTTGTAATGCAGACTAAGAGAAGAAATGCTATTTTTGTCGCATTGTGATGCATCCGTTAAACATCTGTTTATTAAACATTTATATATCAGTCAATCAATCAATCAATCTCATTGCAAATATTAAGTAACGACGTGAAGTTTCACTTTCCGCCTCTCTATTTCTTCTGTAAGCCTCTCACGTTAATCGGTCGTAATGAATCACCCACTGACAACAGTCGTCATCAGTATTAATATTAATACGAGTGCTCGTCTGTTAATACTCGTATTAGTATGTATGCATGTATGTATGTCTGTTAATATGTACTCGCACTTTCTGTTACTTCGGCTTAACAATAACAACTTTTTTTCTAGTTCTTCTTAGCTTTTCCCTCATTCGAGCTCAATCGTGAATCACTGCAACAACACTAAATGCGGTAAGAGCTACCTATTTCGAATTGGAGCCGAGCGACAGATTGCGCTCGCAAATTCGAATTGAGCGCATTGATTTTAACGAGTTTGGCGTTTAGTCAGAGCTTCGATTTCAGTGAAGCAACTCGTTGCCGTCCGATAGTTTGTCTCGCTTTAATTGAAGTTACCAATTAATTTTAACTTTTTATTCAAACCAAAATTTGTGTTGCGAAATAATGAGCCAAGAAGTTGTAAGTAGACAGGATTTATAGTAAATCCACACTTTTTAGCCGGAACTCTTTTCGGACCAGTTTCGTAACGAATTTGCGCAAACGTCAAAATCTCTTAAAAATTGACGTTTAAAGGTCATTACTAAACCGGACATTGTGAAAACGGCCCTTAAAAAAATACTTTCAGAAATATAAGATTTGCACGAAAGTAAGCATAGAGTCGTGGTACGTAGAGATTTATTGGCTTATCGACGTTAAAATTGACATATACATATATACATACCTTACATATATCGACTTGTATGCCATTAAAATGACCTTTTCAATTACGGCTTGCGTAAAACCAGCCTTTGAGAACTGTATTTTATGGAAAACTGTGCTTGCATAACCAGAAACAAATTTCAAAATGTTCATGTCTTTATCATTCAAAAAAATCTAGTAAGACTTTAGAAGCGAGCAACAGAAATTCTAAACTTCTCTCCTGTTTCCATATTTTTAAAGAAAATTTCTTCTAAGCGAATAGCGAAGGGATGAAGCGGGTAAACAAGGTACTTGAGAACGGAAGAAAGTGTTATAAATAAAAAGGGCCAGAGTTTGGAGGCTCTGGTCAGAATCTCGATTATGACTGGTTGAGTCGTATCACGGTTACCAACTAACTCACTGCGGTTATACATATGTAGATGCTTTTTATCTCGTGCTACCAACAAGAGCTGAACATTTAGAACCTTTCCTGAGTCAAGCGCGAGCTGCTTTTCTTTACAGATTCATGACAACCAGGATATGTATTCGCTGGAGGCGAATCTCAAGAACAAATCCAGACGCGAGTTGACCGCTGGAGACAACAGAGACCCAATCACCAAACTACGACTGCTGTGCTTTAGCCGCGGTGCGGCCGGTATTCTGGGTCTCGCAAGGTGAGCTTCTCCTGGTGGTTAGTAACGCAACAGAATACAACGAAATGACCGAACCTCTTCCCAACAGGGCCTTTCGCAATCTGGACGATGACGGCAGCAAAGCCATCAACGCAGAGGAGTTCTCGCGAGGAGTGCGAGAATTTGGCCTAGAAGTCAACGACGACGAAATCAGGGAAATGTTTGCCAGGTAAGAGAGAAGATAAGTAGAAAGTATGATCTGTCTGTCGGACACACACAATCTTGCAGCTTTGATGAGGATGGTAGCGGCTCCATCGGCATGACCGAATTTCTACTAAAGCTGAGAGTAAGTTAAGCGCTCGCGACGGTTGGTCGGTTGGTTGGTTCGTGACTGTTGTTTCATTGCTGCTCCCTTTTTGCAGCCACCGATGTCGCAGACTCGTCTGGACATCATCGATCAGGCCTTCGCTAAGATGGACAAGAGCGGCGACGGAGTCATAACCACGACTGACCTGAAGAATGTCTATTCGGTGAAAGAGCACAAGAAGTTTCAGAGCGGAAGTATGTCGGAGGAAGAGATTTTGAGCGAGTTTCTGAATAACTTCGAAGGCGGACGCGGCGACAACAACGGAGTGGTAGGCCGCCTGAAGATGACGGACAGTACCAAAGATTTCACCACCATTACCTTTCAGATTACCAAGGAGGAGTTCGTCAATTACTACTCATCGATCAGTGCCTCCATCGACGAAGACATGTACTTCGATTTGATGATGCGACGTGCGTATGTTCTGTAATTCTGGAAACTGTACAAAAAATTATTCCATTTTATCCAAAAATTTTGAGATTAAACCTAGTTGTACAAAAGCAAAAAACCCCTTGCCTTCCTTTAAGGCAAACATTTCGGAGGTAACGAGGAAAAACTCCTCAAGTTTGATATCGTCGTTTTGCACGAAATATATAATAATTTTTTATTTATAAACATTTTTATGTACGCACTTATTTTAAACGAGCAATCAATTAACTTTTAGAAGCGTTTATGTGAAAAAATCGCAAAACCTGTCGGCGCTAACTTCACGAAATTTTGATGGTGAGAGTGACTGACCACCACCCTTCTCACAATAGAAGCCTTATTTCTTCTCGACACTGATTTGATGAAAATCCGCTTCTATGAAACTGGTTACACTAAACGGAGTCGAGTCTTTAACTTATTACAGACAGGTTTTGGATGTTCTATCCGCCGCCCTCTACGCCCCCGCCCCACCCTTCTACGCCGCGGTTATAGCAGCATTTCAATGGCCATCCGTTACACTCTTCTTCGAAATTATCAGCAATCGATGTCATGCTAATTTTTCGCTGCTCTCGTGCCATGAAATGAGAGATGACAAAGCGGAAGTGCGATTATTGCCAGTTAATCGAGCTCCAGTCGTGCTGCTTTACAACTTTTGCGACATGTCGCTTTGTGTCGTAAATAAAAGCATGAACGCGTTAACAGACGCAGACATGACGTAGGCCATAGGCGTGGGCGTGGGCAGGGGCAGGGGCACGGGCTCGGAGCTCCGGCCAGAGTTTATGCAATGCACGGCCATGTAATGGCCATGTCGAAAAATTATTAAAAAACACATTTCGACAACGACCGACAAGGTGCAGAGATCGAACGGAATTATTTGTGTAATTAATTTAACAGATATTTTCTTTAATGCGCCGCTAATTGGTCGCTAATGCTGTTAATGGAACACGATGGCCGTGCCGGACTTTTGCGCTTGTGGATGTCAGTGCATATTTAATTTATGTTGCATGTTGTTCAGATTGAATTTATTTATTTTTAATTATAGCGAAAAAAGCGCGCGCGGCCCGGCGACGATATGATTTCGCTGTCGCGGGCGAGCAGCGGTGTCACTGCCAGCAACTTGCGAAGTCAGCGGCGTAGTTGTCACTGCTGACTGCGGGGGGTGGGGAGAGGGTATGGGGGGGGGGGGGTCTCTCATTATCGGCGCTTGATCTATGAATTCACCCCAGATCCCGAACAAAAGGGAACAAATTACACGACTCGACTCTATTTTATTAATTGTGAAGCATCGAAAACGAGCGGACGAAAAACACAAAAGCATCAGTCTAACATTATCAGCGGCGAAGTCCTTTAGAGGCACTTCAAATGGTTATTTTGTTTTTTAGAACTCTTGCCCTCTGTCGCCAACAGCGTGACTTTCTTTATGTCATACTCATCAGCGACGCGAGCGGCTGCTCGTAAATTTTTTCTTAATTTTTTATGTAGCGTCGTTCGCACCGACGCGTCGTTAGTGTTGCGTTGGTTCACTTTATTGTTATTGTTGTAATGTGTGCAAAGTGTTGCACTTTAGTGGCCGGAAAGTAAAAGTTTACAGAATAAGTTGTTGGCCCCTTTGGCGTAACGATGCATTTCACGAAGTGCAATCACGAGAAAACCTGACACGTCGCTCGGCTTGACCTGATACGTTAAAGCGCCATTAAGCGTTGCTGAGACGTCAGTTTTGTGAAGATTGACCCTTACACGAAGGCACGTTTTTTGAAGTGAGTGAGCTTTTGATGCTCGGTGTTTGAGCTACAGCAATTTATCTACTTTGATAATCGATCTATGTACATTTTTAACATATTCCTGTAATCACTTACGTCTGTCCAGGACGTAAATAGCCCCGCAAAGAGGCTTTCAGTTTCAGTTTTATTTATTATTATTACCTATTTTTATTATTTTAATTTATTATTATAATAGAATAAATTTGAAATATAATTTATAAATACATTTTCAGAGCAAGGTAAGAAATTTATCACAACACAAACCGAAAGAAGTGTCGCTTTTATTGTAGATACGTAAAAGCATTTCCATGTTGGCCCGAGATTATTCACACTTTCGACAGGAAAATGCTATTTTGATGCAAAATACTTAAAATACTGCACTCAGAAGCTGTTCTACAGCTTTCAATTGTTTGACCTGAACTAAAGAATTACATTTAAACGCATTTTCGAATAGGATTAAATCAATTTAGCACTCTTTTCTACATAGCTTGACACGTCTTTGACACTTCGGTCTTATTGAAATGTTACCATCATGACAAGAACAAGAGATCTATTTGCCCTGCATGTACGTCATCGTGTATTTTATGATTTTTGAGATAATGCCAGTATCTCATAGAACTCTAGAGAGCTTTAATTTTCAACGGAGCTGATATAATAATACCATATTACAACAGATCGAATTATCTTTAGCTAGTTACCTCTAACTTTTTGATAGTATCAAACAATTCTTTTTACCTTAATCCAGCATAAATTCAAATTTGCTGTAATGAAATTATTATTCTTTGTGAACATCTTCGTACTGTTGATGTTGGCGGTTTGCTTCTACGTCAAGCATGGGGCGGCCTCCTCCAGGATGACAATTTTCACAGTTGATTTACTTCGAAGCTCATGCTTCTGGGTTGGTTGATGCGAAAGCAAAGTTTCATTTTACAAAGCATACAATTCACATTCTAGGTTGCAATAAAAAGCGTTTAAAGATGAAGTTATAATATTTGTGTTTGCAACTTAGAATTGTTTAGAAGTTCAATTTTCGAAGTTAATACCTCAAGAAATTCTTTAACACCTTCAGAAATTCTTCTCCTCTCTCGATTCTCTCGCATTGAGAGCACTTACCGAAATTAATACCTCAAGAAATTCTTGAATACCTTTAGAAATTCTTCTCCTCTCTCGATTCTCTTGCATTGAGAGCATTCACTCTTTATTTGAGATCTTTCATGTGAGATCATTAAAAACGCATTCATTGTTGCTTCGTAAGTTTTAAACGATTTTGTGCTCACAAGAGAGTACAAGAGAGTTCTTTGTGCCTTTTACGATACATACCAGAATAGTCGTAGTCGTTGTGTTGTCAACACATTGCTGAAATCGGTTAATGTTGCCCACAACAAGGCCGTGACCCTTTGCTGAAGAACGGTCGTTCACAATCGATTTGTCTACGGCTAACAAATTTCGTAGGTTGTTGCACATGTCCGTAGAACATGTGTCGACGAGACGTGTTCACAACTACGTACATACGTACAGACTTAAATAATCGTCTCCCATTTGGGGCGAATTATTCTTCTTTGGGTAAATGAATTGAATGCAAAACGTGCCGTGCCGTGCCGCACACTGAAGGCCAACTTCTTTGGTATCAATAAATTTTGAAGCAATTGATTAATTCATTTGTAATGAGGTGCGACTTACAGAGTTCGTAGTAGTCACACGTCAAAGGACCGTGTAACTTATTGTCTGTTCAGAAGACGTCTCGTTTACCAGACCAGTCCAGTTTTGTTAATTTATTACACACTTTCCCTCAATATAATTGCCGTGAGCACTTCCATGAGTTGCAGACGAAAAAGGCACCAGTTTTGAAAGAAAAAAACTAAAACGTTATAAAAACTGAATTCGTAATAAAATTTCAATCTGATGTCGTTAATATTTCTCTTCCAAAAATTAATTAAAACTATTTGTGCAATTATTGATAAACAAGCTGCCGCCAATTTCAAGTTTTTATAATGTATCAGCAGCTTACAATACTCGTATTTCTTGAGCGCATTTGTTTAGACACTTCTTAAGTTTTGACGCTGCCGCCAACTTACCCTTTGTGCCATATTGAGAATGTTTTTCGATCGAAGCCTCCAGCGCGGAGGCTGCAGTGTCTATCTCCTTGCTCATTAATTGCGACGGCAACAGCTGCTCAGAACGTAAACAAATTGCACTTGCAGAGTGCAACTTTTAATTGCAAATATTTAGCAACAACATTAATCAACTTAGTCCTGCGAATAGTCCTTCCTCCTGTAATGAATGATCTCGGCGACAATCGCCTCGTACAGTGGCGGCACCTCCTTCTGCTCCTCTTCGAAAGTCACTCTTAATTTTCTATTACAGCCTTCTTTAATAGACAATGTACATACTTATAAATCAGTTGCTTACATTTAGAGAATTCTTTAAGTATTATTATTATTATTATAGGAGAAGTTATCTGGGCTTTAGTTGAAAGCAATAACTCCTATAGAATACGGCATATCAAACGAAAGTTACAAGAAACTGCTTTCAAATAAACAATTTTATCAAGACGATTTTTAAAGCTTATCCTGGTAACTACTAAACCAGGTGAGAGCTGATTTCTCCTATAAATTTTGTAATTAGCATTTATTGCAGTTTCTCACTGTGTATGTACGAGTATGTATGTAGTTACTATATTTATCTCAGAATTATCGGGACGTACGATATTGTTGAGGTTGCGGTCTGTCTGTCGCTTTTTATCAACATCGCGAGCAAGGAACATGTCTTTAATTGGCAGAGAGCTTTTAATTGAGAGCAAGAGTGGTTTAGAGACGGCGGAGGATGGCTGCAACTTGGATACTGAAACCTAATTACATTTATGTTCAACATTTATGTGATGGTTGTAATTTAAATAAAATTCGATTTTATGATGATGATTTTATACGCTGATAACTTCTTAATCAATCATTTCCAAACGGTTACTGAAGCCATATTTAATGATTGCATTGTGTGTGATGTTACTTATTGAAATATGTACACTCATCCATTCTTACATATACACATATTCGTATTTCGTAAGCGAGAGCCGGGTGGTCTGAACAGAGAGCCAAGACAAAGGCTTCAGCGAGTATATATACGAGTATTATTTATACTCGTTGAAGGCTCTCTGTTGGAGAGTGCCGCCACTTAGCAAACAAACTAGAGAGTTTATGAAACCAAGAGAGCAGATCAATTAAATCACAATAACAACAAGAAAAGAAACACCTCGCGGCGCTGCTTAATAGCGATGCCCGTGACAACAAAAACAACAACAACAATGAAAATGAGAAAAAATATATACTCCTACAATTAATTAACCTTATCATGACGTTTGCCCGGATTTTAATTGGAGTTTCCGATTCGTGGCGGCGGCACTGAGGCGGCGGCGGGCAAACTACTACATAGTTACTTCTTGTACTGCTATTGTTATTGCTGTTGTTATTGCTATTGTTATTTGTCAATGCGCCACTGTGTTTTCTCCTCCTTTGCACGATATTGTCCTTCTTTTGCTTTGATTTTCGGTTTGTTTGTTTGTTTGTTTTTGTAGTTGCCTTCTTCAATTATTGTTTGCTCGAAAGGAAAGACTGCGGCCGCCAGCAGCGACGACCACAATCGCCAACGCTATAGTCATTGCAAGGACAAGGAAGGAAAAACAATAAGAAGGAGCGGGAAAGAGCGCTGACGATAATAGCAATAACAACAATAACAACAATAAATATGATTAAGTATCTTGAAAAACAATTTTCTGCTAAAGCAACCGTAGCGAGCACAAAAAGAGTTTTGTCCCTTTGTCGACATATTCAAGGTAAACGAAACAATTGCTGCCGCAGGCTAAAACTGAGTATTTTATTGAAACAACCTGCTTCGCTGTAGTAAGCAACTGTTGTTGATGTTTCAATTGTCGGGATGCATAAAGTCGCTTTGAGTCACTTTTTATTAAGGTATTAAAACGACGATGTTGGCAAGACCACGATACGAAGGTGACTTCATGACTTCTCCGTTTTCTCTTGCTTCTTACAATGAAGAGGGCAAATGTTTTATGCTGGATGCGGATATTAACAATAGTCATTCGTATTGTATTGTATTGTAATGGTTGAAAAAAGGAACAAACCTTTTCTACACAAAATGTATCATAAACATGCATAATACTCGTAGTACTTTTCTTCGACTCCTCACAGGAACTCGTCTCGAACAAGTCGTTGTTCCTTTCTGCTTATCGCCGCCGCGGTGTTGTTGCTGCTGCCGTAATAAGCTACTCTAGGGCTTGTAATAAAGCTTCGGGGGGATAGGATTTCGCTGCGGCACGAACTACCAGCGCCACCACCACGACCGACTCGTCGCCACGCTTGTTCAGCTGCCGGCTGCTTCGGCTGGTGCTAGTGATTTTATCTAAATCAGTAAAATTCGTGTTAATGGGTTAAAAAGTGTCAGGGCTTTTGTTGGACAGCGCACGGAAGCAACGGTTGTTAGGGCCGGAAGTGTTTTGTGTGGTCCTAAGCGGGCTTTTTAGTTTAATACAGTTAGCAGCGTTTGGCGGCAAGAATATACTCGTAGTAAAACAATCTCGTGCTCAGAAGAACCGGCCAGCATAAAACGGCTGAATGTGCGTTTGCAAAACGGCTGCAGATTATGAGTAAAGCGCAATTGTTTGCGCTTGAAATATATTCACGCTTCAACTTATAGAAAATAGAGAAATTTTAGGATCATTACGCAACGAATCCTTACTCCTTTCAAAGACGAAATGTTTGATTTTCCAGGGATCGTTGGATCATAAATGATTTGATTAAATTCAATTCAATTCAACTTCACATTATTTCCACATTTTTTTTTTACTTTTCAAAAATTTTTTTTAAAATTTTTTTTTTTCAATTTTTTTATTTTTTTTTAAATTTTTTTTCCTTTATTTTGAGTAATTGAATTTTTTTGTTTATCGAAGGCTTTAATGGCGTCATTCAAACATTAATCTAATATTAAACGCAGCATAATATATACAATATCCAAAATACACTATAGCAAGTTTTTTGTAAATAAAACGCATACTATTTTCAATTTATTGATTTCGTTACGTAATTATCAAGTCATTATCTATGACAATTCTGAGTACAAGACGATATCTGACCACGTTTACAAAGATAAGTTCAAAAATCAAAATTTTTAATTCTTAAGAACGTCGTGAAATTGAAGTTGATGAAGCTTTAGCAACACTTTTACGAACAGCAGACTGCCAGACGCTTTGATGCACGCTCCATGGTCTATCATTAAAATTGTCTCTCATTGCAGATTCGAAATTAGAGACTGGCGTTTGATAGATTCAACATACTTACATTCTAAAGCGGATGCAACATCCTAAAGGCACTTTTGGATAACTAACCTATGCCCAAATGTGGCTACCAGGAACATGCGACAATAAATAAAACACATACGTACATACATAATCAATAAATGATTTCAATCAATGATTTATTTGTGTTTGAAATGTTTTTCTTAAATTGCTTTTTTAACAAAGGAAAAATACTGCAACAATGAGAAGAGCTTCTATGAGTTTTTGGGCTGTTTGTTCGTACACATTTCTGTTACATTTACGTAGTTACATAATCTAAATATTACTTTATTACTTCAATACTGCATTAGTTCTAGAAGTCCGACCGATACAGCGATACCTGCCGGCACCATCGATCGCAAGAATGCCTTCGGTTACCGCTTTCGGTTGCCGCCGCAGATGGCTCATAACCATCAGTCTAGCATAAGTTAACATTGGTTGTGTCTCTTCGGGTACGGTCACCTTGAAGATATACTATATACGTACATACATCTATATACACGATACGTGAAAGATATCTAAGGATTTCAAGTGGTCTCGGTGTGCGTGTGTGTGTGTGTGATTTTAGAAGAGTTTCTAAATTTTCCTGCGTGCGTGCGTGAGTGCGTGGGTGCGTACATTGAGTATAGTCATTTACATTGAATATAGTCTGATGCTAAGTTGTTGTTGCTTTAATGCTAAGACAAGTCATAGTCCGCAATTTTTGGCTGCGGTACATACGTAGTAATGGTTATCGAATATGACCTTAACACGAGCTATATTCCTTTTCGTATTCTTATCATTCGAAGAGGACCACAACAACATTTAGTCGCTTCAGAAATTATTTACAAAAATTGCATTTTTTAAGTTTGTTCTTTCATCTCTGAGTCTTCACTGTAGTAACATAAAAGGACAGGTACCTACTATTTTTATTGCCCCTAATTTTGGTTTATTTCGGATTAGATCAAATTCTGATGCGGAAAGAAAAACGTAAGCAATAAATATCAAAAAAGGTCACATTAACGCTTTTTGCTAAAAGTAAGTTAGTAGTAGGCGTTTTAGGTCTCAGTTCAGGTCTATAGCTTTTTCGAACAAAACGCTCCGGATTTTCCGGCGTTCCTGGCTGTGTTTTGATAGCATTGCTTTCTGATTGACTTAAGTGTGTATATTGCTTATTGAAGAAGGTCCTTTAGGATTATGTACTTGTTTCCTCGACAACAGTAGCTTGAGTTTCGGGGACGGTGAAGGGCTCTAAGCCCGGAATGGAACCAAAGAGTTTTAAAATTGTAAAACATCGTAAACTTCGTAATAATATTGTATGTACATAAGAATTAATTTAGTCTAACTAATAACTACCAACTATAGTGATATAGAAGGGCTCCTCCGGCCGTCGACTCACGCTCGCTTACGCTCCTGATGCCGATCACAGCGCAAACTAATCATAAGTAAACGCGACTGGCCGTCGTCAGCGCCAAAGTCGCCAGGAGTAAACGAGAGACCGCCGCCAACCCGCAGCCGGACGAGTCTAGCCCTGCAGGCAGCAACAAAAGTGGTGCCCCAAAAAAGAGAAGACAATAAACGGTGTTGATCAACTCAAGCGCCCCCACCGCCCCAGCCTACTCACCGCTTCCAGCGTGCACCAGCATCTGGTTGTTCAGGTTGTCGTGGTGCAGCAGCAGCAGGGCGCTGAGCGACGTCTCGCGTCTCAGTTCGGGGAACTGTTCAATCTCCGCCACGCACTTCAGCTCCAGCGAGCGCCCGCTGGCAAAGAAGCGAGCCCCGTTCAGGTAGAAATGCACCTGCAGCCGCTGCCTGCGCAGAATGTAGTCGTGGGCCGGAATGCTGACGTCGACGCTGGGCTGCAGCTCCGCCGGCAGGGCCTGCAACAAAGCGCAACGTGAACAACGCGAACGAAGCCAACGAAACGCACGCGAATCTGGCGCACACTCACCGGCTCGCCGTCGATGTACCAAGTCAGTCGGGCCGGCAAACTGGAGAAGTCCGAGGTGCAGGTGGCGCTGACGAACTCCTCCAGGCGGTACATGGAGTTGAAGCTCTCAATCAGCGGATCACTTTGCGGCAGCGCTGCAAACACGAAAACACGGTTAGAAACGGCGATAATGCTATAATACCGTTGGGAAAATCGACGAAGACTATATAGTATGTAATATATCATCAGTCATCAGGAATTCATAATTCAAAATGCTATCGTCGAATTGTGTGTGCGCCAACGCTTTGGAGGAAGGGAAGGGAGCAGTGTCGAGAGACGCAACTCACCGGCTACCGTCATGTTGGCCGCCTTGACCGCCAGCTTGAAGTGCGGTGCATCGCCCGAGACTTCACACTTGTACGAGCCCGTCGACTTCGCCCCCAGCAGACTTAGCTCCAGGCGGCACGTGGACTCGTTGCAGAAGTATTTGCCCTCCTGCACCTGCACGCCCGAAAGCGGAAATTTCAAGTACACCGGGTGCATCATGGGCGAGTACCTGAAAAGGAAGAAGGGAGAAAAGGGAGAAAAAGGTCTTTTCAGTTCTAGTTTAAGCGGATTGGATTGATGAAAAGCACTCGGAGCGCACACGCTCGAACGCTTTTAGAAAGCAGGAACGCTTTTCGAAATTTCTAGGAGTTTCTAGTAATTTAATGAATGCATTACTTTTTGCATTACCCAGTAGTCGACGAAGAATGCAGGCATTACCTTAACATTCTTGGGTTAGTTTTTACGTGCTTTAAACGATATTTAAAAGAAAATTCATGAATTTAAAAATTAAACACACGAATTAAATTAGCTTAACTGCTCTCTCGCTACGCTAACTGCGTAGTTAAGTTAGTTCTTAACAACAAGTTAGTTCTTAAGTTTTTAAAAAACTTTTCCTCTGTTGAGCTTCCAGACCGAGTATCATATCGAGTATGGTCCACATACCTTCTGCTCCAAAATTTTCAGTCTGACGATTTTTTAGGAAATCGAAAAGGTAGCGTGAAAGCTACGAGAAAGTGTCGAGAAGGTGTCGAGAAGGTGTCGAGAATGTGCGTAAAATGTCGAAATAGCTAAAATGCCGGCCACTAACGCATCAAATGAAGCATTTTGCAGCTACCGGCGTGCGGCGTATTCGAAGCGGCGAGGCCAAATTCGATTTTCTCTCTTTCTACGGCGATTAATGGATTTTCCGTAATGCGATAAATTACATTTTCTGGGCCGGGCGAGCGCTGCTGCAACATGTTAACCAGAGCAGCTCAGAGCCGCTCAGTGGAGGGCAAAAGGGATGAGGTGGACTTGCATTGTGGACAGCCACATACTGCATAGAATGCATGGAATTGAGTTTTCTGCAGCCTCATGAAAACGCAATTTGTTCTTGCTGCTGCTGGCCGGCTCCTTTGCCGGCTTTGAAGGCATAATAATTTATTGATGAGTTGATTGATGTTGCATGCCACAAAATTTTGAGTTCTCTCTCGCTACGCCACCGCGGACCGCACTGGCCACCACAGAGCCGCACGAACGAGAGAACGTAATCGTGCTGTCGAACGTAATAACGCAATTGCTGTCTATCTGTGATGCGTGTGTGTGTGTGTGTGTGTGTGTGTGTGTCCATGAATGCATGCATTTGAAAGCGTTGATATATCATGCGGCACTGTATGGGCAGAAGCCGATCGGAAGCGAACTTTAAGCTTTGCATTTCATTATACAATACACTGCATTAATTTATTTGCTGTGCCCGAGTTTTGCACGCTGAACCTCTACTTCGGTCGGCTATGGGTCGGCGTAAACCGAACTAAACAAAACTGGCGTTGGTCTTTAAAACTGGGCCCATAAAGGATGCGCGGGACGCGGGATTGCAGCGCTTTCAACGGTTGTGCAACAAACAGTTTGATTTCATTTGATTGCAAGTCATTGCATCTGCAGCAATTTATTCTGCAATCAGCCGCAGAACAAAGTAGACTTAGTTAAAACGAGTCGTTATAAATGCGGCTTCTTTGGGCGGAACAAAGACCAAGTTTGTTCTTTTTAATGCGCTGCAGTTTATCACTGAAACCATACCCCTTTTTCTGTGCCGAAAATTTGTTTGAGGATTGAGAATTTCGGCTTAATTTTACAACACTTTTCACTTCTAAACGGCTTGCAAGGCTGACTGACATTTTACATTATACCTACGAGTACTTTCTCTGGAAAAGCACGACTGAGAAGTTGCCAAAATGGGTACTTCTTCGAATACTGCCAAGTTTCAAATTCAAGCAGAAAGAGTTTTAACTTTTGTGTAAATGCAAAATGTTTAATGCTTGAAATTTCTAACTTTTAGACTTTAAAACTGTTTTTGAAATAAAGCGTTGCCTGCTTTTCAACTCAAAATGCTTCCAACTTTCCACCGAAACGGTTGAGCTGCAATTATATTTGCTGAGATTTTCCAACTTTTGCACTCGCTTGAAATTAAAGCGAGCGATAAGATTTTCAAGTCGAAAAAGGAAGTTTCTAAAGCTCTTACTAACTTCAAAATATTCTGCATAAAAGTCATGGCCGTTTGTGGCAAAGTGCTATGCTATGTTTTTCTGTGCTACGCAGAGAGCCCAGATTCGGGGCCTGTCGAAGGCAAATGCCTTTTAAATGCCTTTAAATTGTTGCAAAGACGTTCAACTTTATAAAAAAGTTGAAGGAAGGAACCAACATTTTGCTGTTGATATACCAAACTTTAGCTTTTTTGAGGATTTTTTGGAAGAATTCATTTCGATTGTGGCGATTTGGAATCATAAAGCTCTCACATCCGTTCCCTGAACCGTTTTAAAACTCGTAACGCAAACATTTCTGGACAAACTTTTCGCTTATTTTGTTTGTTTTCTGTTTACCTGAAGAACTCCATCTCGTCTTTGTACCATTTGACCGAGTTCAAGGCATGGCCGCGCATGTCGTAGCTGCAGGCGAGCGTCACGTTATCGCGAAAGTCAACAATTTCCGGCACATTGATGTCTGTGACGAGCA
The DNA here is from genome assembly GCA_949752815.1 of Conops quadrifasciatus. Classification (NCBI taxonomy): domain Eukaryota; kingdom Metazoa; phylum Arthropoda; class Insecta; order Diptera; family Conopidae; genus Conops; species Conops quadrifasciatus. The sequence continues at coordinate 31,638,740 of OX457078.1, read as the reverse complement.
GGCCCAGGACGCGCCGATAATCTGCAAGACAAACAGAGAACAATTTAAGGATGTCATTGTGCAAATATTTCTCGTTGCAAATATTGTTGCTACGAGTGCAAAGAAACTACGCTTCGTCTTCGCCTTTAGAGAAGGAAAATGACCGTTAGAAGAAGTATAAAAAATTCCAGAAATTGCTTCAGAAGATGAAGACTTATTATTATTATTATTATTCGAAAAAAGTTAATAATTATATTCGTGTTGATGGAAAACGGATTTTGTTATCATAGAGAAAGCCGGTAGAGCTTTAATTTGAAAATTAGAGCAGTTTTAACCTCTGCTGAGCGCCGATCTCAAAGTCCCGGCAGAGCTAACATCTGTATTACCAACTCAGAATAATCCTATACCACGAACACACCCACAAGAAGCACACAATGTTCCAAGTTCTTGCATTCAGGAGCAGAATGGCGGCTGTGTTCGTTAGTAGTTTTTTTTTTTAAATTCTAAATGCATTCTCGAGTGTGCCTTTGTGCGAGTTCATTCGGTCAGAAGCGAACACATTCACAAGCGCGATTCGCGATAAATAGGATTTAGGCATTCAGCCTCTCTGTCTCTATGTGTTTCTATCTCCATCCTCTGCCTGTCTGCCTTCTGAGGCTTTTGTATTTCTTCGCACCGCGCGCTTCGCATTGGTTTCATCCTGCTTACAAAAAAACTGTCTGTACTCGCATTGCGCATCGAGTTCATGGAGCTGATTTTGCTCCATGGGAACGCTGCCTCGGTCGTCGCCCTTCGGGTCGGCACGGATCGAAAGCTCTTCAAGTTCGTGGATGGACGACTTTCACGCAGGTTGAATGAAGTTACGTGACGGTTTCTCACATATTCCAAAGACAAGGTTGTTGACACGATGGTTGTTCAATCAGCCTGGCCGCAGTGAGGAGGAGGTGCCCTCTCTCTACCGTTATAATTTCGGGTTCGAGGCTTTTGGATCGAAGAATGGATCTGAGTACTTTCAGAGTACTTTCGTAGTACTACGGCCCATCGCCGCAGTGTCCGTCCGTGTGGACTGTTCTGAGGATGACGTCGGGCAAAAAAATGTATTCGCTGGTTTAGTAAATCACGGCAAAACTTAAATGCACCAAAAAATATAACGATGTGAAGACAAAAAAAAAAATCTTCCTGCCGTTACTAGACGTGATCTCTCTGAAGGCAAATAAAAAAGGCGGTTGTAGTGATAACTCATAAACTCAGGGAATAAAATTAATGCTAAACATTACCCAATTCCTGCAAACATTTTGTCCACTTGCTCTTTTCGCCACCGCAAAGTGGTTCCATCAAGATGCTTTCTTCTGAAACATCCTTGTTTGCATCCTCAGGGACACATGAACGACTTCATACATGTATGTATGTACATATGTATGTATGTATGTCTGCACCTAAGCTTGCTTGAAAGCACGTACGTAGTACGTCGGCATGTTATGCGTTCTAGAAACATACGGTCTCGGACATACCTACATATGTACATTCATAGTCGTATTTACATACCGATGTGGCTGTAACGCCCGGCCCAAACAATAAGACAGCTTCACAAAGTGTTTCTCGAAATTCGATTTCATGTTGCCTTCGTTGCCTCTGAATTCGGTTAACAATTCTTCCTATTTTACACTTTGCCAGGCCGAAACATGTGTCCATGTTGGTGACAAATGGCTCTGTACATACGGAATGTTGTTACTCTGTAATCCTCTATGATGGCACGAACAAGCCCACACACAAACACACACACACATTTGCATTTAAAATACTTCTACATGCGCTTTAAGTAGATCGACTGAGCCACGCTTTAATATTGTGACTCACTAGCCCGCGAGAGCAAAATACAAGAGAGCACAATTTTTAAGAAAATTGTATGTGAAGAAGCGCTCTTTAAAGAGACGTTATGGGAAGATGGAAAGATTCAAATAAGAGACGACTTCACTCCAATGTATTTAATAAATGTATTATATGTATTGATGAAAAAATTTAAGAGCTATTACAGACATTTTTTGCAAAGGCCACAGTGTGAAAAATGCGAAATTAAATAAAACTAATCCAGTGCAACAAAACACAATGGAAAAAGAATTAGGATAAACCTTGGGAAAATAAAGCAGTATTTAGTAAATTTAATATTTATTTATAATAAAATATAAATAAATAAATAAAAATAAATAAAAAATATTTTTACTTTTGCTTACAGCATCAAGAGGACAGAAGGGGATGAGGATCGTATACCACCTTGATATAGCTTGTTAAAATGTTATTGTATTTTTTTAAAATAAAGTTTTTGATAACCGTTTTAATAATTATTATAAATAATAAATTAAATTATAATTTAAGCATAATATTTTCTATGGAAAAACATACTGCCTATTAGGAAAAAAATGGAAAACTCTAAAAGAGAAAGAAAATCAGGTCTTACCGGTTAAAGTCAGAACCATCACAAGTAGCAACATATCCATTTTTTTACTTTAGCGTATTTGTCGAGGACTTGAAAAAACTCGTTTTCAACAATAATTTAAGATTGATTAACTTCGGTCATGAAAAAGAACTTCACAATTCACAAGAAATAGTTAATTACAGCGCTTAAGAAAGATAACTTTAAACGAAAAGGAAACACACGTCACAATTGAATGGCAACAATACGCGACACCGGGCAATTAGACGACGTTGGCGGCGAGACGATTTCAAGGGGACGAGATTTCAAGTACTTTGAACATGAACACGAATACTATACATCATTAACATTGAAATATTACGAGTGTTATTCGTCGTAAACATTATCTACGACGAACGTGTATAGCTTGCAATAGGTTAACGAATGTACTTGTAATATTTGTCGTATTTTACGTTTAACTCCAAGAAAGTTCAAGGATTCAGTTTCGGTCTTTCGATGTCTTTTCCGCTAAATAAAGATATATGAAGAATATTTTTTTTTTAAATTAAAAAATTCGGCTTGGAGAGACATTTTTGCTCGAGAATCATAATCACAGGCTCGGTAGTTTTTACGTCCTCGTTGGCTTCGAATTGCTCAAAATTGTTTGAAGTATTTTTACTGGCGCAGACCCTTTTTACGACAGCAATTTTGAAGCTTGCAACGAGCACATTTTCTTGCTGGCACTCTTTCAATCCTATCTCTTGTCTATCTCTCTCTCTCTCTCTCTCTCACTGTCTATCTCGTAAGTTCTCTCACATCTCTTTTTCTCTAGGATGGTAGGTAACTCATCTGTCACGTTATCCTCTTCTTAAAGCACTTGAAGAACTTAAAAAACTTGCTTTAATTTTAATTGCCCGCTGCTCGATTTTTAAGCATCACTTTTGCATTCTGCTTCACTGTGACTGATTTCTTGAGCTCTTTTCTACACTTTTACGTTCTGACATAATTGACCTTTGACACATGGATTCCGCTCTGTTTGCTGTTATTACTCGTAGGCAGCACGACGACTGAAAACGACCTGCCTGCACTGCCTGGTTAGACACTTTCGCCCGAAGGGAAGCGGGCGGGTTAAGAATATGCTCAGGGAAGTATTGCGTTATCACGGTCGCGCACTTATTGCCACACTGTTTCAAGTTTACCAACTGACTGAAGTGTCAAAAACATTGCGATGCTCCTTGATGTCCTGCCTGAGTGTCTGCTTTTTGTTACTTTGCTGAATTGGGGCTCTGTAGTTTTGTAGTAGACAGAGAGAGAGAGAGAAAGAAACTCTTTTCTGCGAGTCTCAAACGGATGCTGCGTAGAACAAAGAAAGTAATGAGAGAGTAATACGCATGCAATGTTAAAAACTACAAACGGAGAGAGGAAGTTTTGTAGAGAACTTCTTTAAAATATCTTTGGTAACTGTATGTTGCTAACAGCAGTTAACAGCAGCTTGACAGAGATTTTTCGTCAATCTGTTATCGCTGACACTGAAGCTATCATCATCAGGAGAGGAGGAGGAGGAGGAGGAGAAGGAGGGGGAGAGGAGGAATTACCATTTGCGAATCGTATGCTATACTTTCTAAACGAATGGACAAACTTCTTTAACCTTGTCCTTAGCAGCAAAGTCCTGCCGTGTTTTTTCATTGTTGTGCTTTAAGGCTCGTGTGTTAAACTTTAACATGCTCTGTAATTATATAAAAAAACATTGTTAAAATTGTCTATCATTGTAGTTTATAAAAAGCTGAAAGTCATAAGAAACAATAGTGGCGTTTGACAGTTACTCTCATCCAACATGCTAAAGGTACTTTTGGATAAGCCTCTAATACTTTTGTATTGTAGTTTTCTGTTCGTCCATGTTTGTCATATCAAAATTGACATTTCCAAAAGTGAAAGAAATTTCCAAAAGCGACAACAATGCGGCGCAAATAAAGCGTCTTTAATATAATAAATTTCTACCGTATATTGCAAAATATTCGTAGTTTTTTCTGGCATTAAAACATTACAGCATTTTAAAGAACCATCAAAAATTGTAAATTTCGAGCTGTCCTCTTGTCGGTACCATGACCATTTTCGAGGCATTTTGGTGTTGCTATGAAAGATTGAGTAAATAAAAGTCTTTTGCCGCACAAGAAAGTGGGTGCATGCATCTCTTCCTTTCCTTTGTGTGTCGACTGCAGCGATAAAATTATGACTTTATCCCTGCGAGGCACGCAACAGACAAGACAGCAACAAATGCTCCTGCTGCATGCAGAACACAACGTACGAGCACAGCAGCGCAGTCGTCTTATCAGGCAATGAATAATGCAAGGATTTGTTAAGGACACATGACTGGAATGCCGCATGACTAAACAGAAAAAGTGCAGCAGCACCACGCGCGGCATGCATGCATGCATGACCACACTAACGACAGCAACAGCAGCGCCAGCGGCGTGTGTGGCGCTCAGGAGGCGGTCCAGAGCGGTGTGGAGGGATCGACTCGTGGCAACAGGAGTCGGAGCAGCAATAAAATGCTGCCAATCAGCAGTAAAACTTTACGCTTCTCCGAAGTGCTGCGCGAATAAACTCTGCGCTGCTTTGCTTGGATATTTTAATTGAAGACTTTTGAAGCAGATTTCAGAGCTTTTGGGGGCAGATTTTGGCAGCTTGTCTGGAATCCGCAGAGCAACAAAATAACCGAAACGATGCATGCCTTTTCTCTGTCTGTGGGTCCAATCATTCGCATACTTTTAGGCCTGCGAGTCGTAGGAATTTCTGCTTCCACACTTCGTGGTTGTTGTTGTTGTTGGCATTGCACGCCTGGTTGTGGTTGTTGCAAGACAGTGGCACATTCCTGAAATATCCTTCAAAGCTTTGGCGAGTGGAAAAGGGCGGGCGGAGAGCCACTCCACTTCACCGGAGCGATATATTAATAAGTATGTACATAAGCCAGATTACAGCAAGCCCTAGCAAGCACACACGCACACGAATTCTGGACACATGAATTGTGGTTTATGCAGAATGCAGACGTTGTTGCTATGTCGCAAGCGTATGAAGAGAAGTCCTCTTACATACGTTCGTATATTTTAATAAAACTTATTGTAGATAATTTACGATAAGTGTGTATTTATATGTTGTAAACTGGCTTGCGTGCGTTGCAGAATTAAATCGTTCCATCAGGTCTTGATTGATACTTGCTTGTAGCTTTAAGCTCTTAAGTTATCCTGGCTCAAATCGATTTACAGACTTCTTGAAGGATGCAGAGTTCGGCTCAATTCTGAACTGAACTCTTCAAGCATTTTCTAAAGGTCTTAAAGGCATTAAATATTCGTATGAAGCCTCGAAATTCATTACAGACGAATACATAGTTCATTTGGAGACTTGGCCTTGGAGACTGCTTAATTTTGTCCCATTTATTGTTGTAAATATTTAGACAATTTAACATTTACAACAACTAGAGCCTTATTTCTTCCTAAATAGTAGAATTCTTACGAACCGAAACCGAGACGATTTAATGCAATCTCTTCTGAATGCTGCAGCGTCGTTCTCTCGCTCTCTCGGCTCTCGTTAGCTCGCCTCATTTCGAGTTTCTTCGGACCGGCTGACGTTAACTTGACTTTAATGATAAACCGAATGAGTTGTCAGTCAGCCATGAATTGTACCAAATGAAGTGTAAAATTACAATTTCATCCGATTTGCAATTAAGTTAATGAAAAGATAAAATTTTCCAATTTAAAATCTTAACGCAGAGCAGCCGGCGCGGCGCGGCGCGGCGTCGCAGTTGCACTTCGGGGAAATTAAGATCCATGCAGCGGCAGCGAGCGAGCAGCGACAGTTCTCTTTGCTGTAAGTGGAGCAGTTTTTGAGGTGAGGCCAATTTTTTCAACTTGACGAAATTTCACAGCAGGCAGAGTGTAACAGCCGGAGAGTGTACCACCCGAAAAAGAGAAAGAGGGAGAGAGAGGGAGAGAGAGAGAGAGAGGTTTTTTCTCTACCTCTACAGCAATCAAAACGAAGCTTATGAAATGAAACCACAAAGGGCGACCGAAATACGCGTTACATACCTCAAGCCTTTGGCTGCTTGCGGTACCGACTGGTTTTTTCCGCCAATTTTTTCCTTTGGCGTGCTGAAAATCTGACAAATAACTCATCTCGTAGAAAGAGTGCCTCAGTGCCCCCGAAAATTGAGCTTAAGTTAACGCCAAAAAATGTTTTGCAATGTAATGGATTCGAAAAAAAAAAAGTTTTATTTCATTTTTTTATTTGTTGAGGATTAAATATTTTCACTTTTGAGAAAGTTCCTTCCGGTTGTAAAAACTTTTAGAGTTTTCAAACTTTTAGCAGCTCAAAATTATGACCAACCGAAACGAATTGAATTTCCATACACTTTTCCGAAAATATTTATTAAAGCTTCTTTTACACTTTATTTTGGCTCAAGTGAGGCATGTTTTACATACAATTCGTGTAGTCTCTTTTTTTTTTTTGCTGGTTTTCATCGAGCACCATCGATTTAATGCTATAGTTTTTTCTTGGAGCGAGGCTACCAACGTTCGCCAGATTATCAATTCCGTGCACACGCTTATAATAAATCCTCAAAAAATCCTTGCACAACGAGATTCCTTCAAACTTAAAATCACTGAGTAAAGCAGCGGGTGCCAGGGAGGGCGGAAGGGTGGCCATAACCTGAGTCATAATCATAAAAAATGTAACCGAAGTTATTGCGCTACGAAACGTTTGCTCAAATCGTTACTTGAAAAACTTATTCGAGATTTCGGCTTTCGGATTCTCGTAGTTTGTCGTTTCTTTTGCTCACGCTAACTTTTCGAAGCAGGGCGCCCGGCCGCGCCCTCGGCGGCACATGAGTTCAAAGTGGAAGCTTTAGTCTTACATTAAATTTCGTTAACAGTCTTTTAAAGGGCGGTGTGAGGGCCAAAGAGCTGGCAAATGGAGGTATTAACGTCGGTACTCGCATTAATACATTCTTCTGTCTTTCGAAAACTTTTTTCAACACGTCCTGAAGGCCTCAAGCAAGGGTTAGGGAAACCTTAGCAGCTCGTAAAGAACAAAACGCGTGTAAATAGCGGCGGCAGTAGAGAATACGTGGCGTGGCGGCTGCGTTACTTTCGGGTAAGCTTGCATAAGAATTAAAAGGCGGGCTTTGTGGATCGACCCAAAGCAGCCAAAAGTTTTTCAATATACGAGCATGTTATATAGTGTGTGTGTGTGTGTGTAAGCCGTCGGCGTGCACGGCGTCGTCTTGTTCGATGTCGGATGGAGCGAGCTATCGGCGGCGGCAGTGTGCGCTTTCTTCAGCGCTAACTTTCATTTCGCGAACCGATGCCAACATTTTGCGGCCTTCTTGTATCGTAGTGCAGTCGTGTGTGTTATGGCGTGGGTTATGGCGCTCTTTAATATTTCATAAATAAAATAAATACTCAAAAATTTTAAATTTTGAAATTTTTTAAATTTCATGCTTACGTTTTTATCTGGTTAACGATTTCACGCGTTATTTGTGCGGTTAAGGCGTCGCAGCAGCTGCCGCCGCCGGCTGCTGGACCGACAAACAATTTATGGAGCACACGAAAAGGACATGCATACATTCCTTTTCTGTCCTGTCCTTTCCTAACCTTCTTTCGTCGACTCGAGCAAAGAAAGGCCGCAAAAAGGCCGTCATGCGAGGCTATGTGAGGCTTTGCAAATATGTCACGCGCCTTCCACCCCCCGCTGGTAAAGTGGTGGACTTTGGCATTTCTCTCTGGTAATATTCTGTCATAATTATAGGTTAAAATACCGGCGAGAGAACCTCTACCGCCGAGAAACAGTCTCTAAATATGTTCCAAACGAGCTTTAGGTTTTTTTGCCAGAACTTTTTGCCGCCACTTTGCATTTAAACTAAATAAAACACAGTCTTGTCAAACAGCGTAAATTGCGATGGATAATTGCGAATCGAAATGCAAATTATGTACATTCGTAATTTATCGCAGGGCGCATCATCAAACACGAATAAAACTCTCTTTGTGAAGGAATAAAATTGTGTGTGTGTGTGTGTGTGTGTATGTTTACTATATCAATAAAGAGAATTGCAGAGCAAGCATGTCCCTAAAATGCTGCACCGAAATGAAGCAGCAGCAAAATTGATTCTGCTCCTTCGCTGCTCCTTCGCAGAAGACCGCGGCGTGAAGCCAATTTGTAGTTTCCGAAAAATGTGGAAGAATTGGAAGATAGAGATAGAAAAGCGAAGCGAAGACCGATCGCTTTTCGACAATCGATTTATGCATGGAGGATGGATGTGCCCCACCCTCAGCGCGCCCCCTCCAGAAAACGTAGAGGAAGAAGTAAAAGAACAAAAAGGAGAAGGCAATGCGTTTCGGTTTAAAGCAAGCGCTGGCTTATGCTTTTACCACGATGCCGTTTACTACAACAACAACAACAACCACCACTCCAGCAACAACAACAACAACAACAATGAAAATTTGCTGTGAATCTGAATAATTTGCATTACATTTAGGTTCGTTCACGTTCGTTCATGCCAAGTTCTTCACAAATTGCAAAAGCGTGGGATTGTGGGAAAAACTAAAAAAGAAAATCGGCGATTGGCGAAGGCCGGACGAGAAGATACGATATTTTCATATTCCGTTTTAGTTCATCAACGGCAAACATTCCAAAGCGAGTTGCTAAATTTGACGGAAGGTTACGATGGAGGAGTACCTACTCGTAGACCTATTTGAGAGGCCATTATTTTTTTCTCCTTTAGCAACCTTGCATTGCCTTCCTTCCATTTCATCCATCAAATTCATGAAAAGTGTCTCGTTATGTTAGGATCAACCATCGCGCATTATATTCGCCCAGCTCGAGATTCCACACGGTTCAACGCACCGCACCACACCAACCATCCCTTCTTCTATATCTTAATATCAATACCGTTTCAAATGGGCCTTTTACAGGCCTATTCTTGCAGTCAAGTTTACAAACAGCTGTCAAGAATCGTTGCTAACGGACTTGTCAATGATTTACAATCGCGAATTCTCATAGCAAATGCTAGAAACTCCAAAAAATGTCACAATAGTTGTCAATAGTTGACAGAGTTGTATAGAAGACAAGAAGCTCCTCTTGTTTTCTTAGTTTACAACGAGCATACGAAACTTGACAAGTAGCGTTGTCAATTACGAGAACTTAACTACGAGCTCTGTCACTCAATGTTAACATCTTTTAAGATTTAGGAAATTTAAAAACTTTTTAAAGGTCACTTCGAGTGACTGCGATTTCTTAGATCGGAATTATATGTTATGAATGAATAACGAGATTAAACGACATGAGATGTCATGAGATTTTATGCTCATAGAAGGAGAACTTATAATTTGTAATCTCTCACAAAAAAGAGATATGAATTAATTCTGTCAAAAATCAAATGTGATTTTCGTTCTTTCGGTGTCCTTCGAAACGAATCCTCTTGAAACGAAAGTTTTTCGTTTATTTGGGATGAAATCATTTTGTCACGCGCGAGACGTAAGCGTGGGGAGAAGGGTACGAAGAGTACGCCGGTCTGATTCTTTCGACTGAAGCGCACGAAAGTAATTTCAGTTTATGGCCCACAATCACCGAAAGGGAAGATCAGCCGGTTCGGTTCAACGTCAAAGGAATCTTTTTGCAACAAATAAAGGCTTGTTGGTGTCCCCGCTGCTGTTGTTAGTGTTGTGGTTGTTGTTTCTTGTTTATTGTGCTTAAAATTGATGCGATGCGATGCGGTGATGCCCTTTCTCGGTGACCAAACGAGTCACCGAGATTTTGTTTTCTGACTTAACATTGAAAATAAACTCGCACACACACGCACGCTTTGTACTCGGATGAAAATTAAATATAAAATAAAAAGCCCGAAAAAGTATCCTGATGGCGCTTGTGGGATTACAGCAAAAACAAAAACAAAAGAAACACAACATTTAACGCTTATTGTGAAACCGATTCTTATCGATCGAAGTAATCGCAACGCAAATAATAACAATTGTATAGACGACCTCAGCAGACAATAACAGCAAAAACAATAGCAATCCGCTCGAAATCCGGTCCCGAAATAACAGCATCGCGGCAAAAAGGACCGTCCTTCGTTCGTCGGCTGCATGTTTTATGAGCCTCTTCGGCTTATTTCCCGCGAGGCCAATAAAAAACAAACGACTGACGGCAGCACAAAGCGTTCTTATCGCAGCGTGTCAGAGATTTGATTGAGTGACCACACGGCGGCGGCCAATTTGTCAGGCAGCATAAAAACAAAAGACAGTACGTAGAAAAATGAAAAAAAAACTCTTCTAAAGTGAGCAAAAATGGGTCGTGTCGGGCGCAGTTGGCGAAATCGAGGCGGCAACCGAAATTTAGAAGCTGCTCAAAGCATTTGCGTCGTCCAAATTATTTTGTCACTGCGCCAGGAATCGGCAACCGAATGTTGTATGTCGGTATGTGTCGTCCGCCCCAAAGCATTGAGACGCACGCAGAGAGGTTCAGGTGCGTCGGTGAGTTCACGCAAGCACCCTGTAACCAACTTAGACGCAATTTCGATCAACTTTTGCTGCCCGGCTGGTGTCATCCATCCGTCCATCCGTCCATCCGTCCATCCATCCATTCATCCGTCCACACAAAGAACACCGCCATGCAACAACCAACAGCCACGCACGGGCGGTCCAAACCGGTTTTGTGGTACGAGTGCGTTCGAACTAATGAAGTCTAAACATTATTTGCATATTTCTCGGTCTCGCAAATGCAAAAGCGCCTGGCACCCAAACCGGCAGGCCGGCTTACAATCGACATGGCGGCCAGAAGAGAAGCCAGGAAGCCAGGAAGCCGGAAGCTCAGCAGTTGCCGGCCACAACTGAAATCACAAATGAAAAAGTCACTCGTCCGTCAGGCTGGGACCAGCAGAAGGAGCCGTTAGACTGCTCTCGGTCGCCCGCTCTGCTCTGCTCTACACCCAGCAATCAATTCTTCTTACCTGCGCTCGTGTCGGTGTCGGTGTCGGTGCATCGGTGTCGGTGTGTCGGTGGCTGGGGGTGTTTGTTTGCTTATGCCTGTGTATGTAATTAGGGCACGGCCCCCAGACCGCGCCCGCTCCGAAAGTGGACCGAAAGTGGTAATTGCGTCCTGCAGTGGCTGGCAGCAGAAACGTTAATTTTTGTCATTCACGCTCAGAAAGCAACTTCTGTGTGACCATGCTCGGTTGCGTGCGTGGGACTGTGTGTGTTTGTGTGTTTGTGTGTCTGTGTGGCTCAGTTTGGTTGTGTTTATGCAGTCATCCGAGCAGCGGTTATTTGCTCAGCTGTTTATTGCTACGTGTGTTCGTGTGTGTGTGTGTGTGTGTGTGTGTGCCTGCGTATCAGTCCATCAAAGCATACTATCGTCGCACAATGAAAATTTTAAACGCCTCAATTCGATGAGCTTTTCCAACCGAGCGCATCTCGTGTCGTTCCTTCGTTCTGTTTGTCTTTTTGTAACTTTATTATTCGGCGCAAAATTAGTTGAGGCAACAACATTACATCGACATTGCTCGGCAGCAATGCGAAGCATGGGCCGAAATTGTAGCCCAAAGCATGTCAACGACTCTCCATTAAATTAGAACTCGTTCTACGCAAGCAGTCGTCCTTTCAAATTCATTCGAAAGCTTATTCCTTTCAGGACACCATCATCAGGCAGAAATCACAGTAATTACAACGTCCGAGTTGTCCTCTTTAAGTATTTTCAGTCTGCTCACAAAAGTCATGAAATTTACGAAATGATAATTTCATCGAAATTAGCTCGAGACACAAAATAATTGCAAATTTAAATGAACTTTTCTGCCAAATTTCGGAAAAGAAATCTAAGCGAACAATTACTTGTATCGACTTATCCAAAAGTACCTTCAGAATGTTGAATGAGAATGACTGGCAATCGGTTAGTTCTAACCTTCTATGACAGACAATAGAGCCTTATATGATGGCAAAGCCTGTTGGAGTTATTGAAATATAATAGTAGTAATATACAGAGTGCGCCATCTTTTATGTCGGTAGGTGACTGTTTGGCCGTATTCCAAGCGACGTGGAAGGTTAAATGTTAAATGTTACATGTCGAATGTTAATGTTGTTCAAAAAATGTTAAGTGTTGTTAAATGTTGACGCTATTCAATGTTTACATACCGCCACAAAAGATGGCGCACCCGTTATGTAAAATGTCCAGCTAAACAGAATTGCGTTTCAGCCTGAGAGGCTCACTGTTACTTCGAAGCGACGAACAAAAGCATGCAAAATCGTCCAAAATTATGAAATGAGTGAACATCTTTCAGCGCGACTGGCGCTGATTGAACACCAAAAAGTTGCCCCAAGCAGAATGAGTTGGCCGAGTTTGAGCTTTAGACGTGAATAAGTTAGAATCTACTTAGACAAATGCAGCAGGCAGTTTTAAAAATTTACACACACACAATTTTAACGACACAAATTTAAAAATACACTCTTACGCCCTCACATGTCGTCATGCGTTGCACGTTGTCGTCATGCGTCACACGATAATTCAAGCTTTCAAATGCTCTGATTCTGGATTGTTATCAACTCACGTAATCCTTCCTTAATACGCAATGACGCACGCACCCTCCAGTGCGTGACAGCCGAGAGCCGTCGTATTGTCATATCGACTATTTATTGACTCGTCCGCTTGACAAAAGGCCGGAGCTCGCCGCCGAATTGTGTCCTGCAGGCTGCAGCATCTGCCGCATTCGTAATAAGCACACAATAAATGTTGGTCCCGAGCAAGACCACGAGTCACCGTCCATCCGTCTGTAACTTAATTCAGGTTTAACATTACCAGCAGCACCAGCAGCAGCAGATGCTGCCAGAAATACCGTCATCAAATAATGCTAACAATAACAATAATAGTAATAATAATAATAATAAGGGCAATAGTATTGTAGTCGTAATGGACCGTTCCATTACGAGTCTAACGAGCGTAACGAGCTACCGACCGCCACCACCTGCTGCCGCAAGCCTGGTCCGAAAACGCACGGCAAACACACAAAGGCCGAGCCGAACGCGAGCCGTCGACGCGTCGCTGGCAACGTTTTCGACCACAAATTATTTTGCATTCTGTGGCTTTGCATTCAATTTGTGCTTGTTGTTGTGGTCGTCAATTTTTTCAATTTTTTAAAGTAAATTCTACGGTTTGACCTTTGAATACTAATTATTTTCTGCTATAATTTTTTGGTTGTTTAAATTTAGTTTTGAGCTTTTATTTTATTTATTTTAGAGAAAATACGTGCCTACGCATAAAATTACAACAGCTGAGGACTGAACAGCTGAGGACTGAACAGCTGATGATTGAACAGCTGATGACTGAAAAGCTGAGGAGTGAACAGCTGATGACTGAACAGCTGTTTAGCTGTGAACTAAAACTGAAAAATCTAAATTTTTTTATTACATTCCAAAAATAGCAACAATAAAAAGAGACTCTATTAATAATAACAAATTAGGTTGAGACTACACTCACCCACAGTCTCCCATATGGTACACTTGGCATATAGATGTACGTATAGTATAAGACAACGAATGAGCCGGTCGGAAGTCGGTGACAGTCCAGTTCAGTTGAAAAAAACACGCATACGCAGGTTCATACTCTTCTGAATTTGTCAGTTTTGCTGCGTTCACGACCTTTTGAAAGGCCGAAGACTCTCGGCCATGAACTAAAGCGCCCGACAAACCTTTAGCCTTTGTCGGCCTTTGAAGACTGCTGGCCCACCGAAATGGGTCGAGTGGCGTTCAAACGATTACAGGCTGAAGTACAAACGTTTTTGTTGTGGTCGCTTTAGTTGGGGTCGTGTTGAAGTTCGGTCACGGGCTGAACTGTTGGCTTTTGTCAACAAGCCGAGGGTGCGAGGGAGACTGGTGCACTCTGCACAATGTACACGTAGCCGCCATTAAAATACACAAAAGTGTGACTGGCGCTCACCCCCGCTTTTTCGCCACTAACGATTTCTTTCGCGACCCGGAAGTGCCGCGTGATCCATGAACCAGCAGCGAGCAACATGAACTCTTGTGCTTAATCGGGTAAAATTTGGTGCGTCCGTAGCACGCTGGCACATTTTCTGTTTTAACCTTGCTACGCGGTCTCCAGCGCCACAAACAGGCAGATGCGCGCAAATGAAGTAACGTTAGCGCGTCCCTGGCGACTTCATCAATGTCACTGCTTAATGAGTTTTAGGGTCAAAGGGAAGGAGATTTTTCTGTGGCCAACACCTACAAAGCCGACGCGTTTGCAGAAAATCGTGCATAGTATACGAGATTGGTATAGAAAATTTTCAATGTTCGCCGTGCCGTTGCGCCGTCTGTTGCGTGCGTTGCGGCGTTAATCTAATAAACGGTGTTCTCCTTCGCGTTTGACGCGTTGTCTCTCTGTAGCCCAAATCCAGAGCATTCCTCATTTAACGTCGCAACGATCCTACGACTTCTTGTTCTTCCTTCATCTTCGCTAAAGTTCAGTACATTCCTTTACACTAATTATTGTTGTATTTGTTTTGGTTTGCGCAAAGTTGTTTGTGTTGTGTTGTGTTGTGTTGTGTTGTGTTGTGTTGTATTGTGTTGTGTTGTGTTGTGTTGTGTTGTGTTGTGTTGTGTTGTGTTGTGTTGTGTTGTGTTGTGTTGTGTTGTGTTGTGTTGTGTTGTGTTGTGTTGTGTTGTGTTGTGTTGTGTTGTGTTGTGTTGTGTTGTGTTGTGTTGTGTTGTGTTGTGTTGTGTTGTGTTGTGTTGTGTTGTGTTGTGTTGTGTTGTGTTGTGTTGTGTTGTGTTGTGTTGTGTTGTGTTGTGTTGTGTTGTGTTGTGTTGTGTTGTGTTGTGTTGTGTTGTGTTGTGTTGTGTTGTGTTGTGTTGTGTTGTGTTGTGTTGTGTTGTGTTGTGTTGTGTTGTGTTGTGTTGTGTTGTGTTGTGTTGTGTTGTGTTGTGTTGTGTTGTGTTGTGTTGTGTTGTGTTGTGTTGTGTTGTGTTGTGTTGTGTTGTGTTGTGTTGTGTTGTGTTGTGTTGTGTTGTGTTGTGTTGTGTTGTGTTGTGTTGTGTTGTGTTGTGTTGTGTTGTGTTGTGTTGTGTTGTGTTGTGTTGTGTTGTGTTGTGTTGTGTTGTGTTGTGTTGTGTTGTGTTGTGTTGTGTTGTGTTGTGTTGTGTTGTGTTGTGTGTTGTGTGTTGTGTTGTGTTGTGTTGTGTTGTGTTGTGTTGTGTTGTGTTGTGTTGTGTTGTGTTGTGTTGTGTTGTGTTGTGTGTTGTGTTGTGTTGTGTGTTGTGTTGTGTTGTGTTGTGTTGTGTTGTGTGTTGTGTTGTGTTGTGTTGTTTTGTTTTCTCCGCTTATCTGGCATCATGCTGGAGACGAAATAATTTGCAACAATTTTGAAAAGTATGCTAAAAGTTAATAAAATGTTCGAGAAATACTTTGCAGCGTTTTGCAGCAAAGCCAAATGTTTAACTTGGCTAAGACAAAAAGACTGAGGGGGAGAACAGCCGGTACACCCATCACATTAGCCTCTTTGGTTGTTGCCGCTGCGTTTTTCACATACTTACAGATAACTTCTATAACTCGACGGCTGGAAGGTATTTTAGAAGTTGGGCGCAGTGTACACGTAGTGCGATACCTACATAGAAAATTGGCGCGTGTAACGAGCAAAAACTCTGCTGAACTCAATCTGCGGTGCGAGGCGCGTGGCAACCAAGAGCGCGGGCGGAAGCTGCAATTCGAACAGTTTACCGCACAGCTTTGTTGTAATATTCTTCGTGCCAGCTCTTACGTGTGTCTAAATACGAAGAAGCTGAACAAAAGCATCATCTTTTGGCAATTTGAGCTCACGTAACTTCACCCAACTTCTGTTATTAAGTTGTTTTGCGAATGTTTTTATCTGTTCGTCGGACGACGGAGACTTTTTCGAGCCGTAAGCGTTTCATGGATGGATGCGTCACGCCGCCGCACCGACTCACCCGAAAACCAATTTTTTACATGCATGCCGGCTGATAAAAGTTAAAAAATGACATTTCTAACTTGCTGCTGTCAGTGTTCAACGATAACGATGTTCGCGGAACTTTCGTTCGGTCACCAGCAAGCAAAAAGAGATAACTACAGCTTCCAACTTCAGTATGCTTAATGAATCAATGGAAATAAAGTGAGGTTATGTCTCTTTCGTGCGCTCGTTTCTCAAGGGCTCTCGCAAACTTTTCCAGCCTGCTGCCCGAAGGTTCCGCAACGAAACGCATTTGATTGAGCAATGAAAAGATTGGAGTCCGCAACGGGCCAACAAACGGCCGGCAGGTTGGAATAACTCGCCCACGCAGTGATTGCTTCAAAGACTGCCTGCAGGCAGTCGAAGCGCCGTAGCCGAAGCAGATGGACGAAGATCGAAGTTGATGAGGTTTGTTTTGAGGTTGATGCTTCAGGGTTGCCTAAAGAGGTTGCGCCGCCGCCCAAAAGTGTACTAAAAGCGTCTAGCGATGATATCATGTATCGTTTCTGTCAAAAAGTGGACCGAACATCGACCTTCCTTCCAATGATTTTTATTTTCGTCTTTTAAGCACTGAAGCGTGACGAGATTTCAATTTTCTTTCGGCGAAATTGAATTAAATTCGAAGACCGCCGTTCGTTTCATTTCTTCGGCTTTCATTGAGCAGCAATCGCTTCCAGCCTGCAGAGAGAAGCAATATTGTGAGAGACGAACTCTACATGAGTTCGTGCAGCGATAGTCGTAAGCATGGCCCTCCTTTCCAACCCCCCCACCTTACACTGTGCACCCACGAACTGAAGGACGTGTGCGATTTTCACATCCAATTGATATTTCTCGAATGCAATGAATGCATCAATGCGTCAATACATCAACACATCGTTCAGCCAAAGAAGACCGAAGAGAACCGCTGCGCTGCGACGGCAGCAAGCAATCAAAATCGATTACACACGCAGCCAGACACATCACAAGACGTCTTGGATAATTAAAAATAAATTTCTCTTCGTTCATGTCGGTTCTTTCATCCTCTGCGTACGTACGTACACTTCAAGTCAAAAGGGATTAAGTCACTGAGCTTTGCCCAAATGACTTTTCTAAAGTTTTGTATTTAAGTTTACGTTTTCGCTTAGAAACGAGCATTACGATTGAATCACAAGAAGGGCATTTTCAATGCTGTGGCATCGAAAATAGCCTCGAATAAAACCTTAAAACTGCAGTTTTTGGTTATTGGGAGAGAAGCGGAAGGGTCCTTGATCACGAACCTGCAAATCCCATTCTCTGCATTAAGTCAGAATTTCGGAGAAAATCAATGAACACAAAAAACGCCAAGCAAAGGAGAGAGAGAATTACTCAAAAACCCATTTATCCAACGTTTTAGACGATCAGACGTAATTAATCCGGGTAATTAACCCATAGATACACAGCACAGCACAAAATACATATATACAAATTTATTTATTTATTTATTTATTATATTTTTTTTTATATTTTTGTAAATTATTTGAAGCGATTATTTGGTAAAGGTACACCCTTATTTAGCCTTAACTTTAACTCATTTAACTCCGTAAGAGTAACTCCTTACGAGTTCGGACTTAAGCTAGTGCTAACTTAACCTCACTTGAAGATAACGATTTCTATATTTGGTTAGTGAGATAAATTCACTCGTCAATACTTCACTTTCGGCTCGGTCGAATGTTATGAGAATCTTTAACGCGCTCTGTTACGATTCCATTTGTCTCTCAAATTGTCTATCATTGTGCGTTAGAAGTGTAGAAAAATGGCAACTACCAAACCTCGCGTCTAACAGATATTCTCATTCAACATCCTAAAGGTACTTTTGAATAACCGCCCCATACGAAATTCCTACAAAATTTACTCAAATTTAAATTCAAATGAAGTGTAAATGAAAAAGAGCTAGAATTCAAACTCGGAGCTTTTTCTTTTCTAATAAAAAACGAAATTGAATTTCCGTGTTAGTGGCTTTAAAGCGTCCGTGGTGCCAAATGGCTAACTGCCTTTTTGTTATTTGCATAATACTCGGTACCTGCCTGCATTCGACACTGGAGTAATTGCAACCGACAGACCTTCTGACCGCATGTGGTTTCGCTTTAGAGCCGAGAAAACCACACACAGCACAGGCTGACGAGAGTGAGAGGGAGAGGGAGAACTCTTTTGAAGTATTTAAACTGGAAGAGTCGGAGAATTCGGTAACGATTAGTCTGATTAGAGCAAGTGCAATATTGACTTTGAAATATTGTACTATATATTTTTTATTTATAATATTAACATTTTCAGAGGCAAAATCAAGAAGGCTAAAAACGAATCGGCCCTCTACGAGGCCGACGAAAATAATGTTTCACAGAAAAACGTTAGCTGGCAACGTGTTAATAACCGAAAGATAATAAATTATCGCACCTGAAAGGGCGACGACGGTGAACCAGCACTATCTTCCATTTCTCGCATTAAAGTCGCATGCGCTTTCGCATCAAAGCTGCCCTGCCCGCCCTCTCGACAGCATCAGAAAATGATTTGATAGCGCATCTGCGATACCTCTAAAATGCAATTTATGCTGGTTCCGGAGCAAGCAGCAAAAGGCAATAGAGAACATCGCAGAAAACGAAGAGTGCAAAAAAGCGTTTGTTGATAAATTGTGCGATTTCCGATGAAGGGTCGAAGCGATCACTGCTGGGGGCGTCGAGGGCAGGCACAATCTAATGAAGGACGTTGGAGACGCGTTACATGCCAGGATTTCATCGATAACAAATGATGAAAATTATAAAGAATAGAACGAGTATTTCACGTTGAAAAATTGAGCCCCACAAACCGACGCCACGTATCGAACGAAGAAGAAGGTAGGCGGAGTCAGAGAGTGATAGAGGGAGTGGAACGGGGGAGGGTGAACGGGGCTTGGTGGTCCATAAAATCAATGGATCTTGATAAAGGACAAAAAATTGTATTTTAAATGTCGTTTAAAAAAATATTTCTCAGTGTACCCAGAGAAAGGCTTTAAAATCAGCATCACATTTTCGCAAGGATATCCTCTGAACTCATTAATCCACTTCTCGCCAAATCCTCTACTAAAATTCCGATGTCTTTGTCCAGATCCTTGGCTTTCCTTTCGATTATTGGCTTACGAATATGGATTTATGATTCAGCTCTGCTTGCCCGTAGTTGACCGCCCAAATGTGATTCCTAAGTAGTCCTTTAGGAATCGTTACACGAGATGAAAACGTTAAGTTGCGAGGAAGGAGGAAAAAAGCAAATGCGATGCGAATTTTAAGTTTTTAAATCCTAAAAATCCTAAATTAATTTTCGCGCCTGGAAAGTCTTCTGAAACTAACGCGCTCAATTTGAATGAATTTTGACGCTATTCTGCCTAATATTCGCTTAATATTCTGCCTAAGGTTGGCGCTGATGCTGGTGCTATTTTCCCTACAGGGTCGATACGCGGCGCTGACCGGAGTCGATTTCGGATGTTAACTGCTTTCCGTATTGTAATGAATGGCGCAGCGAATCGAAGCCTGCAAATCGTAGAAGAGAAGAATGTTGGAATTTAATTGTGCCATCTCGGCACCAGGCACTAGTACGGAATCTCTTCAAAGTCGTATTCATATCAATTTCGTTCTGAAGCTGAGAAATCGACTGAATCGGTTTTTCTTTATAAAAGAGAGCTTTTCTTTTAATAGCTCTTCGTCGACCTCTTTTATTAAAATGGTTATTTTTGTTACCAATGGTTATTTTGAAATTTTTTCAAAATAAATAAAAAAATAAGTGTTTAATATCTAGAAAATATCCATCGTAAATTACCTGATTTTTTCAGCATAATCGTCCATCGACATCCACACAATCAACAGTTGGTTAAAATATTTAGTGAAACTGGTTCCGTTAATGACAAACCAAACCATCAACTCCAATCAACTCCAACAACTTCAATTCTGCCGGCTCTTTAGTTCCTTCAATTACAGCGTATAATATCCTTTGTACGTTTTGAACGTCTTGCAAACTCTTTGGGAATGGAAATGGAAAGGAATAGAAAGGAGTCAACAATCAGAGCACCTGAATCGAGAAACCATTGACAATTCCTGAAAAGCAGAAAGCTCATTGAGTCATGCTTTGAGTCTTCAACAATCGCCCTTTTGAACAAACTGCTCGTCTTTCGACATAAAAGAAGCAAAATACGTTCTTCGCTTCGAAATACAATTCGTGAATTTGTCAATTCAGTCGTTAAATGATATGTGAAGTTTGCAAATACACTCTTTCCTCTCTCTGTCTCTCTCTTTCTCGCTCTTCCTACGTCCATAAAAGTCTTGAAATACCAAACGATTGCGTTGCAAAGTGTTGCAAAGCGTGAAATGACTCTTTCTGAGGGGAAGGCACGCTACGAGTTCAATACTATTTTATAACGATTGAAAAAAAAAAACAAAATATTGGCACTTTCTACTCATCTTAGTATTATTAAATGGGTATGCAAAAAATGTTTAAAAAGTTGACAAAATCGCAAGAAAAGTTTCCTCCTAAAAGCCCTCAATCCAGGCCAAAAAATGCAAAAGAAATCTTGAAGCTGTAAAAACGCGAAAGTGAAAAAGAAATGCCATCTTTTATTTCATACTTGTCAAAAATTTCACTCCTCACGTTTAGAAGTTATAGACAAAGCACTATAAGAGTAGACACATCAAAGTATAATAATACATATTACGATAATTTGAAAATATTTCTAAACTTTGTCTGCATAAAATCAAAAAATAAGTAGAAAATAAGTAGAATAAGTAGAAAATATTTTATTACAAAAGTACCAGAAAAATATGTATGAAGAAACAAATTGTGCCGAAAGCTTTCAACGACTTTGCCAGCGCGCCTTTCGCCCGTCGAGTCTTTGGCGAGTGTAAAACCATTGATAACGTCAACTCGAGTTGACAACACCTGGCCCACCGCCCCCGTAAGCGCTCTGCTCTCCACTGCACCCCTTGTGGGAGGTGATCCGATTCTACAGTGTCTTATAATACTCGTAGCACACAAACAAGAAAACACAACATGTATTATAACCAACGTGATGATGATGATGGTGGAAAATGAGAAAATACCGAAAAAGTACGATACTAAATAGAATAAGGTTATACTGTTGTTGTTGTTGTTGTTGTTGTTATTATTGCGATATTATTGTTCCTTTTCTGTTAAGGTTTTAAAGAAAGCATTCTTTTGCTGCGCTCCGTTAACGTGAACCATAAGCCATAGCGCACAGTATATCATCTTTGAAAGCCTACCCACCCCCACCCTCTTGGCCACGCCACGCCACCCCTTTTGTCTTCTTCTTCTTCTTCTTTTTCTTCCTGGTCACCAACTAGCCATGCTCCTGCGGAGTGTTCCGTCGTTGATACTGATAAATTTGTCATTTGGAGGAACGTCAGCGCTTTACACAGCATTTGCATGATAAATGTTTTTGTTGGCCTTTGTTGGTACCGGTTGGTGCGGTCCTCCGTCCTCACTCGACGACGACCGAGGCAAAAGCTTCCTTCGGCCTTGCCTGGGCTCCCACTCACTCAACGGCGGGGCGCCGCGTTATTAATGAACGCGTTGACGACGTTGGTCCTTGGGCTTTGATTGTTCGGCTGCCGCATGCGCTAGTCGCAGTTTGTGCGTGCGTGTGCAGCTCGAACTTGGTGCAGTGTAATTTTTGCGATAAAGCGAACTGAAGGCGTCGCTTTGAAGGCGGCGAGTGGCGCTTGGTAAGTTAATATTTGCAAAATTGGAGCGTCTCGAATTGATGAATTTCCGGGCAACACCAAAATTAGCGGATGTCAAGTTTATGTCAACCCTCGCTGGCTGGAAGGATGCCCCTTTTGGAAACGAAATAAATTGTGGACGAGCGCCTGGTAATGGAAGTAGCCCCCTCCCAAGCGCTGTGTGAAATCTGATAACTTCTATTTGATGTCAGAAAGCAATTAACCAGAGGACCGTCTGGATATAGCGGTCATTGTTCATTGTTTCAAAGAATAAAGAAAAAGCGTAACCAGAGAGGTTTAAATTTTCTTTTAAAAGACTCTTTAGTTAGTAGCAGCGATTTGATAGAAGTGCCAGAAAGTTACCGAACGCCACGAAGGAAGCTCTTTTCGTCTGCGAGTCTCTCCAAAGCTCCGGATACTCAAGCTTTCGTAAACGAAAGCATAAAAATATTATGCACTTTCAAAAAAATAGCCAGCTTTTCCCTTTTAAATAATAAAACAAATACAAGGTTTTTATTGACCAACCGTTCGGTATGGTTTGCGTTGATATTCATTCGGCAATCGATTTAATCGATTTACCGCATAAAATCAGCAAGATTTTGTATCTGCGTGTCCTGTCCTTGCTTGCTTTCTTGCTTGAATGTGTCTAAACATGTTACCTTGGGTGGCCTTGTTGGCCGCCACCTCCGTTGACTACAAACAGCGTGCAATTGTAGCTCGGCTGGAGGATGAAGGATGTTGCTGCTGTTGCTGTAGTCGCTTCGTGTGGTTCAATTCCGTTTGGCTTTATCTATTATGTCATCGCAGTGTACGTCCGTTGCTGCGTTTGTCTCCTTGCTTCAGTGCTTTAGTCGTCGCGTGAGGCGCTGAACACACAACGACCGGGCACCTGTTTTCCGCTGTCCGTCTATTCGCTGCGCATAGTTTGAAATAAATAAGCCATCAGTCTAGTTGTGAGCGCCTTCGTTTTTATTTGACCGATATATTATATTAACCGCGTGAAAAGAATCCTCCTCCAAGTGAGTTGCCGACGATTTGATGAAGTGTGTGTGATTATTAAGATTTTTAGGTGTACGCGTGTGTGTGTGTGTGCGTGTGTGTGTGTGTGTGCGTGTGTGTGTGTTGTGCCTGGCCCAGCTCATAATTTTGTACTCAGTTTTAGCATATTTCTGTGACTCTTTTTTGCACGCGCACCAAATGTCTGTCACGCAGCGTGTAATTTGAGAGTCTCGCTGAACATCCATCAAAGCAGCCCCATCAACCAGTCGACATCACATGGACGTGTCTGTCCGTGTGTGCGGCGTGCATTTTTTGTGAAAACTTCGCAAAATTGCGTCCACAGAATTCGCACAAATCATTCTTATGGTCTGCACTTATTCCGGTTGCGCTGCTCGCGGCAAGCTCTCACGTCATAGCGGCCGATGGCAGGTGTTTCTTTCTCGATTTCACCCCCCCCCCCCTTCCTTCCCCCTCCCGGCGACATCCGACTTACTGGTAATCGATTGCTCTTGAACGTGACCTATTTGTTTCGTGTCCTTTGTAGCTTCGACGCTGAACGCACTGTCGTTGCTTGTCTTTGTTTTTGCTTGTGAAAATCTTCCTGTCGCCGACCTTCTGCTTCTTCGGAGACGTGTCGAGTTTGTCGCCCGGTTAGTGTTGCCGTCGTCCTTCAATCAGTATCAGTGAATTATTTTCTCCGCTCCGGTTGCTGATTCTCACGCGCTTGCTGCACAGATTTTTAATTGTGTTGCCATCCAGTGTAGGGTGAACGGGGGCGCCTTGTGGTTACTTGAACCCTTTTCTTGTAGTTCTCTGATTTTATAAGTAAAAAAATCAAAATAAAAATCAAAAAGTTCTCTCTTGATTCATTTGTCCTGAGTGGACAAATCGTACAGCCCTCATCTTGCTGGCAGCCGCATTTTAATCGATATTGCACTGACCTTGAACGCACTTCAGACTTATTATTGTTGCATGAGAAACAAATCTGTGAAACATGTTCTCTAAAATATTACAGATTCTTACTAAGACTCATGAGTCCTTTCTGCTAACGGTTGCGCCATCTTTTATGTCGGTATGTTTATACTGATTTAATTTAACATTAATCAACCAATTGACTTGAGTAAATATGTTTTTGAAACGGTTTAATTCACTACAATTCAGCGCAATTAAAATTAACCATGAACCATTAACCCTTTCCTTCTGTTAAGTTCATTTCTAAACTATCGCCAAAGACACCGTTTGGCACCGTTTGGCACCGTTTGACGCCGTTGAATAAATTAATTTCTTAAGATTGTTGTCACATATGTTGGATCCATATTAAAGTTAAATGCTTTTTTACTTTCAAGTGCTCTTTAACTTAATTAACCCTTCGCCTGAGAAGGTTTAATATCAAGAGAAGACCATGAATTTTTGCTTAAACGATTCTATTCATGCAAGCTCTCCTTATCTTCATCGGTTTTTTCTCTTTATATAGTTATTTTATACGTCAACTTCTCTGACAGACCCCCCCCCCCTCCCTCCGCCGACCCCTTCGCCCAGTCACCTTAACAAAGACAACTGGGCCATCAGAGCCTTCGAAGGCATGTGCTTGAAAATCAATAAACTGAAGGCTGTGGCTAATGGCAGCCGGCTCTATTGACAAACGGACGCAATATGGAAAAACGATGTTAGATTTTGTCGCCCGTCCACGTGCCGAAGGTGGCGCTTACCGATAGAGCCCCAATCACAGCACTCAGCCATAGCAATTATTGACAATTATTGTCATGCTTGAGGTACACTGTTGTTTTTCCATTTCAGGCCGAAGTGTGCAGCCTTAAGCGACCTCACATATTAAATTGCATTTTCATTGAATTTGCCATATTCGGTGCATGTCAAACGGTCGGTTCTTCCTGAGCAATGTACTCGTACCGCGTGTTTTGTGTGTGTTTGTGCAACGTAGTGAGCCAACGGCCGGCTTGTCACAGACCAATTGTCAATTAGCAATTAATCGACGTTTATCCAACGTTCTGTTCAGTTTGATGCATACAAATATGGAAGAGTTGAAATTATACCATAAAAATTGTATAATATGTATTAATAAAGTAAAAATGTCAGTAAAGTTTTTTTTGCAATGTCAATCTGTCCGTACCAAAGCTTAGTAACGAAGACATCTGGTATCTACTTGGCCTTGACTCGATCAGCCGCTCTATAATAAAGCCATATAAAACTCTCGAAAGTTACTCTCAAGTTGCGAAAGAGAGAAACCGCGTGGGTTGTTGACTCATAAAGCGTTGAATGAATTTTCTAATTGAGCCGATATACAGTGGTCGTGGTCAGAATTGTTCTAACACCAATTAATTCGAAAACTCCGAATTTACTGAATTCAGAAATTACTAAACTGAAAAGTATTAATCGATACAGTTCGAAAAAATATAGCGTATATAAATTAAAACTGCTAACGATAATAAATCAAAATTAATTTTTACTAAATTTTGTTATTGCTGTGTAAGTTATTATTTAAAGTTTATTTTATTTTTATATTTTAGTTTAATTTAAAAAAATTATATTAATTTTTAAATTACGAGTACATTTAAATTTATATTAAGGTTTTTAGAAGCCTTTTAAAAATAAGAATTGGACTTTATTAAAACTTTTGTTACTATATGTTATAGTATTTGAGTTCAATAGATTTAATTTGATTTTTAAATTAATAGATTTAAATATAATGAACAATTTTTTTTATTTTAAATATTATGATTTATTAATTTAGCATTATTGTTTTATAATTTCAGTAATTAAGTTAGTGTTTAATGGTGCCTAGAAATAAAGCACTTCATGAAAAATTTGTAATAATTTTTTGTTGAAATAAATAGGTCCGTTTTTAAACTTTTCGAGCTCAAGCTCCAAACTGGGAGAGTAGCTTGAACTTCAGTGTCAAAAAAATTCTTTTATAAAAGAGAGAAATTCACAGAAAAGTACAGAAACGCTTTCTGATGATTGTCATTTTCTTTTCTTGGCTGTCACAAGTTAGCTCGAAAAAAAAGTTCAAACTGTTTTTTGACAGATTTCATGGATTTTCTTCTTCCTCTCTCTCCCTTCTTCTCCTCTCTCTCTACCGACTTGAAAAGTTGTTTTTGTACTTCCAAACAGCTCGAAGCAACTTGAACAAATTTTAAACTGCGTTAAAAAACAGACCAAATATTTTAAATTATTTGCGCTAATAGACCACTGTGCAGCGATTCACTGAGAAGCGGTGATTCATCGCGTATATGGTCGGACTTTTCTCTAATTCCACAACACTTGCAGCGGCTGGCGGGGAAGGAGGGGAACACCTGATGATCAGTTGAGAACCATGTTAGTAAGCGTCGTTTTGCATAACGATTTTCTCTCTCTTTAGTCTTTTCGGAAATGTTGTAAAACGTCCAACAACACTGTCGTACTCGTACTCGTGCTCTCAAATTGAAAAATCAAGCCTAAACGATTCTCTAGAGCAAAATTCGGTTCAACCGTAGCTAACGCCAACGTAACACAGAATAAAAAATAGTCTCGTTTTGAGCACGAAACAACACAGTTTGCCGAATGAACTGAACTAAACTTAACTGACATAGTATCGTAGTATAGTACAATAAATTCTCAAGTAAAAACAATACGATACAACAAATTATAGTAGAAAAAACATGACAGACGAAAGTGATGTGAGTAAAGCTAAAACTAGCATTTAGAGCTAAAATATTTTGAAAACATTTTAAAAACGGGTTTAGAATTAAAAAAATTTTAATTTAAATATAAGAAAACAATACAAATTCTATAATATCAGAAAATAATTTACAAATAAAAAAATTAAACTTGTGTTTATATGTATCAGAGGCGGTTTTCTTATACTAAAATTATCCAAAAACAATTACAATTTTACAGTACGTAGTTGTATACGAATTGTTGTTGCATTTTTCCAAAATTATTACGTTTAGTTATTACGTATAATATAGTTATCATGAAGAACAGCAAGGTCGAGTTTTCTTGCTATTTTGTGTTAATCATTTTATAATCATTGTGCATCGCTGTGCCTTCTAATTTAAGAACACTGAGAGAAAGTTGTAGGCATAGGCGTACTATTAAAAATATGAACATTTGGGGCCCTTTTTTTCGCTTTATTGAACCTAAAATGCAGTCTTGTGGAGAAAGAAAACCAAAGCTAGTCGAGGCTCAAACGGTCTAAATTGGAACTTTTTTTTTTAAACACAAAAAACAACTTATTACTTTTACTGAAAACTTCCAACCGAGTATGGTTTGAAATAAACACAATTCTCACAATAAAACAAGAAAAATTAAAGCTGTCTTGGAACAAAATTCAATCGGAAAAATATTAATTTTATTAAAACAAAAATAAGAAACGTAAATTGTGACACAAATTGTACTTACGTGCGACGAAACTGCTTCCAGATGGGTCACCGCGACGACTTTTACTCCAAAGAGGCATCGCTCATCAACCTCTCCAAGCGCGAGCTGGCCGATGGCCGCGAAAAGGACCCCATCCATAAGCTGCGGCTGCTGTGCTTCAGCCGCGGTGCGACGGGCATCCTCGGATTAGCCAGGTACGTTTACAACTCTCTCGAGCCACTTTTTATAGAGATATACCGTATATATACTTTTCAGAGCCTTCCGCAACATGGACGACGACGGCAGCAAAGCGCTCAATCTGGAGGAATTCATCAACGGCATTCACCAAACGGGGCTGGACTGCACCGACGAGGAGATAAAGGAAATGTTCGCCAAGTAGGTTCAATCGACGCCATGGCTGATGGCACAGACTGACGGTAAATATGTGTTTTTTGTAATCTACAGATTCGATGAAAACGGCGATGGGTCGGTCAACATGACCGAATTCTTGTTGAAGTTGCGAGTAAGTATGAGAGTGTATACCTTTGGGCGCCCTAAATTAAGTTCTCATTCGTTGCAATCCGTTTGCGGACGGACAGCCGGCCATGCCGCAGTCGAGGCTCAACGTAATCGACAAAGCTTTCGGCAAGATCGACCGCACCGGCGACGGCGTCATCACCACCGATGATCTGAGGAATGTGTACTCGGTGAAGGATCACCCGAAGTATCTGAGCGGCGAGATGAACGAGTCCGAAATTCTGACTCAGTTCCTGAACAATTTCGAGGGCGGACGCGGCAACAACGACGGCAAGGTCACGAAGGAGGAGTTCATCAACTACTACGCCACGATCAGTGCGTCCATCGACAACGACGCCTACTTCGATCTGGTGATGCGACGTGCCTACAAGCTCTAAATGCTCTGAATGACATTTTCGTATGCTAAATTGTTGGATGTTGGGCGACGCGGGAAGGTCACGTTATATACATATATGCATATATTTCTCACTTATAAAATTGCACCAGCCGAGCCGAGCCGACCCGGCCACCGGATTGCAAAAGTGCTAGAAAAATTTCGAAATTCTGAAATGTTTTTTTGTATTTCAAATAATTTTTGCCGCACACAAAAAGAAAACATATTTTTGTCATATTCACGTTAGACGTATTTAAAGCAAAGCAATTAATAAAATAACAATAATGCCTTGAGAGAAATTATTGGTAAACATTTTAAATGTGAAGCATCTAAATTTTAGACTCTAATGAGATTAATGAAGGGTGCGTTAAAGCGTAAAACTAGCAGCATTTTCGTGAGATCATTTGGACAGCGTGACAGCGTTTTGTCAGCCAAGCCTGGAGATGACAAAATAAGAGACTTAAAACTTATAATGACGACACACACACACACACACACACTTACACACACCGTTATGTTTGAACGATCAATCAAAACTCTGCGGTTTTTGAGCTAATTAGTGACGTAGTTTTTATCGAGCATCCAGCAGTTAGTTAATGAATGACGATGCTTTTTTCTCACAACACAAAACTTGTGCATCTGGATTATGCTAAATATATGTATATATTCGCAGCGAAGACAGGAAACATTTTAATTGGCTGCAAACACAATGCATGTAACTCGTTAGTGGCAGCACATGGCAGAACGTGAGTTCATTTAAATCATCAGAAACAGACCAAAAATTTAACAAGCTACAACTACCAAACGACTATATGTATGTATTATGTATGTGTGTGTATGAGCTATATAAATACTACATTTACTTCAGTTGTAACCACAAACTAACAGAAAAAAAAACCGGGCGGCGTAAGAAGCTTCCTTTAACCTGATCGAGGCGTACCCTACGAACTCATACTTCTGCCGAAAGCTTATTTGACAATGTCCAATGAGTTAGTGAGACAATGAGACAGAAACTTGCGAATTTTTTGTTAGCAAATTTTCTTTTTTGCCAGCAATTTCAGTTCAAATTCGACACCATAAAATTTCCAAATGAATATTTACAAAATTTTTAAATTAAAAAAAATTTCTTAAAATATGTTGACAATCCTAAACACTTTTTAGTGTCTGTTACTTTATTTTAAAGCTTACTTACTTTATTTTAAAGCGTTATAAACAAGATAGCAAAAGAAAAGAAGCCATTTTTACGCGTACGCGTGAATCTGGGGGAAACTTTCTTGTTGTGAGAGAAGCTAAAATGGCTTTGGGTGTTGAAATATCATTAATTTCCAAGCTTATCGAAAATTTCAACCATTTTCGGGGGCCATCATCATTTCAGCTCGAAGTGTTTGCACTTGTAGCAAAATGAGTAGCAATACCTTCCACAAATTGCACGCGCTCAACATCTAGCATACCTACTGTAGCGTACTAAAAACGTGGTGTGCTCTATACAATGCTCCATATAAATATGCTCTATAGTATGATATTTTTTCTAACCATTCGAGTGTGGAGTGTGGAGAGAGAGAGAGAGAGAAACAGATAAGTGCAGCTCGGAGAATGTAGCAAGCAGCTCTCAATCTGTTGACGCGTTTACTGAAGCCACCAAGTCTTCGTGGCGTCGAAGGGAGTAAGAACGACGGTGATGATGATGACGATGATGGTGATGATGATGATGGTGATGGTGGTGATGATGACAGAACACAAACAAGAGCAGCCTTGTGCCTGCTTGCTGAAGAAGAAGAAGAAGAGAAGCAAGCAGCAACTAAAAAATTAACAATTCATTTATCAGAAAGTTATACGAAGAAGTAATGTATGTATGTATGTATGTGCACACGCACGCACGTGCACCTACAAGCACACACACACACACACACACACACCGGCACTGTTATGTATCTCGCTCCGGGACAATTTGACACTAAGCACAAAATCTGGCTGAAGTATCTAAGTTTGACTCCGACTCGTTGGCAGGCAGTATCCGGTGCCGGTGCCGGTGCCGGTGCCGGTGCCGGTGCTAAAATGGCGGAAGTGGCTCGTTGTGGTTGATTCGCAAATGAAAGCGAAATCTCGAGCGTACAGATTGTAAATTCTTAGAATGTTTTTGTTGTAATTAATTAATTAATTAATGCGCCTACGACGAGCGCACTGTTCGGTTACGCGCGCGCGGGCTTCGGTTAATCAAGATGCTGCTTCGCAACCGACAGTTTTCCTAATTTCGAAGGAGGTGTGGTTGCAGGGGGAGGAGGAGGGAGGGCGTGGAGGGGTGTGGAGGGGTGTGGTATGTAGTAATTGACATGTATCGAAGTGATTTAATTACAACAACAACCACGAACTTACGACTCGTTCGTCGGTTACTAAAGTTGGTTCCTGTGTGGTTGGTTCTTCTGGCGGTGCTATCTGCATCTGTGTCTGTATCTGTCTCCGTGTGCATCCGTGTGCGTTAGGAACGTGTATTGAGTGCGAAGTGAGTACTCGTTAGTATTATCAGCACGTTGGGATTAAATTAAATAGTTTCGCAGCAAATATTTGTAGCGCCTGCACACAAACTCGCACAACTCGCACACACGCACTCGTTTAGCTGTGTTACACACACACACACACGCACGCACACCCATACACTCTCTCCAAATCAATCTAATCCCGTGTCATCGCAACAAATCATGGATTTATTTGTGTAGCGTGCTGCGACTTTCGATGGAAAAGTTATGTTTGCCGAACGCTGGCTGCTAACTCGTGTTTCCTGCGCTCGGTTAGTTGCTAATTAGTGCTCGGATTCATTCGCAGTGACCCACTCACCGAACGCAGGCTCAAATTTCGGTCTGGTTTGGCATTTCGTTGGCCCCGAAATCAGAGGACAAAACAGAACGAATTTTATTTCGTCGCATTCTTTGCAATCTTGTTACGTACTATGTGACATTCAATTGAAGTGGAAACGATTCGAAACCGAGGGCAATAATCAGACATTTATTATGATGATGGGTTTTGAGACGAGTCTCCAGCGCCGCCTCTCGTCAAGTTTGGTTTGGAGGCCAAATGGTTTCGGCCATGTGCCAGCTTCGTTCGGTCAGTGTCTTTTTTCGTTTCGTTCTTGCAACGAAATGAGAAATTCGTTACAAAACCCATCATCATCATTACGCAACCCCGTCGAAAAACTGAACGAACCTCAAGAAATGGAAATAATAAAGTCATAGGAATTGATGTTTAAAACACATTTTACTCATGTCAATCGGTTGATAAAGGTGAAAGTTATTCAACATTTACATACCGACGTAAAAGATGGCGCATCCGTTACATACATTTTTTTGTACTATATTGGTATGTATTTGCAAAAGGTCGGTAAAGATATCGTTGAATAGACCAATTTTAGGGTTTTAAATCTACAAGAATATCTTGAAGGTAAAGGGAAAAAGATGACTCATAAAATAATAAATAAGCACAATAATTTATTAAATTCTAAAAAAATGATGCTGTAAAATGTGAGCGAGTACACAACCCGGCTAGCACTATCCTTTGACAGACTTGAATATCATTAAGTATCGCTTCAGGACGGACACTTCAGGCAGTTTGTTTATTTTTCAAGTCACAAAATGTGACTTACTATATGTAGGTACGAGTACTTTCCTGAAACACTTAAAATTCTGTGGAAAATTGTTGAGGCTAAATTGTTCGAATTCATTAAATAAAATGGAAATTTTTCGAAACGACAAAGACTTATTTGTGTACACACATGCCCTTAAGAACACAATTGTCCCAAGATGTTTTGCAAGCGCAATGAATAATTATTTATTCACAAGAATTAAAGTGATCGTTTAGCTTCGGTTTGCCGTCTCGGAGAGATTTTGAAGTGTTGAAGTAGAAAACACCTTGACTTCATGCATGGAACATTTATAAAGCCCGATATTGATTTTCTACACAAGAGACAATAATCGTAAGCTTAATAATTCAATCGAAAATGTCTGAGTATGTCTGAGTAATAAAACAAAACAGACTTTAAAAAAAAATCGTAGTAAGTGACTAATTTCATGGAGTGTTGAAATGAAAGAGTGCAAAATTTGTGGGAAAGATAACCTTCTGCAAATTATTATAGCAATTTATGTTTTAAATTTTTACGTATTTATATATTTTTTAATATATTCTAGTACGTTACCTGTACTGAGCTTCCTTAAACATTGCCAGGGATTGCTCGAAAGTACTAAGAAAGCAAAGTATTGTAGAAAGTCATACGATTTAATAATTATTATCTCGTCTAAATAACTCACAACGACTTCGAGTTGTTATTTATTTTACTTGCAATATATGTATGTATTTTCGTTGCTTGTTGGAGTTACCAAAGTCAGCTCGTAAATGTATCGATTTACGAGCTGATTTTCATGGTCGTTTCGTCTGTTTTGTGAGCTTGTTCACTTTGATCTGAGTAGAAAAGACGCTGAAAACGGTACACTTTTACAAATAATGATTTTTATACGCATTCTAAACGTAGTAATGTTTTTATTTATTCAGTTTGTTGTTTGTTGTTTGTTGTTGTTAACGTTGCGTTTTGCTGCTGTTTTTCGCTGTTGTTGTTGCTGCTGTTGTGATCTTACGGGCAATAATTTTCGAAAGCGCTTTAGAAAGGATTTCCGAAAATTAAGTGCGCTCCAGATACGAAAATCAACGAACGGATGCAGCTAAAAAGCATTTCATGGCAATACATGAAACGGAAGTCAGAGCAGCAGCGACAGCGGCAGCAGCAGCTGATGGTGCGAGCACGAGCAGGAAAGGACTTCCAGGGCTTCCTTGACAAATGGCTACAACGGAGTGCCATTTTGCGGAGACGTGCAGGCGGAAGGGCGTATAGCGCCGCGGAACGGGGCGAGAGATGCAAAAATCAGTTGGCTCTTTATGCGCTGTTTAGTATTAATATCGAAATTATAACATAAACCATGCAACGGCCGCACACACACCGCACGCGCTCGTGCACCGACTCCAAAGTGCGCGTTTGTACTTGTGTGCGGCACAAGAGGCAGAAGAAAACCCGTATGGAATGGCCTGTGTGTGTGTGTGTGTGTGTGCGAGCGTGAGCGAAGAAAACGACCAACACGTTGGCAGCGGAAATAGTTTTGTATGAGATTTATTACGACTCTTGAGAGCCATAGAAAGGAAATTGTGCACGATATCCTTTCGACGTATTTGTATAGCTGCTGGCTTGTAAGTGCCTGCGTGTGAGTGTTTGTGTGTGTGTGTGTGTGTGTGTGAATATGTACGTCGGTGTGTTTGCGTGCATTTCGGTCTCTGTTTTAGCATTTTAAGCCACAATGTGCCCGTTTAAGTGTATTTATTTTACACATTATACACTGTTTAGGTTTGTGTTTGTGTTGCTGTGCTTCTGTTCGTGTTCGTGTGTGTGTGTGTGTGTGTGTGGCAAAGTATGAAATTCTTTTTTAGTAAAATCTGCAGCGTATCAGCGTAAGAACTGAAATAAATTTCTGCTTTCCTTCCTTCCTTCCTTCCTTCTTTCCTTTCTTTTCTGAGATTCGAATTATTTAATTATTTATGAATTCGTGTGCGATTTTGCAAAGCCCTTAAATTGGACTTTCTTTGGTATGTAAACGTTTACGACTGCAGTTTACAACAACATGGAGTAATTCCGAATAAAAAATCTCAATTATATAACCACAAGAAAAGAATTACCATAAACCAATTCTAATATTAAAAACCATAAGAATAGAAGAGTTGATATACTAAATCTTCCATTAAACCGTATAAAGTCGACAAAGGATGAGCCTCAAGCTCTAAACCAGCTCCCAATTCTGAAATTTCTCAAAGGCACACGTAGTGCACCGGTCCCCACCGTCAATGCAATACAATACCATGAAAAACATAGTACATATATGTAATTTAATATAAATTAAATTAATTAAAAAAAATTTTTTTTATGAAATGAAATTAATTATTAATTAATTATATATGTATTACCATACATTTTTAAATTTTTTTTAAACTTTTCCTTTTCTAATTTTTATTATTTTTATTATTTAAATTTTTGTTATTTAAATATATGCATATTAAATCTGCTATAATGAAATTAAGCTATATAAAATCTGCTCCTCACAAGCCGAACCGTTGGTCCCTCTGCACAGATTTACATAAATTTTTCAAGAAATATTTGGTCCGACTTTTCGGTAAATATGTTTTGGTTTCTCAAATTGAAGAAAA
Source organism: Conops quadrifasciatus (assembly GCA_949752815.1). Classification (NCBI taxonomy): domain Eukaryota; kingdom Metazoa; phylum Arthropoda; class Insecta; order Diptera; family Conopidae; genus Conops; species Conops quadrifasciatus. Next base: position 31,604,145 of record OX457078.1, on the reverse strand, counting down.
ACCTAAGTTTCGAATTTTGAGGCTGGTTAGATGGAGCTGCCTTTAGGTTACTAATGGCCTGAAACGGTTATGGAAAATGGAAAACTTTCAAATAATTTGCAAATATCATCAAAATATTATAACTTTTTTCGAAAGCAAAAGCTTCTGAAAATCTGCACTGTTTGGTTAAATAAATAAAACAAACAAACAAACAAATAAAGTTTTGTACTAAAAGGGCCATTATGGCCCAACACAGAACTCAAATTACATATTTAATCTTCATTTGAGCAGATTTGTTTATTTACAATAGTTTTATTTATTAAAACTTAATTTTGAGCACAATTTCGAGATGAGAAAATTTAAATACATCGAAAATTGTGCTTTTCCTTTTGACTTCTATCAAAGAATAATTGTATATAATTCCTTCCATCTAAAATGAATTACGTGAACTCAAATTGGTTTAAAAACAACATTGAAAAATTTACTCTCGAAAATGACGAAACGAGTTCATTGCTTTTGATGCCCGAAAAGTACCCAAAGCCATTCACTAAAACGAAATCTATTAAAAATTTGTTAAAAATGTGGGTTGGATGAAGCTACACACATACTCAATGTAATAAAATTTGTCATTCAGAAAATGCAGCCTGCATCGAATTGAGAAAAAATGCAAGAAATAAAGAAAAACGAAAATAAGAAAGAACAAAACTTTAAAAAGCGAAGCGTTTTTACGTCCATACGATGATATTATTTTAGATTTAACGCGAACACAAACAGAATCGAAAGGTTGCCAAGAGGCGTGCTAGTATTGCATAATTATTTTGCAATATACTCGCACATACTCGCACATACTCGGCTTCCAACACTTGCCATCGATTCAATTTTTTACACTTCTTCTTGTTTATAAATTTGCGCATTTTTTTGGGCAAGCAACAACAACAACAATCGGGTGGGAATAACCATAATAAAAAACAACATTATTACAAAGTGAAAAATGCATTTGACCAAATTAAAGAGCATTCTTTTTGTTGTCATTTTTTTTTGGAAAAACTTTCGAAACTGGCGCATAAACGTGACGCTTAACGCTTAACGCTTGACTCTTGTCATTCTGTGCATCAGTCAGACTTTACTGACTACTCAGTAAAGACAAAAACAACAAAAAACGACATCAGCAATAACGTAGTTTTTGTCAACTCTTAACAACTGAAGTATTTTTGCGTTAAAAAATGTATATTTTTCACCCTTTTTGTGCCCTTTCTTTAAGCGAACGCCAACAAGAGCGGAAATTATGAGCTGCCGTCAATGAACAACCAAAAATGAACACGCTGCGGTTTCCGTGTGCACAGACACGCACGCACACATACACGCATGCGAGTGCTTTCATTCGGTTTTTGCAGCGGCGCGCCGGCAACAGCTGGCACGTTCAGGACGTGCTGCTGGGTGTCGCTGCCTGCCTGTCCATCTGACTCGACCACGCATTGATCATTGTCACTCACAGAAAAAAAGAGAGAGAGAGAGAGCGAAAAGTGTTGCAGGGCGGCGCGAATCGATGGAGACACGGCATAAATTTCCATTTATAATTTTGTATCATCAACTCGTTGGATTGAGTCGCAATCTTGAAGCTGAAAGCTGTCAGATTTTAAAGCAAAAATGTTCCTTTTCTCTCTTGAAAGACCAGTCCCTTCCATTCCATTATAACAAACGAGATACGTTAAAAATAATAGATTAGAATCGAGACGATACCTTCAAGCGTCAAGGAAACACTAGCGCTTGTTTCAATGACATTTAGAAATAACACCTTTTAGTTACTTTTATAACGTCTGGCCACTTTTGCACAAAAGTTTGGCAAGAGTTAGGCACAAAATCGATGCCATCAAACCGAAAGTCATCAAATCAAAGAAGATTATCGCAGTAAAACGCTTAAGGGCGTTTGAAATGAATGCGAAAATAACAATTACAAGAGCTATTAACCGAAAAGTTGGAACCTTACTCAAGTTGCGTTAGAGCGAGGCGAAACTTGAGCACTTGAGCCGCGCCCACTCAAGCGCGTTCAAGTCTGCCGCACGTGCCCGAACAATTAAGTAGTTAGCTACAATTGTGGCCATTAAAGAGAGACGGCCCACGCTTTCAGTGCGGTTTACACACTTTCGCGTATTTCGCACGCTCTTCGACGCGTCAGAATCGTGGCGACGTAATGATTTCTGTGGGAGACGAGAGCAGAGCCTCAATTGAGCTCTGAGAGAATGCTGATAAATTATTGGGATGTACCTAATAATTGTGGCCTCTTACAAGAGAACAGATTTACTTGAGCTGGAAGCGATGAATTTCGATGGTGCAAAATTTGTTATTAATGACAACTTCAAAGTAATTTGTTTCTTTTTCTCTTTCTCTCGGGGTCTCTTGAGCCACAAAACATCTATTAAATACTCAGTCCATCCATCATAATTTTTCTGTTTTCGTGGCTTTGGTCGTTATTGTTTTGGTTGTGCTTGTTTTACTTCAATTTTGCAACCACAACAAGCACATGCCTCCACTTCTGCCAACAAAGCATCCTTTGCAGCTTTCGCACTGCCAGCAACTCTGGATTAATTTGGCCAAAAACCAAGAATGAAGTCATTGCTTTTGATGACACCAAAAGATAGACTCGTCGACTTAGACTGTATTGGACTCCAGCGCTCATATCTTCCGCCCCTGCTGGACAAGCTGGAATCCAGCTTGACTACTCATACGCTGCCGACGAACGTCCTGTTCGTCCTTCGTCCGGCACCGGCACCGGCCAACAACACGCTTTATCCATTTCCATGGATGATGATTTTTGGCAACAGATTTTCTGCTTATTTGTCGGAAAATTCATTCACTTCGCCAGACTTTTCTTTTAATAGACTTTCTGCGGACGGACAAGTCGTCCTAGCCTGGGACAGGCCGGGCTGGCCTGGGCTGGGAACCGTCCGTACCGCACCGCACCGCACCGCACCGTTTGCTGAGCGGCAACATAATAATTTTTTCATGAACTGTTGTTGCGGGTTATTTTGTTGTTGCTCGTGCTGCCGCCATTGTTTATCTTCGGTTCTGAGTTTGAGTTTGCGAAGCAATTTCGATCTATTCAAGTAGTTTTCTTGCTTTCTGTTACAATTAAATAACTGCTTATTTCAAAAAGGTTTGTTTCTCCGCCTTGCCCCTCGTTGGCGTCCTCTCTGCGCTTTTGTTTTTGTTGCGGTTGCCTTTTGGTATTACCATATTTCATTGTTTTATGGGCCTTATCATTGTTGTTGGCTTTTTTGTAGTTCCTTGTGCCTTGAGACGTGCTGTCTGTTGTCTTGTCGTCGACGTTGTCCTCGTCACTCCACTGTCCTCGTCCCGCTGCTCACCCTCACCCTCAGCCCCTGCTCATTGACAGTGACGGGTTTTTGTTGTGTGTGGTTCCTTTTTAGACTCTTAACAGTTTGCTTTGCCAGATGCTATCAGTTGAAATTGTCTTGAGACAACGTTTTCATTTCCCGGCAAACGCTTGCGGCATTCTGGCAGCCCCAGTCCTCTCCCTCTCTGTATTTCTCTGGGCCAGTCCGATTTTGTGGGAAATGAGTGAAATCAGATTGCCCACAACGAAGCCACAAAAATGCTCGGTTTCTTCGGCGAACTCCTCTCGTTCACCGTTCGGTACATGGCCCGGCTCCAGTTTGCTATTAGAAATTATGCAATCTTTTCTGAGACAAGAGTCCATATTAATGAAATGCAGATAGCAAAATTCGAAACGAGAACTTGACAAGACCGACTGATTGCTTATTCTCTATTAACTTCCATTTTACATAAACGTAGGATGAGTGTACACACATACGCACACGCAGCCGCTCTGGGTCCATAAGTGTTCCTGGGCGAGAGGTTTGTGCGAGAGAAAAGGAAGGCCCAATATGTTCGTTGTTCTTAATATGGACAGAGCAGAGCGGTCTTGCTGACGTCTGGTGTCTCGCGTCTCGCGTTTCGTGTCGAGAGATTGATTGATGATTTCACAAAGTTTGTTTCTCTTTTAAGAGAATTAATTTGTAATTCGCCATTTCGTAAATCTCAACGGCTCTCATGCGTGAGCGAAAGGGAGACAGTTGAACGCAAGCCACGTTCTCAGAACTCTCCTCCTGTCATTGTGTCAAAGAAGTCATCTCTTGCAGTCAGTTCGAAAAATAACCATTACCGGATTTTAAGATGTATCGGAAAATGATGGATGTTCCTTTATAAAAGGTGAAGAATTGACGCGAGCGCCAATTCAAAAAAAAAAAAAAAAACATGTCAAGTTAAAGAGATATTTAATCTTTCAACTTCTTCGATGCAATCACCGAACGACGACAGGTATTGATTGGAAATAAAACTTTTAGCCAGTACAAAAACCTGAAAAGCTGTTGTAGCAATAGCTACAATTGTTCAACATCTCTCTAATTGAAAGAGTTCGTTCCAGTTGGATCTTCAAATGTGAAAACTGAGACAAGAAAGAAGCCGTGACTGGGTTTCTCCCGGGACATGGTTGTGGTATTAGCTAAATCAGTATCAGTATGTTGACAATTTGTGGATACGAGGAAAACAGAAATTCGAATAAGGTTTGTGTTCGGTTGATCAAAGTGCCATAAATCCTTAACCATAACCCTTATACAACATTTTCAGCGTTTTGGCAACAGAAAGAGATGCCAGATTTGTATTTTCTAATGGATTCTTATAATTATTGAGTGCTATAGGCACTATAAACGTCTTTTTGCAACATTATTAAATGAAATAATATAAATTTGTTTAAGCAGGGACATTAGCAGGGACAAAAAAATGCACCGCCACTACGCGTGCGATTTTTTGGAAGACTGAAGAAGGCAGCTAGGAATCTACTTTTCGCACTTGAGTGCTCAGTATAACCTCAATATAACCACAGCATCATCTCATTTTCTCGAAGCAAAAGCCAACCTGTCGAATTTGGGTGAAAGTGTCGCATTTGAAATGTGATGCCCCCTCAAAACTCTTCCTCTCGAATGAGCTGAGGCGAAAGACACCGAGATGAAGGACACTTCATGTTGTAGAACAATGAAATTTTATGAAATTGCTTATTCCTCAGATTTCACACACATCAAGCAATGTACATACATAGAGTGAGTATGGCTGCCATTGGATTTCGATTCAATCTGCTAAACTGTAAAAATTTTTACAGCAAATACCAGGAAACTTCTCCAGACTTTTTCAATAACAACGAGAAGAAAAACAACAGCGACAACGACAACGAAGCAACCTATCGTTACAGAAGTAGTCAGTCGGCGGGGAAGGGCAACCGTTCTGAATCGTGATGCGTAGCTGACAGCAGCGCCGCTGAGTGGACGGGCGCAGAAGACAATGCCACTAACAAACGAGAGGACATCAACGGAGCGACGCGAACGCCGCCTGCGGAGGTGATGCCCGAGCCTCAGGCTCCGGAAAAGCGGGCGGACGCGATTTGACATGATGGAGTAAAGTAACAAAGAAGAACTTTTCACTCTGTCATTCGTCGTGCGTATTTTTTTTATAATTTTCGTTAACAGAACGGAAAAATGTTGAAAGCTTCTTTTGTTTCTTTTTCTTGTTGCAGCAGTAGCGCAGAGAGGCGGAGGCGGAGGCGGAGGCGGAGGCGGAGGCGGAGGCGTAGGCGTCTGCGTGCATGAAGCGGGTACGCAGCGTAATTTTTGCTGCTGTAATAAGAAAACTTTTTCGCCTTCGCTCATCACTCACTCAAGTTAGATCAGAGCAAACAAGCGCTCGTTCCGGCTTTTGAAGGCTGCCTTGTGATGTTGCGTTTGTTCCTAACGCCTACACCCTCTCCCTGTCCCTTTCTCCATCTGTCCTTCCTTCCTTTCTTCCTTCACTCCAGGCTTATTTACTCGTTGCGTTTCGAAGCAATTGATTAAAGTTTATTTTAGCGAGTGTGTGCGGAGCAACTTCCGTGTGTTTGTGTAGCCAACACACACCACTTCCGCTGCTGCCTGTGTGTATGTGTGTGTGTGTGTGTGTGTAAGCTCGTATCTCAGCAGGTCCAAAAACTATTGCAATTTCCTGATGATAAAACTTTGGCACTGCTCATTTTTTTCTTCTTTAATTTTGCTCCTTTTTGTGTTTCTTCTGCCACGACTAAAAACGACTAAAACCTCTTCAGAAAATTTTTCTCTCTCTCTCTCTCTTTGCCACTGTTGTTTTTTTTTTTTATATTTATTTTCGCATTAATTGCTTTCTTTCATTCGCCGTATTAAAGAGATATTAGCAACGACCATCATCGATACGAGTACGACCCATTTCCGACCGACGAGGCCACAGTGATGATTATGATGATGATGATGATGATGATGATGATGGTAAGTGAGTTTGGCGCCAGCAATTAACTCACGATTCACTTCCGTTAGGCCCCGAACGCAGCGAAGCGCAAGAGCGTACTCAAGCATGCACGCACTAATTGATTGTGCTCTTTCTGCTTCTCATCGCGACTGAAGCGCCACAAAAGTACATAATAAATACATTACGTCATCATTCGTTCGGCAAATCTTCTCGTTCGCCAAGAAAAATGTACTTTCCACGCAGCATATTTTCTGATTACGCTTTTAATATAGTTATTTATTCAAAAAAGAATTGTATAGAATTATCTTTTAGTAGAATGAAAAGGGAGAAAAAGTCAGATTTGAGTCTCAGCAAAACTCAGGAATGACTTTCAGCCGACACCCGACAACGCGACAAACAGCCGCCACCCGCTTCTGGCGGATTTTATTCGATTGCAGAAAAAAAGTGTCATTATATATATATATATACCGGTTATTCTCTATTGTGTGTGTGTGTGTGTGTGGTTGCAAAGTTGTAAGTGTGTGTTGTGTGTGTGTATAATTATAATTATAATTATCGCTTCACTATATGTAGTTTGTGTGAATGCTGTACTTCCGCGCTAGGTTCGTCTGCACTGGATTAATATTAATTTAATTAAAAGCAGTGTTATTTTATGATATAAATTTGTTTAAATAAATATTAAAACTAAATAAATTTGCGAGGAATTTTTATTGTTTTATTGTTTTACAATAAATTGTTTGTTTTATTATTGTTTTTTTTTATTATTATTTTTGTTGTTTTATTATTTATTGTTTTGACCATGGATATTGATAGCAAACGCTTCTTCGAATTTATGAATCTTTGGACTGCAAAAAATGCATTTGCCAACCTTATCAGTCGAACGATCGAGTCCAAGAACAACCAAGAACACGCCATTCGTTTTGTCCTCCGTGTTTTGAATACATTCTGAACGGACAGAGGTCATTCTTTGTTGCGTTATTGATTTGCATTTAAAGACGACATACCGTTGAGTACATTCATCAACATACGAGTATACTCGTAGTATGCAGGATCGGCTGCTGCGGCTGAATGCCGCAGTTTCTACCACCTCATTTGGGAAAACATGCTCGATGTCAAACACACACGAACTGTATGTATTCGAGTTTGGTTTGGTCGAGCCAACGACAGCTGCCAGGAGCAGGGAAGATTTCACAACACACACACACACACACACACTCCCCCGCCGGCCCGCACACGCACGTCATTGCATTTTGTGCCTTTTTCGAAGCTTTGAGACTAACTGCGATTTATGCTTCCTGGACCAAGTTTCATGAGTGTCACTTGAACTGACAGCAGCTGCCAGTTATGCCTGAGCACAATTACGTCACTGTCACTTTGACAGCTGTTGGTAGCTGACATCGTCATCATAATCCTTAGAGCTCATCAACTCATTAAGTAAGTTTAAATATTTGGTTGCAGCAACTTCAGTACTAAAAAAACACGGCAAGAAATGAAACTTAATAATTTTTTTTTTCCAATTTTTTCAACTAAGACATCTTCCAACGTGTTTGTATTCGTATTAAAAAATTTGCAGCTTTCTTTCATGGAGCTTTTGTGGTGGCCAGAGCTTGTTTAACTGAAATGTTAATCAGAATCTCTGCTGGAGATATATGTATGTATGGATGTATGTATGCACCTGCTTCAATGGCTTCCTGGTAGCAGCTTTCCCCTCCTCCCGGTCTTGCTTCTGCAGCAGCCGCCACTTCGAACCGCCTGTCGTCATGTCACTCTGTCTGTCTGTTTATGACATCCGAGAGTGCCCGAAGTGTTTTGGTCATAACGAGAACACACAACAGGCACACTTCGGCACAGTATCAGACAAAAGTGAAGGTCGCCGAAGCGACCAACCCACCAGATTGGTCCTCTTCTACGGACCAGCCGAGCGAGTGCGTACCACACAAAAGCGCTCTGGCACTTTTGATACTTCTGAGAGAAATCGCTACCTGCAGCGTTCCTTGGGCTGAATCGAAAACACTCGGAATTGTACAAAGCTCTGAAACTGAAGTTAACGTATCGTGGTATTGTTTAATATTGTAGTATAAACGTTGCTGGTGATTTTGCGTATGCTGTCGTATACTAGTAAGGATTAGGACATTTTCTTGGTTGCCTTTGTTTGCGGTTTGTGAAGGAAATACTGTCAAAAGCACACACGCGCACACAAACACACACACACGCACACACACACACACGCACGCACACTGAAATAATAGACATCATTTAATAGAGCCTGAAAGAATTTTATTTTAATCGACCTAGATTTATCATACTCTGTGATGATAGTCCGGCATGAATAACTTTGAATGTGTAAAAAATCAGCCCGAAATTAAAAAAATTCAAAATCCAGGGCTCAAATCTGCAGCGATTGATATATAAATCATATACGAAAAAGAAGAATTTCAATGCGTTAGATTTAAAATGGATTATATAATGCAGTACAGTACAGATCTATATAGTATATGTATCTTCCGAATGGAGCTCTCTAGAATGCAAATCAGGCAAAGACAACAACAACGACAACATTAACACCACCAACAAAACAACCACCAAGAAGAAAACATTAACTCAGCTCAGCTGAACTGAACTGAACCAACTCAACTTTCGGAAGTCGCCAGCAAAGGACGAAATAAGCTCATTTTTCTTAGCTTCTTCGAGGCCAGCATATCGCTCTTCCCGCAACCGGTCGGAGAAGCGCACAGAAGAAAATCACAACAGAGCTTGAAATGAAATATGGCGGCAACGCTGCTGCAGCTGCCGTGTGAGACAAAAAAACTAAGCAAGACCACAAAAAATTGTTCAGCGTTAGAAAGTCGCGTTAAAAGTTACGTTCTATCCACTGCGTTCGATGCACGAATTTTTCTTTTAATTTAGGTAATAAAGCAGCCATAGATAGAAACGAAACTGGCGACTTCAAGCGCTGCGAAATCGGAAAAAATCTGGACGTGAGAGAACCGCCGAGAGACCTTCTCTCCGCGCTTTGAATAAATATTCAAAATAATATTAAGCTGAAGCGATTAAATGCAGCAGATGGATGAGAATCCAGGCACCTAACTGAGAACACTCTCATCCTTTCATACTGGATGATTTTTGGAGGCGGTATTGAAATTGCAACGACAGTAGCGAACGTGGTTCTGGCCGAAAGAGAGTTCTGCCGGTTTTCGTAACAAAAATCAACAAAATTTTGGTTAGATGCAATCTCTTTTCGTTGCGGGGAATACTCGTACATTGTTAAGGACAAGTTATTGTTTTTAGCGATGGAATTTCATTTAAATTTTCCACTTTAGAGAAGTTCTCCTTCGGCTTTATGTAGTTAGCGAAGTAGATTAGTCGCTGCTGCTGGCGCTGGCGAAGTCAAAGCGATGGCAAAGTCTATTTAATTATCGTCAGCCAACCGAAGCGACTTTTTACCGTTCCGTTGCAGTGCGTTGCGTTGCGTAATCCTTGTCAATGTCGATTTTTATTAAAACTTGCAGCAAATTTGTGCGAGTAATAAATTGCAGGCAGGCGTTGTTAGACGAACAACGCTGCATGGCCCACACCGTAGCAGTACATGAGGACGCAGCGTGGCTTAGTTAAAAGGCTCAAATCTGAATCCAGAAATCATCGCAAACTCGCGAGAACTCGCTCAAACTTAATGCGCTTCAGCAAACACGAAAAGCTGATTGTTTGTGGAGGAGAAAGAGGAAGAGGCAAAAACGTTGTCTTGCAAAATACATATTTCGTCTCATTAAAATAGTCTTTTCTCCTTCTCGCTGCCAGAGCGGCCCGCGCCGGCAGCTTGCTTGTCATCGCTTCATCCTTATCGCATTAAGAGTTATTCATGCGTTAACATTGACGCAAACGCAGCGAGGTCGCAAGGGCAGAAATTGCAAAATCACAGCGAAGGCGGAAGCGGAAGCGGAAGGATCGTCTAACAATGAATGAGTTAGCCGTCGTCATGGCTTACAGCACGACAGCAACAGCAACAACAGCAACAGCAACTACAACAAGGAACCAGCTGCAGAAGGCTGCTGCCTCAACAGCCCAGAAAAGACAAATATAAAGAAGCTATTTTTTCCTGTTTAAACTTGAGCTTAGGCAGAACTTTTCTGTTGCTGCTTCTTGTTAATGTTATATTTTATTGTTTCATAAATAATTTATAGGCCGAAGCAACCACTCAACGACGCCGTCGCAACGTCGAAAGGAAAATAGTTGCAAAATTTCTATGTTGCTTTAAAGCTAATCATAAAATTATAGAGCGAAAGAAAGAGAGGGAGGGAGGGAGAGCGGGAGTAAGGCGGCCCAAACTTTTATGCAAATTTCAGCAACTGATCTCGAAACTTTTAATGTTTTAATTTTGTAATGTTGCCGCCATTAATCTTGTTGGGACAAAACTGCATAAAAAATAAGCCATAAACTTAAGCATTTTTGCCAACTGCTGCACTTTCATAAATATCAGAATCATGAACTTGCAAGAGTGAAGAGTGTATCCTTTTACAGGATTTTCTCAAATTCCCCAATTTTTTCAGCAACCTTTTTCGTTGTTTTTTTTTTTAAGGTTTTCGACCGTAGAATTGTTGTTTCTTGGTGATGATGATGATAATGATGTCGTTGCAACCTTCAGCGAAAGCAAAAGCAACCTTCATTTTAGTAGCGTGAATAAATTTCGAAGTGCATGAGACAGGCAGATTCTCGCCGCCGTCGGTGAGCGTTTGAGGCGACCTCAAATTTCTTAAATGCTTCTTTACATCCGATTCGACCAATCGAATTCACAAATTATGAATCTTATGCGCTTGCCGCAGACTCGCTTTCGTGCATTTACAGCACGGGCCCTTTATGTCCCGGGCCCGACTATAAAATGGTTAAATTCATTGCGATGATGTCCTGCCAACGAATGCCCACGTCTTTATCCCGTTTGCAAGCAATTCGGATGCGTTTTCTTTCATTTGAATTAATTTAATTCCACGCTTCGTCCTCTCCTCTCACGCCTCCTCTTGGCCAAAGACGTCTGTGGATATTGCGCCGCGCAGTGCGGCAGCAGCAGCCCACGATTCGCAATTTAGCATCTGCGGAAATTTTGCCAATTTCCGAGGTGACAAAATCAGAAATTTACGACGCCGTCAATCTGCATCAGCGCCGACGCCATTTTGCTCTGCTGCAGAGAGAGTGAGCGCACACAAAGGCGCTTCCGCAGTTCGGTTACTCGGCATTTTTTTATTTAGATCGATTTTTCCTTCCTCCGGCCTTTCGACTCTCCAGACCTTTCGCCCTCCACCGAGTATTTCTTCACTGACTGCCGCTTGATAAGAAAGTGAAAATCGCTTGCCAAAAATTTCCGCTTCCGTCGAAAGACTTTTTATGTCATTTCTCTCCAGTAACTCTGCTTCTTGCTTTTCGGCTGCGGGTCGGCCGCTTGCTGCACATCCCGCTACCGAGTACGTGCGCCGGTGGCGCAGAGTTTCTTTTGGTACTGCTTTGCCCGCGGGCGCGCGCTAGAGAGCGGCCAGATGTGAGGGTGGACGTAATTGAGAAAATGTCCTTAAGTGCTGGACTGTGCGAATGTGCTTCAGCCTAAATCCCAAATTCATAAATTTTTGCTATCTTCAAAGAATGAAACGTGTTCTTTTTGTCATTAAAAATCTGAGCTGACATTTTTTGCGACCAGATTTTAAGCAATAACTAAAGAAATGTATAATTTGCTAAAAATTTCCTTTCTAAAGGCTAAAACGCCACAACTAGAAGACTTTTACAAGAAAGCTAGAACAACAAAACTTTCAAAAACTGCTTCCTCCAAAACGAGATTTCATTTCTTTGTAAAAATGTATAAGTTTGTCACAATTTATTAAAAAAAAAATCCTATTAATCTGCAACAAAAAAACGAGATTTTTCATTAATTGGTAAATGCTTATCCAAAATACACTATAGGAAGTTTTCTTTTATAAAAACATACTATTTTTTAAGAAAACGTACCGGTTTTTTAATGTAATTATCAGTTAAATTCTATGACAATTTTGTGTTAAAAATATGGGTCAAGAAAAGCGACGAGAGCGACCACGTTTGCAAACATCCATTCGCCAATCATTCACTTTTTATGGAGCTCTTAAGAGGTTGGACTTGAAATGTTTCGTACGAGATCTCGCAGGGTTCTCGTGAAGGGAGAAAAACTTTTATTTGTGTTAAACAACGTGTGTATGTATGGCTGTATTTTTATTTTATTTGAAATTATAAATCCGTTTAATTGAATGCATTGTGTTGGTGCAAACTTTATGCTATCACGTGATGATGCTAATTGTTTAGCGATTCGATACGAACATAACGCAAACAATATTGGGGCACACCCAGGTCAAAAGCACGCACCCACACACACACACACACACACATGCAAGCATACCCTACTTTTTCAACAGTTGTTCATGGCTACGAAGCATTAACAATGGAAAGCCATAATAAATAATTAAATCGAAAGCCTCAACTTTTTGTAAAGTTATATCGGCGGGAATGGTGCCGATGAATGGTGCTCTGGTAGTACATTCGCGTACACGGCTCGTTGGCTAAATTCAATTTCATCTAATGATAATAGCATTCTGGTAATTTCGTTATATTTGCTTTTATTTATAATAATTTGTTGTCTAAATAGCACGCCATTGTTTCTTTGCTTGCATGCAATTTAAAATGTCATTCGATTAATTGCGTTAAGCAATGAACCGGAGCAAAAAAAAAACGGTCGCCGGATCACGTTTTATCACGAGCTCAACCGAATTCTCGTGAAATACAATCCATACAATTTTGTGTGTTGGCCGAAATAAGTGGCAATGTTTAAATTATTCATGAGTTAGTGAAAATAAAAAGCGTTGAGCTACAGTTTCGCCGTCGACGCCAGCACAAGCAGCACGGCGGCCTTACTTAGGCATAGTTTTGTATTGAAATTCAGATCTTGCTGGTCGTTACGTTACTCGCGTTCGAAAGCGTTTAAAAAAAACATCTGCTTGCGGTTGGAATTCGCACTAACGCAATCGGACACACACACACACACACCGCCCAGCTGCCGAGCCGCCATAAGGTCCGTCCGTTTTTATTTTGTTGCATAAAATTGCGCAGTCCATGAAGCGAAAAAACGCCATTCATTGCTTCTGTTTGATGTCCCTCAACGGCCGTGCCGCAGAAACTTTTATAGTTGCCGAAATTTTATAGTCATTTGTTTGTCGCTCTGTACCGGCTGCTGTACCGGCGAGCACCTCCTTACCCTCCTTCAATGCTGGCCTTTGTTTCCTTTTTAACGACAAACGCTGTCCGCCAAAGTAAGTTTTATATGTAGAGTCGCCCTGAGAGTCGCTGAAACTCTGACTCGCGAAAGGATCAGCAGCGGGGTAGTCGTAAAGGTACAAGACTTTCAGCACTTTAGGCCTAATTTTTGAAAACTTTTTTTTGTTTTTTGGGCCTTTGCTCTGCGTGTTATTTCAATTCTTTTGGGCCTTGTGTTAAAGCAAAGTGAGACGATGAAATTTCGTGCGCGATGAAATCAGTGCAAATTTGAACAAAGTTATTTTCGAAAATTCGAGTTTAACTACTTTTTAACTATTTTCATAATTCAGAATTATTATATTAATATGTTGAAAGAATAAACAAACAAGCAAACCTCTTTGCTGTATATACAGTAATTATCGCTGTGCCTTCTTCCTGCTCCCCGCGTTCAAAATTGAAGCCACAGAAACCGATTTTTTGGGGGTTTTTTTTGAATTTATGTTTGTCTAATTAAAAATGGTACCACGTTGGCGAGCTTGCTCTAACACATGCCTTGTGCATGTAGTTGTGTGGCACTGTGTGTATTGTGTATTCTTGTGTGGTTTAGTCTTGTATCTTCGTACAACATTTGTTAAAGTAAAATGCTTTTTCACCTACTTTTTTTTTTGATGATGAACACCTACTTTTTTTTTGTAAATGGGTTGTGCGTTAATTGGTTGTCTACGTGATTTCTTACCAAATTAATTTCCAAAATTACTCTTCGGGTAAAAGAGAGACAAGAAGAAGGCAGCAGAGCAGGCTTTGAAAGCATTGAGCAAACGAGCGTTGTAGCTGTATAGAGTCGTCCCGCATCAGCAGACATTTGTTAGAACGATACAGAGCATAATGAAATATTACCACACGCGTAAAGCAAGAAGCACCATTCGATTTATAAAAACAAAAAAAAACAAAAGCCATAAAGTGCAGAAAAACTTTAATTTCTGGGTTTCATTAGAAATAATTTTCTTGAATTTCAATAATTTCAGCTTTTTTTAGATGAAGCTACTTATTTTTTTTTTTTAATAGTTGCAAAAGTGCAAGAAAAACGACTGGCAGTTAATGGGTTAAGTTGACATGAGTACAGGCAACATGGCAATAATGCAATTCACTCGAGTTTGACAAAGTCAAGCAGTCACTGCAAAAAAAGCTTGCTTTCTTGACGCTTCTTCTTGCAAGAAATTCAAACCGTTACACGCACGAGCATGAATGCGTATTCTCTTCTCTCGTAGGTACCGTCCATTATAAGCCTTTACCGTGATGCACTTTCAAGTACTCGAAAGTAGTGTAAAAACTTCCGCTCAAATAAATATCAAAAGCATAAACTGAGTATTTAATAAGTCATGAAAAACGTGCACAAAACGTTTCAGTGTTTATGCTCGCGCATATTACATAGTGCTTACATACGAAATTTTAAAAAATGTTGTTGTTGTTGTCAAATAAAATATTCCGCTTGCTGCGTAGTTCGCAGCATGCTGTTCTGCTGCGGCGCTGAATTTTTGAGGCGATGAATTTTTCAGGCATGCTGCTGCATTTTTCAGCTCTCAAACTGAAAACTTTCAGCTCTCAAATCATCATCGTCATCATCGCCACTGCGCGCCGCTCTTGTCTTTGCAACGCCGCTCGTCCGTTCTGCGACGTGGCGCACTCTGCTCATAAAATGGAAGCATAACAAAAATCTTATTTCCTCGCAGCCTTGACTACTCCGGGATTGAGAGAGCTCATGCGAGGGAGGGCCGCGCCCACATACGTGTCTGTTACTCGCCGAGCACGAGTATGTATGTATGTATGTGTGCATGTACGTCCGGAGTTGTTGTTTTGTTTTATGCAATATTTTGTCCTTTTTAATACGAACCTTTTTGACTTTAATGCAACGCGTTACGCGACGCGGGCTGCGTTTCCTCTTCGTGCTTTTAAGCTGAAGCCGTAGGGAGTAGAGAGAAAGAGAGTGAGAGATAGAGAGAGAGACACGCTGGAAGGGACGAACGTATACAACAAAAACAGAAAAATTATTGGATTTCATTATGAGAAAAGAAGCGTTGATATGTTCGTTGAGTGCGTGCGATGTACACACGTTTATGCTTAACATTACGCTCTTACTTTAGATTTAGTCTTGCTTTAGATTTATAATTCATATTAATTTTTTCTACAATACTTTAACACGGTATATTGTGGACGATCGTTACTTTTAAGTCAGTGAAAATGTATTCACTAACTTTTTTTAATATAAAAAAAAATGTTTAATATAAAATACTCTTTGAGGCTTTGAGATGTAAGTTGAAGGCACTTCACTAGAGTAAGAAAAAATAGATAAAATAATAATAATAAAAATAGCAAAATTCATCCCAAACACAGCCAACTTGTCCCAGAGATTATCACAAAGAAAACAACAATATACATAGATACGAGTACCTACGTTGGGAAGAAGCATTGAATTAATATGAAATTTTTTATCGAAGCAATTTCAAAAGGCCTGTAGAAATCGACGAATGAAAAGAGTAAAGTCGCTGAAGACGTAATGAAAAATATACTTTAGATTATATGAAGGACAAAAACACACACACACACTGGAGTATCCTCGTTCACACCAGTCTCACGGGACAGGTTAAAGACACAATCTAATCAAACGCAGCAACGAAATCCAATAAAAAAAAATTGCCACAATTTATTATTTTCGTCTCTGCGAAAGCGTTGAGTTTTTCAGAGAAAAGGAGCATAACACACACACACACACACGCACACCCGTGCGTGCAGTGGCAACAACTTGACCATAAGTTAGACTGCTTGTCAACGCGAGACAAGATGTCTAGCAAATTATTTGTCACCACCTAAACTACCACCACCCCCCCCCACTCCCTTCCCCGCCAATAGCTTGGCCCACCGTGCCCCTTCCTCTCCCACCCTTCGCATTTCTTGTAGCTTAAATGATCATTTTGCTTAACTACAATTTCTTCAGCATTGTTTCAGCGTTCAGCCATCTTGTTTTTCTATCTTAACGCAGCGCTCTTCCTCTTCCTTGATGTTTTTGCTAAACACTTCGTTCGTCCAGCTTGTTCTGAGTCAAGTAAGGGCGTTAACTTCCCCTTTTTTGAGGGTATAAAAATGACAAAAACTCTGTTTGATGTCATTATTTCATGACAGAAGAGTACAAAGCGAACGAAGGCACCCGAAAACAGTACGAAAAACAATAAAAAAACCAAATTAAAACGTTAACAAATGTGTTTGTTTATGTGTGTGTGTGTGTGTGGAGCGTGTGTATCGTGAGTGGGAGCGTGTACATTTGGAAAAAAAACCCAGCAAAAATGCGAATTATTCGATGCTCGAAGAATGGATGATTATAAAACTACAACAAGAATTGATTACAGAAGTAATTACAAGTAAGTATTTCGAAATACTGTGAGTTTTTCCGGTTTCAAGTCTCGTCGAAGGTAAATTGATTTGAATTTCTGATAAAAATAACAATTTACCTTGCATTCCAGAGATTATAACAGTGTTATAACAGTCTGTATGTACTCTGAAACTGCTAAAACCGTTTCTCTCTAACTGCAGCGTGAGCTGCAAAAATTTTTTGCTAGCTCACGCTCGTGAGCTGTGAGCACCTCAGAAAGCTCTCGCTCGTGAGCCGCGAGCCGAAAAAAAATTTCAGTCGGCTCGCGCTCGTGAGCCGAGAGCTAAACCTTCAGCTCACGAGCGCTCGTGAGCCGAGAGCTAAACAAACAGCTCACGAGCGCTCGCGAGCCGAGAGCTAAACAAACAGCTCACGAGCGCTCGCGAGCCGAGAGCTAAACAAACAGCTCACGAGCGCTCGTGAGCCGAGAGCTAAACAAACAGCTCACGAGCGCTCGTGAGCAAACTGAAGGGATACATATGCATCTGAATATATTATAGTGTTTTACACGTGGATATACATACATTGTTATGTATTGATATGCCAAGAAGCAATTTGATAAAGGTTGTTGTGGTGTGACGTGGGTGGTGACCAAAAAATTGTTATTGCACCAATCGATAGGATATGTCGTGAAACGGATTTGGGACATGGTCCGAGGGTGGCAGGGTATTCCAAACGGGGTCATATGGGTCACTTAAACTAAATAATTTTTATTGCGTCAATCGATAGGAAATGTCACTAAATTAATCCGAATATGATTTTCGGATATATGTATATTTCGAGTCGTAGAGAAGAGGACAGAATGCGATATGAAAATTTTTTGTTGTAATATAACGTACAAGTTCAACAAAAAACAAATTTAAATATAAATATTTATATGAGATCGAAGAAAAATCTTTATTCTGGTCTAAAAATTAATTAAATATTAACAAAATCTATATCATGATGTAGAAATCTATATCATTGAGCTTGAGCAATAATAAACCAGAAGAGTTACCTGTAACACCATTGTTGGGACAACCCACAGTAATTATTATTTAATTGAACTTTTAAATACCTACCTGCATATCTGTAAAAAATACTCCTGAAAATTAATAACCCAAAAAACTCTGTTTCAGGAATGTTCTCTTCGGTTTTTCCAACAGAAAAGGCTATTACAGTTAACCCTTTTTCATATCATTGATACCTGCTGCTCTTATCATTGGTTGCATTTTAAAAAACGACAGGACAAGGCAAGGCGTCTTGCTTATTTATGCGCCAAAAATTTTTGTTTACCTACAGTAGGATCACAAAACGATCACGAAAAAAAGCTACAAGGGTCAGTGTCGTCGCTCTGTTCCCCTCTCGCTCACGCTCAAACCGTTTGTGAGGATTGTAGCGAATATGTGTTGGTTTCGTGGAATCGGGTAAAAGAGTTCAGAATAAGACCGCGATTTTATGAGAGCTCATATCTGAGCAGTTCTCATAGCCATCTCATAAAACGCATGATAAAAGATCTTCACAAACACTTTTTCTTTCTGTTCTTTCTTGTATATACAAATTACAAAATTGCAGTTCTTATGAATGTGTGCAGAAACAATTTGCAAGATTTTTTTAACAAATTTTTTCTCGGAATAACAATTTTCCAAATTTTCCCAACGCTAAGCAAAATATGTTTTGTTTGGTTGAATAAAAAATGAAAAAGATTGATTTTTAGACCAGAATAAAGATTTTATTCGATCTCATATAAATATATTTAAATTTGTTTTTTGTTAAACTTGTACGTTATATTACATTAAAATTTTCATATCGCGTTCTGTCCTCTTCTCTACGACTGGAATGGCAATCGAAATTAGCCGAGAAACATATTAGAAATACATATGTATATATCCGAAAATCATATTCGAATTAATTTGGCGACATTTCCTACTGATTGACGCAATAAAAATTATTTGGTTAAAGTGACCCATATGACCCCGTTTGGAACACCCTGCCACCCTCGGATCATGTCCCAAATCCGTTTCAGGACATTTCCTATCGATTGGTAAAATAACAATTTTTTTGTTACCACCCACCTCATACCATATCCACCTTCATCAAATTGCTACTTGGCATATCAATACATAACATTGTATATCTACATACAAAACACTATATTCAGATGCATATGTATCCCTTCAGTTTGCTCACGAGCGCTCGTGAGCTGTTTGTTTAGCTCTCGGCTCACGAGCGCTCGTGAGCTGTTTGTTTAGCTCTCGGCTCGCGAGCGCTCGTGAGCTGTTTGTTTAGCTCTCGGCTCGCGAGCGCTCGTGAGCTGTTTGTTTAGCTCTCGGCTCGCGAGCGCTCGTGAGCTGTTTGTTTAGCTCTCGGCTCACGAGCGCTCGTGAGCTGAAGGTTTAGCTCTCGGCTCACGAGCGCGAGCCGACTGAAATTTTTTTTCGGCTCGCGGCTCACGAGCGAGAGCTTTCTGAGGTGCTCACAGCTCACGAGCGTGAGCTGCAAAAATGTTTTGTTAGCTCACGCTCGTGAGCTGTGAGCCGAAAAAAAATTTCAGTCGGCTCACGCTCGTGAGCTGAGCCGCTCATGAGCGAGCAATTCCGCACTCTGCTTTTGACCTACATTAATTGAATTAATGTGCGTATACTCGCACGACCAGCCTACGGTCTCTAGAACAGTGAAAAAGGAACAAGTTCACAGCCTTGTCGACAAAATCGTCCGCAAAAAATCACTTATAATTTTCAACATCATCATCATCAACATCGCAACTGTTTATGAAATTATTTTTGAGGTACTTTTCTTCTTCCTCAACCCTCTTCCGGCTTTCGGTTTCGGTGCGTTTCATCCTTCATGAACGATGTTGGTTAACATGAAAAATTCGCCACAAATTGGATGATGAGTGCCGCAACAGAAGCAGCGCATAAACAGCGCAAAGTTTCTGAAGCTTTCCGTTCATCGCCGCACTTTGCGCTCACTTCGTTCATTGCGTTGCTTAAAAGAGCGTTATTAAAAGTTTTTTAGCCTTTTAGTAAAATGTAGCTGAACAGTTGAAAAGTAATGTAATGCTTTGTGTAATTAAAAAGCGCTCCAAGGTTACTAGGTTTGGGCCGGAAACACGCCCACATTCATGGTCGCCCTTTTTATGCTACAAATTCGTGCGAGCAACCACCAAACAAATGCAAGCGATATTCTGACAATTTGACGTGATTTCGTGTTGAAAAACTTGCGAAAAAGAAAAAAAGAAACTACTTTCCTTTCTGCTGCCTTTTAAGGAAATAAGTTTCATCCAGCCCGCGGGCCGTATGTTGGCCATGCCGGGACTAGATGGCGCGAGTACCTAAATTTCACAGAAACTAACAAATTCTTCGGTGGCTTTAACTTTTTAAACGGTTTGAAAAAGCTAAGAAGAACGGTTTTGTTAAGTTACGAAAAAAGAGATCCGTCGTTCCAGGTACTCCATATCGCCATATCGTCCTTCTTCTTCTTCTTCTTCTTCCTAAGTAATCTGCTTAGAATAAACACAACGTTACCATCATCCAGCGTCTGATTCATGGCCAGCGATGCCTTAATTCTCAGGAATTGTAATGAAGTGTGCTCGCTCGTTCGTTCCTTCGGTTGACATTCTTCTTCTTGTCAAGTACAAACGTCATTTGAGCTTTTTGTTTCATTTGCTTCTTCTTCTCCTTCCTCTCCTTTTGTTTAGCATTGTTTGGAATAAAAAGAAGTCAGTAGCTGTGAACATATTCATGACTACCTTGCTACCTACCTACCTACCTACCTACAAACATACACAAGGTTGTTGTTGTTTTTTTTATTACCAGCTGCAGCCATTCTAGTTGCTGCTGCTGCTGCTACTGTCGCTGCCGTAGCCGTAGCCATAGCCATTGTTTTTGTTGTTGTAATGTTCTTTGCAGATTTTAATTGTGTGCACGATGCGGTTAATTAAAAGCCAACAATGGCTGACTACTAACATACAAAGTAGGTTACATGAGGAGGCCTTTGCCTACACACCCCCTCCCCCTCCCCCTCCCCCACACCCTCGCCATCACCCTTGTCGCCATCTTCGGCAACCACCAGCCGTCAATCGCAAACGTAACTAACTATTCCTTGTTCGGTGTCTTTCGCATGTGTGCCAGTGTCCGTTTGTGTGTGGATGTGTGTGTGTGTGTGTGTGTGTATTCAATGATGTTGAACAAGGATGAGGGGCAGGGAGAGGCGGCGTTGCTTTCTCCCTTCTGAATGCCTTCATTTTAATTTCTTTCGTATTTCGTCTTTTCATGTTTTAATGAAACAATTAAAGGACAAAATTAGGTTTGTACCGCAAAGTGATAACGCAAATACT